>CM053770.1:333180498-333299653 GCA_028658325.1 Potorous gilbertii | reverse complement strand
GTCATTAGCCTCCATCTATTCCATTCTAATTTTGAGAGAACTATTTTCTTCAGTGAGCTTTTGTACCTCCTTTTCCACTTGGCTAATTCTGCTTTTGAAAGCATTCTTCTCCTCATTGACTTTTTGAACCTCTTTTGCCAATTGAGTTAGCCTATTTTTCAAGGTGTTTTTTTCTTCAGCATTTTTTTAGGTCTCCTTTAGCAAGGCATTGATCCATTCTTCATGCTTTTCTTGCATCTCTCTCATTTCTCTTCCCAGTTTTTCCTCCACCTGTCTAACTTGATTTTCAAAATCCTTTTTGAGCTCTTCCATGGCCTGAGCCTATTGGATATCTATTTCAGATCTTTGGGATACAGAAGCCCTGACTCCTCTATCTTTACCTGATGGTAAGCATTGGTCTTCTTTGTCAGAGTGGAATGGTGCAATCATCTGGTCCCGAAGAAAATGTCCTTGTATGGTCTTATTTTTTTTCCCTTTTCTGGGCATTTACCCAGCCAGTTGCTTGACTTCTGAGAGTCCTCTCCACCCCTGGCCTAGGTCTGCCCAGCTAGTACTCGGGGTCTGAGATTCAAATGCTGCTCCCCAGCCTCAGGGCTTTTGGTGGCAGACCTGGCTGCTATTCAATGGGAGCTTAATTTCTTGTGCTCAGGTGGGGACAGGGCCACCTCCCAGGCTCAGTTCCCTCAGGGGGTTTATGCAGAGACCTTTTGGTAATGGAGCTCCTGCCTGTTCCTGGGAGCCTCCGGCTGCCTGCTGCCTCTGTCACTCCCTCTGCTGCTGCCTCCCGAGGGGGCCTGAGTTCCAGAGACACCCCGCTCCCCCCTCAGCCCATCTCTCTCACTGACCTGTGAGTCTGCGGGTGGTGGGACCTTCGTGGCCACTGGAGATTACGGTCCCTGAAGCCTGCTTGGATCTGCTCGCTTCTCTCTGTGACACGTGGCCAGGGCAGGGCAGGGCTCCACAGGGCAGGGGAGGGCTCCACTCCCATCCGGTGTGTGATGGACCTTTGGGATTGGTTTTTCAGGGCTCTCTGGAATGGAAATCTCCTTCACTGTATTGCTGTGTGGCTTCCACTGTTCCAGAATTTGTTGGGAGTTCTTTTTAGAGGAAATCCATGGGCTGTGGGTTCGGAGCTAGCATATGTAAGTCTTTCTACTTTGCCATCTTGGCTCCACCCCCCAGGAATTTTCACATCAGAGAGCTTTCTATACCAATGAAAGCACAAGTTGTGACTTCCAACAATGTCCCGTCTCTCACCCCCATTCCTTGGCAAAATACACACATATAGATATACATATATACATAGACATGAATTCACATACACTCATCAAAATATTTATGGGTATACAGATGCATGTAAGTACATTTATATATGTTTTTCCTTACATACATAGATATGTCATAGATAGAAAAATAGATAATAGATGGACAGATTTATACAGGATAAACTGTGATCTTCCTGACCCCTTTGAGGTTTTCTTGGCGAAGATATTGGAGTGGTTTGCCAACAAAACTGTGCTAAGTATTAGTGATGTATTAAGGAAGCAAGAGAGTACCTGGCCTCAAGGAGCTAGTAGGAAAAGACAAAATGTGGAAGTTAGTCCAGGTAGTTGGGAAAGGGAGGAATGTAAATTGAATCAGTATTGTGTGTAGATGACAAGGAAGAGGAATGGAAGCCTGCTTCTGGTCAAGAAAGAGCAAAAGTTCACCTATCAGAACTGAAGCATCCCTAGGGCAGAGTCAAAGCTTCCAGTCATAGAGGAAGAGGTGTTGAAGATAGTGGCTAGAGTACAGGCAACATGGTTTGGAAATGTCCAAGAAGGGTCACTCCATTGAGACCGCTAACCCAATTTGCACTCTGACTTGCAGGATGAAGTCCCTGAAGGTTGGCTGCTGCATCAAGTCATAGGGAAAAATCAATAGATGATTACTGCTAATGCTGTATCTCATGAACCTCCACTGTTGTTTTCCATTAATAATGAGCCTATAGACTCAAATAACTCTTGAAAAAAGGCATTTACTCTAGTGATTTGACTTTAAAAAATCCAGCCTCTAAGAATCTTGAGATGCTCTCTCCCTCAATGATATAGAGTCTAAGGGGAAAGAATCAATACAAACTTAAAATACATTGTTGGTGAAGTATATATGTAAGGAACAGATCTGTCCAAGACCACTCACAGCTCAGAAATTGAGGGCCTTGACATTCTTTTTCTTCCAAAAACTTCATGACATTCAGTATGGGGTAGAACTCATCACTATCTATGATGGGCAACTTGCTCTACTATTCATCTGAACTTCCCAGAACAAAATATCTCACAAGAGTGTATATTTATATTAATATTAAGCATATTTTTCAACTTCAGCCTGTTGCTCCTGTTTCCTTTCTCTGGGATCAAACAAGAGAAGTCTAATTCCTTTTGAAAATGATAATAATTGATGTGATCAGAGATGGTTTCCCTCCCCTTTAATTAAAAATATTTTATTTTATAGGTGAAAAATCCACAGTTCCTTCTATCAATCCTCATTAGTAATGAAATTAAGATCATTCTATTGGTTATCCTACTGTAGTAGCAAGCACTGTAGCACACCCAGGATGGCTTCTAGCACAGGTCCTTTGATCTGCTTTTCTTAAAGGAAAGACAACTTTTAAAGGGGTAAGCAATCTATTTTAATTACATTCACTAGGTCAGGGGAATAATCAGCACCCTAAACTTAGAGAAAATTAAAAGAAAATTAGCATAAAGACTAACAGGGCTCCAACTCTGACAAAGTAATACAATCAACTACATACACCACTGGATGGTGGAGCACCAGCAACATCTGAGTAGTTGGGGTGGCTCTTAACAAATATCTCCTCACAGTCCCATCCAGGGAATCAAAATGTCCTTCTCATAAGCAAAACCCCAAAGCAAATTATCAATTCGGAATATATATACAATTCTCAGAGCCAAAAGGCATAGCAACCCTCATGACTCAGTGCCTAATTAGAAATTACCAAAAAAAAAAAAAAAAAAAAGAAAAGAAAAAAAATTAGCCTTGCTACAAGTAAGTCCTCCCCTAAGCAAACTTCCCTTAATGGGTTCCACATGAGGCCTATTAACGGGCAGGGAAGATCTTGGCCACCCCCCACCCCTCACCGCATGCAATGTTAATGGGATTTAAGATCTTCCCTGACTATTAATAGGCCTCATGAGGAGCCCATTAAGGGAAGCTTGCTTAGGGGAGGGTTGCTTGTGGGAAGGCTTTCACACTTTTGGTACTAAGTTGATTGAAGTTGATTAGGCATTGAATTATGAGTATTGTGATGCCTTCTGGCTCAGAGAAGTGCATATATACTTTGACTTGGTGTATCAGCAAGTACTCTGGCATGCACAGGAGGGCCTGCTGTATAGGTTCTTAGATCTGCTTTCCTAAAAGGAAAACAACTTTTGATGAGTCAACAATTTACTTTAGTTACATTCACCAACAGAGATAATACAAAACAATAAAGACAAACAGACAGGGTTTCTAACTGTCTGACCATAAGCAATACAAACATCACAGATCAACATTAAATCCAACCATCTGACCATTACATACATACATAGCTACCAGAGAGAGAAGCACCAACATCTGGGTTTTTGAAACCAAGAGGGAGTGCACAGTTACCCAGGGCCTCATCTGCCACAGGAACCTTCTTCCAAAGAAGCCCCCAAAGCAAAACCTTACCTCAGAGTAGTATACACTTTTTCTAGAGGGCATGACACTCATGACCCTGTCCCTCATTAGTAATTAACAAAATGTGTGGGCTTTCCTGCAAAACAAGCCTCAACTAATCTGAGGTCCTTTAATGGGGAGGGAAGACCTTTCATTAACATAAATTTCATTAACATTGCAGTTGATATTTTGTTTTGGGACCTTGCTTATGAGAAGGACCTTATGATTCCCTGGTTGAGACTTTGAGAAGCCATGTGTTCAGACCCCTCAAATGTTGAGATGTAAATTCTCCCTTGATCCAGTGGTGTGTGTAAAGTATATAGCAATGTTGCTTTGATTCAGTCAGAGCCCTGTTTATTGGTCTTTATGCTGATTTCTTTGCTTGTATTTTCTCTTTTTGTATTTTCTCTATTTGTATTTTCTCTGTTGCTCAAGGTTCTGACTTTCCCCCTGAACTAACATTTAAAGAAGATTGTTGACCCCTTAGAAGTTGCTTATTTTAAGAAAAGCAGATCCAAGGATCTGTGCTAGCAGGTCATTCTAGGTTTGTTAGGGTACTTGCTGTTACATCTACTCAGTGTACTCTATAAAGAACCTTCCTAAAATATCATACCTAGAAGAGAATGTAGTCTTTCAGCTGTACTATAACCTGAAAAGAACGTATCAGACTCTTATCTCCCTCATTTAGTATCCTGATTCTCTTCATGCAGTCAGAGACTCTTAGTTTTCATGACTATAATATCATGCTGTTGACTTACGTTGGGTTTACCATCCACTAAGACCTGTAGGTCTTTTTCAGATGAGCAGATTTTTGGCCACACCTCTACTATCTTGTGTCTTTGAAGTATATTTTTTGAATCTCAGTGTAAAATGTTACATTCATTCTTAATGAATTTGATTTAATTCAGTCCCACTTTCTAGTTTGACAAGTACTTTCTAAATATGTATTCTATCAACCAGTGTCTTATCTATTCCTTTGAGGATACTATCATCTAAAAATGTAATAAGCATGCCATCTACATATTTATACGTTATTAATAAAAATGTTAAATAGCATAGGGGCATTACACTGGCATTCCCCTTCTGTTCCTACCCAAAAGGAAATGAAAGGTGTTGGCATTTCCTCCCTTTTGACCTTCCTGGAAGACACTTCTGTCTTCCTCACCTTGTGTTTGCTCCCATTCCCAAGTGACAGCACTATGTGAATTTTCCAGATAGATCCACACATATGTGTGAGCCACAGCTTGCTCTGAGGAAAAATGTACTTGAGGCAGCATCACTATTTCATCTTCTTCTTCAGCATCACAACCAGCCGGTCCCTTCTTCACTGAGGGAAATTTCACTAAAAGAGGTTCTCTTCTGAAAGGATTTGTTAATCAATATATCACAGTATTTGAAAAAGCCTCAGATCCTTCAGTGCCAATTAATTTTGAGTCTTCATGTCACTTTGTTGGTCTTCCAATTCATTAGTGCTCTTCTGAAAGTTGAGACTTGACAATAGGGAATTAGTTAAAACAGTAGGCATTTTAAAGACACCCTTGCCTTAGTATTTAAAGAGAGGCACTTTGCTGACTGCCCCCACTCCCCACTCAACCTTTCATCAGTAGGCATCTGAAGTAAAATTTTAGTTCAGGTAGAATAAAATTCAGAAGAGTCTTAATCAAAAAGTAGTGTCTTGAAGCTCATATTTGTATGATAGTCATAAAGCAGATTTACATGATGTCAGACCACTAGGCTGAATTTTCAAGATTCATCAGGTTATTACTGTACCCTCTTAGCTATCTAAAATTGAAATACAAGAAGAAAAGAAAATACTATGTCCCTTATACATCATTTGATACATTCCCAGTAGCTTCCTGGGAACATTTTGATTCTATTTGAATTTCTCTTCGTATGAACTCCCTAAGGACAAGGACTAATAGTGGATCCCTGTTACAGAAAATCTCATTTCATTTTTTTAAAATTACAGTTAATTGACTGGAAGAACAGGGAATTAACATAAAGTAATCTTAGTTATTCACAATACAAGGTCTCAGAAGTCTGGTACAATGTGTGTAGAACTTTGGGGTTAGGAAGATGAGGTTGCAATCATGCCTTGGATGCTCATAAACTGTGTGAACTTCAAAAAATCACTTGTTCTCCTTAATCTTCAATTTGTTTATATTTAAAAGAGAGATGATAATATAAGTCCTTGAAGGATCAAATTAGATGAAAATACTTTTTAATCATTAAAGGACTATATGAACATCAGCTATTTAAAAAAGATAAAATCCTTTTTCATAAGACAGAGTGACTGACTTGGATGACAGTGAAGTTACATAGATTTGGAACTGGCTGTATGACTCGGAAACAACAACAAGAAAAAGTGGTGCTGATCAGTATCAGCAATGGAAGTTTTGAGTAGACTGTCATAGAGCTCTGTCTTTGGCCCAATTTTGCTTCATTTGTGTTTAGGTGAAAGCATAGGTGGCATTATTATACAGTTTTCAGCTTCTGTGAATCTGTCATGAATAACTAAAGTACTATAATAATGCACCATAATGTACTATAATTCTAATACTGGAATCAAGATTAAAAAAAATCTCAACAGCCTAGAATTGTGGGATAAACCCAAGATGTTTCAATTTAATGACAATGAACTATGTTTAACTTGTAAAAATATATTTCATCTTCCTAAATAGAGGGAAAAGTAACTGACAAGTCTTTCATGGAAAAAGATTTAGAGGTTTTATGGGATTACAAGCTTCACCTGAGTTATGGGTATAATGTGGCAGTCAAAACAAAGCAATGTGAAATTAGAGTACATTTTGTATACAACATGGTTAATGATGTTTAAGTGGAGGCTGATTTATGTTGAAGCCGTCATAGGCAGAATTTTTGGTCAGGTACAAGTTGGGCTCGGCAGGCTCTGATGTCCTTTTTGAACCTGAGACTTGGTGATTCCATTATAAGCTCCTATTGCTTCTGTTTTTGTACTGTGCAGTTATGGAATGTTCAGATTTTGTTCATTAGTATTGATGAGAACGATTAGTGGGATCCACATGTGCTCAGGGGCTGTCCCCTGCCTGTTGCATACTCAGTACCTCCTCTTCAATTTATGGTTTCAGACAGTTACTTTGATCACTGAAGGATTAAGTGATGTGTTAGGCTGAAGTTTGACAGAGGAATAACTTGAACTCAGATCTTCCTGGCTCTAAGCTATCTTTCTAGCAGGTAAACCATATCACCCATCATTTGTCATGTATATAAATTACATTTTATATGTTAAACATAAACATGAGGAAATATAGACAACATATGTATGAATATACAAATATATGATGAAAAAGAAAAAAGGGAGGAAAAAACTAGAAGAAAGAATATTCTGGAAGTTTTCAGTGAGTCCTTCATGATTCCTCCTTCTAACAAAAGTTCCTTTTTTGATAAGATATGAATTACCTGGAAGTTGTCTTTTTCACACCACTTTCAGGAAAATAATCAATTGGATCATAGCTATTTCATGTTGTATTCTCCCTTGAACTTGACCATTAAAATGAGAGCAGGGACAGACAGACTGATGAAGTACCAAATCTGAAAAAAAAAATGGGAGACAGAGTACACCTAGACAAAAGATTTAGTTCCCTGGAAAAAAAAAAAAACTTGTATATCTAATTTGACTTCTCCAGGGAACCAGATGCCCCCATAAATGACAGTGAATAGAGAAAGGGGGAGTTCCTGGGAAGACCTTGGTGTTTAGAGACTGTTAAGTAGCAGTAATGGAATATAGCTTCTACAGAGTAGACTCTATAGAATACAGACTCTGTAGAAGATTTCTGGACAAAGTCTCTGAAGAATAGTTGGCATTCCTGGCCACATGAAGAACCTTGGATCAAGAAGTAAGTGGATATGATAAGAAGTAGCTGTCCAGAACATTTCTTTTTCCTTTTCTTTTTAATGTTCTACAATCACTACCATAAAACTTGGACTTTTTATCTCCCCTACCTACCCTCCACCACCACCCTCCCTCCCCAAGATGGCATACAATTCTAGGATCTACACATGCTTTCCTATTGAATATGTTTTCACTACAGTCATGCTGTGTAGACAAACTAAATGGAAGAAATCATATAACAAATCAAAACATAACACACACACACACATACACATGACCTGCTACATTCTGCAAATGAATTCCATAGTTCTTTCTCTGAGTGTGGAAGGCATTTTGCCTTAGAAGACCATTGGGAAATTTTTTTTTCGTTCTTGCGTTGTTATGAAGTTCCAAGTCTACAAGAAAAAACTCTCGCACACTGTGGTCGTTGCTGTGCACAAAGTTCTCCTGGTTCTGCTCCTTTCGCTCAGTGCCAGATCATGTAAGTCCTTCCAGGCCTCTCTGAAGTCTTCTTGTTCATCATTTCTTATGGCACAATAGTATTCCATAACATTCATATACCATAATTTATTCAGCCATTCCCCAATTTATAGACATTCCCTTGTTTTCCAGTTTTTGGCAACTACAAAGAGTGCTGCTACAAATATTTTTATACATGTGGGACCCTTTCCCATTTTTATAATCTCATGGGGATACAATCCTAGAAGTGACAATGCTGGGTCAAAGGGTATGCACATTTTTGTAGCCCTTTGGGCACAACAGAATGTTTCTTTCAAAGGCACAGGGTTTTAAAACTAGAAAGATCTGGTAATACAATTAACTACTCTTTGTATTTTCTCCTCATATATGGTCCTCAACCTTGGTTTACTACTATGAATCTGGAGGACTGAATAGGTTCCTGGGAGAAATGGGGCTCATTAGAGACATATGTAACTAGACTTTGGAGTAAGAAGACTAGATATTCTTCTCTTAAGAGGAGGAATTGGAACTGAGAGTTCCCCATCACAGGGTAGTCAGGACACCTGAGTTCAAATTCTGATTCAAACACACATAAATTCTGTGATCTTGGACGAGTCATTTAATTTCCCAGAACCTCAGTTTCTTCATCTATAAAAGGTAGTTAACAGTTTTCTTCCTATTACTTGCCTTTAGGGGTTATGGCGTGGAAAGCACTTTGCAAACCCTAGAGCAGTATATAAACAAGAGTTGCTTTCATTATCAGTCTCTTCCGTTTGAAGTAAGGAAATTGCAGTTCTCTTTCACCTACCTTTAAGTCTGCTTATTCTTATGCTTTGTCACTGTTTCTATGATTTTATTTTTGTTATCTAAGTGGAATTTTTTGGCTGTAGTTTTACAGCTTTGTAACTCTATCATTTACTTTTGGGAGCCTTTCAGGGTCTTCCTTTTCTAAAGCACCCCTTTCTTTTGGTTCATATATAAAAGTCAGCTTTGGGAGTGACAAGAGGATCTGAAAAGACACATCAATTTTGCCCTCAAGAATCTAGAGAGTTTCTTTTTCAAAACCGGATCCTTGGACATATCTCATTGTGGATCTGATTTTCCAAATTATATGGAGATAAGGTAATGGGGGAAGAAATGGAGGAGCCTGTCACTGTTTGGGAAAGGAAGATTAAGCTGCAACTCCCTTGTTTGGATGTGTGGACCACTATTTAAGACTCTGGAAATGGAGAGCTATAGGGTAGATAGTGGAAGCAGAGACAAAGTGAGAAACAGACATAGTTATAGTAGCAGAGGTGACTTAAGACCTTGTAGGTCTTAATTGGATATGTATCGTAGTGGAAAGTATGGAGGCCTTTCCTTATTCTTAGCTGCTAATGATTTTTTCCCAAATTGCCTTGTTTCGTATATACTTAGTTGTGTACTTAGTAGTTCTATATGTTATTAGAACTTTTTCTTTTTTTCAGAACATAAAATCCTTGGGGACAGAAAGTGTTTCATTTATGTCTTTGTATCATCATAATTATCCTCATCAAAGAGAGACATAATTTCTTAATACATTTATTAATTCATAGTGAAAGAATTGGCAATGAAGCAATTAGTAAAAAAATTAAACGAGAAAAAATAAATCATCAAGTAAGTATAATTTTAAAAACTTTGCGCAAGTAAGTCAATAGAGATAGACTTGGAAGGAAAATAGATTGGAAGGGGAAATCTCAGCATTAAACTTCATTTAAAAAAATCTGACATTCAAAATCTACAGAGAATTGACTCAAATCTGTAAGATTAAAAAGTCTTTCACCAAATGGTCAAAGTATATGAACAGTTTCAAGAGATGAAAACTTCCAGCAACCATCTGAAAAAATTGTTCAAAATCACTTTCATTTAGAGAACTGAAACTTAAAACAGCCTAAAGCTGTCAATTTGTACTGATCAGATTAGCAGCTGTTAAAAGATGGGAAAATACAGTGTTGGCAACATCCATGCTAGTTCGCTATTGCTGGAGCTGTGAATTGATCTAAGCTGTACCACTGAGGATACATTATTATATTTATTAATTATTGTGATGATGATTGACAATTATAACAAAAATTTCATACACTTTGCCTCAGAGTTCCACCATTAAGGTCATATTCCCAAATAGTCACCAGCAGAACACAATGCCCTATATAGGTATAGAAATATACGTAGCATTAAATGATAACATTTTAATAGAAAAATGGAAAAACAATTAATGACTAATGATGAAGGAATAACTACAAATTATGATATATGATAAAATATTACCAATATGAGGAATGAGGAATGACAAAGATGAAGAATTCAGAGAGATAGGCAGACATATAAAGAGATGTAGAATAAAATGGAACCAAAAAAATAGTAAATGACAATAAAACTCAGAGAAAAATATAATAGTAGCCCCACATTATCAAAGCCAAAGCATAAATTCTGTATCTGTCATCAGTCACTGAACTTCAAAAATAGACGTTCACAGGCACTGTCATAGTCACACTATTTGAGAGTTTTGCTTAATTGTTTTGGGAAATTTCTACTTTGTGGAGATTGGTAGGATTGCTTTGGCAAAACAAATATATTTTAAAAGTATATAAAATTAATTCATATTTTTTAAATCAACCTTGAGATAAAAAAAGTACTTTTCTCAACTTGGTCAGAGTTTATGAACAACTGTTATTCCATAATACCAAGTTATTTTCCAGACTGATTAGAATTCCCAGTCATTATTCAAGAAAATACTGACTTATTGCATGGTGGGCAGCTGCAACTATTTTACGCTTCTAGGATGCAGTCTCATACTCAACAAAGAATTTGCAGAACACATATTATTTAAAATTATCGTGTGCCTGTGAAATTGTTTCACTGACAGGAAGCCACTTATTTCGGTGGCATCTCTTATACTTGATTATTAAGAATCCCTCTATGCATGCCTCCCTTGAGCTTTAATTACAGCATTGCATCATGTTCAAAACAGGCCTGCCAGAGTTTTCACTTGTACTGCAGACAGGACATATATTTTTTTCTACTCTGCAAGTCCTTTATCCTTTCATTGATTTTCCAGACAATTCTGCATTGATTTTATCTTCGTATTTCAATGCCTCCTTGGTCTTGTTCGCTCTTATTTTTTTTCTGCTCTTAGAACTCTGAATTTTTCTTGTTCAGACAGGTCAGCCAATTAGGGTTTGCCTGTGATCCTCAGTTGCCACCTTGAAAATTCCTTGTGATCAAGGCTGGTGTAGACATGCCTTCCTCCTATGGACAGAATTCTGAGGAAGAATTTTTATCTCAAAGCCATAAGTTAATATTAAGTTGGAGAATCAGAGAATGTCAGGTCCTCTTATCAAGGATAGAACAGGTAAGATTTGAGGGGTTTTGGAGAAAAGTTCTGGCTGCATAAAACTTTCTTCCCTCCTGATGTCCCATTACAAGTTTCCAACTTACTTTCAGAAACTTGTGTCATCATGCTAACTTGCATGCATGAACTGTGTAAAAGCATCCATAGATGTTTACAATGACTTCCCATCTCTTATCCTCTCATGACCCATGTAGTTCCCTTTATCTGGAATTCTTTACTCTTCTTACTGTTTGTTAATATTTTCCCTGTACATCGATAAATGCATTTTAATTGGCACATTAAACCTTTCTGAAGAATCTAAAATTTCTTTCTAAAATGTCTTCTCCATGATGTCTTACAAAGGAAGAGACTTTTGGTTCTGTATTTGTATAAAACTTAGAACCAAGATGGTGCCTGCCTTCTAGAAGCTCCTAACAAATGTTTGTCAATTGATTCATTAATTCCTCCATATAGAATTCTCATAGTCCTATGCAACTATCACACATTGAATATGTTCTATTTTTTCCTAATATCTGTGCACATTGTCATTTTTATTTTGAATATGTGTCATCTCCCTAACTTGAGTACATATTCAAAGGAGGCAACTAGAAATCCCTAATTCACATATATTTGCATAATTTGATTCAATTCAATAAGCATTTATTGAATATCTAATATGTTTTCAACACTGGGCTATAGTTGGTGGATATTTTGGTGTAGGGAGGTTCTTCGTGAAGAAATGTCTTTTACCCATGCAGATCAGCAACTGGTCCCCAGGTTATAGTCTTCCAGAGTTGTTTGAGGGCACTGAAAGGCTAAAGAACTTGACCAAGGAAATATAATCAGTATGGATCAGAAGTGAGACTTGAACACACAAGGGGCACCTTATGGTTTTCCCAAGTCATATACGTTAGGTTCCCTCATTGAATTTATAATCTTGTGATTCTGTTTCTCTCTCTCTCCACATATAAATGGCCATAATTCCAGTAATACTTGGTAGAATAAATAAATAAGAACTATACACAATGTTATACAATGTGTAAGAAAGAGAGAATAATTTCTGACTGATGAAGAAAGTAGGTTCATGAAGTAGAGTACATCATGATAAGATAAAAGCTCAGACCTCACCCAGGGGTAAAATTCCATCTGCCTATGCAGGAAAGATAGATGTTTGAGTAAAGATGGAGTAACATGGAGCAAACAGACTGTGATTAGGACATTACATAAGTAAATGGAAGGAGGTGAAATTACCAAATAGTGACATAGTTAAAATTTCTGTGAATGGCTCACTGAGGTGAGATGTACTGAGGTAAACAATGAATGGAGTGATTGGATAGAACAAGTGTTTGTAGGACAAAATATCTTCATTTAACAAGGGGTCAGGATGTGTCTTCAAAAACATTTTCTTTGATCTAATAATAACTCACATTATATAAAAGGCTAACAGTTAGATAGAATCTACCCTGTCATTTTATAGAGGGGGAATTGTGGGCAAGAGAGAATTGTCCAGGGTCACATAGTGAGTGAAATTTAAGCCCATATTTCCTCACATCAAATCCAGCAGAATATCCAATAGTTCATACTATCTCTTTGACTCTTCAGGGTTATTCAAATTCTTTCTTCACAGCAACTCTGTGAGGAAGGTAGTGAAAACATTATCATTCCCATGGTAAATATTTGAAAAATACTTCAGAGAAGTTCTTCTTCCATCTCTTAAACCTGTAAATGAAAATAAACAAGCAAACAACAAAACTTTGGTCAAGCAGGAAATTCTGGGGTATAAGGTACTACATGTAACTGGATTTTCTGGTAAACCAAAGGCTGATCTCCCAGCAAACCTTTCTAAAACAAACTAGTCCTTTTGGGATTTGGGTTATGGCATGTAATCCAAAGAATTAGCATATTTCTTTGATAGTTCAAGTGTTTATTGTGTCTTCTTGAGCCCAAATTTATATATGGAGCAAAGACCCCGTATTAGCTCAGAACCATATCAGAGCCAAAACTTAAAGCAGAAGACCTGGGTTAACTTTTTGGTTATTACATCTACAACTGTGAAATGGGCATACTACTTTCATCATCTAGTACTTTGGATTATTTTTTGTGTTAAGTGAAATGAAGTATATAGTTTTATTTTCATCATCATCGTGTTATTATTTTAATTTGAAGTGGTTCAGGTGGCAATGTACTGTGATAAGTAAATATCTTGATATTTTTCTTTTATAGTTGATGTTCTATGAACCATTGCACTGGTGGGCAAAATAAATGTTAATTTCTAGTGGTTGAATAGAAGTATTATTAGAATGTAAATTAATCTATCATCGTAGTCACCATCGTCATCATCATTCCTTCTGCTATTTTCAATAATTCTCACATATAAATTAAAAGTTGTAGAAAATTACTGTTTGTTAATATTATCCCTGTATGTCAATAAATGCATTTTAATTGGCAGATTAAACCTTTCTGAAGAATCTAAAATTTCTTTCTAAAATGTCTTCTCCACATCTGCTATTTTCAATAAGGCTAAGATATAAATTAGAAGTTGTAGAAAATTGATATTAATTTGGATCAAATGAGATAAGATATATAAAGTGCTTTGCAAAGATTTAAACACTTTACCAAGGTAAGACTTGAGTATTGTTTTAAATGAACTGTCCTTTCAAAACAAAATAAAACTTTTGACATAAAAATTTACAAGTAAACTCTAGTTCTCTTGCCTAGATATTTCATATCTTTGATTAGCTTCAGTGGAGGAAGAAGGAAGGAGACACTCATGTAAGAACAAGAATAGATCTTAAAGGTCATTTTCAATCAATTAATCAACAAGGTTTTCTTAACCACCTACTATGTGCCAGGCCATTGTGCTAGATTTGAGGGATATAAAGACGAGACGTAAGTCTTAACTCTCAAAGAACTATATTTCAGGAAATATACAAAAAAAAGTACACAATAGATACAAGGTAAATTGGAGGGAAAGGAATTAGTAGCTCAAGAATTAGGAAAGGCTTCCTACAGATGGTAGTACTTAAAGAGAGTTTGGAAGGAAACTAGGGATTCTAAGAAATGGAAGGAGAGTGTGTTCTTGGAACAGAGGCAGCCAGTTCAGAGGCATGAATATGGGAAATAGAGTATTAGGTGTGAAAGCTACAATAGACTAATTTTACTAGACCATATAAAATGGGAAGGGGAAAAATGTGTAGAGGTAGAGACCACGTTGTAAAAGACCTTAAATGTCGAAAGGTATAGATTAGATTAATTTCTAGAGGTAATAGGGAGCTGGTGGAATTAATTAAATAGAATTACATGGGCAGCCTGAACCTCAGGAAAATTGCTTTGATAGCTTTGTGAAAGATGTAGTAAGACTTGAAGATGATCCATTTGGAAACTATATAGTATAGTCCAGGTGAGAGGAAGGAAAGACAAAAATGGAGTTGGAACATGACAGAAGCTATTAGAACACAGGGCTTCCCCCTCTTAATTTGACCACAGATCAAATTAGGCACATATACATACATGAAATTACGTTTTGAAGGGATTATTTTTCTAAATTTTCAAAGGAAGTAGCATTTTCATTATGGCCAAATCCCATTCCATGAACATCAAGATGGCTGTCTAAATTTTAGTAGTTAAACTAGGCATTTAATGAATGTCTAAGATTTTATTTGGTTCATCAGCTGGGGTTTGAAAAATCTTTGTTTTTGTTATTGTAACATAGATCATGATGGGGTTTGTTGTAACAGGCTTTGACTTGCACTACTGGCAGTAAATCCCAGCATTAAGAGAATTTATGTTTTAGCATCTCTGCAGTTGTACAATAGAGACTGAGTACAAATCCCCCAAACTACTCTAGCTAGTCAAAATATATTACAGGTTCTTTGGCATTCCAAGGACTAGGAACAGAATAGAAAGTGATTCAATATCGCAAGTCTTTGACACTGGGGAGAAAAATGGAAAAGGAGGCAGCACTGGTTTTACTGTCCTTCGCCCTCCTCTCTATGGGCTATGCTATTTATTATAATATGCCAATTTGAAGAATGATTGCATTGTAATTCCTATACCTCTCACTAAATAGTCTATCTATCCTCAATTTCTTTACCAGCTTTCAACCTGCATTTATTATGAATTGTCCCAAATTACTCTATGCGAGTAAGAAGGAGCAACATCCTTGTTTCACAAAGAAGTCAAGGACTTCTTCATATCCACTTGGCATCTGGATAGTCTGACAATGTCTGTGACTGCCATACCAACATGTGTGTGTGTGTATCCATATATATAATATCTATCTATCTATCTATCTATCTATATATATATATATATACGTATATATATATATATAACCTTATCCTAAATAAATCAAAATAGGACTATGAAGATTATTTTTAAAAATTGAATTTTTCCATAGAAAAGTTCTTAATAATAATAAGCCACTGTTATTATTTTGCTTTGCTAATCTGTCACTTTCTGCGTAATATATGCCTCCACTGATTACCACTTTTAACAGAGGTAGGTGACTTTCTTTACCAATAACTCATCGATCACATAAAGTCATAGAGTTACCTGGGCCTTTGGAAATTGTTTGACTTGTCAAGAGCCACACAACTAGTAGTTATTAGAGGCAGGAAACCCATGTCTTCTTGCCTCCAAGTCTGGCCCATTCTACTGCTCTGTCTCCCATTATGATTAGCAAAGGATTCAGCCCCACCACAAATGGACAGTTGCCTTTCAATGAACTGAAAGTCTAAATCAGTGGAGAAAACAGCTGTTTTATTCACTGTTTAACATTTAGATAAAAAGAGTGAACACAAGACTTAAGTTAATAGCCTAGTTCCATTCTATTACATGCCTTAAACTGCTGCAATAGAGTAGTAGTTAGTTTATATTCATTTAAGCTTCAGTTGATTTACCCTGTGACCCAAACTAGCCTTCTCTTTCCCTCTCTGAGTATGAGATCTTTGCAAGTTGCAAAGCTAAACACTCTGAAGGAGAAGTTGAAGATACAAGTGTTGGAGTGATTTATTTAGCATTAGAGTAGTCATCCAACAAAACCATGTCAAAAAAAATTTTGTGCTTCACATAGGAATATACACTGATTATGTTTTTTAATTTCAGCAACAAAAATGTATTTTCAAAGAAGATTGGACTTGGAGTTACAGTCTAAATCTCAGTTCTGCCACTTATGTGCTTTCTGACCAAGGGTAACTCACATGTTTCTTAAACTATCAATGGTGGTTGGTTCAAATCCTACCTCTGTCACAGACTAGCTGTGTGGCTCAGTGTAAGTTATTTAACCCTTGTGAAGCCTCAAATTTCTCTTCTGAGGAAAGCAAATAATGATAGCACCTACATCACAGGACTGTGGTGAATCTCAAATGGATGTGAAGTATTTACAAGCCTTAAAAATCTTATTCATTTAAAAATAATTGCCAGCCATCTCTATGATTGTTAGGACTCTTTCTAAAATTATAAGTACCTAACTCAAAGGGTTAAGAGAGGAAACCAGTTTGTGAGCTTTAAAATGCTTTTGAGCCACCCACGCTCTCTCATCTATTCTCCTTTGTGACATATGGAATGTATTTCCAAGATAACTTTTTAGTGTTGGTAGGAAGGAGGGGACAGTCTGTGGCAATGGAGCAAAGCCAAAGACTGGTACAGCCATTGGCCAAATTCCTGACTTTAGCATCTACCCTGCTCTATCCAAGGGAAATAACTGTGGTCCAGCAAACTGGATTTTTAATTATCCTATATTCTTGTCTGATGATCTTCTGTTTTATTTTTCCCCTTTGTTCATATCACCTTCTCCCTGGAAGGAAAATGGTACAGTGGAAAGCAAATTGGATGGAGTCAGAAGGAGCTCTATAGCCTTGGACAAATAATTTAACCTGTCTTTGGTTCAGTTTCCTCATCTGTAAATTGAGAGGATTTGATTAAATAGTATCAGATTTTTCTCAACTCTAAAATCTATGATCTTATAATCAAATTAAATTTATTTGCCCCTGCTTACTCCATCTTGCCCCCCATCTCTGCCTACTGAAGTCTTTCTTCCCTTAAAGAACAGATTCAGGTGCTCCTTCCTACCTGTATAAAGTGCTTTCTAATCATCCAAGCCATAACTGATCTCTCGCTCCTAAAATATATCATTGAACTTTGTCCAAACTTATCTTGTATGTACCACATCTTGTCTTGCATTACAGTTAATTATTCACATTCCATCCTTTCTTTATTATACTGTAAACTCCTTCAAGGTGGTGGTGAGGGAGGGAGGTATGCTTTATTTCAGCCTTGTCCTAGCACAATGCCCTGTATATGGTCATTATTTAATAAATGATTGTTGGATTGAATTGAATGATGAGTATAGACATAAGAAGTTGAACACAAAACCAGGTGGTACTTCTACATGTATTCTTGGACTTCGAGGATTTTTCTTACACTTGAGAACTGGAAAACTTTTACATGTAATTCAGAACTAATAGTTAGATGGACTTCAAACTAACTAATGAACTACAAAATTGAGTCAACTTGTTTTACATTTTTATGGAATTTTGCTGAAAAAAATATGAATTGGTAAAATTCCATTCCTGATGTATCACACCTATCGGTAAAGCAGAATGGGTACTCAGGATTCCTAATGAAGAGTTAATTCACAATTATTTTGAACATAACTGTAGCAGGAGAGAGGTGTTTCTCACAGGGTCTTATCTACTGAATCATTGTGTGGTATTGCTATTTGAGGGTTCAGATTGTTGTGATGGAGTTAAGAAAATTTGAAGAGTAATTAAAGTATGATGTGATGGCAAAAGAAATATAAATTTATGATTTTTTTTCTTTAAAGAGAACAGCAAGGACTAGGAAAAAAAAACACTTATATTTGTTATATAACATTTACATACTGGATCCACAATGCTTTGTTTCTATGGGCCATCTGTTAGGACATGGGGATAGCTTTTTATCCTGAACCTTCTTAGCAATGGATTTTATATAAATGTACCTACCTGACAAATTTCACTGTCTTTTATTAGTGTACAGAAGTTACTTTTATTTTATCATCTCATTTTCCATTTTTTTTCTCGTCTATACCTGAGACAAATCCGGAATAATTTCCTTTCCGCTTACTATGTAAAAATCTCTCTCTCTCTCTCTCTCTCGCTCTCTCATTTTTTTGGTGCTCAAATATCTGAAAGGTCATATTTCTGAACATAGATCTAAACTTAGGGCTGCAGATTGGATATTTTCCTTTTAGGACTTCGTTGATATTTCTCTCAACATCAGACTTCCTTGAAACCTTAGACTGATACCTAGAATTTCAATGTTGAGATGATTACCATTTATAAGCTGTCTTTGAATTTTGCGTCCGATATTCTCATTTTTTTTTCAGGCAAGTATGCCTGGCCACAAAGCGATGGACATATTTTCATAAATAATAATGCCAGCATGCTCTTCTTTCTAAAAATCTACTGCTTACAAGGGAGTACTTTTTTTAAAAGAAAAATTCAATTAAATTCAAAACAAAAGGATGATTTTTATAAAGGAAGGGAAGTTTATATTTTAAAAACTTAACAGGAATAACTTTTTAAAATTCCCTTAAACTTCCATAAAAGACAGTTTTTAAGAGATATAAAACTTCCTCCACTGCTTTTAAAAAAATGAAACATAAAAAGATTGCATCATAAGAATTAAAAAGTGAACTGCATTTTAAGAAAAACAATGAAGACCATTCAACAGGAATGAAATGTAAAGTAAGAAGAAAGAGCCACAAACCAGAAATTTTGAATACATGATTTTAATAATGATGGGGGAGAGTAGATTGATTGGTCAAAATGTCCCTTTTACTAGGATTTATCTCCCATATTAGAAATTAGTTGTAACATAATGCATATGTTGATGAATAAAAACAATTTTATGAAGGTTTTATAAGGATATAGATATGCAGTGTATTTTTTTTTTAGAAAAACTCAATCTGGCACAATCTCTTCAAGATATATTGCTGCTCTGTTTGGATTACATTGTACATAATAAGCAAATCTTGTAGTTTCTAATGGCAAACTATATCTGTTTAGCCCAACCTAATTTAAAGTCCAATTTATAGAGTTGAAAAAAATCTCAACTGCTATTGAAAGTTTTAGATCTATTTATATAAGATGAACTCACAGTAGTAATAGTGAGCATGACACGTATATCTTTGCATTTATTTCAAACCAGTTGGGGAGATGAAAATAATTTTTAAGGCCAAACAACCCCACAAAACAATAACTCCTAAACCCAAACCAGCACATTATAAAAAAAAGAATAAAAGAAAAGGGTTGAAATAATTATAAAAATAAATAAAACAATTAAAGAAAAATTATGAGAAATCAAGGAAAGAAAGATGGAGAGAAAGAAAGGAGGGAAGGAAGGAAGAAGGAAAAAACATGAACGGGTTGAAGTATATATTAAGCATTGTCATTTGGGGACATGATTTATATATTTTGCACAATTTGACATTAACTATAAATCAGAAAATGAACATGAAATATATGCTTTTAAATCTATTCATCAGCCTCCTCTTCCCCTACCCCCTACAGGTTTAATGTTCAATCTCAGTTTGTAGATAATTCCCTATTGACAGGAAGAAAACACGCATCACAACCCTAGTTTGGGTTAATGTTCCTTGCTGAAACATTCATTTATCAAGAAATAATTGCCTGCCCTCCGTAGCTCTGAATCCCAAGCAAAGCTGGGGGATCTTTCGACTTTGAAAGAGAATCCTCCCATTGCAAACTACAGATGGAGAAGTGTCATTGCTATACCAAATAGTCTGCTTAAAAATGAAATAAAATGTGAACTCAAAGCAAACAGAAAACATGGTTAGTGCTCCAATTCTATGGCGGTATACAGAGCGCTTGGACAACACTAGGAAAGAAGAAGAATCCGATTGGCTAAGAGGTATTGAAATATCATGGCCAAACTGGAAGGCAGAGACTAACAGTTTATTGTATATTCCTAAATTAGCTAGAATAACTTAAAAAAAACAAGCATATTTTATACCTTAAAAGTAAAAGCCAAAATAAGAAAATGTATGTATGTGGAGTCTGGGGCTTGAGGGGGAGGTAAGTTTAGGGTTTAAGTTCTTATTTCTCAAAACAAAATAATGCACATTTCAAAGTTTAAAAAGACATATTTGCACAGACACTAATCATCAACTTACTTTATCTTTGCTGGCCCAATGTGGTTCTCAGTTTTTTAATCACTTCTCCACTGGCGCAGCTAATGTGCCTACAAGTTGTCTAGAATTTTAATATTGCTAAAATTCAGTGACGCAACTTGTGATTAAATTGTGAAAACTTGTTTAATGCAAACTCTGATTGAAAAGAATACATGCTTATTTAAGGAAAATGTACAACTTTGCAAAAATTATTTAGCTCTATATATAGCCCCACATTTAACAGCTTTACCAACCTGCAAAAAAGTTGGTTCTTGTAGAAAACTGCCAGGCTATGTAGTCTGAAATCTGGAGTAGTATTACCAGAGAGCTGTCAGTCAGCCATCCATCCATCTAATTGGCTTCTTACCATCTTTCCATCATGTTTTTTTTATAACTGGTCGCCTCTGGCTAAAATGCAAATCATGAGGAAGAGCCGTCTAGAAAAAGCTGCTGCTTTCTTAATTATCTGTCAGAGTATGGACCAGTGGACCCAGGGCCGCACTGTGGAGTTATGCTAAGCAGCAAGGCATCATGGGAATTGGAGTGACAGCTCATTTTCCTCCTGTGTTTTCTGTGTTCGAATGACAATGCAGAAATATGGGTTTTCCCACACTTTCTCTGAACACCTGGGCTATTGCTCAGGGGAGCACAAAGCCAAAACTGTCACATTTCCAGACATGGTCTTATTGCTGTCACTATGACAGGGTTGTTGACAAATGCCAGCAGTCATCTCGGCATCTTGGGAAACGTCTGCCATGATTGTGTCAACAACCTGACAGAAATTGTTAATGTTTAAACTTCTTCCCCTGACAGAATCCTGTCTTGCTGACAATATTTGTCATATGAAACTCAATCTTTGTCAAACTTGCTTAAAAATTAACACTTCCCCCATTTCTTTTTTTTCAGCTAACTGCCTAGCAATGCATTTTTTTAAGCAAAAAGATTTCAACAAGGTAATGCAACACAGTTAGTTAAAACCACACTGAGTCCAGATTTACCACCTTATTACCAACTTGTGGCCAGCTTGTCCTTTTGACCTTTGCTACAAGAATAATTATGACTGTTTTCTTTTCTTTTTTTTTTTCATTCCATGCCCTCCCTCTTTTACTGGCCTTAGGAATAAAACTTCTGAATTATTCAAGAGCATCAAAAATCTTATTTCTAAGTGTCCAAAGTGGAAAATCAATTAAACATAGTTTAACACATATGAATATCAGTTTAAGTTTGTAGACATACATTAACTGCTTTTCCAGCTTTGATTTTGAAAGCTAATTTGAATGGTTAAAACACAAAAGTTTTGCAATAGCTTAGTCCAAGTGTCTTGTGTTGAAAAACATTTTGCCAAATCTCAACCACATGCATAGTCCTAGATTCCTAATTCTGGCAATGTCTGTTTTGAAATGTTTATGTGATAAGTCTCAGATCAGATTTAAAAAAAAAAGAAAAAAATGTTATTGGAAATCCACAGGGTGGCTGATTTTTGGAAATGAAATTAGCAAAACATGATGTTGAGATTACTAAAAGGTTGTTGAATAGTTTTCAATGGTACTAGAAACAGCCAAAATCATTGAGGGGATGATAAGCATCCCAGAAACTGGAGAGGGCAGGCTGATTGGTTAGCCAAATAAAACATTCAGCTGTCCTGAAAAGAATATCCCAACCCATAAAGGGAGAAAAAAAAATTAGTAGTAGTTATTGTGTAATAATTCAGCCAAATATGGTATAAATTCACAAGACGGGTTACTTTGGCCAAGCAATTTCAGTGATTTATTATTGGAATAGAAATCTCCCCACAACATGGCAGAAGTCCAGAAATACCACCTGCTGAATTGTTACCAAATCTAATTTCCAGTTACAATATATCTAACTAATAATAATGTGTTATCACTCCAGTTGCTGTGATGATAGTCAACTTTTTTTCTTTCTCAGTGTGTCCATATTTGCATTAATTTCTCTGCCAGATTTGCAAATTCATCATTCAGCAAGGCTTTTTCTATCAGTATTGATGTTCTTATTCATACAAATATATTAATAATAATAAACAAATATATAATATTTAAATAAACAAAAATATAAGTATGCATATAATTAGGAAGAAAGTATTGAATTGGCAATAAAGAAACTTTCATTCTTCTCCCTATCTTGTTACTTTATGACTTTTTAGGAAATATTTTTCTAATTTTCCCTTTGAGTTTCATTGTCCAGAAAATGGGATAGTTGGACTTGATAATCTCTAGGAGTCTCTTCTAGCTCTTTCATTCTATAATTCTACTATCTTGTATATGGGACATATTGTCTGTACATGGCAGATAATGTGGAAAGCAGAGTTCATCTTACCCCTGCTATTTTCTTGGGTTGGACTTCAAATGCAATCGTGAACTTGTCAATACAAAGTGAGACAGAAATGACTCTTTGTCTTACTTTTCTGTTGAAAAGAAAAAATATGAAATATTTAAAATAAAATACATCTCGGAGAACAAAGAAAGCATACCTCCTTCCTCTTGGCAATGAGATAGGGATTACTAGTGCAGAATATTGTATACATGTTGCCAAGCAATGTCTCTGAAATGGTGTCAATAGGATTGTAGAGATGGACTTGAGAGAGGAAGAAGGTAGAGTTTGTAGCATTTCCAGAAATACCTATGATGGAAAAAACAAAAGGCACGTATCAAACTGATTAAAAAAGAAAAGAAATGGCTTACTTCAAAGTATACTCCCCTCCCCTCCTCACCCCCACAATTCAAGAAGCATTTATTGTTTATGTGCCTATACTGTGGATTCAAAGACAAAACCCAAAACAGGCTCCCTTCTCAAGGAGCTTACATTGACTTAGAAGAAACAACAAAATCTATAATATATTGTATCTAATGTTTCTGTGGAGATGACAGATATACACAAAATACATACAAAGTATTTTTAGTGGTAAGTATGAGTGCTAACAAAAAAGAATACGAAGAGCAATCCTATGGTAGCTGGCATCTGAGCTGTTCTTTGAAGGAAGCTAATTATTTCCTAACATGGAAGGAAGGAGGCAGTGCATTCTAGGCATTCACCATACATATGAAGCAGTTTGCAAGCATGTCAAGAGCAGCTCCCAGAATGGAAAACTATGTGTCTGGGGACCATTTCTTCTATTCCTGATGAATAGCCATTTCTCTCATTCTTCATCATTATTTTCCAGATGCTCCTGCTCCCTTATTTCAAATCCACCTGCTCTCTCTCTTTTTATATGCTAACATTATGAATACATCCTTCACTGTTTTTTTAGACCATCACTATATAAAAATCTTAGACACCCTATATGTAATTGTATAATTACATAAATATCACCTTCATGTCTTAGACATTCAATAAGGTATGGAAACTTTACCATCTCTGCACTATACAGATAGACCTAAATCTTTCACACATTCCAAATATACATAGGAAATTTAATGTTTCAAGGATCTTTGATTCTGTTGACCAGGGCACTCCATATGTCAACATAGATTGAAACATTCTTCCTTCTATGGAGAAACTAGTGAAATTAGCTGGGGTTTACATAGAATCATATTTTCAAAGCTGGAAGGAATCCAAGAGGCCATCTAAACAGATAACCCCCTTTTACTGATGAGAGAACTGAGACCTTGGGATGTTAAGTGATTTTCCCATGGTCATACGAGTAGTAAGTATCAGAGTGAGAATTGGAATCCATCACCTCTGATTCCAGAACTGAAATAAAGTCCAATGTATCATGAAACGATTCAGACAAAAGTGAGATAGGAAGACTGAAGGGGAAGAAAATAGAATCAGGAAAGGCTTTATTAAGGATGTGTGGCACCTAGCTTGAGCCTTGACAAAACTATTTTTAAAAAGATTCTTAAAAGTGAAAATGAAGAAAGAGTGCATTCTAGGTATTGAGGATGGCCTGAATGTATATGTATTACCATTAAGGAACTGCTGCTGGTAGAGTTTGACTGAAACATAGAAAATACAAAGGGAAAACAAATTATAAGAAGGCTAGTTGCAGGTTGGAGCCCCATTGCAGTGAATTTCAAATAACTGAGTAACGTATCAACAAAAAAAGTTATTAAATACCTAACATGTGCCAGACGGCAGGGCTAGCAGAAGAGAGATGACCTGAAAACCTGGAGGGTTTAAGTTTAAATTTCTCCTCTGACTTATACTGGCTGTTTGACCCTAAGCAAGGCACTTAACCCCTCATTGCTCTAGGCAACTCTCTAAGACAGAAGAACAAACCTTTGTTCTGTGAAGTTCAGATTGAGTCAAAGGGTCACACTTGAGAACCTAGAGGGCTACCTCAACACCACACTCCTCCACTCCCTCGCCACACATATACTCTAAACACACGATCACTGACATGACACTTCCACATTCCAGGAGCGCATGCTCCACACACACAAATCCATGCACACCCTCAAACGCTTCCATCTCTGTCAACTCTCCAGGCTCCTCCCACCCTCAAAACAGATACTCCATTAGCTCAGAGAAAACGTAGACACAAGTTTCCTCATCTGAAGCCCATAAATTGTACCACACTAAACCCCTGCCCAAGCTACACTTAAGGGCTGTTTTCTGGACCCTCTGGCTTAAGAATGATTATCAATAGTAACTGTTGCTGTCTCCCTCTCAGCCTGATTTAATTATTTTTCTTTGCCTCATTAAAGGGACCATCCCCTGACTACTTCTTAAACAGGCCTGTTCACTGAATGGGCCTTATCTCACCCTAAGTGAGTACCTGAATTGGCCTTGGCTTAAAGGGGCCAAAGTCTCCCACTGCATCCTGGGTCATCTCCAGTCATCCTGATGAATATCTGTTCACTGGATTCAGATGGCTCTGGAGGAGAAGTGAGGCTGGTGACCTGCACAACCCTCCCTCACTCAGAACAAAGTCAAGTGCAAATCATGTCATCATTTCTCTGATGGCATGGTCTTCTTCGGCAACAAAGGTCAAACACAACAACCCCTTCTCTAAGAACATAAGGTGCAGAGAAGGGTCTGTCCTGCCTTGGTTGAAAACATTTTCTCACCCGTATTAATGAAATCACAGACCCAAGCCCTGTATCCTATGTTCCAGGAACTGTGCTTGGTGGTGTCAAAAATGGAACAATATCTGCCCTCCAAGAGCTTAAATCTAGCGTGGGGAGACATTTACAAGTATTTATGCATAATGAACACACATTCATACACATACATATACATATAAAATAGATACACAATATATTTACCTTGAGGGGAAAGTACTTACAGCTGGAGGAGGGGAGAGGGCAAGTTTCATGGAGAAGGAGGCGCTTAGCCCAAGCCTTAAAGGCAGCTGGGGATTGCTTCTAGGAAGCAGAGGGAAGGAAGGATTGAATTCCAGCAGAGAGGACAGTGGGTATAAAAGCTTAGAGACAAACTATTCTAACTCCTAGTAGAATGTTGTGTGAGAGGAAAAGTAAGGAGCCAAGCTTAGCTAGACCAAAATGTCCATAAAGGGAAATAATTTTAATAGTGTGTTATAATAAAGCTAAAGAGTTTTCATCTTATCCCAGAGACAACTGGGAGCACCGGGTAGTTTTTGAGAAGGGAAGGGACATAGTCCTAATGATGCATTGAGAAGAATTATTTTGCTAGCTTTGTAAAGAATATATTCGAGAGTCAGGAAGGATATTTAGAAAGATATTACAGGTGAAAAAGACATGCACAACATGGTACCATGAGTAGAGACAAGGGAGGAAATAGGCATTTATTAAACACCTGCCATGGACCAGGCACTGTGCTAATTACAAATATCTCATCTGGACCTCAAAATTGAATGACTGAAAAGTAGGAGACCAAGGCAAACGGAAGTGACTTGTCCAAGGTCAAACAGCTAGGAAGTGTCTGAGGCCGCATTTCAACTCAAGCCTCCTAACCCTCAGCTCAGCGCTCTATCCACTATGCCAAATAGCAGCCTCTGAGAAGAGATGTGTTTTCCCAACTTGTCTCAAGAATGGTCATTATGAATGCTCAGCAGGTCAGTTTTCTATTTTGTTTGTTTGTTTTTAATGAATTAAGAAAATCCCGGAGTTCTAGAATTTCTAGGGGCAACACGTTGGCAGTGATACTCTCTCTACCACTGACCTTGGTCAATATCCTTTAATATTATCTTAGAAAGCTGGAGTAGAGGAGGGAATTTGATGGGGGGGAAGTACCATTATAATATGCTTTAGGGTCATTAACATGTTTTGGGGGTATAATTCTCTCAGAGAAGGTACATTATTTTCCTATTCTTTTTTTAAAAAATTATTTTTAATTTATGTAATAAAACAAGCATTTCCATAACATAATATTTAAAAAAGAGGATGATTGCATGTGAAACTGCAAAACTATTATGTACAATTTGCTGTACCTTTTAATATATAATAAACTTATGAATTTTTTCCCTTTTTTCACTCCTCTTCACCCTAGAGATGGCTACCATTAGACACAAATAAGTATATATGTAAAATCATCCTATACATACTTCTATTTATCAGTTCTACCTCTGGATACAGATTGTTGTTGGTCTTTCCTTCAGGAAGAGAACCATGATGTCAGGAAGGTGATGTCATGACTTACAAGTGAATTGGATTTAAGTTAGGTAGAGCCATGCAAAGTCGAGAGCATCATTCTCTCCTCTAGAACAATGTGGGTTCAGTGGCAAGATGTAGACCAAGATGCCTAGAAATATCCCTAGATTCATTAAGCTAAAGTCTTTCCCAGATCTCAGTTTGTCTGAGGCAACTCGCTAATGAGGAAAAATAGCCTCTTTTACCTATTTAAAGAAAAAGAAATCAATCTGGGAGGGGAAAACCCTCAGGGTTTTATGGCCAAAGTAGAAACAGTTTACATTCACTCTGAGCCATCAAAAGACCCAAGGAATGACCAAATGAGGCTTTGACTGGGATCTATTGGGCAGAGTGACTTGGGTTTAAGGCAAGGTCCTTAAAAAAGAAATCTAACCCATAAACCCCAAGATAACTTTTGAGGTTTCTGTGATCAAAATTTATATTCCTTTGGACAGAGCACCTGGGAGTGGGGGGAGGGAGAGAAGGAAGGAGGCAAGAAGGCAGATGCAGATAAGTGCCCTACTTTCTAACCTCTGTACCAAGGGGTGAAGGTATTAACGTTGCTCCAACATAGACCCTACCCTCAAGAAATTTATAATCTAATGTGGAAAGGGAGAGTCAGAGAAGACATGGACATGTATAATTATGACATAGGTGATAAATGCAAAGGAGAATTCTAGACAGAGTGCTATGGGAATGGTGGTTTAGCAACGGAGATCAAGGAAGATTTTGAAGAGAAATTAGCCCTTAAATTGAACTGTGAAGGACAGTAGAAAGATAGGTGAGTAGAAAGAGATGGGGGAAGAGATTTTATTTCAGCAAGTGGGACAGAGTGATCAAAATTATGGAGACGGAAGACAGCTGAACAAAACTGGAGGAGGAAAAGTTTTGTTTTTTGTTACAGCTTTGTTGTAAGCTGGAGTTAATGTGGAAGGGAACATTGTCAGAAAAGACTAGACTCAAGACTGTAGGAAAAATTTATGCCAGCATGAGTTTGAATACACTGATTATTATATGCATATTTTGCTGTCCTTGGGAATGGAGCTATAGCATAATAAAAGGGAGGAAAAGGGAGGATATTGGCTTTGGATTAAGAAGTATATACTGTTATTATCTTTATTTAATAGATGAAGAAAATGAGGCAGGCAGAAGTTAAACATCTTGCCAAGGATGGATTTAAATTCAGGTCTTCCAGAATCCAGGTCCAGCACATTTTTCATTAAGCTACCTACCTATTTTAATATACCTACTGTCCCCTCTGCTGAGATACTAGTCATGTGGGCAAGGGGACCCTTAGCCCAGAAGCTTACAACTAGTTAGCTAGACTGTGGATCTCAGAGAAAGATTTCTTTGTTCTGTATTCATTTGGACAATTTTGCAACCTGTAAGTATGTTTTGTTCTTCCTGTTTCAATTTAAATCATAATCTTTGTAAAAGAATACTTTGTTTTTGCTTTTGGGTGTGACTTTTCAAGAAAGAAGGGCATCCCTAGATATCCAAAAGCTTTTTGGTGTTAAAACACAATGATCATGTAAACTCAAAATTTTATGTAGTATCACTTTTGTGGCAGCAAAGAAGTAGAAACTGGATGAGTTCCCACTGGCTGGGAAAGAACTGTAATATATAAGTGTAGCGAAATATTGTGTGGTAAGAAATGATGGATATGCAGAATTCAGAAAACCAGGGACTGGACGTATTTATATGAACTGATGTAAGGTAGAATAATCAGAGCTGGAAGAATAATGTACCCAATGGAAATATAAATGAAAAAAAAAGTCACTAAAAAGTTTAAGTCTGAGTAGATTAAATAAAAAAAGAAAACTGCTGACTATGGATAAGAAAACACTTTCTCTTAACATTTCAGTGGGGGATGGTGAGGACAACTTGGACAGAATATTTTGTCAGGCGTGGTCACTAAATTGAATGTTATCTAAATGCTTTTATTTTTTATAAGAAATTCAAGACCATGATGGACTGAATGAGGAGAATGATACTTCTTATATCTGGGAATGATTATGATATCAAAGCACAAAACTTCAATAATACTCTTTTTTTTTTTAAGAAAACAATTGATCACGTTGGGAAAAAGATAAAACCCCAGGCAAAAATGACATCTATCTGCTCTTTTTTTCTTCCTAGATGCCTGTTTCTTTAGCACTGAAAAGAGTTGGAGGATAACTTCCTCATTTTCTTAAACTAAAACCAGAAAGTATTTCAAACTTTGGAAATTAGCTTGATGCATCTAAGGGTAACTAGTAGAGATTCCAACTTAGTTCCATTTCTCTACTATTCTCTGGGTAATGGGTAGAGCAGTGGATAGATTACTGGCCCTGAAATCAGGAGGAACTGAGTTCAAATCCAACCTCAGACATTTATTAGTAGTGTGACCCTCGGCAAGTCGTTCAACCTCTATTGTTTCAAACAAACTTCTCTGAGGATATTTATGCATGAGTGCAAAGAATAACATGTGATCCATTACTCTTGCTCTTTTTTTTTTTTTTTTTTGGAATTCCTTGTCAGTTACATATTGTAGACTGTCCATAGCTGGGGCACCAATGACTCCCTGCTTAAGGGCTCTTCTGGACTTTCCTAGCTTTAGAGTGATTATCAGAGTAACTGTGGTTGTTTCCCTCCCAGCCTGATGTCTTTCTTTTTCTTGACTTTATTAAAAGGGCCATGCCCTGGCTACTTCTTAAATAGGTCTATTCAATGAATGGACATTATCTCACCCGAAGTGAGTACCTGCAAAGACTTTGACCTAAAGGGCCCAAGGTCTCCCAGTGCATTCTGGGTCATCTCCAGTCATCCTGATGAATATCTGGTCACTAGATTCAGATGACTCTAGAGGAGAAGTGAGGCTGGTGACCTGCACAACCCTCCCTCACTCAAAACAAAGTCAAGTGCAAGTCATGTCATCATTTCTCTGATGGCATGGTCTTCTGCGACAACGAAGGACTAACACAAACATCCTTCTATTACCTCTTAAGTGCCTCGTAGTGAGGCTTACATTTAGTTTTTCAGAGGCTGTGCTGTTCCAGGCCTACTACTACTTATTCAGATAGATGACTGCTTACATGAAAATAGCTTCTTTTGCATGCAGCAAAAAGTTACTTGAGTAGTGGAAATGAATATACAGCAAGTAAATCTGGAAGACAAATTCCACAGGTCTTCCCCATATTTGGCTAAGACATTCCATTTCAGGGGTTTGAACATTCTCAGAAATATGTTGATTTTTCACCATGAAGATTATGTCTTTGGTAGCAGTGTATTCATCTATTTCCAGAGGAAACATATATTGTCCATATTAGAAAGCATTTCTTAGGCCATTCCCTCCCTATGTGGCAAGAAGGATTTAGACTCATGACTCATGAAACACAAGAACTCCTTAGAAGAGAGAGACAATATATGAATATAAAACATTGTCACTATGTAGCTACTTAGACAGGAAGGGGGAAGAGATCCTGGTAGAAACATGAAGCACCATCCTAAAAAGTCGGGACCCTAAATTGAAACGTGAGAGGCCCAGGTCTCTCCTGCCCATCAGACAGGGCTAGCCACCCTTATAAACTAATTCAACTTTGGCACAAAATTAAGAAGGAAGCAGAATCTACTCCCTAAGAAGCAGGGAATAAACAAGAAAGGAAGCAAAACTAAAGTTGAAAAGGTCCTTAGATTCCATAATGGAACTGAGACACAACTATAGGCTAAGTCATTGTGCTAATTATCTCAATGGAATATAATATTTGTATAATTATAAAGGTTTATTTTAACTGCATTTCAGATTATAACTACTGATTGTACATAGTAGGGGAGTGAGGAGCAAGGGAATGGGAAGACTGAGTTAATAAGCTAGAAAGTAAAGGTTAATGAATTATTATTCAGATGGCAGAGGCCCTGTGAGGTTTGTGTATAATTGATATATTAAGGAATGAGAGGCAGTGGAAGGAGATTGAAAAAGAAGAAGATGAGCTAACAGAGTAGCTAAATGGAAAAATGAGTGATTGAACATCCATTGTTATGTGATTCGGAGATTAGTTCAGTTTTATAAAACACCTTAATCTCCTTAGAGCAAAGGTGCTGTATAAATGTCAAGGAGGTATAACTATAATTAATATTAAAAAAAAACACTTTTAAAGTCAATTGAATTCACTGGGGCCTATTTTGAACGAACCTATCACACTGGGGTGAAGGAAGGGGAAAATTAAAAAGAAAAGCACCATGACAGAATCACTGAATTTCTCTGAAAGAAATGCCTGTTTCTTTTAGATGTTCCTTCAGTAAGTGTTACCATGAATAAGTCCCACTCCTTTTAATCTAAGTACAGTGAGGAAAAATAAACAAACAGAACCTAAAATAATTATTCCTAAAAAATGCTTATAATTCATCCCCAGCCCCTATAGATTCACATATATAATGATGTTCCAAATTCCGGACATCTTCCCTTAGAAAAAAAAGCAAAACCTTTTTTCATACAGACAAGATCACTTAACTTTCCTCTCAGTATTCCTCCCAGCAACCAGACTTACCTAAATTCCCCTGGGAGTTAGTTAGCCCTCTGCCTTCCCTCCCTTTCTCCTACCCCAGCTTATCAGCCATGTCAGAGCTCACTGGGAGAGCAGAGATAAGATAGAATTAAAAAGTTTGTGATTCACTCCTTTTGTCATGAAAGCATGTTCTTGGATAGTTTCTAAAATTCTTTGTGCCATAATGAAGGTTAAAATCTGGGGCAAGATCTTGACCCATGTTTTATGTGATTGAGTGTTTTTATTGCTGAGTGTTAATTTTGTATATAGAAAAAAGAAAAAAATAATTTTAATGTTATGTATCACTTCTTGATGGGACAATGAATTAATAAACTACAAGTAACCAGGTTCCTAGTCATCAATGCAGCTATGACACAATCAAATTTTGAAGGGTATTTGTCCCAGAGTCCCATGAAATCAGCCTGGAAATCGCAGTGGTGATGCTTACAACTTATATTAATTTAACAAGGATATTTAGAGAGTGTTCTCAGGTATACCACCCTGGAAAGAGTGCTGAGTTTGGAGTCAGAAAACCTTGATTCAAATGTTGCCTCTCCCTACCTTAACAGTGGTATACCAATAAAGGTTTAACTACTGGTTCTCCAATCTGAATTGTTAAATTGTCTCCATCACTTTCTTAATCCTAGAAAGCAAGAAAATATATTTAAAAGCCTCTGCTATGCAGGGTTTACAGATGTCTGAGGCATATTAAATAGAGTGCCTAGCCTAGAGTCAGGAAGACCTGATTTCAAATCTAGCCTCGGACATTTGCTAGCTGTGTGATTCTTAGTAAGTCATTTAACTTGCTTGCCTTAATTTATTCATCTATAAAATAGTGATTATAACATCTATCTCCCTGGATTCTTTAGAGTGTCCAATGAGATAATATTGTAAAGTGCTTAGCATCATGCCTGATGCATAATAAGTGTTATATAATTGTTTGCTATTAGTAGTAGTATATGCTCATGTTGAACATTTAACAATAGTCTCTTCTGAGCTGAACTCTGTTTCATAATTCTACAATGAAGGAGTTCTACTAGGTAACCTCTAAGATTCTATCAAGTTCTAAGTATAATTATTTGTCTAAGGTCCACAAAATACTGTATTTGCATGTAGCATTCACTTTAGTGTTGTTTAATCATTTTTTCCTCCAAACTCTTCATTATTCATCTGAGTTTTTCTTAGCAAAGATACGAGAGTGGTTTGTTATTTCCTTCTCCAGCTCATTTTGCAGATGAGGAAACTGAGGCAAACAGGGTTAAGTAACTTGCCCCGGGTCACATAACTAGTAAGTGTGTGAGAATGGATTTGAGTTCAGGAAGATGAGCTTTCCTCACTCCAGACACAACCTCCTATTCCCTGTGTCACCCTGCTGCTCCAGTGTTTGCTTTATGACGTATTTATTAAATACTCTTAATTGACAGGGCTTTCTTTAAAGCGTTGAAGACTACAGAAATGAAATACCACTTGGCCCCAACCTTCAAGGAAATTGAATAAGTTGGATATGACGTGCATATAGATAAATACGATGTAAGGGAGAATGTAATGAGGGAAAAGGCAGGTACAGACAGAAAACTGTAAGAAAATTTGGGGATGAGGTAAGAATCATTACATTCAGATGCCTAGATTAGAGAAACTAGGGTTTAGAGGAAGAGAAAATTTTGAACAGAAGAGATGGAGAAGGGAGTGCTTTGTAGTCATGGGGGCCTTTGTGAATGAATGAAGGCAAGAGAGTCAGGCGTCATTGGCCACCACAATACACAGTCAAGCTGTGCGTGCATGGAGTGTGGTAGTGGGTAAAGGAACCGGATACTTGTGAGACTGTGATAGACTAAAATAAATTTTTTGTTTCTGCAGAAATGTTAACTATAGTAACCAGATAAATAGTATTCTGATCAGATTCACAGAAGGGGAAAGGGAATTCTGGAAAGCTTTCCTACTTTTCTCTGCTCCACAAATGTGCCTTTGTCATAAGGTCAGTGACATTTCTCTATTTAATTAGAACTGAATCTCCCTCAGACTGTATCTTTCTGTTCAGCATATCTCAAAATAGTGATGTGAGATCTTTTTTCTCCTAGTGGTCTTTTTCATATGATTTTATAGTAAAAAAGAAGAAAACAAAACACTGTTGGAACTTGATTTCTATGAAACTATGAAACATTTGTCAAAATATCCCTTTAACATGTGAAGGATTACATTTAATCTATGTGATTCCAGGGAAAAGAACTAAGACCAATGGGTAGAAGTTAGAGGGAAGTAGATTTTGGCTCAATACTAGGGAGAACTTAATACATTTCTTGTTGTCATTGCTCAGTTATTTTAGTTATGACCAACTCTTTGTGACCTCATTTGGAGTTTTCTTGGCAAACATATTGGAGTGGTTGGTCATTTTCTTCTCCAGCTCATTTTACAGATGAGGAAACTGAGGCAAGTAGAGTTAAGTCACTGGTACAGGACTTAATACAGTGTAAGTATTTGAGATCAGATTTGAATTTAGGAAGGTCACTTCAGTCCCCACACTCTATCCAATACACCACCTAGTTACTTTTTTTACATTTATAGAGTGATTTATTTATTAATAATTTCTTAATAATAATATTTAGTAATAATTTGTTACTCTTAAAGAAGTCGTTCAATAATGTATGGGTTGCCTCTGGAAGAAAGGATTTAAGTGATGACATCATCCTTTGGACCAGTTGATCTGTGAGATGGTTTCTAATTCATGAATTCTACCAAGTAGTCTAGAATTCCATGGACTTCTGGATCAATATGAGGTACCGCTAATTTTATCTCTTAGTTCATTTTAAGTTTTTATCTGTCTGGAAATCTCATGAATGAGTATAAGAGTCTAAAAAAAAATATAAATGCAGACAAAAGAAAGGAATGCTGCTGTCCTGGTTGAAATGCCTACATACAGCATCCCTTTAAATGAATCCCTTTAGATTCAACTGATTAAAACTATCTCCGACACATAGACATGACACTTTTAGAGTGATGTGTCCCAGTCTGGCCACTCTATTACAGGAATGACTTTAAAATGTGCAGCAGATGGTAATTGGCAAATGACTCTAGGCTTTGGAAGATGAATGTGATGATTAGCCCTACGTGGACTGCACAACTCAGAGATTAAGGAGTACATGGGCCTCTTGAAGAGGAATCCAATGACAATTCAGATGCTGAGATCAAGTAACAACCTGATTGATTTCCCAAACAGCCTGGTGTGCTACAAGATGTGTGTTTGGGGTGCTGAAAGTGGTTACCAAAGTTGCATGTGAGTGACACTTCCTGTCTCGTTACATAAACTCTGTGACATATTAAACCAAATCTAAAATAGCATAACATCTGAATATATATTGGAAACAGCTAGCAAACACATGTACAAGTGAAGGATGCCTGCAGCTTGTGTGTGTGTGTGTGTGTGTGTGTGTGTGTGTGTGTGTGTGTGTGAGTGTGTGTGTGTTCAGGGAGGAAAAAAGGGTATATTTAGTCCCACCCCCATCCCATATGCTTGCATAATTGACCTAGTTATGATCAGTGTTTAAATTAATATCAGCCACCTTGCACTCAAATCTTGAAAAGCTCTGATAACAAGAGTTCACCAATCATTCATTTAGCCTAATTCAATAATTAATTTTTTATCATAATTCTTCTGTCACCGATCCTTCTGCAACTTTAGGAAGAGTCAAAAGGAGAAAACTGTCTAAAAACGTATGGAGGTCAGTGAATACTCCTCTTCAGTATCTTTATGACTTCAAGTCCCAAAATTCCAAATTCCTTATCACAGAAAAGAGTACTTTGGAGACTATTTCAATGACATTTTCTGTTCCTACAAATTCATAGATTCATAAAGAGAAAGAGATGGGAGGAATATTAGAGATCATCTATTTCAACTCCCTTATTTTATAAATGAAAAAAAAATAACTAGAGTCTAGAGCCTTGCCCAAGGTCTGGGTGGAAATATTTTGAGACATGCCTCTGTGTAAGGATTCAAACTTAATTTAAAATTTTAAATCATGCCTTTTTCAGCAAGTTCATGAATATGAACTTGTCTTTCATTGAAAGTGTTATGGAAAAGGTGTGTGAGGTACAACTCTCATAAATAATTACAAAAACATAATACTAGCTCTAAAATGTTTTTTTGGAAATCCTTTTTAACTCATTTTTTGGTGAACTAAGAGGGAGTTATGTGTGAAAACAAACAAACAAAAACAGCTGAAATTTTTCAATAATTTACCACTAAACTTGATTATACTGTAGTTTCACTGAATATCCAGAATTCTTAGCACAGTGCATGACATAGTCAAGAGAAATCTTTACCATGTGCAGGACTTATGATCTGTGAAACTTCCAACATCTAAAGGAAACTATCCTCTTTTGTTCTTGGGAAGAACTGAACAGTTAGGGGAGATCCCACAGTTTTGTTATGGTTCTTTCATCTGTCTAGAATGAGGACTGCAGGGACAAAGACTGAGTTTTCAGAAATCAGATTTCTAGCTCCTTCTTGGAAAACTGATTAGCCCTCGAATTCTTTCATCCTCCTATCTCCTACAATTTCAAGAATAAAACCCTGACCATAGATAGGCGGGTCACTTGTCAGTGTTAAAACCTAGAACCAGGGCAGAGTCTCTTATAATAAGACAAAAAAGACCACAGAGATGATTTTTATTTGTCAGGTCCCAGATGGATGATGGATACTACTTTCTTGGGGATGGGAATGGATTGTAGAAGATATCTGATTTTTTTAAGTTCATTCTCCTCCCCCCATAATAAGTCATAGGACTTCACAATTTTTTTTCAGATAGAAAGGTTAAAGCTTTCTTTTTTTAGTATATGAATTTCATCCTAAAGTTATGAAAAGGCTGAGAACTTAGTTACAGACAAAATGGAGCCTATGTCAGAAACCATATGTGGTTAGGTATACCTCTATGTATGTGGGAAAAGTTAGTGGGTATGATGGTTGTTATAAACCTGAAGGCATCAGCCACTTCCATGGGACCGGAATGGAATTCTTTGAAGTTTCTTCTGGGTGATTTCCCTTGATTAGGATTTCCCTGTAACCTCATAGCCAAATACAGTCCTGGGGGTGTGGGGTACAGCCCTAAGGTGTGGGATACAGACCTGCTTTGGGAATGGGTAGATTATGGGGAACCCTGGTGGTTGAAATTGCTCTTAGATGTTCCTGAGCCATTGGAATTCATTGAATGGGGTGATGATATGGTCATGTCTGCATTTTAGGAAGGGAAGTTTGGTAGCAGAATTGAAGATGGATTGGATTGGGGAGACATTTAAAGCAGAGAAACCAACCAGTAAGCTACTGCAATATTCTAGAAGTGAGGGGATTCGGTCTATCACCAAGATGATGACTGTGCCAAAGATGAGAATGAATCATATACATGAGATTTTATGAAGTTATAGGAAACAGGACTAGACAACTGATTTGACAGAGGGATGAGAGTGAGAAGTAGTATTATCTAAGAAGACAGTGGTGCCCACTAACTGAGGAAACAAATTTTCCAGCTTCTGAACATGTCAGTTTATTAAGCAACACATGCCAATTGCATAACAAATTGGGACCAAACATCCTCAGTTGAAGCTGAACCTCAAATACAGTGGGGAGTAGATTTTTATACAATAAAAATAATTAATCAAATAGGACCAACAAATTAAGAGAAAACAATTAACCAGGACACAAATTTAAGTATTCTGATTTCTGTTTTGATTCATTTAGTATTATATTTTTTATTCAGCTACACGTAAAAACAATTTTAGCATTTGTTTTTAAAACCTTGAGTTCCAAATTATTTCCCTTCCTCCCTTCTCTCTCCCCATTAAGAAGACAAGAAATTCAATATAGGTTACACATGGGTAGTCATCCAAAACATTTCCGTAATAGTCATGTTGTAAAAGAAAACATAGATCAAAAAACAAACAAAAAACCTCAAGAAAAATAAAGTTTTAAAAAAAAGTATTTTTCAATCTGTCTTTAGGTACCATCAGTTCTTTCTCTCATGATGGACAGTATTTTTTATCAAAAGTCCTTCAGACTTATTGTCTTGAATCGTTGAATTTCCAAGAATAGCTAAGTCATTCACAGTTGAACATTGCACAATATTGTTATTACTTTGTACACAGTACATTTCACTTTGCATTAGCTCATGCAAGTCTTTCCAGGTTTTCCTGAGAACATCCTGCTCATCATTTCTCATAGTACAATACCATTACATCATAATCACATATCACAATTTGTTCAGCCATTCCCCAACTGATGGGCATCCCCTCAATTTCTAATTCTTTGCCACCAGAAGAGAGCGGCTATGAATATTTTTTGTACACATAGTATTTTTTTTTCCTTTTTCCTTTTTCCTCTATTTTGGGATACAGATCTAGTAGTGGTATTGCTATCAGAGGGTATGCATGGTTTTATAGCACTTTGGGCATAATTTCAAATTGCTCTCCAGAATATTTGAATCAGTTCACAACTCCATTGTAGTGCATTAATGTTTCATTTTCCCCACCTCCCCTCCACCATCCATCATTTTCCTTTTCTGTACTATTAGCCAGTCTAATAGGTATGAAGCAGTACCTCAGAACTGTTTTAACATGCATGTCTCCAATCAATAGTTAGAATGTTTTTAAAATATGGCTAAAGATAGTTTTGATTACTTCATCTGAAAATTGTTCATATCTTTTTATCATTTGTCATTTGGGGAATGGCTCTTATTTTTGTAAATGTGACTCAGTTCTCTATATGTTTGAGAAATGACACCTTTATCAGAGAAATTTGCTTCATTTTTTTCAGTTACTAGTGCTACTGTATTTTCTTCTATCTTATTTCTGCGCCCCTTTTAATCTATTCTCTCTGTCCTTTCACTGTGTCCCTTCTTAAGAGCGTTTTGCTTCTGGTTACCTCCTCCCCTAATCTGTTATGCTTTCTATCATCCCCTCCCTTCTCTCATCCCCTTCCCCTCCTACTTTCTTATAGGGTAAAATGGATTTTCTTACCCATTTGGGTAATCTGATTTCTAATCTTGTGATCTGACCAAGTTTCTGGTTAGCATGGTCTCTAAACAGCTGGCACGACAGTCTAGCTCCCTAGCTACACAGGGCTAGGTTCAAAGAATGCAATAATATTATGACTGTTGCTGTTTCATTGTTGTTCACGATTCCCACAACTGAATAATGTTTTCTCATAGAACTGAGTCAATGTGGCTCTCTCAGTTCCCACTACCACTTATTGTTCTAATCTCCTCACAGTCAACAGAAATAGGGAAGTAAGCAAGCCAGAAGTGTTCATAAGTATGTACAATTTCTCCCTCTCTCTCTCTGCATATGTGTGTGTGTATATATGCATATCTTTATTTTATATTTATCTATACATATACATCTGTGTGTATGTGATATATCTCTAATTTGTGCATATAGGTAATATATCTCTGAGTTATATATGGATTTATTCACACCTCCAAGTTTACATATATATGTATGAATATATATTAACATAATGCTTTATATTTCAAACACATGTATCTCCAATTTTATATATATATATATATATATATATATATATATATATATATATATATATACACCTATATCTAACTCCATTTTATATATGTACATGTAAATGTATATACACATGTATATATGTGTGATATATGGGTATGTAACACAGTCTACCCTGGACCTACCACCTATAGGCCAGATATGTTGTATTTTATACCCAGGGTTCTTTATGCTTTTAAGGAAATTGGGTAGTATCTAGGTTTTCTGCAAAGGGGTTCAGTTCCCACTGATGATGTTCTCTCAGTTGTAGGGAGTGTTCCCTAGTGCCCCAGTTAAATTTACCCATTAACAGTCCTATTGGCTTTTTACATAAAAAAATTTACTTCAGAAGACATAATCACAAATATATAAATTTACTCCTCCAATACATGGGAGGCATAATCCTCCTCCTTTCTTGATCTCTGGGGAAGAGAAGAGGGGAAGGGAAGAGAAGAAAACAAGTATTTAGATAGTGCTTTTCCAATATTATATCTTTTGATTTTCACCACAACCCTGTGAGGCAGGTGCTATAATCCCCACTTTACAGTTGAGGAAACAAAGGAAGACTTGCTTTGGGTCACATAACTCATAAGTATTTGAAGCTGAATTTGAAATTGGGTCTTCCTGACTCCAGGACCAACTTTTATACAGTATACCAACCAGTTTACCCCAAGGTAAAGGGAATCATGTTCATAACTCAGCATGGTAAAGGGACAAATGTTTAAGTCTTATCACTTTTAAAGATGCAGGTAGTCAGTCAAAGGAAGTTACCCCTATCCTCTTGGGACAAGAACAAGTTAGGATTGTGCAATGTTGCAATTTCAACTGGGAAAAATGAGTGGGAAGTGCAAAGATGGAAAACTTCCTAACAATTAGAAGTTCCCCAGTGTAGAATGGAATACCTAGGGAGATTATGGGTTCCTACTCCTTGGAAGTCTTCAAGCAAAGGTTGAGTGACAACTGCTGAGGTGTGTTATTGTGGTGATTCTTTCAGTCTGTTGATTGAATTGTCTTTTCTAATCCCCCAATTCTGTCAAATAAATAATGTCATATTCTATGTTATGTAGGTTAACCTAAAATGACAATAGTGCATTTAAAGATCTTGATTCCTAGAAACACAAAAAATTTTGCAGTTATGGAGGCTGATGGTGGTTGCCAATCATCAGAATATTAAAATTAAAAGGACAGTAAAGATGGAGATTAAAGTAGTGCTGTTGCTACAAATCCTGTTGCTGCTATTGTTATACAATCAACAATTAATTAAATAACACTTTAAGTTTGCACAGAATTTAAAATACATTGTGCAACCCAAGTGGAACTCTAAGTTCTGTTACCAAGTAGCAGTAAGTAAGGAACACTATGCTTATTGTGTGCCAAGGTCAGCTCCACCACTGAAGGATATATGCCTTATTTAAAGCAAACAAATATAAAAAAAACAAATCAACTATGCTCCTTTTAGCACTGACGTGAAAGGCGCATGTACTTAGTTATTCTTGTGTTAATATTAATTTTACTTAGTTTTAGTTTTAAATCATTAACACATCAGGTGTATGTGTGATGTGGTTTGCTAGTCTGAAATTAAGAAAATATTTCCTTTGGTGATATTTTTATTGTACCTAGTAAATGTCTTTCTGCTTTTCTCAGGTGGCACTTTATAGATCTCTTTTGGTTCTAAGTAACATAAAATAAAAAGCATCTATGGGCAAAGATATTATATTTAGTGGCCTGGTCTTTGTGCCTTTATGTCTTAGTATTTCTGGCTTCCTTCTTTGGACTTTCCTGCATATAAACTGGAAAAAGAGAACATGAAAAGACAAGGTGCTATCTCTAAAAATGGTTAAATAAGTGTAAAAAGCTTTTTTGATGGGTTAGTCTTGAATGGGTCTTTAAGATTACTATTTATATTTTGCATAAATTCTATGTGGTATGAAATTGGGATTAAGGATTGCTGGAAAGAAAACCCACTTAGGGAGTAAAATAAGTGATCAAACGTGTCATAATGCATTCATATACACAAGCAGATGGATGGGGGGGTACCACATGCATTCCATTTAATTCAAGCATTTATTTCCTTGCTTATAATCTCTTATTATGAATATTATTTTTATATAACATTGCACACATAGGACCAGAATGAATAGTTCGTTTAATCATCACTTTATATGGGTTTTCTCTTTACCTTTCAATAAAATATCAAATCCACCCTATAGATAGGGAAAACAAGTAGTATCAGCAGCATAAAGATAGTATATAGAAATCAAAATGTTTGTTAATTATGCATGTTTTCACGTTATCAGTAAGTGCTACAGTTGGGACTTGAAACTAGTTGTAATTCTAAGGTCAGTGTAATTTAAGTGTGACACGAAAAGAAAAACATCCAGATAACATACCACTACTATTATTGCTGCTGCTACTACTACTACGACTACCACTGCTGCTCTACTTATAAGCACAATGAAATTATTTGCTTATCAGAATTAATACCAGAAAATTTGAAATGATTTGACCGTAATTTTCATTTAAATAATTCTAGGTTAGAGAGGAATCCACACAATGTCATGTTCTAGTATAACTCAAAAGTTGCAAGAGTGATTGTTATATGTAATTTATAGAACTAGTTTTATGACTTTGAAGTTCCTTCTACTCTTATCGATCTGTGTTTTTGAGGATGTGGCTACATAAAAGAAAGAAAGAAGAGGAAGGAAAGAAGGAAAAGAAGGAAGGAAGGAAGGAAAAAAGATAAAGTAAAAAGAAATCCTGACTGTACTGTGCCACTTTTGTCTATGTCTTTCCATAAATTTGCTCCAAAGAGTCTTTCTTCCTCTTGTTCTTTCCTTGAACTATCTTGACAATTCCAGGAAACCAATAAAGTTTTCCTCCCTCTTTCCACTCTCTTCTTTTCCTTCTTCCCTCTCTCTCTCCCTCCCTCCCTCCCTGCCTCCTTCCTTCCTTCCTTTTCTTCCTTCCTTCTTTCCTTTCTTCCTCCCTTCCTTCCTTTACCCCTTCCTTCCTTTTCCTCCCTCCCTTCCTTTTTTCCACAAACATTTATTGATTAAAGAGGTCTTATCTTTTTGTTGAGTATGAATTAATTTATTCTGTTTAGGAGATAGGTTATTGGTAATTGCTGAATACTAGGGGACTGAGAAAATATTTTGTAAGTCAAAAGTATTAAGAGAATAGTAGTAAAACAAAGTATACATAGCAAATAATAAGAATCACATAAAATTCAATGGCTAAAAGAATAAATTTATCAGGGCAATAATACTATTTCTGTTGCACCATCCCCATAGTAACCAGTATTCCACAGGAAGTGGACACTCAGCCCATTTTGTTGACTGATTGACTTGAGTACCTGGATTTACTGTGAATTTCTCTGCATTATGTAACATTTTAAGTGCTGGTCTTATCAGGGGTATGGCTCCTTTTCATATCTTGTGACCGATACCTAAGTTGACGCTCAGCTGCCTGAAAAACCCAAGAGAATGGCAGGAACTCTAATATTACCAAGATTTTGAATTCATAAGGGAACACAGTAGGTCAGGAAGCAATTTCTGAAATAAGAAACTTTGTGCAAAGAATAGATTTATTCTTTTAGTTTTACTAATTAACTGAGGATCAATTGGAAGAATCCAGGAATAGAGCAGGTGGGAAGGGAATGGTCAGACATTTTGAAAAGGGGCTAACAATAAGAAACCTTCTCTCTGATGGCTTCATTGTCAGTTTTCATGGGGCAAAGCGCGTGAGGGATTTGAATAGGGAGATAAGCGAAAATATAGCATATTGAAAAATAGACAATGACCTGAGTAAGCTGCTCATGGGGATGAACATAAAACCTGGTAAAATTTTACTTTGCGCTAGTAGGAATTTGAAATTAGCCATTAATACAATTTCTCATTTCCTCTCATACTTTGAACTCTTTTGCTTCTTTGCAATCATTAAGCAGGGATGGTATGACCTGCTTATTCCACAGAGTTAATCATGAAGTAAATATAATAAATGATTGCACAGTAAAATAAAATTCATATGGAGTTATATTTAAAAATAAATCTACAAAAACAAAATGGGAAGCAATACAAATTGAACAGTTTTTTTTTCACTACCTTGCTAAATACAATAGAAATTAACTTCTTCAGTAGCAAACTATATGCAACATAAATTGAATTTCATATATAAGTCTCGGGGGTTTTTGTAATTTGTTTGTTTGTTGATGAATGATATGCTAAAAATAAAAAAAATTTAGTTGAAAAGAAATTAAAATTCAATAAACATTTCTTGAGTACCTCCTGTGTTCAAAACTTTATACTGGATATTTTTAGGTTAGATGAAAAGGAAAAAAAAGAGACATAGCCTTTTCACTTGAAGACAATCTCATTTAATAGTGGTGATCAAATATATACAGAAATAATTGTAATATGAAATAGCACGTAATAACTGCATGAGAGAGGTACAAACTAGGGGATCAGAGATAGGTGAAAGAAGAGGTGGTATCTGCATTGGATCTTAAAGGATGGGTAGAATTTCATGAAGCAGAGATGAATAAGTTAAGAAAGGGCAGTGCACATGCTGAGAAGGGTTTCCTGAACAGAGGCAGGAAGGCTGAGCTGAATATGAAGCAATATGTCTGAAATTGGAGAAGACTCATTGAACTTGGATTATACTGAAAGTACGAGAATAAATAACAGTTAGTGCTTATGTTAGAAGCTGAAATAGTGTAGTAGAAAGAGCTGTGGGCTTAAGAGTCATGGGACTCCAGTTTGGGTCTTATCTCTGCCACTACCTGAAGTTGATCAAGACCTTACCTCTTTGACCTCAGTTTCCTTTTCAGCGTATTGAAAGGATTGTAATCCATGAATTGAGATGCTAAAATAACTTCAAGATATTAATCTATCATTGTCATAACTTCTAATTATAAAGATTAAATCTAAATCTTTGATCATGTAATTATTAGAGTCATAAAAAAGCTCAGATTCTGGAAATCAAGTATCACCATCAAAAGTTCCACTATAAGCTGAGGAGTCATTAAAATACTGTTCTGAAAGAAACGGCCAATACAAGGAATCAAAGAAACGGTGGCAAACAGTCTTCTCTATCATCTTGCTTTTAAACAATATTTGCAACTTTTTGAATTGAAAGAACACCGAAAGTCAAAGTCAGTCAAGTCACTGGGCAATATTAAGAACTCTGCTTTGTTTATTACTTTGAATTTTGTGAGGATTCTCCTGTCAGACCATCCATCATAAATAGACACCGGAGAGATGGATAGTTGCTGTTTTATTATTTTTTTAAAATTAAAATCTGTTTATTGCTCTAGGCATCTTTTACTCTCTTCTGCTGTTCTTCCCATTGCGGAGGTTCAGCTTTAGTGGCTTCATTAGTCAAACTTGTGACTAAAAATAATGATGATCCCTTAAAAAAAGTTCTCCTGTGCCTCAGTATAGCCCAAACTTTAACAAGTATTTCCTACTTCAACTTATTCAGAGATTGGTTTGCATAGAAGGATCTTTAATGCCCATCTTCCCTTTGCATCATGTCCCATTGAGACACAAAAGGGGAGATTTGTAACTAGGGTCAATTTTATTAAAAGGCAAACGTGTACAAAATGAAACTCATTGTTTTCCCTCAAATCCATTCTTCTTCCAAACTTCCTATTTCCTTTAAAGGTACCATCATTCTTACAGTCACTCAGGTTAACAAAGTCAGAATCATCTTTGTTACTTGTCTGTCCTTTACCCCACATGCCTAATTGCTTGTTAAGTTTTGTCAGTTCTACCTCCACCCAACCTCTTATGTCGGTACACCTCTTACATTTACAATTCCTGAATTAATGCCCTCATTGCTTCCTGCCCGGACTGTTGCAGTTGTCTTCTATTGGTCTCTCATCTTGATTTTCCTCTCTCCAGTTCATTTGCCACATGGCTGCCAAAGTGAAATCCCTAATACTCATTACATCTCTGCTCAAGAAACTGAATTGATTCCCAATTACTGTTAGCATCAAATGCAAATTGACTGCATTCTGTGTTTCTATTCCTATTATAAATTATTCCCCTTCATTTATTCTAAAATTCAGCAAAATTGACTTTCTTACTTTATATACCACATTCTATATCACTTCTCCATAGATTTCCACTGACTGTCTCTATGTCGGTGAAACATTTCTTCCTCACTTACTCTTTGAGTCCTTAGTTTCCTTCAAACCTAAGCAATTGCCACTTTTTATATGAAGACTTTTCCTGATCTTCTCAGATAATGTCATTCCCTTTCCAAAATACGCTATATGTCTTTTGAGTATGAAACTGAGATACTCCTCAAAACTTCACTTGCATTCATGGGGTTGAGTCTGGGTGAAGTTTGTTACATGGTCTAGTAATTAGTTTGTATTACTTAACACTCTTTTAGCAGTCCTATGCTCCTTGGATGCATTTCTGAACTGATTTTCCTTTTAAGGTTAACCTTCTTGTCCTATTGAGGAATGAGTTCAGACTTCTAGCTGGATCCCTGGTATGTAAAAGGGATCTCTGAAGAAATCTACTCCTACCCCAACTTCAGGATTAAATCATAGTCCCCTGACCTGGCCATTCTGTATTTGTTACAAAAGCACCAAGACAAAGGCTTTAGTTTCATACCTGGGGGTAAAATGTTTGCTTCTCACTACCCCTTCCCCCATCTGCCCACCCTTCTATCATTTCACCCCTTATCCCATTTCTCACTATTTTCCTGTAGGATGACATACAAAATTGAGTGTATATTTTATTCCCTCTTTAAAGCAAATCCAATGAGAAAAAGGTTCACTCATTCCTTTTCACCTCTCTCCCCTTTACCCCTCCCTTGTGAAGCCTTTTTCTTCCCTCTTTTACATGAGATAATTTACCCCATTCTATCTCACCCTTTCTCCTTCTCCCAATATATGCCTCTCTCACCACTTACTTCTATTTTTTAGATATCATTCTTTCATATTCAGCTCACTTTGTGCCATCCATCCATCCATCCATCTATCTAATCTTTCCATGTAGAAATGGAAATCATTCAACTTTACTAAGTCTCTTATAATTTCTCTTTCCTGCTTACCTTTCCATGCTTCTCTTGATTCTTGTATTTGAAAGTCAAATTTTCTGTTCAGCTCTGGTCTTTTCATCAGTGATACTTGAAAGTCCTCCATTTCACTGAATATCCATTTTCTTCCCAAAGGATTATACTCAGCTTTGCTAGGTAAGTGATTCTTGGTTTTAATCCTAGCTCCTTTGCCCTCTGGAATATCATATCCCAAGTCCAACTATCCTTTAATGTAGAAACTTCTAGGTATTATCCTGATTGTGTTTCCACAATAGTTGAATTGATTCTTTCTGGCTGCTTGCAATATTTTCTCCTTGACCTAGAAACTCTGGAATTTGGCTACAATATTCCTTGGAGTTTTCCTTTTAGGATCTCTTTCAAGAGGGTATTGGTGGATTCTTTCAATTTCTATTTCACCCTATGGTTCTAGAATACCAGGGCAGTTTTCCTTAATAATTTCTTGAAAGATAATGTCTAGGCTCTTTTTTATCATGATTTTTCAGGTGGTCCAATAATTTTTAAATTACTTCTCCTGGATCTATTTTATAGATTAGTGGGGGTTTTTTTGGTTTTTTTTTTTACTCATTGAATATGAATGTCATTGAGATATTTCACATTGTCTTCTATTTGTTTTCATCTTTTTGGTTCTGTTTTATAATTTATTGATTTCTCATGAAGTCATTAACTTTCATTAGCTCCATTCTAGTTTTGAAGGAATTATTTTCTTCAGTGAACTTTTGGACCTCCTTTTCTAATTGGCCAATTCTGCTTTTTAAGGCATTCTTTTCCCCATTGGTTCTTTGGACTTCTTTTGTCTTTTGGGTTAGTGTATTTTTGAAGGTGTTATTTTCTTCAGTATTTTGGGGGTCTCCTCTACCAAGTTATTTACTTGATTTTCATGATTTTCTTGCATCACTCTCATTTCTCTCTTTTTCCTCTACTTCTCTTGCTTGATTTCCAAAATCCTTTTTTGAGCTCCTCCGTGGCCTGTGACCAATTCATATTCCTCTTGGAGGCTTTTGATGTAGAAGCTTTGACTCTGCTCTCCATCTCTGCTTGTATGCCCTGATCTTACTTGTTATTAAGTAAGATTCTATAGTCTGAGTTCTTTTTACTATTTACTCTTCTTCCCAACCAAACATTTCACATTTTAACTCTTTCTCAAAGCAAGACTCTGTTTCCAATGGGGGTGGGTTTTGGGGTTAGTGTACTGTCCCAGGTTTCAGTGATTTTTTTTTTATCAGCTGCTTGATCCTTCAACATCTATGGGCCCAGAGCTCCAGAAGCAGCCTCTGCTACTGCTGTTGCTGCTGTCACCCCCTCCCCTCAACCCCCGGGAGCCTCTGCTACTGCTGTTGCTGCTGTCACCCCCTCCCCTCAACCCCCGGGGCCTGGGTTTGGACCCTACTACATTTCATACTCCTTTTTCATCCCGGGCCCATAGAGCTTTCCCACTGACCTTTTTGGCATTTATGTTTTGAGAAGTCTGGAAGTTGCCTCAGCTGCCAATGATTTAGCCCCCTGAGGCCTTTTCTGGTTGGTCCCTCTATGGTGATTGGGCCCACTCTGGACTGAACTCTGCTCCCTGCCCAGTGTAAAATACCCTTCCTATTGACTTTCCAGGTTATTGGCTGGGAATTTGTTTCACTCTGTCATTCTGTGGATTCGGTAGTTCTGGAATTTGTTTAGAGTCATTTTTATAGGTATTTGGAGAGCTTTGGGAGAGAACTCACGGAAGTCCCTGCTTTTACTCCACCATCTTGACTGTGCCCTCACAGTCAAGATGACTGTGCCATCCTCTTTTCCAATGAAAGTTGAGGAAGTATTTTGGAGAGAAATCTTAGGATATTTTATAATATTCCTACAAGTGTACATATTGTCTTCTCCTATAGAATTCAAACTACATGAACATAGGTACTTTGGGGTTTGACTTTATCCTTAAAAACTGACACAGTGTCTGTTACATAATTGGCACTTAATAAATGTTTGTTGTTCAATTAGATAAAATTGATGGCTGTCCATATCAAATGATTTAAAGTACTATTGCCCCAAAGTTTATCATGAGGGGAGGAGGGGCTTATGTTGTCTCAAGTTTCAATGTAAGAAAATTATTGTATTCTTATCTCATGTGACACACCTTAACTGTGATTTAGGAGGAGAAAGACATTGAATGAATTCCTGCTGAAGTGTTCTGATTGGGAGAAAGTATTGATCAAAGACTTAATTCAGTTAACACAACAATAAGGACCAACAATGAGCAAAACATGATACTGAGTATTTATGATGTGAAGGGGAAGGGGAATGGGAGATAGAAATAGGATGTAAAAAGAAGGGGAGCTTATGGGACCCTAAAAACAAACCTCTCTTACTTCAGAATGATGTGTTGGATTAGTTCTTTTATGGAAATCAGTGCTTCCTTTGTACTGATGTACATCTGTAGGGAAGAATAAAAGAGTTCATATTTAGAAACTGCCTACTATGTGCCAGACACTGTGCTAAGCCTCTTATAATTACAAATATTATTTCGTTCACTCCTCACAACAACTCTGCAAACTAGGGTTATCATTATACTCATTTTATAGTTAGAGAAGCTGAGAAAAACAGATTAAGTGACTGTCCAGTATCACACAGTGTCTAAGGTCTAATCTGAATTCAGGTCCTCCTAACTCCAGGCTCTCTGTGTCCTATCTATTATGCAATCAGATGTCTCTAATGGAAGCTTTGGTCCCATTCACAGTATATTAACGATTTGTACAGTGGCAAGAGTTTTGAATTAGAAGGTTCAAACCATGGAGACAATGTAATATAATGAAAAACACACTTGCTCTGAATTTGGAGGACATGTGTTCAAATCTTGCCTCTGAGACTTACTGTGTGACCTCAGACAAATTACTTAATTTCCTTGGGCTTCAGTTTTCATCCCCCCCAAAATTAAAAGTTCGACTCAATGGTCACTAAAAGCTTTAGATCTACAATTCTATGAGCAAATATCAGTGTTACCTTGAGTAAGTCATTTAATCTTTTGTCCATTCCTTTGCTATATTGTCATCTCTGAAGTATCTTGTAGTCATCTTTAATATTAGAACATTCATCTCCAAAATATACATAATGGGCCTCTAAAATCTTACATCTTTTTTTTCAAAACTCATTTTTATATAGTACTTTAAGGTTTATTTATGCACTTGCCTCATAATGACCTTGACAGGTGTTGCTCCACTTATTTTATCTTCATTTTAATAGATATGGACACTAAAACTCAGAAGGGAAACAGTATTGTCTAATGGCAATAAATCTCGTAAATTTTCAAGCCAGGATTGTAAATCCAGGTCTAATATTATTTCTATTATTTATACTATATCTATGAGAGAACAAGGGATGATAGAATACAATAAAGCCCATATTTCACCGTATCTTTCTGCCAATTTTTATTTTTTTGTGAAAATGTGGGATGTTACCATTGTGGGAAGCTTCAAAACATCATGTCAGTACTACTTAAAAATCATGTACTATTACACTGTCTTTGATGCAAGATTAGAATGCATGGAAAACTCATGAATGTACATTAAAATCGGAAAGATGCAAGTCTTACCATATCATGTAACTTACTCATGGCAGCTTCACCTGCCCACCCATTCCCTTTCCATCTATGGCTCTTCATTGCTTTGAGTGACAGTACCCTTAGTACTGCAGTACTCTAAACAAATCATGCTAGTCAGCTCTCAGAAATATAATGACAATGTACATATGCTGAGAATTCTAGGCTCATCACTCCCAATTCACGAGAGATAAAGGCATATCCATATTCCACTAGAGAACACGTTACTGCTCAGTTTACCTTTTAAGCAGTGTGATGAACAGAATTATTCCATGGGATCATTACACAGTGAAAGGTTATGAACCAGTTTTTGGACTGAAAAAACAGAGTGCAACAATTATGCAGTGTTGAAATATGGTACTTCAGCAAATTTCAACTTAAGATAAACTGACAAGTTGGTAAAAAACAAACACACACAAAAAAACAAAACAATCACCACTACCACCACTTCACATCAACCCAATCAGTCATCTTTTCCAAGGTCCATGTTGGGGACATAAAATTACAATGTTATTGTCATCTTTTCCTCTCCTTCTTACCAACATTTTTACTTGAAATTTTGTATTGCATTTTCATTGATATTTAATTGGTGCTACCATTATGTTTTAGTATTTGCCCCTTACTTACTAGCTACTACAATAACTTATCAGTTATTCTTCAGAAGTTACATAGTCCTTTCTGACAATAGAGGGCAAAGTTAATTAGAATCTAGATTTCGCAACACCTTTTTTTTTTCTTTTGTCCTAGGATTAGGGAGAAAAAAATTTAAGTTGGAATTACAGTGAATGGTATTAGCATTCTGGATATCCAAGATCAAGGCCCTTTTTATAGATCTTTATACTGACTCAATTACTTTTAGAGTGCATTTCAGGGTCAAGAATATTGTAATAAATCTAGTGAGCAATGAGGAAATAGTTTCATATTACTAAATTAGGGTGCAAAAACATGGAGATAGGGTCTGAAAATGAACCACAGGTGTCAAACAGAAAGGAAAGTCCAAAACATGGGTAGTGTTAGTCAGATTGCCGAGGCAAGGTAAGGAATTCAAGCAATCAGAGGTGGAAGGAGTATAGGGAAACATTGAGAATTAACTCCCACCTCAGCCTTCAAACCTTTCATGCCTACAGTCATTTTCTGATGAGCCAGATTTCCTGTGTCCACTGTCTGACAATGGTAAAATTCTCTGGCATTAGGCATGTTGAATGGCCACCCTACAGACATTTTACAGGAAGGTTCAATTCAGAAGAAATAGTGTACCCTTTGACTGTACTAAGTCTCAGAAGAATCATGCCCCTGACCTCAAAATTACCAGTTGTATGAACTTTGGGTTAGACAAATAACTCTAAAATAGCAATACTATTACTTATACTACCTATTTTGAAAGGTTGAGGGAGAAAAGTGTGTTTTAAGTCATAAATTGCAAATGTAATTGTAAACAATTAATTTTGCAATAGCAATGATGTTCATACCATTGTCTGGTTGGGGCACTAGTATAATGCTGTGCCAGCCAATATATATCTGTGTAATCTTGAGTAAGTCACTCATACTTCTTGGTCCACAATTTTGTCATCTGTAAATGTAACCATTGGACTAGAGGGTCTCCAAGTTTTCTTCCAACTCCAAATCTATGATTAGATTCTGTGATTTTCTCTCTTTCCCTTTTTTCCTTCCTCTCTCTCACTCCTCACATCTTTTCCTCTGTCCCTCTCTCCTCTCTAATTCCTTCTTCTCTCCATCTCTGACATTCTTCTTCTTTCTCTCTTCTCCCTTTTTCTCTCTTTCTTCACTGCCTTCCCTTCTTCCTCCCTTTACTCCATTCTCCATTTATCTCCCTTTGTTTGTCTCTGTCTGTCAGTCTCTATCTCTTTCTCTATGTCTCTTTCTGTCTCTCTCTGTCTCCTTCACTATCCTTATACCTCTATGATTTCATGGATGTAAAGAACTTCTAGGGAAGATTCTCCCTCTTCCAATGGAGCTCAGGAACTGTTCAGAAACTTATATTCTTACTTTTCCAGAGAGTTAGTTGCCTAGATCAAAAGTGTCAAACAAGTGATCTGTTAGTGCAGTGAGGTCCACAACATTTCACACACTTCCAAACCAGATTAGAATGTAATTTGGAAATATTTTACAAAATAAAAAAAATTACTAAGAATAGATAATATTACATTTTAAAACTAATCCAGTATGTAGCCCTTATGAATATCTATTCATAATGGCCCCCATTTCTTTTTGACTTTCATATCACTGGTCTAGAGCATTAAAGGTTAACTGGCTAACCCAGGCTTATCCAGCTAGTGTGGATTGAAGGCAGGGCTTAAATACAGGTCATTATGACTCCCATGTCAGCTTTAATTGCACCATGCTGCCCTTCTGGCTTTAATGATATAGACATACATGGATGCATGTCTGTGTCTCAGGGAGAATTATTTCGGAGACATTTTTAAGATTATCTTCTCCCAATGGAGATCAGTAATATATGAAGGAAAACATATATGGAAATAAATATAGGACTTTTCTGGTACATGCTACAGCTTCAGTTTTATAACCACTTTAAACACTGGCTTTATCCTCTAATGGTGACACCATAAAATGAAAACATTGGCAAATGGGTTTAAATTGATCCATGCATGTGCTCATAATTCTTTGAATGTAGACCGAGCATCAATAATCTTTGACTCAGAAGGTGAACTTTATTCAAGTCAATTGGTTCTTAGCAAAGTTGTCAAACAGGTAAAGATTGCCTTTGGCAGCCTCCCTTTAACTTATCTTCTCCCACATTATATTGCATCATTTTTCCCTCTAATCAAATGTTTGGTGCCCTCATGAGGCTATCTGACTGTTCAAGGACCCCCAACTATGCCACCTCCCACCGGGCTGTCCTCTCTGCAGTTCTCTTTGGATAGGTATTCCAAAGTTAGCTCACTTTTCTTTCTCATCCAGCTGAAAGAAAGCTCCCACCTCTAGTTCTTAACTAGGTAGTAGGAACAAGATAAGTTGAATCTCTCACTCTAAGGAAAGGTAGCACCTGCTTTTTCTTTTTCCTTTAATCTTATTAAATCAGTTTTTGTAATTGTGTTTTGGCTTAAAATTCATTTTGATATCTTTTGTTTTGCTATGATATCACCTACATAAGTCATTATCCAGCTTTTCCCTCTCTTTCACCCAGTCAGTCATCCTTGATGCAAAGGAGAGAGAGGAAAAGAGAGAGTGATAGACAAAGACAGAGACAGAGCATGTTCAGTGAAACTCATCAATATATCAAAATGACATTATATGCAGCATTCCAGAGCAGTAGCCCTTCACCACTTCAAGGAAGGGAGGGAGCTACATTCTTGTACCTCTTCTTTGGGTCAAGTTTCATCATCCTTCTTTTGCAGCATTTAGTTTCATTTTCATTTAAAATGATACTTGATTCTTTCAAAGAGAAAGTTTTAGTAACCTCAAAGAATCTTTAATTTAATAAAATTGTCCTGAGAGAATATCTGGGAGAAACTGAGGGGGTTAGTTCTCCTTGTCCCTTCCCATTTGCCTTCCATCTCCACACCATGAAATCTCCATTCTAGCTATTAATCTCTTCTCCAGATCTTTAGTTTCTGTCCTGAAACCATCCTGGGCCCTAATAGCAGAGTTTCCACTTCATTTCCTGTCTGTCTCAATGCTATGCTACCAAGAAGGCACCCAACCCCTTTCCATTTCCTCTTTATGTGTTTTCTTCTCTCATTTTGGTATAAGCTTCCTGAGGTCAAGGACTGTCGTATTTGCTTGCAGCTGAATCTCCCAACTGACCATGGTGCCTGGCAAATAGTGAGAATTTAATGAACATTTTATCTATTTCACCTGCTTCAGGATGATTCAATATACGTACATAAAAATGAGAATTTAGCAACTGTCTGCTTTTCAGAGACTACCTGGTGTATTCACTGAACAATAAACTCCTCAAAAACATGGTTCGAATCGCACAATTTCTGATGCTTTTTGAATGCCAGCTTCTGATTACATCCCATGATTCCAGCTAAAACTAGGAGGTACAGAAGCAAGTCAAATACAAATGGGGGCGCAGGGGAGGCAGGGAGATTGACAGGACTTTTTAAGCTTCCCAAATTATTCTAATACATTCAGCTTTCATTCAGGGTGAAGATTCAGGTCAGTCCCTCATTACTCCAATCTGGTTCTCCCTTCTAGGGAACTATTATTATGTTTCTTATTCAGATGTTATTCAAATTAGTCTCTATTAAAAGCAGGAAACGGATACAGGCAAAACATATTGTTAGTAAATCTTCACCAGTTTGGCAACACATTAATGATAGATCTGGCACTCTCAATGTCAAAAACTCCATCAGCATCTGTTACAACAGAATCAAGATAAAAGGAGAGAAATAAAAACAGAGCAATGAAGGGGTGGGTGAATAGCTTATTACATTTCTGAAACTCTACTGTAATGGAGTCTTTGTCTCTAAAGTATTCCTCACCCATCCTTAATCTACTTAAGCTAAAGAACTAGATATTCAATTAAATTAAACCTACATTTATTTAATCACCTCCTTAGTACAAGGGACCCTCTAAATGCTGTTCACTATCAAAGTGGATATGACAGAAGTCCTACCCTCTAGAAGCTTGCACTGTGGAGGTAGGGAGAAAAGAATAAATATATTCTACCAGGGATGTGCTGAAGTCAACTCATCCTCCAGACCTGATCGTTAAATTTTCAGTGTAAGTATTTTATATCTCAGCAATCAGCAAATGCCACAAATCAGGCCATGTTTTGTTGATTGGCTTGACCTAAAACCCCGATGGAGAAAATCTTAGTAATTCAGATTAAATTTTAATGGATGTTCTTTGTGTTTTAAGAAAAGGCTGTTTAAACAGTTTTCAGAGCATTTGCGTCAGTAATTACAATATAAGAGAAAGTGAGATAAGAGGATGAGAAATATCAAAAGAAGATGGAATGGATATCTGACTTGGAGACTAGAGTCCATTAGCAAAACATTAGAAGAGTTTGGCATGAGCCCCCTTTACCTTTTCCTGTCTTGGACAGTTGAGGTCATTATTGAACCTACATTGAAAGAAGATTGATACAGATGATGTAATTTTCTTTCTTCTCTTCCACTTTAATTTTTAGTAGGTTTTTTTTACATTACTCTCTTTTATTTTTATATCATCTTTTTCTCACCCTTGTCTCTTCCGCCTTCCCTAATCATAGAAAGTCATCCTTTTATAACAGATAATTTTTAAAGAGAGAAAAATAAAAGAAAAAAATCAGTAAGACTAACAAAGGGATTAAAGTAAATTAAAATCTATGTTATTTGCAATGTTCCGTATCCATAGAAGCTGACCTCTGCAAAAGGGAGGTGGAGATTGGGGGCATCTCTTCATATCTTTTTGTTTCAGCCGTCCTCATTTGTTCCCCCACTGGGAGATTATATGGTAAACCCGAAGCTTATTTGATCTTTTATTCTGCTTATTTGCTGATTTAAATAGTGTTTCAAAATTAGCTATTTTCAGATAAAAATAAGATCAATCTTAACTACTTTTAACTCATACATGTCCCTAATTATGAAGAGGTAGGGTAGAGGTGCAAGGATACAAAACAGTGTTTGGTAATGGTAGACAGAGACAAAGGAAGTGCTAAGTTCAAGTTGTAGGTCAAAAGTGACTGGCTAGGGCTGAGCTAACTCATGAGATAATTATTAATATTTTTTGTAAACTTTCCAAAAAGTAGAACTAAACTGGGTTGTTTATGCTACTTTTTGTATAAGCTAATAGCAAGTCAGAGTTCTATTTTGCTGTTAGGGAAACATTCACTTTTCCTCATTCGGTATCCCTACCACCACTTTCCCTTCCAACTTCAGAGAAATCTTTTGGCCAAGGTTAAGTTCAGAGTAGGAATTATGAAGTTGGAATTGCCCATTAGCAGCAGAAGGTAAGACCAGAACTGGTTAATAACGCTTTCATTCCAATGGTGGGTGTTAGATATGGGAGGGGGAGGCTAGTTCTTCATAAATTTACAGGTAGAGTTCATAACATTGTGTGTATGTGTGTGTGTGTGTGTGTGTGTGTGTGTGTGTGTATGTGTGGTGTTTGTATGTGCATATTTATTCATTTTAATATGTAACTGAAAGGAATGCTAAATTCATTTTAGAGGTTAGGGAAAATATAGCTGCATTTTTTTCCTATCCCTTTTTCATGGACTCTTTGAAATCTACCCACCATCTCTTAGGGGTTCATGGACCCTCAGGTTTAGAATCCATGGTTTAAAAAATTAAGAAACTGAGGTCTGGGGAAGTGAAATGATTTACTTATAATCACACAGTCTATAAATAGAAGAAAAAGATTCAAATTCAAATCTAAACCTCTTTCCATTATGCCATATTGATTGTTGCAAGGAGGAGGTCCAACTCTTCTTCTGAGATTGAGGGAGAGAAAGGAGGAGAGAATATATGAGATCATCAGGAGCTAATATAGATGACTACCAAATGAGAGTTAACAGTGAATAGACAGATTCCTGTGGCTGACTGAATGAAAATTGGATATAAGACCCACAACAGGAAAGATCATTAAGGACATAGAATTTGTCTTGAGTGCCCTCTTAATTCTCTCATTACCACTGTACTCTATGATCTTTATATCCTTTGTACAAAAAATTCAGGCTTCTGACTACACCCTCTACCTTCTCATACTAATTTGGAGTCACAAAACTACAAAATATTAGATGGAGGACACTGGAGAGGCCTTATAGTGCAAACTGTTCCTCAACAAGATTGCCTCCTAAAACAGCAAGGACCCTGACATAACAGGAGGCCCTGCTTTACAGATTTTTAGATCTGCTTTTCTAAAAGGAAAGCAACTTTTGAGTGGTCAGCAATCTACTTTAATCAAGCACATATATCGTTCACTTAGATCAAGGGGAAAATCAGCATCCTTAACTTCAGAGAAAATACAGAGAAATAAAGACTGACAGACAGGGCTTCCAGCTGTCTGACCATAAGCAATGTCTACATCACAGATCAACAGACAGAGCCAACTGTGTGACCATTACATATGTACATAGTTACCAGAGAGAGAAGCACCAACATCTGAGTTTTCAAAGCCAGCAGGCTCCTTAGTGGTTACCCAGCGTTTCCTCTGGCAAGACAAACACTTCCAATGAGTAAGCCCCAAGCAAAACCTCATCTCAGAGTATGTATACACTTCTCAGATCCAGAGGGCATCACTACCCTTGAGAAGCAGTGCCTCATTAGAAATTAGCAAAAGATGTGAACCTTCCTACAAAACAAATCTCCTAACTTCCCTTAATGGGCAGGCTCATTAATGGGTGGGGAAGATCTTTAACTCCCATTAACATTACATCTCCTGGAGTATAAAAGGAAAATTGTTCATTTGGAGAGAGCAAAACTCAAATTACTGAGTCTTTTGTTCATGTCCTATGTGACCTTGGTTCAATCACTTTCTATTTGGAATACAGCTTTATTATCTATAAAATGATGATGACTTAAAAGTCTCTCCAAAGTCTCATTTAATTCTAAGTTCTATGATCCTATCAACATCTACTTCAGCATTGTCACAGTCTAGTTCTTTCCCTCCTTGATCTCTACCCTATCAACATTTACCTGGAGCTGTGGTTGTGGTTCATCCTTCCTTTTGGAAGGGATGTGATGACATGACTTCCAATTGACTTTGATTTGAGTGAGGGAGAACTGTGTAAAGTCACCAGCCTCACTTTCTGCTCCATAGCCATCTTGGTCCCATGGTCAGATACTGATCAGGTGAGTGGAGATGGCCTAGAATGCAGTAAGAGACCTTGGTGCTTTTAAACTAAGGTCCTTTCAAGTTCTCATTTTGAGTGAGGCAATGCCCATTCAGTAAATAGAACTCTTTAAGAAGTGAATTAAGGGATTTAAAGAAAACAAACAAACAAATTAGGAGGGGAAGATCCTCAAGGTTGCTGGCCATAGAGAAACAGGTACAACTTACATTCACTGTAAGCCAAGAGGGCCCAAAAAATAACCATCAAGAGGTGCTTCGGCAGGGACCTACCCTTGTCCAATCCCTGAGATCCAGAGTGAATTGGGTGTAAGGCTAGGTCTTTGAGAAAGATATCTAGCCAATAAACCCTCAGGCAACTAAGTAGCTTTTGGCCATTAGAAATTACCTTTCTTGGTACAAAACATTAGCATATACCATCCTCAGGAAGATGATGAAAGCAAAGTTTTTGAATCCTAATAGAAGTGTTAATGACTGATAATTATATAAAGTGAGACCCCAAATACATTTGCATTTAAAAAGAAATGTATTCAGATGCAATGTCAAATAATGGAGATAATCTGCTGTTGATGAATTCTAAGAGGCCCTTGGGGGAGGTGGGGAAGGCATCCTGTAGTGGTTAGAATGAGACACTGGAAGACCACATATTCCAGTCCACCTCTGAAACCTAGTGTGTCTGGTCACTGGACTCAGATGACTCTGGAGGAGAAAGTGAGGTTGATGACTTTGCATGTCTCTCATTCAATCCAAATCCAATTCCATGGCAAGTCCTGTCATAATCTTCCTAATGTTATGATCCTTTTCAAGAACAAAGGATAAATCTCAACCAAAATGGCAAATCACCTCATCTCTCAGTGTCCAGGCATCTGTATTTTGGCAGAGGAAGTACCTAATACGAAGCTTTCAATTTTGCAACTGAGACACAAAAAATGGTAAGTGAAGTCCTAACGGCAACATACTAAATTGATGAAGGAACTGGAGTCATTTGACTCCAAGTTTGGTGGTAACGTAAACTGAATAAATAAATGATTGGAAAAAATGCTTTAAAGGCCTATTATGTACCAGCACTGAGCTAGGTACTGGTGATAGAAAGTAACACATACAATTAACACAGTAGCTGCAGAAGGAAGTTTTATCTTGGGGAATCACAAGGATCATTAATAGAGATATAAAGCAATCACCCTTTCCAGAAGAGATGGGATTTGGATTTAATTATTGTTCCCAGAGGAAGAGGAGGAAAGTAGAGGTGAGAGTGAAGATTCCCTCTGGCAGCCAGACAAAAAGCATGGTCTGGGGCAGACATATTATATATAATGGGTTGGATGTAGTTATGCTCACTTACCAATAATAATATTTGTGTCCCAGAGTGGAGATCCAAAACTGAGGGGATTAACTCTTCCAAGGAGGTGAGATATGGTTTAGAGATGTGGAGAAAGAAAGCAAGCCAAGTAGAGAAACACACAACCCTCAGAGAGATTGTGAAACAATTCCATAAAGTTACTATTCTATGATTTTTCCCCTAGAGCTTACAGCAAACCCCCAGGGTCTTAAAATGCTTGATGTCCCCCAAATTAGCATCTAATGAATACCCCCTAAACTTGTTCCCTTTCCTCTTTCTACTATTCATTGAATTTTAATGGCAATACATATACTAGAAAGTAAAAAGGGATTGAAAAAAAAAGACAGTTTAATCTGACATAGATGTAGATCAGCACACACTATAACTTTAAGTATTTCAGAAGAACAGTGATAATTAGAAGCCAGAGGCAAAATAATCAGTATTAATTTGGTTTAATGTTAAAGCCAAACTAGTAAATTTTCCATTGACCAGAATGTCATTGTTTCTATGTTAATCTATTACCAGACAAAAATAAGGCCCCAAGTAATCACAGCTACCTTTAATAAAACCTATTTCCGTCTATAAAATCATTAATTTTAAAAATGATGTTTACTTGCATTATTTATTTGTTTTAGTATCTCTTTCCCCTCCCCTCCCCTCTTTTCCACTCCAAGCCTCATTACCAAAATAGAGCAGAGAGGAACACGATGATAATTAGAAAACATTAACATTTTGGGGGCATTCATCTTAAAAGGGAATATTAAAGTAGAGTAATTTATATGGAGCAAGTAAATTATAAGCAATAGCAGCCTGATCGCCCCTTTAGAGGAGAGTCTAAAATGATTACACATCAATGAAGGAAACAATCATGACTAATCAGGCAGCAATTCCAAGTCATTAAGATTCACTTGCTCATCAAAGCTCCCATTCCAAACACTTCTAGGCTGCAGCAATGGATAACGCTAAGCCAGAGCTGAACTGCTTTCAGTCTACTTTCTGTGTAGGATGTCCAGAAATGGAGCAACTACTGGGTAGATAGTTGGTGAAAAATCCACTTCTCAATGAATAAAGCACTTAGTATGTGCAAAGCATTGTACTGAATGCTGAAGGTACAGGTAGGAAAACTTAGAATTGCCCTGTTCTCATGGAACTCATTCTATCCGGACGGATAACACATATGGATGGTTTTTAGTTGCAATTCAGATGTAATCTTGGGAGTAATCTCAATCATATCAGAAGTGTTGATTTGTTTTGCTTCTCTCCCAGGGATTGGTCCCAGACAATGAAAGTGTCTTAAATGTTGTACAATTTGATTGAATATTGTTTCCGTACTAAGTACCCCAATGGGTAAAGTTATAAAGCCAGGCAATTCTCCAACCATGAAATACTCATTATTGTCTTACAGAATATGTGTATGTGCCAGTACGTGTCAAAGGGGAACATGAACCTAGATTTTTTCCTGTCAAAAGACACATACTGGCACCACCCCCCCACCCCAGACTATACTGTACCAATCTGCATGGCTAAAGAGAGGTTCCTCATCTTCAGTTCCCTATACCAATAAAACCACAGTTAAGTCGCTATCCCTGCACTATCTCCACAGCACAAAATTAGAAATTACTAGTAATATAGAAGAAATAGGTAAAGCATGCTATCTTCTTAAATATACAGTCAGGATAGAGGTTGGATTTTTAAAAATAAAAGTGATCTTAGAAATCGTTATTTTCCGGACCTCCCCCTTTTATAGACCATATAACTGAGGCTCAGAGATGACAATCAGTTTGGAGAAAGTTATGTTCTTGTGTAACTTTCCTGTTGGACTCCATCTTTTACCTCTGGCACAGTACTACAACACTGGGCTCCTGCACACCTGCCTGGAGAAAATTCCCTATATCCAGCTAGCACCAGGTGCTACAGTGGAGAGAGTGCTTGATCTAGAATCAGGAAGACTTGAAGTGAGTTCCAGCCTTAGATAGTGATTACTAGTGTGACTCTGTAAGTCACTTTACTTCTTTCTATCTCAGTTTACTCATTTGTAAGCTTGGAGTAATAAAAACACCAATTTCCCAGGGTTGTTGTAAGAATAAAATGCGATGATATTTGTAAAGCATTTTGCAAATCTTAAATCATAGCATATGTCATCTATTGCATTATTATGGCTAATACTATTAATATTGCCCTCTGGCCACCTTTCTTTTATACTGCTGAGTAGCACCTCCTCTTTTCTCCTTGTCTTTTCCCTCTTATCGCTGAACAGTAATCTAATCAGCAGCATCATTCCTGGTAAGAATATAACCATCACTGGTCCTAAAATTTCATTCACCAGCCCTGTGATTTCCCAGGTCAATATACCCATTCCTGTCCACAACTCCCCTGATTAACTCCCCTGGTCTTCTCCTTTTGCAATACATGCTCTTTAAGTGAAAGATCATAATTTTTGTATCAGAGTAGTTGTGACAGGAACAATGACAGTAGCAAAAGGCAGTTGGTTGAAGAGATTTAGCCAGAAAGAGAGTAAACAACTGTAAAAAGAGTCTATTTGACATCATTCACTCTGTACTCAGTGGAGATATCCTAGGCAATTTGCATGGTGTCTAGATCATAGAACAATAAATATTCCTTCCTTCTCTTCCTCCTTCCTTTCTTCCTTCCTTCTTTCCTTCCTTCCTTCTTCCTTCCCTTCTTCTTCTCTCTCTCTCTCTTTCTCTCTTTCTTTCTATCATCACAACATCTAGTTTAAGTACCAAGAATATAAACATGAATCATATGTGGGGAAGGCTATTTTATTTCTACACAGAAAGAAAACACTAAGAAATAAAATCATAAAATAATTAATTTGCATTGAGCTGAAAGGCTAATTACAAGTTTCCTTGGAATGTTTGCTAATTAATTCTAATTAATTATTTTATATTTTACCTCCGTTGAGTACAAAGTGAACGAAGTCAAACGGACTCTTCTTACTCTATTTCTGGTTAAATCTCTCCTACCAGCTGTTCTTTTGCTACTCACTGTTCCTGTCACAACTACTCTGATAGCCTAAATCCAACTGCTTAGGTGCCTGGGAAGAGGGAAGACGCAAGCTACCTTTTGAAATCTCACAATGCTTTGCCCTGAAGGAAAGAAGACACAAACACAATGTCTGCCACAGTAGGCATTTAATAAATGTTAATAACTATAATAATTTAATAAATGACTGACTGACTGACTAAGAGGAGATATCTCCATATCAGATACAGATTTGAGTAGGAAGTCATTCACTCAGAGAATGACTTAGTTGGGAAAAGGGCAACTTACTCCACTGGCCTTCCCTAATTCAGAGAGCTATCCTCACACCTTGTGGCCAATAGCAAAGAGAAAGAAGGATATTAAAAAATTTTGCTATTATACCCATCAAGTTCTTGCTCAGCAGACAATACAGTGAGTCCTCTGGCTGACAGATAAGACCTTTCTATAATGCCTGCCCAAGATGGTGCTAGATAGGTAGCAAATTAACAACTGAGATCCAAACTTAGGTTTCCTGACTTCAAATTCAAAGTTCTTTCTTGAATTAGCAATAGAAGACAGTGTGTGAAATGTTGTTGGTGGCAAAGATTTTTGCAATGTAACTTCCAAGGAACTTCAAGTGAACAACTTTTGTTTTTTTTTTTTTTTGCTTTTGGACAGTCTGTCAAGTTTTATTGTATAAGCCAAATAGAAGGATACAATGTATAGAGGAGATGGGGAGGATCATTTCTTAGTCTCCTCCTCCTTGGGCAAATTCTTAGTGATCTCCTCTCTTAGCCTGCTGATGCTCTTCCCGACACTCTCATTCTTCCTTAGTCTTGGACCGGAGACCTTCAGCTTGGTCAGCCAAGAACTTCTTCCGGACACTGTCTGCCTGCAGTTATATGAATGTGCTCCATGAGGATCCACTTATTCTTGAACAAATTTCCCTTTATGTTCAAGTATAGGCTATGGTATGTATGGTGGTCAATCTTGTTTGGATTTATGATATCTTCAGAGCAGACAGCACAGAATCCTCATTTGTCTCATCCAGGACACCTTCTTGGGCATATAAGCATTGGCAGTATCCTTTCTCTTACCAATGCCCATGTGCCTGCCCTTCCGTGGACCTAGAGTATTTTTGTGGCATCAAACAGAGAGTGCAGAATAAAGGACTTCTGGATGACAAGCCTATCTTTAATTAGCTTCCAGATCTGCTGACCGGAATTGGTGTTGACAATTTCATTGGTATCATTGGGGTCAAGCCATATCTTCTTTTCACATCAAAGGATGCTAGAGGCAAGCCTCTTTTGAAGCCTGAACATACTCAGCATGGAAAAGGAAAGGAGAGAGAGGGAGGAACTTTGCTATCAACATCCTCGGCTGAGAGCTACTATTATTGCCATTTTACAGTTGAGAGATTTGTGACTTGGAGAGGACAAGAGACTTGCTCATTGTCACTCAGTTAGCAAGTAGTAGAAAACAACCCAGGTCTTCCTGAGTTTTCCTATCCCATGAACTATTGACAATAGCTGCAGTGCTGCCTTTCTGTACAAGAGTCCTGAGGAAGTGTAAATGTGTGTTGTAATATTTGTATAGTCTTTTTTAATTATTCAAAACATATTTGTATCATTTACTTTGATCCTTAAAACAACCTTATGGGGTAGATGTATTATTATTTCAGTTTACAGAGATGAAGAAACTTAAGAGAGAGATAGAGACAGACACAGAGACAGACAAAAACAGAGGTAGAGACAAAGGCAGAGAGATAGAGAGACAGAAAGACAAAGACAGAGAGACACACAGACAGACACACACACATCATGCACACTGCCTAGACACAGGGAAAAATCATCAGCTTGGATCTCCACAAAATACCAAATCATCATTTTCCCCCTTGAGAACACTTCATCTTGAAGACTTCATGTCTAAATCATCATCCATTTCTACCAACTACCCTTCTTATGAATATCTTAACTTTGCATTTCATTTTGTCTTTGTTGATGGACAGTTGTGGTTTATCATATTTTGCTGCATTTTTCACACTTTTGACCACAAAGATGACTGATTAGATCAAATTCTCACCCCAACTCCCCCATCCCCAGATTTCTTTTAAACAAACAAACAAAATCTCAGTTTTCTGATGCAGACCTTGTTTGCCAAGTTTTCACAAGTAGAGAATTTTTATGGCCAAATTATAAAACCCTGAAAATAGGACTTTATAATGGAAACGCTGATACAACCGTAACTATGGCATTGCAATTGTATCACTATAAGAAAATTGGTTTAGATAATATACCCTTCTGGAATGAATGCCGTTCTAAATGATTGTGCATCTCCATAAATCTAAGCTAACTCAGTAATTCAAAATTACTAAGATTTAAGTTTAGTACCAATAAGCAATAAACTTATGGCTACTGCTATAATAACTGCTGGGCTCTACTGCCTTATTTCACAGCAGGTGGTCTGCTTCATGCTGGTTGGCAGACTGAATGAAAACAGTCAACACTTTTAAACTAATTCTTGGAGTTGACAGAAGACTTTAGAGTAATTTCAACTGGCAAAATAATGTTGTTGTGTTTTTCATACTGCCTTTTCTTCCCCCTTGAAATTAAGGTTCTGTGAAGGCACTTGACCTTTCTGACGAAAGGAAGGACAACGTCACTCACCCCTTCCCCCATTCCATGGAAAAATCATGGAGCTTTAGATATTTTCAAAATGTTCTGAACAGATTAAAACTTAATCTTTCAAACTTTAAGACACCCCTATGACTTCATCTGAAGGGGGACTTAGATTTAAAGTATAGCAAAGGACTTCAGAGGTAATCTTGTCTGAAACCTCTCATTTTACGTATGAGTAGACCAAGATCCAGAAAAGGCTTTGTGTAGAGATCCACTGTGACCTTGCCAATAAGGTCACTTGATACTAAGGAAGGAATCAGCAGAGCTGGATGACAGAGGCAGATTGGCTATAGAATGGATCTTAGACTCCATAATGAGAAGGGCTCACACTATAATTCATTTTTTCTCTTCCTCTAAAACATAGTAGCTTAAACGAGCCCTTGAGAATAAGATCTTTTGTTTAATTATTATTTCCCTCATAGTTCTACACAATTTTCTTTTAAAATGTATTAAAAGTCTCATAGATAGTTTATTTATATGCAATACAGACTCTGGAGATACTCTCTGAACCTCTGTGTACATGGGTAGGTTGGATCTCCAAAGAGTAGCAGGCAACTTTTCTCCTTTCAAGGGGTAGACCCTTAGGTCTTGGAAGTGTCTTCTTAATGTTGTCCTTTATGACCCTCTACCACTCTACATGTGCTTCCTCTCATAATGACCATCTGGTAATGATTAGCTAGTCAGATTTAGTGACCTTGTAGTTAAGGGTGCTTAAAGATACAGGTGTGGCTGGGTGGCTCAGTGGATAGAGCACCAGGCCTCGAATTAGTCCAGTGTTAGCCACTTAGTAGCTGTGTGACCCTGGGCAAATCACTTAACCCCTATTTGCCTCCATTATTCACCTGTAAAATGGGAACACACTAGAGAAAGAAATGGCAAACTACTCCATTATCTTTGCCAAGAAAACTCATGGACTTAGAGTTGGACACTACTGAATAACAATATTGAAGAATATGTAAAAAAAAAAACTAAAACATGAAGCCTCAGATCATTTCTTCTGGTCCTTTAGGCTCTAAGGGTTATATGTATTCACAGAATATTCAGGGTTGAGAATGTCATTATAGCTTAGAACGTCCCAGGACTCTTCTGTCTACTGATGGTTTGGGGCCTGTGGAATTAAGCAAGGCATAGAATCCTCACATTTTTTTCTAACCTGTCCTGTACACCTCCTGGCCATAATTCTTGCCCCCATTTTCCAGGCCAGCAATATAATCGTTTATTTATGTATTTATTTTGTATCAGAACTATAAGTTTATGGGTGGAGATCTACCAAAGAACTAATTTCTCCCACTAAGTTTGGCCCTTGCTGTACAACAGATAGCCTTAGCAATCTGCTCATGCTAAAAGGTCAACTTATGTGTCCAGCATCAAACAGCAAATATGTGTCAGAGGCAAGCCATGAACCCAAGCCTTTCTGACTCTTAGGCAAGATATCTATTCATTACATCATGCTGCCACCATAGACATTTTGCTTTCTCATAATAATAGTACTATACATAAATACTGTGATTTAGATTTATATAGCTTTAAGTTTTTCAAAATGCTTTCTTAACTGACAACATTGTGAGGTGAGTGGTAATACTCTAATATGTAAATCTGACAACTATTTGGCTTTGGGACAGGCACAGACATTTCTGCATGAACTAGTTCACAAATTAAGAAGTGAGACTAAATACAATAGGGAAAGAAAAATAGGGGAGAGTGAAGGTCTTTTCAGTTCAGGAAATTATAAACTTAACAAATAAGATGAGCTTAAAGAAGTGACACTTTTAGTTAGTTTTGAAATAACTATCCATGAAAGAGATAGTAATCTTGTGTTTCAGTTTACTTATTATTTTCTTTCTAATTTCTCTTTGAGCCTTTATGACATTATTGCCTTGATCAATCTATTCAACTTCTTTAATCAAAATGGCTTTCATCGTTTTACACAATTCAATGAAACTCAGTCACCATTATGACTTAGAGACAGACAGCACAGTGTTATGGATCAAAGGAAAAGGTGGGATTTAAAGTGAGTAATATATCCGCAAATAACCCTGTGGCTATACAGAAGTATTTCTTGTTGCTCCTTTAAAATTTGGCATCTCCTAATAATTTTGATATCTCAGTTCAATCTCACAGGTTGTCCTAAGCCCTTCAATCCCAGAGCATCTTTATGCCTTTTTCATCTTGTAGCCAGTTTGAGCAAAATACTTGAGATAAAAGGCTGCTAGGCAGGACTCTTCTGTCTAATGATAGTTTGGGGCCTGTGGAATTAAGAAAGGCATAGAATCCTCACATTTTTTTCTAACTTGTCCTGTACACCTCCTGGCCATAATTCTTGCCCCCAATTTCCAGGCCAGCAATATAATCATTTATTTATGTATTTATTTTGTATCAGAGCTATAAGTTTATGGGTGGAGATCTACCAAAGAACTAATTTCTCCCACTGACTAAGTTTGGCCCTTGCTGTACAACAGATAGCCTTAACAATCTGCTCATGCTAAAAGGTCAACTTATGTGTCCAGGGTCAAACAGCAAATATGTGTCAGAGGCAAGCCATGAACCCAAGCCTTTCTGACTCTCGGGCAAGATATCTATTCATTACATCAGGCTGCCACCATAGACATTTTGCTTCAGAGTGCAGTAGGTTTAAGGTGAAGGGAAGGGAAGGGAAGGGAAGGGAAGGGAAGGGAAGGGAAGGGAAGGGAAGGGAAAGGAAGGGAAGGGAAGTTTACTAGCCAGTAAACTCCAAGTTAACTGCTCATCCTCTGCCCATCCAAATTTGCTTTCCTTTGCATAGGAGAAGGAAGGAGAGGGGAATACAGACAGGAGAGGAGGTTACAGCTGGGTCTACTCACAGATTGTGGCATGGTTTTCTTTGGCAATGAAGGAAAAATACATCAGTAAGAATTACGGATGTTCAAGAGAAGTCAAAACTACTTAACTCCTTTCGTTTCTATTTTTCCACCAACTACTGTGATTTCAGTGCTTGATAGACTAGATTTGAAACTAACAGGGAGTTGAAGATGAGGAAATAGTAATATGGAATGTATTTGCTTTTGAAAAACCAAGTCAATAGGCCCATATGAATTCAGTCTCAGGTTTAAAGACATCATTTCAAATCTAGCCTTAGACTGAGCAAGTTGTTTAACTTTTTTTGCCTTAGTTACCTCATTTGTAAAATGGGGATAAAATGATTCAATGAGGTATTTGTTAAGTAATGTGCAAACTTTAAATTGCTATATAAATTCCAGTTGTTATCATATGACTGTTAAGGCATTGTTATGTTGTGAGTATTTGAAATAATAGCTGTTTTAAAGTAATCAAAAAGTTTTAAACAAACAAAACATATAAGAGACTGGAATTATACTGTTAGCCCTAGAAGATAAGACTAGTAACACTAGGTAGAAACTGCAGACCGGAAGATTAATGGTTTATGGAAAGAAATATTTCCTAATAATCAGAGGTTTTCCAAGTGGAGTTGGTTACTTTGGAAAATTGTGAGTACTCTTTTTGTAGAAGGTCTTCAGGTGAAGAGTGAATTGCAATGTATTAGGGATAGTTTAGAAAGTGTTCCTCTTCAGGCTTGGGTTAGGTTAATAACTTTCATTTCTGGGATTATAGGATCATAAATCTAAAATGGTAAGGGTCCTCAGAAGTAACACTCTACTTATGTACGATGAGAAAGGCAAGTCCAAGACAGGTTAAATGATTTTCACCAGGTCCCATCAGAATATACATCAAAAGTAGGTCATAAATCAAGTTTCTCTGACGTCAGAGATAATACACTATCTGCTATACTGTTTGTTGCTTATCTAATTACTTCAATAAAAAATGATGTAGCATATAATATAAACAAAGGTGGTCTGATTCATACATCCTCAATTGTCACAAAATTTTGGAAGTAGGCTAAGTTTCCACACATGTGACCCCACACTTTGTATGTCTTCTGTGTGGGGTGGGGATATTTTGGATCATTTCCATTCAGTTCCCATCCTGAGGGAACTGCGGAGGTTGTGATGGCAGGAAGGGCAGATGAAAGGGTAGGTGGGGAAAGGAAGGAGTGGAAATTGTGGTCTATTTGTTCTTACAGTTCTGTTCACTGATGCATGCATGCTTCCTTTTATTTTCATAAACTCTACTTACCAAGAGTACTTCTGAAGCACACCATTATTCTCCAAGCCTATCAGCCCTGCTGTCTTATGACTCCAAGCATGAACCTCCTTCTCTATAGTTTGCTTGCTCTCTTCCTTCTAATTCAAGATCCACCAGGTAATTTGGATGGGTAGATGGGAGTGATGATGGCAGAAGAGTGGGAAATTGCTCAGTTGCACTGACAGGGATTGATCTAACATTCAATTTATTTTGATTCAACAAGCATATATGAAACAATATGATGTGCAAAACATTATTATTGATGGTAAAGATATACCAAAAAAAAGGAAATAGTCTGCCTGCAAGAATGAGGGAATACAATATATATGCAGAAAATTTACATGAAGTATCTTCAAAGTAATTTCAAGAAGGAGGGAGTCCTCCTAACTGGGAGCTAGGGAAAGGTTTCATTTAAAAAGCAATACCAGAGTTGTTCTTTGAAGTAAATTAAGGATTTTACAAAGCAGAGAAGAGGATGGAGTGTATTCCAGGTATAGAGCATGTCTATAAAGTTACTGAAGTAAGGGATGCAACATACTGTATGAAGAATGGCTAGTCAATGAAGGTAAATGTATGAGGGAAATAATTTTAAATGGAAGATAAATTAGCACCATTTTGAGGACAAAGTGGGAAGGGGAAGGTAAATATTTTGCCTTTTATTTCAGAAGCAATAGAAAGTTATTGAAGATTTTTGAATAGACCAGCGATTTGGTCAGACCAAATATTAGAAATATAAGTTTGGTTGCTTGTTAAATAGGTTAGAGAAGACAGAGACTGGGAACAGGGAGACCAATGAGAAAGCTACTGTAATAGTAGAAGGGAGAGGTGACAGGATTTAAATAACAGTAAAGGCTGAGAATTGGGGACAGATATATGCAAAAGCTATTGTGGAAATGGAATGGACAAGGTAGAACAAGTGATATATTACTACAACAGATGCAGAGGGAAAGATCAAAGGAAAATTCCAATCTTACAAACTGAGTTGACTGGAAAAATACTAATATCTTCTATGAAAATAGGGAATTTTGTTGAAGGGACAGGTTTAGAAGCAAATATAATGTTATGTTCAATTATGTTGATTTTAAGATGCCAACATGACATCTGGGTGAATATTTCCAGCAGACTGCTAATGTGAGACTGGAGGTCAGGAGAGAGATCTGTGTCTAATATATAGGTTTGGGAGTCATATGTATAGAGACCATAATGAAACTCATGGGAGCTGATGGAGTCATCAAGGGAGAGGGGATAGAGAAGAAAAGAAGGTAAATACTTAGTGGGAACTAGATGTTGATCCAGCAAAAGGAACTGCAAAGGACTGAGAAGGTAGTAGATCCATAAGAGGAGAGTGCTGGGAAGACAAAGTTCATCATAATGAAGAAATGGTCAATAGTGAGGGCTGAGGAAAGGTATCTTAAGTTGGATGACAATTTATTCCTGAAAAATTACTTAACAGAAAGGGTCTTCAACCAATAGATATCTAATCCTAGTCCAAAAAAGTATGCAAATAAGTAGAGAATCTGTGACATAGAGAGGTAAAATATTTTGATAATATTAGACAGATAGTCAAATAGGTAGGTAGACAGATGGATAGATAACCTATGTTTTATTAAGATAGACTTATCTAGGAAGCAAAATTGAAATCTTGTTTAAAAAAATAGTCTTTGGCTTTTGTTGATTCATCACATGAGCAAAGCTCTCTGCACACATGTATATTATTAAATTATAGATTCATAGATGATTAGACACAAAAGGGACCTTAGAACCCCTTGTATAACAGAGAAACATAGAGGTGAACTTTTTTTATTTTCTCTTCAATTCCCTCTCTTCCTCCTTCTCTTACAGATACTCTCCTTACAGTTTGCCCAGTGACTGATCTGTTCAGTTTTATCTATCTCTATTTATTTGGAGGTGAACTGCTTATACCTATAATTTCTTTAAACTATTAGCGATTGATGACATCTGACAATTCTGATTATAGTTTCCAGGGATACCATGCAATTATGTGACATGCTCAGTCACACAGCTCACATATGACATACATGAGGGAGGTCTTCCTGACTTGAAGGCCATTCCCTTATCCATTCTGACACACTGCCTCTCTCTTAGAATAAAATGCAGAAAGGAATAAAAGTAGATTCCAAGGTAAAAACCTGGGAGAGAACAGTAGTTTTTCAATGACTTCAGAATTCAAGTGATATATTTTATATTTCTCTTTTAGGAACTTTGTTATCTGGGAGCAAAAGGCAGAATGACTTCACGACTACTGTTTCTTCCCAAACTCCAGCATCTGATAAACTTCAAACAATCTATGTCATCAAACTTATACAGAAAGAAGTACCCTGGAACAAACAGGGCTGATCCAACCATGATAAAATAAAGGAAAATAGTTTTGTTTTGTCATTCTTTTCATTTGTTATTAAATGTCTTTCTTCTTCAGAAATTTAGGAATTAATTTCTTATGTCCATCAAAAATTGAATTGTAGTAAGTTTCATATATGACTTAATTTATCTGATTTAATGAGTGAGAGATATTTAACCTATAATCTGTATATTTCACTGGAATCTTCTTGAGATAATGATATTGGAAGGAAGCACTTTACCAACCCCCCAGATTCTGTCAGTTGGTCATCAAAAAAGCATTTATTAAGTACTTACTATGTGAAAAGCAGTAAGTAAAAGCTTGGGTACAAAGCAAAGCAAAAATGTTTCTGCCCTGTAATAGTTCATATTTGAATGGTGAAGACATCATGTAAATAATTGGATACATACAAGATATAAACTGAAGAGATAGAAAGCAGTCTCAGAGAGGAAGGCACCAGTAACTAGGAGGAGAGAGACTGAATAAAAATATAAGAATATTTTGCATTTCATAATGCTCTCTATCTCTTGTTTGATCATAAATTCCTCCATTCTCTATACATATGATAAATAAACTATTCCTTGCTCCCATAGTTTGTTTATAACATCACCCTTTATGCCTAGATTCTGTACCCATTTGGACTTTATTCTGGTATACGGTGTCAGGCATTGATCTATGCCCGGTTTCTGCCACTCTGTTTTCACTTTTCCCAGCATTTTTGTCAAGCAGTGAGTTCTTATCCCAGAAGCTGAGGTCCTTGAGGTTGTCAAGCAGTAGACTGCTATAACCATTGAATACTGTGTCTTGTGTAGCTAACATGTTCCACTGGTCTACCCCTCTGTTTCTTAGTCAGTACCAAGTGGTTTTGATGATTGCAGCCTTATAATACAATTTGAGATCTGGTGTGGCCAGACTACCTTCACTAGCATTTCTTTCATTAATTCCCTAGATATTCTGGAACTTTTGTTCTTCCAGATGAATTTTTTATTTTTTTTCTAGCTCTAGAAAATGATTTTTTGGTAGCTTGATTGATATGGCACTGTATAAGTAAATTAATTTAGGCAGAATTGTCATTTTTATTTTATTAGCTCAGCCTACCCACAAGCAACTGATGTTTGTCCAATTATTTAGATATGACTTTATTTGGGTGAAAAGTGTTTTGTAATTGTCTTCATATAGTCCCTGAGTTTGTTCTGGTGGGTAAACTTCCAAATATTTTAGTATCTGCAGTAACTTTAAATGGGATTTCTCTTTCTTTCTCTTGCTGTTGGGTTTTTTAAAGTAATATATTTACTAAATTTAGTAATATAAAGAAATGCAGATGATTTATGTGAGTTTATTGTGTATCCTGTATTTTGCTGAAGTTGTTTATTATTTCTAGTAGTTTTTAACTTGATTCTGTAGGATTCTCTAAGTATATCATCATCTCATCTGAAAACAGTCATAACTTAGTTTCTTCTTTACCTATTCTGTTCTTTCAATTATTTTCTTCTCATTTCTATAGCTATTTCTAGTACCATATTGAATAACAGTGGTGATAATGGACATCCTTGTTCATCCATGATCTTATCAAAAATGCATCTAGCTTATCTCCATTACACAGCATGCTTGCAGATGGTTTTAGGTAGATATTACTTATTATTTTTGAGGAAAGCTCCATTTATTCCTAAACTGTGCACTGTTTTCAGTAGGAATGGGTGTTGTATTTTGCCAAAAGCTTTTTCTGCATCTGTTGAGATAATCATATGGTTTGTGTCAGTTTTGTTGTCTATATGATCAATTATTTTCTAATATTGAACCAAGCCTGCATTCCTTGTGTAAATCCTACCTGATCAAAGTGTCATTTTTGTATTTATTAATGAAAAAATAGTTTTAGCATTAGACCTAGAGCTGAAAGAGATTTTAAAATTTAATCTATTTTTGTTACATTGTAAATTCCAAACTGTCTCCCTCCAGGCCACCTTGCTCTAGAAAGATCACCATTTGACCATTTCAAACATACATCCACACATAATGTATGTCTATAACATATTTATAAATGTATATATTCATATATATCTATGTGTATGTATGCAAAATCATACTGTGCATGCTTTTTTTTATCAGTTCCTTCTTTGGGGGTGGATAGCATCCTACTTCATAGGTACTTTGTAGTAAATTTGCATATTTATACATGATCACAAAATATAATCTTTTTGATATATTGTTGTAATCTCCTAACTAGTATTTCATTTAGAAATTTTCATCTATATTCATTAGTGAAATTGGTCTATAATTTTCTTTCTCTGTTTTTGCTCTGCCTTTGTTAGGTAAGAGCACCATATTTGTTTCATAAAAGGAGTTTGGTAGAATTCTATCTTTGGCTCTTATTCCAAATAATTTATTTAGTGGTAGAATCAGTTGATTTTTAAATGTTTAGTCCAATTCATTTGCAAATCCATCTAATCCTGATGCTTTTTTTCTTAGGAAGCTCATCTATGGCCTATTGAAAGAGATATTTATTTAAAGTAGAATGATAGGTCTAGAGGTAGAAAGAATCATAGAGATTATCAATCCTAACCCCTTCATTTTACAAATAAGAAAACTTAGGCTTTTAAGGTTTAAGTGATGTGCCACTAATCACACCACTGAGTATCTGGGGTGGAATTTGAGCCCAAGGCTTCCTAGCTCTAGATCTAATTCTTTAATAATTATACCATACAACTCCATCTAGATCATTTAGTCCAACCTATTCACTTTACAGTTGAAGAAAATAAGGTCTGGAAAAGTTAGGTAAATTATTTAATGTCACACAGGTATATTGTTAATGCACTTTTAATGGAATTAATATTTTTAATGGAATGGGAAGATCTTTTCCATGCAATAATAGGACTATGTGACCTGCTTAAGTCACATGGAAGCCTAAGTCACATGAGTTTGAGTCACATGAAGCCTGTGGGGGGAGGAGCTTGCTCCACCCGGGAAGGAGTGGAGCAGGAAGGGTGGAATAGGAAGAGGCAGAGCTGGAACAGAGTGAGAGGAAGTTAGACTAGTCAGAGCTGGGAAGGACAGAGGAAGCAGGGAACTGGCTGTGAGTGAGAGAAGGGCATTTTGCTTAGGGGAGCCTGTTTGTGGGAAGGTCTGATATATATATATATATATACTTCCTAGTTACTGCAATGGATTTCTTTGTTTCTATGATGAATTTGGCTTTCTGGTGCTGGGATTTGACTTTTTGGTGGCTAAATAAATGTTTTTCTTCTTCCTTCTATGTGGAGAGTCTATTATATTTTGCGATTCAGACCTGTGCTGGCATATTCATAGTTACCCTTGGTGCTGTGAGTATTGCCTTGGTGATACAACAGGTAGAAAGGATCAGAAGCATGATTGGAAACCAGACTTTTTGACAGCAAATTCAGTTTTGTTTTTATGAACCAAGTTTCAAAGTGAGGACTGCTAAGTCTAAAGTCCATTATTCTCTACTCATGCTTATCGCTAGTTTAGATTTTAATGTTTTACTATTACAGATGTGTGTGTATGTACTAATGTTTGGAAATATGTCCAATACGATGAGAATAATTATGATGGCATTTTTTGTGAAACCAATGTAACCCATCACACTGCAACATTTATTATATTTTGTGGAGGAATGAACTGGGATGCTATTTCTGCCTGACAAAATGGAGTTTATTTAATATGTAGTCTTCTGCTTTAGAGGTCCCATTCATAATTATAAAATTCCGATTTGTATTGGAGTTCAGAGGTCAGGTCATCTAATTCCTTTCTAAATACTGAATAACACATTTCTTGGGGAAGAAGTGATCTTTCATGGACATCTTGGCCATCTCTAATGTTGTTGTATTCATTATCTTATTCAAGCAAGCTATTGTATTTTGGGTCCAGTATTAGGTAGGAATTTAAGGATTTCAAGTGTGAGATATCACATCTGTTTTCCTATTTAAGGGAAAAATATAACTTCCAAAGAGAAGTAAACCTGAGAGACAATATCAAATTAAAAACTTTTATAAAGACAAATAAATAAAAACCTTAAAGAAAAATTGTGAAGCATTTTCAGAGAAATATGCAAGGCAGTCAGGAAAAAAAAATAAAGTTCGGTCATGTAGATATTGGAAGAGTAGGTTAGAAAGTAGAAGTAAGGGCAACCAGCAACCAGGAGGAGGCATCAGTGATCCAAATACTAGTAATTACTAGTGGGAAAATGGAATCATATGAGAATATATGAGAAATATGAGAAATACAGATCTTACAGGGTCAGCCTTATATTTGAAGGACTGATATATCAGAACTGTCAGAAAAGTGCCTTATTACTTCATATATCTTCTTTGGAAAAGGATTTTGTAAGAATGCATTTTAACTGTAAAGTAACTTGGAGGTTCTAGTAGCAATGGCCAGTCGTTTCCTACATGTACCCATGGGCAATGCATGCAGTTTCTTGTAAATGCTAAATAACTCTTGAGAGAAAACATGAATTGAAACAAAGTGGAGAGGTGTAATAATTCCAAACATTACTAACCATGATGGACAAGTTTAAAACAAGAAGTAATTAGCAGGAATATTGGATTTCTTAATCAGAAAGGTGTTTGTATCATCCATTTATTTATTTTCAGATTCATACTGATTTTAGAATGAAAATAATTTTTTCTTTCCTTGAGGTTTTCCTGGTGGATAAACTACTATTTATGCTGTAAATTTAAAAAGAAAGGTGCTAGATCTATCTGCCTTTATGCAGAAAAGCATGGGCATTAATGGGGAATAGAATGTAATTTAATATAGCTGAGCATAGAATAGGAGGAGGAAAAAATATGACACAAGGCTAAGAAAATTAGGTAATGTTAGATTATGGAAAACCTTGAATGACATAAGCCTAAGAAATTTAAATCTTACTCAACAGATGCTCTAAGAAGGTCACCTCACAATTGATTCAGCAAACAGGTAATAAGTGTCTGCTATGTACTACACACAAAATTAGTCTTTCCACATACAATGATGAAAAGAAACAGTCCCTTTCCTCAAAGGGACTTCATGAAACTGGGAATAAATAACATATAAACAGATAAGAAAATGGAAAATACATCCAATAGAAATAAAAAATAATTTGTTGAGAGGGGCAGAGGGAGAGAACACTGACAACTGGAGAGATTAAGGAAAGTAGAATGCAACAAGTAACATTTAAACTGGACCTTGAAGGGAACAATAGATTCACGAGGTGATGATGAGAAGGGAAAGTTTTCCAATCATAGCAGTCAGTAGGATGGAAGATGGATCATCATGTACATGTATCACTAGCAAGAAGACCAGTTTAACTGAAATATTGAATCATGAGAAAGTATAATATGAAATCATTTTGGAAAGATAAGATGGAACTAGAATGTCAAAAATTTACCATGTCAGACAAAAGAGTATATATTTTATCCTACAGGCAATAGGGAGATAGAAATTTCTTGAGCAAAGAAATAACATCAGAAATGCTTTGAAACTATCAGTATGGCACTTGTATGGATGGTGAATTGGAGAAGGAACACACTTGAGACAGGGAGACCAACCACCAGGCATTTGGAATATTCCAGGTGAGAATAAATAAGAGTTCTTAGGGTGGTAGAAAAAAAACAGCAGCAGACATGATAGATTTTGAGGGGTTAAAAATGATATATTAGCAACTAATTGGAAATGGAAGTGGGACAGTAAAGAGTCCAGTGTACATTGGAAGTTGCAAAGATAATAGACAAGCATGATTTAATGTTTATGCATGTCTACATGCATATATGTGTATTTCTACATGCATATGTATGTGTATATATGCATATGTGTACATGTGTAATTTAAACTCCAAAGCCTATTGCTATGAGATCTCCATTGTTGGAGATCAATCCCCTGAACCTGTGTGAGGTTCAGGGCAGAGTTGTCCAGAGCAGGAGAGAAGAGAAATCAGAGCTCTTGAGATTCTTTGGGTTCTGCATTCATTTCTGCCTTGTTAGTGTCTTTGTTTCTCCTAGCTATCAGTGTTGAGAGAGAAGAGATGCAGGAAACTATCTTTGGGGATAGGCAGGGAGAAGGACACTGGGAAGAAACTGACATGTAGCACTTCAGTCATGTCTTTTTTTTTTACCCTTGCTACACTGGAATCTTCAGGGAATTTTCCCGTCATTCTGGGATTCACTCTCTCCTCTCTTTTTCTTGTAGTTTGAGCTATTTCACACCCAATAGGAGAGTTCATTCAGTCTATATTGACTGGTATACACACATACACATATGTACACATACTTATATATGTATATGTATAGGTGTGTCTATATACACACATACATATACTTATATATTTGCAAATGTATATTTCTCTGATTTCTATTTTGCTATCAATTTCAATAAAGAGGTTTCTTTTCTATTTTCTGCATGTTCATTGTAAAACTGGTGTTTAGTGGGATGGTAGTGAAATTTGGGATATAAAGCTTGGGTCCTCCTTTCTCCACTAATAAACAGTAATAAGGAGTTTAATTAACCTAAAAATCACATCCCTATATTAATAATATTTAAGGATACAGATTGATATAATTCTAATACTTTATCCTCTCTGAGAAAAAGCAGAGCAGCTCTCTCTGGTCTCAAACTATTTGCCCCCCACCCCTGGCAAGAATTAAAAATTTCCTTTAGAGAAAGTTGGGGAGAAGAGGCTAGTGATCTATATTTTGAATTTCTGTAAGCCAAATCAAGACAACTTTGCACGTGAGGAAAATATCCCCCCCGCACACACATATGCGCACACCCCTATATAGACATAGATATCTCTATATGCATGTCCATATATAGATTAGATAGATAGATATAGATGATAGGTAGATAGACATATATCTATGATAGATAGATAGATAGATATCTTAGGTATAGACCAATAACTGGGGAGATTAGGAAAGTTTGTACTGATGTTAGAAGGAAAATAGGGTTTCTATGACATAAAAGACAAGAAGAAGAATATTCCAACCACAGAGTAGATAAAGCTTGTTGTGAGAGATGGAATTTTATATACTGGAAACACTAGGATATACCAGTTTTGCTAAAGTCTAGGATGCAATAAGAGATAGAAATGAACGGACCCTTTTACTGGTGCCAGCTTTATGGGACATTCCTATCTTCTTATAGTCTGTCTATTATCAAGGAAATAGTCCTTAAGGATCCATTCTCATAAATCCCCTATGTCTCCACCCATTCCCAGATGTGACTAATTCTGATGCTGCATCTATATCTAGTACATGAGGAGTTTGTCAAATTATTTCTACTAGAGAAATGCTTCCTTACCTCATTTCATGAGTCATACTTCTCTCTGAGTTTCAGCAGAAGAGTTTTAATCAAATAAATTCAATGACCCATTTGAAATTCTCAGTAGATTCCTCCACTAAGAAGTTCCTTAAATAAGGTCATTATGGTAAACAAAAAGAGCAAAAATGCCAGTCTAAGGCAATAAGAGAGAGAAACTATCTTCCTTGGTTTTTAATAAACAAGTGAATTTGCTTCAGACACATGAATCTGAGTAGAAAGGATGACTCAAATGAGGAAGACACTAAGATCTCTAGGACTGTCCATTATGTGGTTTCCAGTGCCAGAGCAGGGATGTTGATGAAGCATAAATCCAGGAATTTCTTCACTGGAATGCAACCAGTATAAATCTCTCCTAAGATTGCTTAGAAAAACTGCAGTAGTCTGAGTTGAATTTCATAATTCCAATTTTTTTTTCTCCATATTGATGGACATTATCTGAGTGATTAGTAGCAAATTATGGCACAGTGGAAATTAACCAAAGTACCTAAGTCACTATGAAAATTCTCCTCATCTCTGAATGCACACACACACACACACACACACACACACACACACACACACGCACACACCAATAAATATTTTATGCAGCTACCATGAGCCTAGCATGCTCTTAAGTACACAATAAAATGAATAAGATTGCCTAAACCTTTAACAATTTTACATTCAGTAGGGATGGGCCAATATGTTCATGAATAAGTATACATAAAATTAGTACATAAAATGTAGTCTTTTGACTCAAGAGCAGGAAACTAGTATTCTAGGAATAATAGCCATCCACAGCTCTAAGCTTCTACATAAACAAATTACCTGCTCCTCTCCTCCCAACCCCAAATACTGGGATGTTACTGAAGGGGATGAACTAAGTTACTAGTTCATTCATGGAAGCAGATGAAGTTTACAGGATACTGTAGGCCAGGATGGTAAAAAAAATAGGATTGAATTGATCATTTATTTTTTACACTCATTTGCAGGTGCGTTGTAATTTAACAGTTACGTGTTTGACAGAGAATGTAGCAAAGACCACCAAATTCTCCCATAAAGATTCTTAACTTTTGTCTACTCTCTCTTTCTTTTTTTTTTAATCAAAGAGAGGTTATGTTGAAAATATGAGGAACTAAATAATTAGAAAATCATGAGCCTGAACCATGGTAATTTTGGTGTTAGGAAAGAGTATAACCACTCATTTGAAGCAAGGTAGGAACTTCCACCTACACTGATTAGATTCAAAGTCTTTGACTTTAGGACAAAATAAAAAGAAGCCCATGTCCTTCTTTCCAGTCTCTGGCTTCCTCCCCCAGGTTTGTTCTGTACTTGACACCTCCTCAACTCCTCCTGAAAACCACGGGTTTATTTTGTTTTTTAAAGCTTGACTGGAAGTAAGAGCTTCTTCCTAGAATTCCTTTCTCTTTGGGTCAAACAGACAAACCCAGAGAAGTAGTTAGAATAAACCTCCACCATAGTTGTCATTCTTCCCTAAAGTGCAATCCTGAGACTAGAAATGTGTTTGTCACCATATTTAATCCATTATGTAGAATGAAAGACACTTGAGGGCAGGAAGCATATCATTTTTTTGTTGTTGTTTTAGTTTTAGGACCAGATTTAGATCTGGATGGAATCTTAATAAATCATCTAGTCCAGCAGGGGAACCTGTGGCCTCGAGGACTGAATCCAAGCTTCTCAGAACAAATCCCCTTAATAAAAGGATTTGTTTTATAAAACTTGAAGTCAGTCAAAAAGCCGTAGTTAAGGATCCAGAAAGCCACATGTGACCTCAAGGCTACAGGTTCCCCTGAATTCTTGTCCATCCTACCCATCCTTATTTTAAATATGAAGAACTGAGTTCCAGAGATATTAAATGATTCATCCATGGTCAAATGAGAAATAAGTAGTAAAGTAAGGATTTGAATCTTGGTTCTCTGACTCAAAATCCTTCACTTCTCTGAATCTAATTCATCAATTTATTTGAAAGTAGATGTGTATTATATGACAGCCTTGGCTTGCTGGGGGCCAAAGTACAGTATGAAGAGAAAAACTGAGGAGCAAAGAATAGTGTTAGGAAAGATGGAACAATATGTAGCAGCAATTAATAAAATGGGTATAGGAAATTAATGAGGATTATTTATCCATAATTTTGTCTGAGCAGATACCAGCCTTTATAAAAGAGTGTTAGGGAAAATGTAGGGTTTGTGTGTGTGTGTGTGTGTGTGTGTGTGTGTGTGTGTGTAGATATTAAGAAGTGTGTAGCCTAAAATTTCAGACTACAGAGCCAAAATTCTCAATCAAAAAGAATCTTTTATGAAAAATTATTCTGTCCATAAGATCAGTATTAAGGGTAGGTCAAGTCAATAAGGTAGATGGAACAGACAACCACGTGGGTGTGCTAGGAGAAGGTATGGTGAAATAGAAAATAAAACACTGCCTCTTGAATCAGAGCATTTAAGTTCTTTAGAAAATAGTGAGGTGGGAGGGGGTAGGTGGTTGGAGCCAAGATGGTGGAGTAAAAGCAGGGACTTGCCTGCACTCTCCTCCAACTCCCTCCAAATATCTGTAAAAATGACTCTAAACAAATTCTAGAGCTACATAACCCACAAAATGACAGAGTCAAAGAAATTCCCTTTTCAGGAAAATCCAGAAAATATCCAAGAAGGGTCTTTTGCACCAGTAGAGCACAGTCTGGCATGAGTTGCATCTGGGCAGAAGGGCCAAGGCAGGCCTCATGGGACTGAATCATTGGCTGCTGTGGCAGCTTTTAGGCTTAACCTGCAAATGCTAAAAAAGGCAATGGGAAAACTTTGTGGGACCTGGGTGAAAGAGGAACACAAGGTCTGGCAGGGTCCAGCCCCAGTACCAATCCCATGATTTAAAGGTAGTGCATGTGGTGACCATTGATGGCAGTGGTGACAGCAGCAGCAGCAGAGACTGTTTCAGGAGCTTTGGGCCAAAGGTGGTCAGGGATCAAGCAGCAGATACAAAATACCTAAAGCCTGGAACTGTATACCGACCCCTACCCCTACCCCCACTGGAAGCAGAGTCCTTCTTTGACAAAGAGTTAGAACGACAAGTATTTGGCTGGGCAGATAAGTAAACACCAAAAAATAACTCAAACTATAGAGTCTTACTTTGGTGACAATGGAGATCAGGGCATGCAACCAGAGGAGGACAGGAGGGTCAAAGCTGCTACATCCAAAGCCTCCAAGAGGAATATAAATTAGTTGCAGGCTATGGCAGAGCTCAAAAAAGGATTTTGAAAATCATGTAAGATAAGTAGAGGAAAAATTGGAAAGAGAAATGATAGTGAAGCAAGAAAATTATGAAAATCTAGTCAATAACTTACTAAAGGAGATCCAAAAAAATACTTAAAATAATTATTCCTTAAAAATGGACTAACCCAAAAGGCAAAAGAAGTCCAAAAAGCCATTGAGAAGAAGAATGCCATAAAAAACAGAATTGACCAAATGTAAAGGAGGTCCAAAAAGGAGGTCATTGAAGAAAATAATTCCTTCAAAATTAGAATGGACCAGATAGAAACGAATGACTTTATGGGAAATCAAGAAATTATAAAACAAAACCAAAAGAATGAAAAGAAAATAGAAGACAATGTGAAATATCTCATTGGAACAACCACTAACCTAAAAAATAGATTCAGGAGAGATAATTTAAAAATTATTGGACTATCTGAAATCCATGATCCAAAAAAGAGCCTAGATATCATCTTTCAAGAAATTATCAAGAGAAACTGCCCTGATATTCTAGAACTAGAGGATAAAATAGAAATTGAAAAAAATCTACCAATTGCCTATGGAAAGAGATCCTAAAAGAAAAACTACTAGGAATATTTTAGCCAAATTCCACAGTTCCTAAGTCAAGGAGATAATCTTGTAAGCAGTGGAAAAAGAAACAATTCAAGTATTGTGAAAATACAATCAGGATAACACAAGTTCTAGCAGCTTCTACATTAAGGGATCAAAGGGCTTGGAATATGATATTCCAGAAATTAAAGGAACTAGGATTAAAACTAAGAATCACTTACTCAGAAAAAGGGAGCATTATCCTTCAAGTGAAAAAGGAAATTCAATGAAATAAAGGACTTTCAAGCATTCTTGATGAAAAGACCAGAGCTAAATAGAAAATCAGACTTTCGAATATAAGAATCAAAAGAAGAATGAAAAGGCAAACAGGAAAGTGAAATCTTAAGAGACTTATTAAAGTTGAACTGCTTACATTCCTACATGGGAAGATGATATTTGTGACTCATGAGAACTTTCTCAGTATTAGGGTGGTTGGAGAAAATATAGATAGATAGATAGATAGGTAGATGGCACAGGATGAGTTGAATGTGAAGGGATGATACATAAAAATTAAATTGACGAGAGAGATAGGAATATATTTGGAGGAGAAAGGGAGAGATAGAATGGAGTAAAATATCTCACATAAAAGAAGGAAGAAAAAGGTGTCACAATGAAAGGGAAAAGGGGGAAATCTGAGAAGGAATGAGTAAACCTTACTCTTAATTGGAATTGGCTTATGGAGGGAATAATATATACATGCAATTGTGTATCTTACCCTACAGGAAAGTAGGGGGGAGGACTATAAGCTGTGTGTGTGATAGAAAGGAGGGCAGATGGAGAGAGGGGATAGACTAAGCAAACACTTTAGGAAAGTGACAGGATCAAAGGAGAAAATAGAATAATTGGGAATGGGATAGAATGGAGGGAAATATAGTTAGTTTTTCAGAACATGACTATTATGGGAGATGTACATGGCTATACACATGTGTAGCCTATATTGAATTGCTTGCCTTCTCAATGGAGGTGAGTAGGGAGGGAGGAAGGGAGAGAATTTGGAATACAAAGTTTTAAAAATGAACATTAAAAAATGTTTTTCCATCCAACTGGAAAATAAGATATACAGGCAATGGGGTATAGAAATCTACTTTGTCCTTCAGAAAAGTAAAGGGGAAGAGGATAAGGATGTGATAAAAGAGAGGGCAAACTGGGGGCAGGGGTAATCAGAATGCATGTCATCCCATGCTGGAGAGAGGGGAAAAATGGGGAGAAAATTTGGAACTTAAAATCTTGTGAAAATGAATGTTCAAAAGTAAAAATAAATAAATAAATTTAAAACTTAAATGAAATAACAATGATAAGAAAGAAAATACATGTCTAAATGCACACCAGTAACCAGGAGTAATGGTTGAGGTATACTGATGTTGAGTCTACAAAGCCACGCTCCACCATCCCCAGGAAAATAAAAAGGAAACAATCTCTGTCCTCAAAGTACATGCTGTTTGTATTCTTTATATACTGACTTTCTTAGAAGGAGGGTTGAGAACACTATAGACATTCATTATATACATATTGAACAGAGTTGTGTTTACTGCAGGTCCACAGAGCTTGATCAAAGTGGTTTTGTAGGAATCCCAGTCACTTCTTCATCAAAGGTTTAATTATTCAAAGCAAAGGGAGTATTTTTATTTCCCCAGTACTACTTAATTTTGAATCTTACATGAAGACCTGCGAAACAAAAACAAAATCTTTCTGAATTACATTCCTTTTTAATTTTATTCAAATATTTATTATTTTTCCAGTTATGTGTAAATTTTTAAACTTTTAAAAAAGTATTTAGTTGCAAATTATCTCCCTCTTTTTCACCCTTCTCTCTTCATTGAGAAGGTAAGCAATTTGATACAGGTTATATATCTGCATTCATTCAAGACATAGTTTTATATTAGTCATATTGTAAAAGAAAACATAGAACAAAATAAAAAAAAAAGAAAGTTGTGGAGTTTTTTCCAAGTATGCTTTGATCTGTAGTCAGACTTCCTCAGATCTTTCTCTGGAGGTTGATCGCATTTTGCATCATGAATATTTCAGAATTGTCTTACATTATTGTATGGCTCAGATTAGCTATGTCAGTCACAGTTGATCAGTTTCAAACATTGCTCTCATTGTGGACAGTCCTAGTTGTACGCACTTGACTTTGCATCAGTTCGTGTAAGTCTTTCCAGGCTTTTGTGAAAGTATTATGCTTGTCATATCTTATGTACTATTCCACAATAGTATCTCACAACAATCATATAACCATTGCTTGTTAAGCAATTCTCCATTGATGGACATCTCCTTAATTTCTAATTTTTCAAATGATGACAAAAAGAGCTGCTATAAATATTTTTCTACATATGGGTCCTTTTCCCTTTTTCATAATCTCTTTAGGATACATACCTTTGCATTCCTCTAATAAATTTGTATTCCTCTAATCAACTGTGATTTAGAGACTTTTTCATATAATACAGATAACTTTAATTACTCTATCTGAAAACTGCCTGTTTAGTATCCTTTGTCCCTTTCTCAATTGAGGAATGGTTCTAATTTCTATAAATTTGACTCTATGTATTTGAGAAATGAGGCCTTTATCTGAGATCAACTTTTTCACAGTTATGATCACTATGTTTTTCTCCCCTCATATTTTTCCCTAGTCTCTTTCCTTTCACACTGTCCATTCTTAAAGGTGTTTTGCTTCTGACTTTTACCTCCCCCAATATGCCCTCCCTTCTATCAGCCTCCCACCCCTCCCTTCTCTTTTCTCCTTGCTCTACTAATTTACTATTGGGCAAGATAGATTTCTGAGGGTGTATGTTATTCCTTCCTTCAGTCAATTCTGATGAGAATGTATGTGTTTCCCTCTATTTCCCCAATCTTCTCCTTTACTCTCTTCACACTTCTTTCTTGTCAAGTAATTTACCCCATTCTACATCTCCCTTTCCACTTCTCCCAGTGTATCCCTCTTTCTTACCTCCACCTTTTATGGAGAGAAGCCTTAGACACAAAAATTGAGGAGTTTGGTATTTATTATGTATGTGTCTAAATCTTAGCCAAACTAATGAAGGACCTGTTCAGCATGTCTTTGTACATGGCACTCAACATTTGGATACTGGGAAACATAATCTTGAGGGTTATAGGAAAACAATATTCAGAAGTTTGAATGAACTTCTATAATCTCACATTCCCACCACTTTTTAGCTTTATGTTTTGACATTTGAGGATACATTACTCCTTGTGATTCCTGAAAAATTAATTGTTCAATATAAATGATCACAGATTGAATTGTGTTTGGGGACCTCATAATACTTAATAGCTGTGACATCATGGGAAAGGCACTTAATATTAATCTATATCTAAAAATAGGAATAATAATTATTTAATTACACCATAAAGTTGTTGTATATAAATCTTCAAGTACTTAAAGGAAGGTGATTACTATTACTCCTGGGCAATTAGATGGCATAGTGGAAAGAGTGCCAACCATGGAATCAAAGACCTAAATTCAAATCTGGCCTCAGATACTCAGTAGCTGTATCACTTTGGTCAAGTCACTCAATGCTGTTTGCCTCAGTTTCCTCATCTGTAAAATGGATTGGAGAAAGAAATGATAAACCTCTCCAGTATCTTTTCCAAGAAAATCTCATATGAGGTTATGAAAAGTCAGACATAACTGAAACTACTGAACACTACTACAACTGTGACCACTGCTCCTGGCACTTATTAATTTTAGTAGTGGTCGTGGTAGCAGTAGTGAAATGATAAAGAAAATGAAGGAGTCTTACTCAGATAATTAAGGGACCCACTCTTGAATCCTTAGACCATAACAATGTTTAGCTATGCATGAACTGTGTCCTCGCCTTGATAAGCTCCAGTGGTCAGAACTATTTGAGCTCTACAGAAATTCTATAAATGAAAGGCCTCTCCAATTCTTTGCAACAGTAACTTCTGATTTAAGCTGATCTATATATTTGTTTTCCGACGAAGAAATCATCTATCATGAAGATGTTTTTCTTTATTTTTTTTCTGCTGTTCTATGGAATCAGTATTACACCAGGTAATACACAGATATTTCTTCAGTATCTTCAATACTGGGTGGGAGAAGGGACCAGAAATTTGCAATTAAAGGGAAAGGAAACAGGAGGTTGACGTATCATTTCATCTGGCAACATTTATCAGAAGCAAAGCATTGCAGATGAGATCAGGGCTGCTTCTAATCACCATATTCTGGTAAAATGTTGCTGACTTAGAATGACAGAAAAATATGCAGATTCATCTCTTTTCTCCAGTGAATGGATCCAAAATTGAGGATTCTCTGGCCAACAGTATTTGAATATAAATTTCTAAAATTTGGTGCCAGATGAATTTCATTGAGTCTTAATATGTCAGTTTTGGGGACAACAGAGCTATACAGTGGGTATGGTTTTTCATAAGAGATGTTGGCACATCATATATTTTACAAAATTGGATTCTGCTGAATTTAGTTTTGAAATTCTCTTCTTAAGGCGTACAAGATGATAGAATGTTAGAAATAATGGGGATCTTAAGAGACTATCTAGTCCATTTTTCTCATTCAAGAAATGAGAAAATGGAGACCCAGAGAGATTAAAGGACGTGTGTAAGGCCAATTGCAACTCATTAGTATGACTCTGGACAAGTCTAAAGACAGAATTCAATGGTTCTATCTAAATTCTCTTTGACTAGGTTTCATCCATGTTACTTAGAAGTTTTGCTTGGATGAAGAAAACAAAAGCAAACGAATAAATAAAAAAACATCCGCGAGTCTTCAGTGAGATAACTGTAAGATTGGGGCATATTACCCAATTTCTCACTGTATTTACTCACATACTACTCCTCTCCCTCACATACTCAGATTTATTAGCAGATTTGTTTTGAGATACAATAGGGAGGAATAAAGCAACTTCTGTCTCAATGGCAACCAAGAAAGAGTAGCTGCTGACACCAGGAGCAAATACCTAGCCTCCCTTGTAGATCGTTCTATAGCTTGATAAAAGTATTCCATATTCATTCAAACATTTACTAAGCACCTATTGTGTACAGAACCTAGTTTTAGAAATTGAAAGAGATGCAAAGTTTTTATAAAATAAGGTCACTGAACTCTTGGAGCTTATATTGTAGTGGGAGAATATGACCTTAAGTCAGAAAATAGAATTTCACAGCAACTCTTTCTTTTGTGACCCAAGAGAATAGATAAGTCTTCTTGGATGAGGAAGTAAACAGTGAGAAAGGCTATTCCAAATTGAATGAAATTGTGTGAGGAAAGGATACCTGGAGGGGAGGTTCACTTTAACAGTAACATATTATGCATAGTAGGTAGGTAATATTACATTAGAAAGGGATGAAGGTGCCAAGTTGCAAAGAACCCCAAATGCCAGGCAAAGTAGTTTGAAATTTTCTTGGCAGGCAATAAAATGTCACTGAAGGTTTTGGATTAAAAAGTAATAGGATCAATCTTATAAAGAAGAAATATTATTTTAGCAGCTAGATAAAGAATGGAATAGGAAAAAAAACAGATCACAGGGAAGAAGACCTTTTTGGGAGGCAATGGAAATAATGGAGACCTCAGGTGACGATGTGAGCTTGTACCAGCATTACTGGTACACAGTGTTATGTCTCATAGGGACGTAAAGAAAAGTAATTCATTTAAAGAGGTTGTAGAGGTGGAATTAGCAGGACCCTTCATTCATTCATTCATTCCTTTGTGCATTCAATAACTATTTTTCAGTAGGTTTAGGGAATTTTAATAATTGCCAAAGGAGATGCATTACTTGTTATTTTTTAAATCACTTAAACTCTTATCAGCTCTTTAAGTACTTTCCCTTTCATATTTTGTAAAAAAGCAGGTCTCTTCCCTCTTCAGCTGCTCTGAGAAAGTCTTTAGATGCCTCCTACATTTTCTGACAATCAAACTACACTGCCAAAGGGGAAAGAATATGAAGATCCACATACTTCTCCCTCACAATTATGTGTATGGAGGCAGGGAAGAGGGGAAAATCATATGGAGGAAGGAAGATATTCAAGTAAATCTCTTATCTGCTTCTTCCTCTTCTAGCTGTTCATTGTCCCTTGTATTAAGGAGGGAGTTTTTAAAATCTTAGCACAACTGTTCCCAATGCCACTTTTTTAATTCTTCCTTTGTGAAAGATAAGGAATCCATTTTTGGAAATATTTAATGTGAGCTCTCAATGGGACATGCCCATGGAGATAACCTGAAAGTTGTTTGGTGATGTGAGATTGAAGCTCAGTTAAGTGAGAGATGCAAATAGAGAATTTTATGTTGTATGAAAATCATTTGAAGGATCTAGGCCTGTCTGATTGGTATAAGAGGATATTAAAGAAGATTCAGGTATTATAGATGTGTTTTGAGTATTTGGAAAATCTGAGATATGGAAGAGCTTTTAGACATATTCTACTTGGCCCCAGATGGCAAAACTGGAAGCAGTGGGTAGACATAAGGGAGAGAAGAATTAGACTTGGTGGATTGAAAAGCTTCCAAACTATGGAAATAACTCCAGTAGAACTATTAAAAAATGGAATGGACTGCTTCATGGGATGGTGGGTTTCCCATCACTAGAGGAATTCAAGAAAACTATGAGTGACTTCTTGGGTATAAGTTGGGATAGCTGACCTCTCGGGTCATTTCTAACACTGAAATCCTATAGTTATGATTCTTTGAGAACACATGAGAGAGATGAGAAGAGAATCCCAAGAGTGCAATATTACTAAAACAAAATGAGGAATTTCCAAGAAGGGTGATCAATAGTGGTAAATGCTGAAGAATTGTTGTTGTTGTTTTTCTTGTTTTTTTTTTTGTTTTTTTTTAGTAAATGCTAAAAAAAAATGGCGAAGGAATTTAACATTGACTTCATGTAGAAGAAGAAAATCAGCCACTTCAATAGGAAAGGGACCTCAGGGGTTATTTAATCTAACCCTCCCATTTTACAGATAAGAAAAACAAGGCCAAGAGAGATTTAGTAACTTATCCAAGGGCAGTCAACTAGGATGTACCAGAGTGGAACTTCATCACTATTTACATAATTTTCTATATCCTCCAATACTTGCACATCATTCCTCATGGAAACTTCTATTTGGGTATAAGTTACTGGAAAGTATTACTTATTAATGATCACTCTGCTTAGGACATTAGCATGGATAGATATATCAATCTACAAGAATCATTAAGTACTTACTATATCCCAGAAACTATGCTAGGTGCTAGGGAGATAAAATAAATGAAATAATCCTTATTCGTAAGGATTTTACATTTGAGTGGAGGAAACAATATGTAATATTTTATCTATCTATTATTTATTATGAATTCAAAGTGGTTAACTCCAAAGTAGTTTGAGAGTGAAGACCAGTAACCTTTTCAGTTCAGTATACTATCAGTAGATCAGAGTCAAGTTTTCATCCAAATGAAATATTTTAATCAGCTTATCATCAAATGTATTTATCTATCTGAAATGCTCTTCTGTCTGAGGAACCAGGCCAGATGAACCAAGAACACCTTATTTTTCACAAATTCTATCCTCCACAGAAAACTGAGAACCCTCTGGAGAAAGAAAGGACATCAAGTTTTGTCCTTTTGTAGTTTTGGAGACAGGTTTACTCTGTCCATGTATGTTCTCTTTATGGGAACTCACTCCCATTTTCTCATAAGTTTATATCCACTATTCCTCTCATGGACTTTGCATGTACTTGTGGGAGAGTATGCTCAGATTATTTGGGGAAATATTTATAACTATTATTATTGCTTTGCCATTTGAGTAAATATTTTGCTGAGAGCTAAATGAGTCTACTAGCAGATTGTGAAGATGGAGCATATAGGATCCATAGGACAATTCCAAGAACTCTGAGAATGTTAGCAGCTATTCCTCTGTGGACCCAAAATGCCAATGGTTTGGGACACGAGATTAGAGGGGGATGTTACTCACATATCATTTCACTTGATCCTCACAGAACACTGTGATATAGATAATAACATCATCTCCATTTAATATATTAGGAAACTAAGCCTCTAATATGTATATACAGGCATATATATATACTTATGTATGTCTATGTGTATGTGTGCACATGTATATGTACACACACATATATGCATGTGTGTTTGTGTGTGCTGTATATGTGTGTATATGTGTGTGTTTATACATATACCCATACCTAAACACACATATATAATAGAGGGCATACAATAAGTGTATTTATATATTCAGTGTGTCCACCATTAAAATATGAGTACCTTGAGGACTGTTTCTGTTTTTTGGGTTTTTTTTTTTGGTGTTTAAATCCAACTCAGCACAGTTTTGGGCAAAAATAGGCACTTGAGAGAGAGAGAGAGACAGAGGGAGAGAGAGACAGAGACAGAAAGACACAGAGAGAGAGACAGAGACAAGATAGAGAGAAAGCTTAGTAATTGCCCAGCGTTTTTCAGGACCAAGTATGTAAGACAGGATTCAGACCCTGGTCTTCTTTTTTCCCAGTGCATTATTCTTCCAGAGTTTTTCTTGACTTTTGTATATCTCCTTTGTCCTTATTACTTTCTATTTTATACCATTGTTATTTCTTTAAATTTTCACATTTTCCACTAGAAAATTGTAAATTCTTTGGGGTCAAGGAGCCTATCAATTTCTATCCCTTGCTAGCCCAGTCTCTAGCACAGTGCCTTTTACCTAAAACACACTTAATCAGTGATCACGGATTAACAAAGTAGCATGCAATGAACCACTTGAGAAATTTTCTGACCCTAAAAGAAGACTCAGAGAAACTTTACAATTTAGGCCCCAAAAGAAACAGTTTCCTCAAGCAAATAAATGAGAGTGGCTGTGCTCTCCTACCTTGAAGACATAATTAGATAAAAAAGTGAATATTATTTAGCCTAATTCTTTCATTTTTCAGGTGAAAAATGGAAACCCACTATAGTTAATTCATATTCGTGTACTTCTTTCATTTGCTACGGATTGCTTTTCATGATTCAAAAGTAAACATTAAATTATTACTTTAATAAAGAATTGCATTTTCATACAAAAAGTAATAGTGAGAGGATGGTGTGCTCTAAAATGTATTGAGAGGACTTAAACTTTAAACCTAATGGATGTTTAGGTACCAGAATTTCCGAGTAACAATACATAGAACTCTTGGCCTAATACGAAAGAAGAAATTGGCAACCTTTATTTGGATTGCCTTGCAAATTCAAAACTAACAATTGACAACTAACATCAGCAGACACCATGCATTATAAACATTATTGGATTGAAGAAGACTTGGCCATACAAATTTGTCCCTAGTATGAATGTAAATCTTGCATTACTTTCTCTAAATCTGTCATCTTTTAAAAGTGTAATAAACAGCTTGCTATGCACACTACTTTGCTAGGGACTAAACAAGACAAATTAAAATTCTGGGAAAAGGATGTAAATCACAGATCTTAATGGAGTGACTTCACAGATTATCTAGTTAAATATGTAAGTAAAAAGAAATTCTTTCTACAAAATCTCTGATAAATGACCATCTAATCTTCACCAAAAGACTTCTAGTGACAGGAAATCTACTACCTCCCAAGGCAAACCATTATTTTAAATAGCTATTATTGATAAGGGGGCAGCTAGGTGGTGCAGTGGATAGAACACCAGTGCAGGAGTCAGAAGGACCTGAATTCAAATCTCACCTCAGACATTTGACACTCTCTAGCTGTGTAGTAACTTGAACAAGTCACTTCACCCCAATTACCTCATCCTGGGTCATCTCCAGTCATCCTGATGAATATCTCGACACTGGATTCAGATGGCTCTGGAGGAGAAGTGAGGCTGGTGATCTGCACTGCCCTCCCTCCCACAAAACAAAGTCAAGGGCAAGTCATGTCATTATTTCTCTGATGGCACGGTCTTCTTCAACAATGAAGGATGAACACACACTATAAACCAATGTTATATTAGTCAGAGTCAAATTAAATCACACACCTCTATGTATGTTATAAACAGAACAGAATATAGCAGACCCCCTCCTTTGCTCTTGACACTATCCTGCTAATGATGAAACACACAATTAAGTTAATATTTTTTGTTGCCATGTTACATTGTGGCTTATGTAAACCTTTCAGTTGCATACAACTCCTAGGACTTGTACATGAAATTCACATCTATCCCAAGATATATTTGCAAAATTGATTTTTGAACCTCTATAGAACTTTACATTTATTCTTCAAAAAATCATCTTATTAAATCTGGTCTAGCACTCTAATTTTTAAATATTTTTTCTAATAACTATTTTCTCTAAATTGCCAGTACCTTTTCCCATTTTCATTAGTATACAAATTTTATAAGCTTATTAGGTCTATCTCCTTTCAGGTCATAATAATGTTAAATGTCTCACTATCAGGGACTCTAGCAGTATTTGAGATATTCCACTAAAAAAGGGAATTTTCATTTTACTAAAACCAACCTACATATGGACCACATATCACAATAATTACAATATTACTTACTCATAGTCCCCCACGTTTGTAATGATATGGAGGTGCATTTTTTAGCTCTTCTTTATGATTAAGCTTATGCTTTCTTTCTTACTTACATTCAAATTATGGGTTACACAATATATAAAGATAAGCAAATGCAAAGCAATCCGAAGGAGGATGGAATCCTAGCAACTCAATATGTAACTCCAAACTTATGATAGTGAAAGAAAGTGAGAATTCCTAGATGTGGAAGTAAGAGAAAGTAGATTCTAGAGAGTGGTTAGCTCACACAAAGCCAGGGGGACAGGAGATAGCATGCAAAAGACAGTAAGCAGAATTTTGGACATGTGTACCTTCTTCAATCAGCAGTGATGTTTTACTCTTCATAATTTCAATAGCTTTTTGTCTATGTAATTCATATACATGTGATATTTACCTCTGTGTCATAATTATTTGAACAATAATAGTAACTGACATTTACGTAGCTGCTTTAGGGTTTACAAGAGATTTTATAAACATTATCTTACTTGATCTACACAACAGTGCAGATCTGATGTCCTATAATAATATATTTGTATCTTGCTGACGATGATGCAGAAGTGATAGTTGAAATGGTGAAATTGGATGCAATCACCAAGAAAAAGGTTAGATCAAAGGCAGTGAATTAAGAAAATTAATGTGGTTAGTCTCTACATTGCAGTGGGAAGTCAAACGGATTAGAGGCAGGTAACTAGTTAAGGCAAGTTAAGATCACCACCTTGCTTAAAATTTGTCCCATATATTAGAGATGGGGCACATAAATTTGTGGTATGTAAGTATATAGAAAGTATCCCAGCAGTCATGTCTTCCACATTGTGACTTTCCCCATTATGGTTTTGATAAGCATAAGAAATTAAATGGGCATTTGGGGGGAGTTTTGCAGAATTCACAGATGACTCGTGAAGGCCAGTAGATGACATAGGAAAAGTTTAACTCAGAAATGCATAAAATACATATATATTAATGTATAATATCAACATATTTTAACTTTTAATACCATAATAATTCAGACTTCTGTGGTACAAAGGGAGGGCCAAAAAATTTTACGCAGATTTTCCAGATTGTGGAGGCACCGTGCCCCAAACCCAGTGATGTGGAAGGAGTAACTGTATAGATTAATTATGATAAATAAGAGGAGTAGTATAAATTTGGATTCTGTATTCAAGCAAAAGTGTGAGTTTTGCCAAATTCAAATATATTTTTAAGTCAGCATGCTTTATTAAGTAGAATGCTGGCTTGCCATCAGGATGATCTGGGTTGCCATTCTGCTTTGGATTCTTACTAGCTATGGAATCCAAGGAAAATAATCTTCATGGGTCTAGGCTTCTTCATTTGTAAAATGAATTTTATGGCCCTGAAGATTTCTCCCAACTCTAAATCTATGATCTTAATATGAACAATGGAATTGGGGGGAGGGTAGGAAAGGGGTATGGAAAGTTAATATTGGATGAAAGATGGAGACTATCTTAGAGGACTTTAGACAGACCTGTGAAGGACATGGAATTTTTAATCAAAGCTGGGCTTGTGTTTTTTCTTTTTCTTTTTTTCCCCTCAAAACTATAGCTGGATTAATAATTCCAGCTATTCTTTCCTTCTTACAGCAAGAAGTGGAGGAGGACCAATTCCCAAATATGGCGACTATGATTACAGCAAAAAATGCAGACTAGCCAAGGGCACCTGTAAACAATTGTGCTCTGAATATGAAACTAGGGTTAGTTATTGCATAAGACCTTCAACGGTGTGCTGTATGTCAGGACAGAAGCTAGAGAACCGAGGAAGCCAGAGAAGAAAACAAAGAAAACCCTTAATTTAGAACAGGGGAAAAAGCCTAGAATCCTGTGTCCTTTTCCAAACAGCATCAAAGCTAATATAGCTCTGTAATATTAATTAAATAAAACCTAATATCATATTTTCATTGTCCGGTTTTCTGTTCTTGTGGTTCATACCTCTGTAGCCTTCTTGCTTATTGGCTACTCAGAAGACAAATGAAGCTGCTTCACAAGCACCCCCTCTAGTATCTAGAGCATTGTAATTCCCATGAGATCATGGCTGGGGTTCATGCAATCATACAAAATGGTAGAGGGGGTAAAGTATATTTCTTTGAGATTCCATTATTCAAATGAGATTGAATTTCCATTTTCATTTCAGAGACAAATGTAGCATTAATGTATTGTGCAATGATCTGAAACATTGGTCTTCTCAGCATAGAGCTGATAGATTATGCCATGATAGGGAGCAAAGAGTGAAGATGAGAAAGGGTATGCAGTTTGGTTGTCTGTTAGGCATAGTTCCAAACTGCTCTCCAGAATGTTTGGATTAGTTCACAACTCCACCAACAATATATTAGCATCTTAGTTTTCCCACATATTCTCCAACATCTAAAATTTTCCTTTTTTTGTCATTTGAGTCAATTTGGTAGGTGTGATATTGTACCTCAAAGTTGTTTTAATTTGCATTTCTCTAATCAATAATGGTTATCAGAGCTGAATCCTGGCATTACCCCCAAATTAATAATTACATTGATACTTGATAGTGTGAGATTGGGTCAGAATATGGTTTGCAGAAGGGGAGAACATATATATATTGTTTACTCTAAAAGGCTAAAGGATCCATATCTATATCATATTCTCAGTGGACCCCATGTCTTTAAGGACAAACTGAGGAGGAGAGAAGGTTATCTTTTATCACTTAATTGTTCATTAATTGCAAATAAAATGTTTTGATCATGGTTCTTTCCCAATTTCTTGAGTCTTTACTACCTAAGTTCCCCTTCCCTCCAAATCTTTTATTGCTAATAATACTTCTCATAATATCATAGATATCTAATACAAGAAGTATGTGACAAAATTGTAGATCTACAGTAAAGAAATGGTAAAAGCTGGCTCCAGCTCACCCTGACTGCAGCTCTCCTATTGGGAGATAGCCTTTACAATTTGTAGAAATCTTACTAAGTCTAGTACTCATTGTGATGTTTTAAGTTTAAGTACACACACACATGTACATATACACAGACATACACAATATGTGTATATATGATATATGTATATATATATTCATATTGTACATATGTTTATATATATATGTGTGTGTATATGTTTTGTATTTTTGTGTGTGTATATATTTTGTATTTGTATCACAGGTCTCTGCTGATATCTCTTTCAGCTAATTTATTCAATGATTTTAAGTTTCTTTTTGAATTAGGACATATATATATGTGTGTGTGTGTGTATATATATATATATATATATATATATATATATATATATATATATATATATATATAAAAGTTATAGGCGATATCCTCCTAAGATTGTATAGTTTGACAATAAGTAGGGTATAGTGAAAAGAGGGCTGGCTCTGGAATCAGAGAAACTGTCTTCAAATTCAGCCTCTCTTGCTTTGTGAATATGTGAATGTGTGCAAGGAGAAAGCCATGAGAGAGGACACAAAGCAGAGGATTATTTTTGATACCATTAGAAAGACCTTGAGCAGGCTTTATGTGGGAATAATGAAGGAGACCACCTTCACAGAGATGGATGGATCATTTTGAGCAATGAAAGAAATAAAAAGTTGGATGGGTAAAGTGAGATCAGATTATTAAGATCCTGAAAATCCAGACAGAGGAATTTAGAACTGATGTTTGCTGTACACTGTATGTAAGTACACCTGTATGGAAATTAGTAAGAATGGAAGGAAGGTACTGGATTGAATAGCAAATTTCCTGCAAATTCAATGCTCATACGCCAATTATTTTCTGAAAAAAATTACTGTCCGAATCCTATTGGAGGTGTCAGATGGCTTTCTGTCATCTTTTCCAGTCTCTCCCATTTTGGGATAAGTGCCTTCCTGACTCCAGCTCATTTGTTTCTCCATGTTAAGTGCCCTAGGATGTGAAGCATGAATAGAAAATTTCAGGTACTCTTATTTTATTCAGCTAGAAAACAAGATGTGTACAAGATCAGAAGATGCCAGAAGCTTTTGGGAAAATGCAAAACGAGTTGTGAAAGTGATGAATATGAATATGGCATTTGTATTAAATGGAGGCTTCAATGCTGTATATAATACCTAAGAGGAGACATCTACCTGCATTCAAAGTGGAAGTACTGGGAATTCAAGTTACTAAAGCAGCAATTCATCTTGATAACCCAACAATACTACCAGCTTCATGAAAGCAGTGACGATTTTTTATGCCTCTCTGTATCCCCCACCATTTTAATGTAGTACCTTTCATATGTTAGGCTCAATAAATAATATTCATTAGTTGTTGATTGATGAGTCACTTTCTGGACTTTAGATACCAAAATCTGTATCACTAAAATAAAATGATAAAAAAAACTAACATTAAAATTGGTTTCTCACATACTCAATTTCTCTGATGCCTCTCTCTCAATGTGGGTCAAACCAAAGACTCAAAAAAGGAACAACCCTGTAAGAAATATTATAGTCTTATTTTTATTCCTTTCTAACCAAAACCTTGATGTAAATTGATTTTCTCCATTCCTTCCACTGTTATCAACAGCACCTTAATATCCACTTCACTAAAAATACTGATGGCACTTACATGAGTTCCCTGACTTTATTCAAGAGTTTCTGTTTCTGTATTTTTCTACTCATCTTTCCCTTCTAAAAAAAAGTTTACCTCGGTCTCTATGCTCATGATATCATCTTCTCCCTTCTCCTCTTGGACCTTGCCTCATTAATTATACTCTGCTTAACACCACTTACAATTTCTCTTTTTCCATGACCCTTTGTCTTACTGAAATCCTCTCAGGTGTCGCTTGTTTTGCACAATCTTTCCTTTGACCCTGTTGTCGGTATTACCTGGATATTATCCTATTTACTTTCCCATTTTCTCTTTCAAAATTCTAGCAAGGGATTTACATGCACTAATGCCCCCATTTGCTTACTACTAATCCATATATTTTTCACGTCATAAAACATTATTTCCACTCACCTTCCAACACCATTATACTGTGTTTCTCAAGGGTTACTCCTTGACCTTCTTTGCACTGGGTGTTGTTGGATTTCAAGGTTTTCATGTACTCAATTTAAATTGCCTCTTTGAGAATGAGTTCAATGATTTTTGGCCAAAAGCAATAAAGGCGTGATTAGAGCTAACTCCCAAATGGATGTGACCTCTCTTCTAAGTTCTAGGCTTAAATCTGCAACTGTGCTAGGCACTTTAGATAATATTTATTCAGTTATCTACTTATTAATTCAATATGAGCCCAGAAAATCTATGCCTCTATTCTCTCCACTGTCCACTTATTAAAGAATAAATAATAATAACAACCATATAAAAGCTTGCATAGTACGGTAAGACATATTCCCATAATGGTCATGTTCAAACACTTACGTTTCATTAGACATTTTAAGTTCATCAACCTCTCTGGCAGAAGGTGACTGGTGTGTTTTATTGTTAATCCTCTATCCCGGGGTGGGCACCCTGTGACTTCAAGGACTTGTGTGATCCTCTGAGTCCTAAAGTACATCCCCTTGACTGAATCCAAACTTCACAGAACAAATTCCCTTAACAAAAAGAATTTGCACTCTAAAACTTGAACCCTCTTCTAAATTCATGCTTAGTTACTGACTTAAAGATTCCTAAGTTTTACATAATTGGTTTTACTTTCTGTAATGTTATTTTATAAATTGTTCTCATAGGTAAACTCACTTCACTCATCAGAAGTTCAGAAAGGTCTCCTCAATTTCCTTTGAAACTATCTTTTTTATTAGTTTTAATGATATAATATTATTCTATTATATTCATATACAATAATTTGTTTTAGTATTTCCAAACTGGTGAACACACCCTGTTCATTTTCAGTTTTGTTTTTTGTTGTTGTTGTTGTTAAACATTTCTTCTTGGATGTCCAAAGAGTACCATAAACTCAGATTACCCTCCACCCCACAAAAAGAAAAACTCAGAAAATAACAACAAAAATAATCTTTGTTATCACATCCTTCTGTTAAGTTGTGCCTTCTGGTATTCTGTCATTCTGCCAGTCCTCCAGGCACCTCAGTCATTTTTCCCCTGTACGTTGCCCTATATTGTAGCACCAGCATAATATTCACAGAGCCTATGGCAGCCATGAATATCCTGGTGCAATTCTGAATTGTGAAATACAACAGACTCTCCACATGGAAGACAGAATCAAAACATATTCAGACCCCAGAAAGCCAAATCCTTCATAGTAACAGATATCTATACACAGTAATAATGTAGAGAAAAATACCATTCCCAAGTCTTCCCCGTGCTAGGCTTCCTACAAATCAGCTTCATTAAACAAATCACAAGCAGGCTCCTTTAAACAAAATCACAAACAAGTTCCTTCACCCATGCTAGCCAGCAGCTGCTTGCCTGCATCCTTCCTGGTTCTGACTACTGTCATGACAAGATTTCCTCTCAGCTATGTTCTAGCTCCACCTCTTCCTAGTTCACCTTTCCTGCTCCATCCCTTCCTGTTCCATATGATTTAGATTCATGTGACTGAGACTTCCATGTGACCCAGGCAGGTCACATGGTCCTATTAATGAATGAGAAAGAGCTTCCATTTAAATTATCATTACATATATATGCAAGAAGTCACCAAATTCTGCAAGTTCTCTACTAATGTTATACAATCTTTTCACTTTAGAATAGGAAGTTACAACTGGGAGCATCTGATTTGATCATCACATGTAAAATGTGAGGAAATTAATAAATAGAAAAGGTCATTGATTCCCCTTAGTAAACCCCTCCATTTTTATGTAAGCAAATTCTCACTGATATCTATTTGGTCATGTTTGTTGTTGTTGAAATAGGAAGTAGGCAGATGTCTGGAAGCTAAGACAGAGCATTCAGCGGTAAATCACCAAAAGCCTCCCATATTCACTTCCAAACCACCACAAAATAGCACCCTAAATGGAACAGCACAAGTAACAAAAAGATAGGGTAAAGCAATCTTTTAGGTCAGAAAACCTGGAAGGACTCCAAGAAAGATCTATCTCACTTGGGCAAAAGGGAGACACAGTCCAAGACAAGATGCATCTCAGTAAACCAGTATCAAGCCCCACATTAACAAAGCAAAGAAAGATCCTGGGTCCCAGTAAGGTAGAGCAGGCAAACCCCAACATCAGGACACCTCATGTGCCTCAGCATAGGCAGGGAAATAAGTAGACTCATGAACCACCAACTGATTCAACATACTCAAGGGCAAAAAGATGATATTCAAAGGGCAGACCTCCACATGCTTCAGGGAAAGCTGGCAACCTAGAGCAGCCAGACAACCCCGTGATTCAGGGTAGTCCCAAGAAAATGCAGAAACACCCCACCAGCCTCAGCACATACGAGACACTAACACTAGGACAAAATGAGCTTCCACACCCTTATTAGCCTCCAGAAGCACCAGTCTACAACCACAGCCCCTCAGTACAGAACTAGACACAAGTGTTCCCAGTGGGCTTCAGAGAAACAATGGCAAAAACACATTTGGGCAAAACCCCAAAGAAAAACAGAAAATAGTCTGTGGTCTCAAATTCAGAAAGAACTCATGGAAGAGTTCAAAAAGGATGTTAAAATCATATAAGAGATGTAGAAGAAAAATTGGGAAAATAAATGGGAATCATTCAAGAGAATTAATGAGAAAGAGTCAACAGCTTAGAAAAAGAAAGCAACTATTTCAAAAGTAGAGTTCACCAAATAGAAAAGGAGATACAAAAATCCACTAAAGTAAACAACTCCTCAAAAGTTAGAATTGTGCAAGTGGAAGCTAATGACTATATGAAACATCAAGAATCAATCAAACAAATTGAAAATAATGAATAAATGGAAGAAAATGTAAAATATCTCATTGGGAAAACAATTGGTCAGATACATAGATCCAGGACAGACAGCGTCAGAACAATTGGACTACCTGAAAGCCATAATGAAAAGGAGGACCTGAATAGCATCTTTCAAGAAATTATCAGGGAAAATGTGCCCTGGTATTCAGGAACCAGAGGGCAAAATAGACATTAAAAGAATCTACTGATCATCTTAGGAAAGAAATTCCAAAATAAAAACTCCAAAGAACATTGTAGTCAAAATACAGAACTATTAGGTCAAGTTAAAAATACTGCAAGTGGCAAGAAAGAGCCAATTCAATATCAGAATCACAATGAGGAGTACACTGAAGTTAGCAGCTGCAACAGTAAAAGATCAGAAGTCATGGAACATGATATTTCACACAGAAAGGAGCTAGGACTACAACCAAGAGTCACCATACCCAGTGAAATTAAGCATAATACTTCAAGTGAAAAAGTGACTACTCAATAAAATAGAAAAATCTCTAAGTTTCATAAGGAGAAGACCAGAAATGAACACACACATAAATTGTTCTCTAATGTGAAGACCCACAGTACACCCACCCTCCTCTTCCCAGTCAAACACTTGAGTTTCTAACTCTGTCAAGGTAGAACTCTGCTTCCAGTGGGGGTTGGGGTGGGGGTAGGTGTACTGTCCCAAGCTTCAGGAATTTTGTATCAGCTACTTGATTCCCCACCATCTATGAACCCAGAGCTCCAGAAGCAGCCTCTGTTGATGCTAATGATGCTGCTGCTGAAGCTGCTACTGCTGTTGCCAGCCAGCTCTGCTACCACCTCCAAAGCCCTGGGGCTAGGACCAGATCCTGCCAGACCTCTTACTCCACCAAGATCCCATAGAGTTTTCCCATTGACCTTTTTGGCATTTGTGGGTTGAGAAGTCTGAAAACAGCCACAGTTGCCAATGATTCAGTCCCCTAAGGCCTCGTCCAGCCCAGCTGTGCTTGTACAGCCCATGCTGAACTCCATTCTGCTCTCCAACCTGTGTAAAAGATCCTTCCTGTAGACTTTACAGTTTGTCTTGGGCTGGGGATTTGCTTCACTCTGTCATTTTATGGGTTATGTAGCTCTAGAATTTATTTACAGTAATTTTTACAGGTATTTGGAGAGCTCAGGGAAGTCCCTGCTTTTACTCCACTATCTTGGCTCCACCTCCCCCCCATGATACTCATAATTCTTAAAAATTGTGCCAGTAATAGTAGCTAGAAGAAATATACAAAAACAGAGGACGCAGGTATAATATAAGAAAAAGGAGTACACTGGAGGCAGAAGGAAGGGAGAGGTAGAATGGGTAAATTATTTCACATGAAGTGGTACAAAAACTGATTACAGTAAAGGGGAAAACTGGAGTGTGGTCTATGGGCATTGCTTGCACCTTACTTTCATTGGTATTAACTCAAATAATAATGTACACAATCAATTGAATAAGAATTTTATATTGCCAACAGGGAAGTAGGAATGGAGGGGATTAAATAAATGGGAATGGGGAATGCCAGAAGGGAGGAAAGATTGGGGGAGGTGGTAGACAGAAGCAAAACATTGGTGAGGAGGGAAAGAGTGAAAAAGAAAGAGGAAAAACAAGAGCAAAAATTGCATGGAGGGAAATACACAATTAATAATCATAACTGTGAATATGAATGGAATAAACTCTTCTATAAAGGAGAAGCAGATAGCAGAGTGGATCAGAAACCAGAATCCTACAATATGTTATTTACAAGAAACACCCTCGAAACAGAGGGGAGCACACAGCAAAGGTAAGGAGCAGGAGCAGAATCTATTATGCTTCAGTTGAAGTTAAAACAGGAACAACAACAGCAAAGATAGCAATCCTGATCTCAAACAAAGCAAAGGCAACAATAGACCTAAGAAGAAGAGATAAGGAAGGAAACTGCATCTTACTCAAAGGTACCATAGACGATGAAGTAGTAACAATACTAAACATATACAATACTAAACATATATGCACCAAGTGGTATAGCATCCAGATTCTTAAAGGAGAAGTTAACTGAGTTACAGGTCCATGACCAAACAAGAGATAGAGACCATCACAAAACGTAAAATAGATAGTTTTGATTATATTAAAATGAAAAGCTTATGTACAAAAACAAATCAATGCACCTAAGATTAGAAGGAAACTAGAAAGATGAGAAACAATTTTAAAGTCAGTGTCCCTGATAAAAGCTTCATTTCTCAGATATAGAGAAATGAGTCAAATTTACAAGAATGTAAGCCATTCCTCAAATGATAAATGGTCAAAGGATATGAACAGACAGTTTTCAGATGAAGAAATGAAAGCTATCTGTAGGCATATGAAGACATGCTCTACATAACTATTGATTAAGAAATGCAAATTAAAACAACTCTGAAGTACCACCTCACGCCAATAAGATTGGCTAATATGATAGAAAAGCAAAATGCTAAATGTTGGAGAAGATGTGAGAAAATTGGAAGACTAAGGCATTGTTGATAGAATTGTGAATTGACCCAACCACTCTGGAGAGAAATTTGGGATTATGCTCAAAGGGTAATCAAACTGCGCAAACCCTTTGATCCAACAATACTGCTACTAGGTCTGTATTCCAAAGATATCATTAAAAAGAGAAAAAGGAACTATTATGTGCAAAAATATTTATAGCAGCCTTCTTTGTGATGGGAAAATTTTGGAAATGAGGAGATGTCCATCAAGTGGGGAATGGCAGAAGAAGCTGTGATATGGGTATAATATAATATTATTGTGTTATTAGAAATGATGAGGAGGTGGATGTCAGAAAAAAAGTGGAAAGACTTACATGAAGTGATGCAAAATGAAATGAGGAGGAAAACATTGTACCCAGTATCAGCAACAACATGTGGTAATCAACTAAGAATGACTTAGCTCTTCTCAGCAAAACAATGAGCCAAGATAAATACAAAAGACTCATGAAGGAAAATGCTATCCACATCCAGATAAAGAACTAATGGACACTGAATGCAGATCAAAGCATACTTTCTTCACTTATTTTATTCTTTTTCATATTTTTTCCCTTTTGATCTGTTTCTTCCTTCACAGCTGTTACCAATGTGGAAATACATTCTACATGAAAAATATATTCTACATGATAGCACTTGCGATAACCTATATCAAGTTGCCTACTACTATAGGAAGAAGAAAAAAGATGAGGGAGAAAGGAAGAGAAATTTGAAACTCAAAAGATTCTAACAATTAATGATAAAAATTATCTTGACATGTAATTAGGAAAAATAAAATATATGTAAAAAAAGAAATAGTGTGGGTAGAGTCCACGTGAATTCTACCTGAGAGGGTCTTTTGGTTTCTGTCTTGTATTTTAACCATTTCGTAGATTCCATTTAGAACTAAGCTAATTTGGGCTGTATTTTGCTAATTTATTGGTATGTACTCATCATTAGCTTTTTAGGATTGTCCTATGTTACAGAAGTGTCTGAAATTTCTGACCTAATTTTTATGAGTTCAGAGAACATCTATCAATCAACTTGATCCTTTTTTGAGTGTATATTTAATTTTTTGTCCAGTTTCTTTGGAGGGATTCCACCTGTATTGGTTTTTATTAGATTACTATTTAAATCTATTATTGTCCCTTTCAAGTTTCAAAAGTGAGAACTGGTATTGTATAGGTGTTGATTCTTCTAATCATGTTCTTATATGACTTCAGGATGATTGACTTCAGGATGATTGACTTCAGGATGTCAATAAATCTCTTAATCTACATAGCGACAGCTTTTGTTTTAATAATTTTATGCTCAGTTTATCTTGCCTAGAAAAGATCAATGTAATTAAAATATAACATTTAACTAGTGGTTCGATTTCACATTTGAGAGCAAGGCCAAAGTATTTGGTTCATGTTTTTCTTGGTTCCATGTCAACCATTTTATACTTGATTGAATTAAAGGTAATTTTGATATGCACTATGCATAACTTCAACAAGGTGAAATGCTATTTTATTACATTTTTGGTTGAAACATATGGCTTCATATCATACCATCCTATCATCATCACCACCACCACCACCATTTCGTACCTTGAAATGCCATCAAATGAAAGACTGTACATGAAAGTACTTTGTCGAAATAATTCTTTATAAATATACAAGCTATTATTATTGCCAATCACTGTTATTAATATTAATCCCTCTAAATCATCAAGTATATGACCTTACACACAGTAAGTATATGATACATCTGCTAATCAAATACTCCCTTACTTTTTTTTTCTGTCACATGAAGGACTCCTCTCCAGTATATTGCTACAATGTTCAACACAAAGTTAAATTAATTATTAGTGCCAAATGAATTATTTTAATTGAATTAAATTATTTTCATAGAAATTGCAGAATAAATATGGATTTAGAAGAGGATTGAGAGATATAATTCATCTGATGAAAGTTGTGCTAAGTCTGATGCAATATTTTAGGAGTTAGGGATATAAACTAAAAACGAGAGAGAGTCCTTGCCCTCATGAGAAAGGAGAAAGCATCAATAACTGAAGAGTTTGTGGAGGACAGAAAAATCATTTTCTAGCAGATAAAAGTATTTATCATAGTAAAAACCAGGTTTTACTCAGCTCTTTAAGTTTTGAAAACTGCTTTAAAGTTTTATCTTATTTTACCCTCACAACAACCTTGAGGGATAGATATTATTCACACTACTTTACAGAGGAGGGAACTGAGGTAGAGACATTTTAAGTGACTTGCTTGGAGTCACACATCTAATAGATGTCTGAGGCTGGAAATAGACTTAGGTCTTCCTGACTTCAGGTGCAGAGCTCTATACACAGTACCACATCTTGATTACTGAAATTGTGTATAGAAGAAACAAAACAGTAAGTGAATCAACTTATAGGAAAACAGATTGTGCCTGCCTTTTCAGTGTTTTTGGAAAGATATTTGTTGCTAAAAATTAAGAGACCTTCCCAATAGAAATCAAGATATTCATGTCAAAAGAAGTGCAGTACAAGTAGACAGGTATATTAAATAGATACAAACTGACATGGATATAACCATAAACTATACAACCCTGGAGAAGTCCCATTCACAAGCTAATGATTAATTTCTCTTTGGTGTCATGGGACTTCACCCTACTCCATCCCGCGCCTTACTCATCACCTTACTATTCCCTTTAACCACTAGGTGGCAGGGCATGGCTTCTTCATACCTATTCTTCCGTCATTCTTTTCAATGATGCTTCATTTGTTACTATTACAACTGTATCAGTGACTGAGGATCCCAAGTTCCCTTTCCTTTCTCGCTCTTCCGGACATTATGTACAATTATTTTTAAGTATTTTTAAAAGTTTTGTTGCTAATGCTTGTGGAAAAATATACAAAGATTAATATAATAGACAAGTAAAGTGGCACGATAATCCAACGTATAATGGATACATTATCCAATGTATCCAATCTAATGTAAAATAACTGTACATCACATTCAGAGAAGAGTAAAGAAAAGGAACTTGGGATCTTCCATGTATACAGCATAGTCATCACATCTTATTCTTTGTTACTTCCCACTTCCTTGTCAATTTTATTTACAGAACTAGCCAGCTTTTGCCTAGATTCCTAGACCCTGGTTTGCTTCATTTTTCAACTCAAATTCTATCTTATAAAATGAGGCCTTTCTTCATTCCCCAGCAGCTTGTTCCCTCCACACTACCCTCCTCCCATTACCTGACATTTATTTCATGTACATTTTCAAATACTTATTTTATAGATATTTTAGAGGAAGGCCAGATGCCGTACTCCCGTTCATTTTCCTTTGGACCTTTAATATTGGGGCAAGTGAGTCTTTCTCTACATGTCACATTGCAACCTTTACTCATATTGCAAGAAGTTTTAAGGCAAATGATAAGCAATACTTCCTTAAAGTGAATAGCCTTTATGACATAAAGATAAAAAAAGAAGCTTATACATCTACAGTCAGCCTGACCCCTGAAGCAGATTCAGAATGTATAGCAAAAAATGTACTAGGTCTGAAGACAGAAGAAATGGATTTTTATCTCTAGCTAGTAAGATAACTCACCTATTCTAGATTACAGTTTCTTCATCTAAAAATAGGAAAAGGAACTGCACCAGAAAAACCTTTAAAAACTTAAATGATTACTCTTGTAGTTTAAAATGACATTATTCTCTCTCAAGAGTTCAATATTGCAGTTTCAGTGAAACTGGGCAACTTTCTATTCCTTGAATATATATATATATACATATAATTAACATTCCATCACTTATTTTATTTATTTATACAAAGTCCTCTGTGTCTATGCATGAGGTATTAATCCAGACATTGCTCTGCATCCTTAAGTCATCCATAATGGTATTTATACTCTGATACCAAAAATAACTTTTATAAATACCTTTTTTGAGTCATGACTAGTCATATGTTTAAGTCGTGCCCTTATAGTTGACCTTAAAAGAAAGAACAAAAACAGATAGTGATGGAGGGAGAATAAACAACCAAAAATCACATATAGGAGAGAAGATAAACACACAAATGTATTCATAAAGATTGTTAGATATATATATGTATCTATATTCACATATATATATATATATATGGGTATATACATGCATACATACATTACATACAAAGAGAGAGAGAGACAGAGATGGAGACAGAGACAGAGAGACAGACTTGGATTCAATTTCCTGGAAGTTAAGATTGATTATCTTTAAGACTTCTTGACCTCTTCAAGGAATTACGTGGGAGGAGAGGTTGTAGTTTCTAGGAACTAATGGATTTCCAATTAATCCCTGAACTAGAGGGAGAATTCCTAGACTAAATATAATTCTCAAATGAAACAGGAGCAGTAGCCATGGAGTAACAAAGGACAGAGTCATCTTTTAGAGAAACACAAACTCTGATATTCCCAAATCTGATTATATTCAGTTGTCATTCTTCCTCTTCCTCTGACCACTCTGGTGATCTCCAACCTCTTGAAGCCATAATTCTTTCCCAGTCACACCCCTTTAGTAATTACATTCTCCTCCCCTGATCCCTTTGTGAATCAGTTCTACTCTATGCTATCTTTTTCTCTTGAGTCTCTTATCACCTTATCATATTGGAGAACTTTCTTGACCAAGCTTCTGGCATGAATCATATCCCTCATCTTCTTTCTGCCTTCACTCATACTGACTATTAAACAAAAATGGGGGGAAAATACCCACAAAGCCATGCTGACTGGCTCCACCAAGAATATGTTTTATATGACCTCATCTGGACACTTTTTGCTTCAATCCAATCCTTTTATACCTTCTAATTAATTTGCTATCCATTCACGAGAGTGGTTTTCCTAAATAGTTTTTACCATTCCTCAAACCTGTTAGAGTTCCTCTGTCCTCTCAGGGAAGAATTCTGCCTCATATTTTATCATATTTTTTTGTTTGGATGATGTCTCCAAATTAGACTGTGAATTCCTTGAGAGGAGGGACTGTCTTTTTGCCTTTCTTTTTGTGTCCTCAGTGCATAGTTTCTGGAACTTCTGGAGCACAACAAAATGCCTGTACCCCTCTTTAATCAATATTCTTATTTTGGTAGAGTTTCCAGATTCAAATATTTGTTCAATCAAATATATGTATAGTCTCCCCAATTAGACTATGTGTATGTGTATGTAAGTTATTTTCCTTTTAAGAGTCTGCCTTTTGCATGGAGGACTTTAATGATGCCAAAGAAAGGGGAAAATATCTTAAGGTATTATTCCTTCTTTCTTAGGTGAACTGTTTAGCTCCTAAGAAAAGTAGAAATGGCACTTTGACTTAATAAATACTTCTAAAGTTCATGTAAATGGAAGGGGTTTTTTTGGAGATTATATTATCAGGTTGATTTGGAGAAAAGAACTGTGGCACAAATATAAATGCTTAGATCAACTTAAAAAGGACATAGTTTGATGTGGTTTTGGTATGTGAACAGCTTGTTGATTTAAATGGCAGAGAAAGAACTTTTATTTATTAAAAAGTTATAAAATTTAAGTGTGAAGAAACATTTTCAAAAACAGAATATAGAAGATTATCACTTTGACAACTGAAATGGCTGAGGCTGCAGGGCATTGTAATTTCTCACTTGATTTACATGCAACAGTAGAAAATGATATGATTTTTTGGAGATGAAGGGATTATTAAATGACTGTTGACTTCATAGAGGAGAACTGGTGAGTTTTTGCATCATATGTGAAAGGAAAGGAACTGATGTAAGCCATTGAAAAGATAGTGAAGGGATTGAAGAAGCCTAGATTAAGTAATCAAGAATGAGCAGGAGAGATAAAACTTAGCAGAGACTCAAAAAAAAAGCCATCTGTTAAAGACATATGAAAAAGTAGCAGCAGAGCAGTCAGCTGGCAAAAAGCTTCAGCCAGGAGACTCCTCATTGAATGAAAGGAGATTGGACTTCACTGGATAAACCTTTCAGTCAACTCTTGGCCTTTAGTATAACTTAGACTTGGGGAGCAAGGCCTCTTCTCAGAAGTATCTACTATACTCTAGTGGTCTCTCTGTTATGGTACTGTAAAGTTGAAGGGGAAAGACAGATTCTGAAGCTGCTTTACTGGGCAGGAAGTAATGTTGAGATCTAATTGAATGATGAATCATCCTGGTGAGAGAAAAGATTACTAGGATTGCATATATTTGAGAGAGAGAGAGAGAGAGAGAGAGAGAGAGAGAGAAGCAGAGAGAGAGACACAGAGCCAGAGATGAATACAGAGACAAAGTTGGAGAAAATTTTTAAGTTCTATAGACGAAAAGGAACTGCTAGTCAATTCAATTGGTTTTTTTTTTAGTTAATTGAGCTGTCAATGCCTCATAGGTTTAAGAACAGAAGTGGAAAAGACTTGCCCAGGTGGAGAGAGGCAAGGATAAAATAGAAAACTGTAAACAGAGCAGCGGCTTCATGTGATACATTTCCCCCTCTCCCAAAGTAATTATATTTTAAAAGGCTACAGTGCAAAGTTGTAGATCACTCTGAACATGTGGGTTTTCTTCTATTCGTCTGTTTCTCTGCCTGATTTCTGTCAGTGATTGAAGAATCTCCTCCATAGATATTAAAGATATTGGTGTGAGCGTGATCTTTACATATAGATTATGATGTCATATTGTTATTGAATTTGTTTTAACATATGAGTATCTATAATGATCTTTTTGGGGGATTATTTCTAAGAAAATGTAACTATAATTAGTCATCACGGTGAGTGACTAATTTGTGTAAAGAGAAGCTCCAGAGGGGCTGAAAAAAGAGTGTTAAAGAGTAGGAAGAGTATATTCTTTCAAGAAAAGAGTTAATTCCTAGACTTTAAGTGAATTTAAGTGAACCTAGGTAGTGTTAGTCTTTCTCTGGGAATCTAGAGGATGACCAGTATAAGGGCAAGTTGTCGTGAGTCAGTCAGTTAAGAGAGAGGATGGGTGACCATCTATTGTAACATTGTATATTCCAAGTAAAAAGATACTACATATCCCCACTGTATTTTGAAAGCTCATACTAGACAAACAAACAAGATAAGGAAAATAAAACTCAGGGAGATAATATGACTTTCCCAATGGTAACTTTTGAAAAAGTCTACAGGTTTGAAAGTAATCTGAGTCCATGTCAAGTCAGAATTGAAGTTCTGATCCATGAGTTGTATCTGGAATGCATTTCCAACTCATATCTGCTTTGTGAAAAGTTTTAATTTTTTTCAAACTCATGCTTGGTTGCTATATCTTTCCCTATAGTGCTTAGGAGCAAACTTTAAAAATACATTAAAAAATATGCTATCTTAAGTCAATCAATCAGCAAATATTTATTACGTGCCTTCTACATTCCAGGCATTGTGGAGAAAGTAGAGTGAGGAAGATTAATCTGGGATCCTTTGCCACTGGCAAATCAGCCATTAGTCTCCTTGTTTCAAGATGCTGATCACTATAATCTATCCTCCACAGAGATGAAAAAGTGATCTTCCTTAAGTGCAGATTTGATTATGTAATTCTTATACTCACTAAATTCCAATGTCCCCATATTGCCTGCAGGATCAAATATAACCTCTTTGTTTAGTTGTTAAAATCAATTGGCTAATCGGACTTAATCCATCTTTCCAACCTTGTAACTATTCCCCACACCATGTGATCCAGCCAAATTGGCCTTCTCTGTGTCCCTCACACACAACAATCCACTTCTTGTGTATTTACACAAGCTATCTCTTTCATGTCCTCCTCATCTCTGTCTGATAGTATCTTTAAAATACAGACCCAGCCTCTCCTTATACCTGAAACTTCTATTCTTCCTATCTGCTAGTGTCATCCCTTCCAAAGAACCTTAAAGTTAAGTGACTTTTTATTTATTGTATTTATCCTGCTATATAGGTAGTGTCTTGTCTCATTGTTAGTATATAAACACCTTGAAAATAAGGATTGTTTCATTTATTGTATTTATTTTCCCAGTACCCAACAGTTTCTGATATTTGAGAAACTTATTGATTGATAATAGGCAAGAAAGGTCCAGAGAAGACTGTGGTGGCACTGACAATTCAGAAGTAGAAATCCAGAAATCATGTCCTTTGGTTTTCTGGTGGGTGAGGAAAATGGAGGAAAAGGTGTGTGTGTGTGGGGTGGGGTGAGGATTGGGGGGGTTGTGGAGGATGTGTGGGTGGATGCATTGAGGTAATAGGTACATAGTGCCACAAACTATCTAATTATCAGCCAAGAACAGGTCCTTCTCTTTTGCTCTTTGGTTTTTCCGCCTGCCTTCAGGACAGGTTGTTTATATCTTAAATCTCCATTAATATGTACTGTACTTCTTTTGAGATGAGTATCTTTTGTCTTTGAAAAGATCTCATTATTTTAGCAACACATTTCTTTTTACAAAGAGAAACTAGGTACGTATTCTCTGTTCTCATTTCTATCAGTGTACTCAATGTTCTTTTTCTTCATTTACAACCATAACAATTAAGAATGTTTTCCTCTTATTTATCTCTGTTATATACCTCTGTTACATAGGAGGCTCGGAAAGCTGTATTAAAAACAGAGGCTATAAAATAATAATTTTACTTAGCTTATCATCATAATTTTTAACCATAGAGCAAAGAAACATAGACATGATGTTGATTCTAGTTTTGTTCAACAATGACCTTCCCTTGTCTCTTTTCCCTATAGAGACTGTGCTCATAGCAGTAATTGCTATGGACCCCAACATGTGGGAAAACCTTTAGGTATGAGGAAAAAAAGGAAAGAAAGGTAGGGGTAGTAATCAAGGTTTCAGACAAAGCAAAACCAAAAATAGATCTAATTAAAAGAGATAATAATGGAAACTACATTTTGCTAAAAGTTACCATAAAAATGAAATAATATCAACATTAAATTATGTATTTAATATTCAATAAATGGCACATTGTTCATATTTTAAAGGAATAGTTCGAGTTATAGGAGTAAGTAGAAAATAAAAATTCCACTTTTTAAGAACTAGATAAATATAACCATAAAATGAATAATTAAGAAGTAGATGGATAGAATTTTAGAAAAATTAGATATGATAGACCTTTGGAGAAAACTAAATGTGAATTAAAACAATCATACCTTTTTTCATAGCTGTATATGGTCCCTTAACAAAAATTGACCATTGATTAGAGCCCCAAAACCTCACAATCAAAGGCAGAAAAGCAAAAAAATCCATATTAATTGCGCTCTTTCAGACCACATTGTAATAAAATTATATTCACTAAAGGGTCATGGAAGCAGAGATTAAAAATTACTCAGAAATTAAATATTCTAGTACTAAAGAATGAGTGAATTAAAGATAGAATCATAGAAAAAATAATTTTGTTAAGAAAATGAGAAAATTAATACAGCATACTAAAATTAATGAGATGCAGCAGATTACCATATAGTGGAAACCATATCTCTAAATACCTATCCATGAAAGACCAAAACAACAGATCAATGATGTGGGCATACAACTAAGAAAATTGATTAAAAAAAGCAAATAAAAACACAATTAAAAGTGAAAGAAAAAATCCTGAAAATCAAAAGAGAGATAAACAAATTTAAGAAAAAACCACCAAACAATCAAATAAAATTAACACGTGGTTTTATGGGGGAAAAGAAAGTAGATAAACCATTGATTAATTTCATTTAAAAAAGGAGAAAATCACATCACCAGTATCAAAAATTAAAAAGGATGAATGCATCACCAATCAAGATGAAATTAAAGCAATCATGATAATTTTGCCCAATTATATGCCAATAAATCTGACAATCTAATGAAATGGATGAATATTTACAAAAATATAAATTGCCCAGATTAGCAAAAGAGGGAATAGCATATTTAAAAAAGCATATCTTCCAAAAAAGAATTGAACACACTATAAATGGGTTCACTAAGGGAAAAAAACAAACAAACAAACAAAAAAACAGCCTGGACCAGATGGATTTACAAGTGATTTCTACCAAGCTTTAAAGAGAAATTCATTCCAATACTATATAAACTATTTGAAAAAAAAATAGGCAAAGAAGGAATCCTACCAAATTCCTCCTGTGACACAAATATCTAAATCAGAGCAAAACCAGAAAGAAACCAATGAATAAATTTCTCCAATAAGTAATGATGCAAAAAATTTTAAATAAAATATCTAGGAAGGAGATTACAGTAATTTATTACAAAGATCATCCACTATAACCAGATGGGATTTTTATCAAGAATGCGTTGTTGGCTCAATAGTAAGAAACTTATAAGCATAACCAACCACATAATTGTTAAAAACAAAATCATACAATTTTACCAATAGATTCAGAAAAAAGCCTACAACATATATTCCTATTAAAACAGAGAAAATAATTTGGGACTCAAATTTATAAAAAAAAAAAGATTTCTAAAAATAAATTTCAAAAAGACAAAACGCTCTTTTTCTTCCTTTATGGTAGGAGGCAGAAATTGAGATCAGGTGAAAGAAAAAAAAAAAAGGAAAAACCTGAAGAGTCTCACTCAAAATTTTAAGTCAACACTTAGTCCTCATCCCTGATTCAGTTCACCCTCAATGACATGGATCAAACAAAACAATCATATCTTACCATAGGTCTTGTCCCTAGGATGTGAGCGATGTAGTGTGGCAAGTCATACAAATAAAGATCATAGATTTAGAGGTAGAAGGGAATTATCAGTCTTACAAATGAAGAAACTCTGAAAGTGTAAGTGACATGCCTAATATATGAAATATGAAGATCTGATGCAGGTCTTTAGATTCAAAGTTCACAATTCTTTCCACTATACTAATCTTCTAAAAGAAACCTGCAAATTTCTTAATCATCTATTCACCATATATTCAATTAATTTCTGCTTTGGGAGTTTCAAAGATAAATTCAGTACCCTATATTTCCTGAATTTGGCAAAGTTTTTGGTTGCTTATGTGCATAAGGTTGCAACTAGACTGGAAATGTGAGCACCTCTCATGACTTTGTTCTCCAATTAGGTAAGTATAGTCAACACATACAATGATTTAAAAAGTAGGTTGAGAAAACAACAAACAAATTGAAGGTGATGCGGAGCTGAAAGGCAAATAGTGATAATATAGTACTTGGAACCAGGCATGCATAGTTATGAGATGGATGAAAGAACAAAGTTAGCATGCCATGGTGACCAAGTTGTAATTAAATCATTCTCAGAGCAAATATTGTAAGCTGAGTAGGTCCTATATAGCATCTTCATTCTTTCACATAGAAATGCATTTCCTCATAGTTTCTTCAGGCTATCAATATGTAGTCTCCTTGGAATTTGCATCATGTCAGTATCTATGGAAAAAAGAAAATGCTAGGCGTCTTGTTTCGTATGAGATTGGGAGTACTTTGCTATGAAAAAGTAAATTATTATGAATTCCAGTTTCCACATACAGCAAACCAGAACCAAAAGAAAAAACCCAAGAAGAGTTATATAAAACAAGGGAGTGATGTTGAAACTGGAGTAAACTTATTATTCAGTAATATATCTGTTTTGGAGTTATCACCGATGGTCTTCCAGCATGTTTGAGTTTTGTACAGATGAGTACCCATCTTAATCCCAGTAAATCTAGCTTTAGAAAGCATATTTTAATGGATAGAGAATTAACCATGCCACCAGGAAGACCTAGATTCAAGTCCCACATTCTGACAGCGTGAACCTGGTCAAGTCAGTGTTCTTGTCAATTCACCAAAAATCTGGGGTTTGTTAATTTTTAGCATATTGTAATAACCATATTTCAATAATAGGGTCCTTTTGTAATCTTTTGTGCTTCATTTTATATATTTAAAAAATACTGAGAAGTGTGTGGATCTCACCAAACTCACAAATAAGTCTATAATACATAAATTAAAAATCCCTTTTCTAAAATTTTATAAGTTGTAGAAAAGGTTTTGACCTACATTAATACATGGAATTTCTTCACCCCAGACTTCCCTTTACTACAGAGATTGTAGAGTCAAGTCCTATTCCTGTTTCCAGCAAGAATCGTTATGGTTGTATTCATCCTAATATTTGACATTCTTATCTTAGCGATGAGGAATATAGGTGGAGAAATCGAGTATCAGGCCTGGAAACAGGGAAATTCATCTTCCTGTGTTCAAATCTACCGTTAGCATTTACTAGCTATGTGACAAGTTACTTAATCCTGTTTGCCTCAGTCTCTTCATCTGTAAAATGAACTGGAGAAGAAAATGGCAAACTACGGTAGGATCTTTGCCAAGAAAATGACAGATGGGGGTCACAAAGAATCAGACATGACTGAAATGATTGAACGACATCTTAGACATGAAGAGACTTAGACTTCCACTGACTTCTCACCTTTCACTTGTTCTTCTTTCCTTTTTCACAAAAATCAAACAGAACTAATGAGACAAAAGGGAGTTTTTCTTATTAGGAAAGATGGCAAAAAAAATCCATCCCTACTTGTCTGGTATTGAATAAGAAGCTCAATAGTCCCCTACTGAAATATTAGGATTTGGATGACTTGCAAGCAAGTCAAAGAAACTTATGTCTGCATCCTACCCATCATTGCACTGAGTCAGATACACCACACCCAAGGTGAGAAGCACAGTGATAATATTATGATTTTTCTGTTCTTTCATTTCTTCAGTTGAAATAAGATGAAAATAATACTTGTCTCGTTTCTCTCCTACATATGAAAATAAATAAAGCATTTCACTTTCTGTGCATACATCATATCAATTATAATTTTGAGGTAAAAATATTAGACACAACTACTTAGGAAAATGATGAAGATCCTTGAGTCCATGTCATATAACTAGTTAAAGGATCTGGAAATACTTAACCTGCACAAGGAAAAAAAAACTCAGGGGTGGAGGTAGGGGGACATAATAGCTTTCTTCAAGTATTTGAAAGGTTGTCATACTGAGGATGGAGAAGATTTGTGCTTTTGCCCACAGAGACATAATAGTCTCCAGTAGTCTCCAATAGTTGGAGAGGTAAATTTGACTTGATTTCAGGAAAACAAAAGAACAAACACATTCCTAATAATTAATGCTGTCCCAGAGTGCAATTGCCTTGAGTGGTGATGGGTTCATTTACCTTGGTGTTCTGTTAACAGTTTAGATGATTATATAATATCTCTGTTACAGTGGTCTCTTCCTTCTCTCAATTTCGGTGATTTTGATAAAACGCAATATGTGAAAGAGAGAAGGAACTGTAATTTTAGACAACCTAGGGAACTTCAGGAGTTGGATCAGCATCCATGAATTTATATTAAGGATTATTTTTTTACTTGGTTCAAAGGTTCTTATCAGTTTTTGTTCTATGGACACTTCTGAGAATGTGGTGAAGCCTAAGGGCCCCTTCCCAGAATAATGTTTGAAAATTAATAAAGAGAATATTGCATTTCAGAGGTTAATGAAAATAATGGTGCTGTATTTTGTCATTCAATTTGATAGACCTCCTTCAGTCTATCCACAGACTACTTGGGAATAGAGTCAACTGCAGGTTAAGAACCTCTGTTAATGAGTTCTCAAATGTTTCAAAATGTTAAAGGATAGAGTCAAAAAAGTTAGTAAGTTTCAGAGACAAGCTCTGAAACCAGAGTTCTCAACTTAAATCTATATTAATTTTTCCAAGTTACCAATAACAATAATTAATTATAATAATATAAATATTAGAATATTTCAGAACATAAGTAATGATACAAAATGAAGCAACATTATGATCCCTCCTGGTTTAAACAAAAGTATATAAAATTTATGAAAGGCCTCTATATACTAAATGATGTAAATGTACCAAGTATTAGCATATTAGCTGTAGCAATAAAAATGATAACAAGTATAATCACAGGAAAATAAGACATAATTGTTTATAACTGTAAGGAATTTTGCTCTTTGAAACCGACAGTAAATGTAATTCATGGCCCCATTAAAGTTTTGATCCACAATGATTCATTTTCTCATACTTCTGCCTATTCAATGGTCCATGCAGCACTTCAAAAGATCACTGATCCAAAATTTCTCACTAACCTAGAGAACAATAAATGTGGGTGTAGTCTATGTATCTGTCACTCAGAACTCCAAGACTGAAGCCTTGTGGTTGTCCCTTACTCCTGATAATCTCTCTGACCATGAAGATCTGTTACCTTCTCATTGGTTTACTCCTGATTGTGACCACAATAACGCCAGGTAAAGCAAGCATTTCTATGCAGATATTTGCTAGTCACTTAATGTAGAATGACTCATAAGTTCTCCAATTTAAAACCAAATCAAACCAAAATCAAATCACTATAAAATTTATCATGTCTTTATGGGCAGGATCTATGTCTTATTTCATCTTGCATCTCATCCAAGTAGCACACTTTAGGTGTATAGTAGATTATTGACCAATAGAGCATTAATTAACCTAGGGAGCTGATATAAATTGATGAAATACCACTGAGGAAGAATTAAATGGGAGGAAACGAGATGCAGTGGTTGAGTTATGGTCTTGGAGACAGGAAAGCCTATTTTGAAATCCTGCGTCTACTCTTTAGTGGGCATAATGGCCAAAGCATTCAACCTCTCTGAGCCCCAGTTTACTCATTTATAACATAAGTCAGATTGGACTAGATGGTTTCTGAGGGCTCTTTTACTGCTATATCCATAATCTTATAATATTTGATTTAGCAAAGTATTCTAAAGATGGTTAGCTAGGTTGAAGAGATTTGGTTTGGAGAGATCCAAGGGAATCTACTGCTTACATCCTTTTATAAATGATAAAGAAATTATTCTGATCTCTTCAGTGAATTTGCAATGTCATTTGTGGTAACATACTCTTTCTCCCATTCTACAAGGATGATTGGATTTGCTTTTTATATCTATCTCATAAAATCTAGTTGTCTTTGAACTTAGCATTTTGCTTCTCTGAAACTCAAAGGGCACATCTGTAAAGTGGTGATACTAATACCTGAATTACCTGTTCCTTTCATGGGGTGTTTTATAGGAGGCATTTTGGGAGAAAAAAAACGGTGTTAGAGCAAAATGCATTATTATTAGGTCTTCTGTCTTTCAAAGTGTTCTTCATTCTTTTGAATGAAACTCCTGGACATAGCACAGAATTGGGATGCCAATTCCCAGAGATAGGAAAGGAAAATATGATTCCCCTTCAACCATTCCTGGAGAAATTGCTCCTCTATTTCAATTACTAATGCAATGAGTCACTTCTACAGAGCCTTTCCTTCCCCCTACTACTAGAAATGACCTTTTTCACCTTCAATCACCCCTTTCTCATAGCTTCTCTCCTTTTTATTTATTATAGTCTACCTTACATTTTGTTCATGGCTTATCACCCATTAGATTTTAATCTCCTATTAGCAAGCTTTATTTCTTTTTTTTTCTAATCTTAGCATCCTCAGGACTTAGGATATATTAAATATTTGTTAAGTTAAATTAAATTGTGCCATGATAACTGAATATATCTTTCAGTTGGGAAAACAGCTATAGGAGATCAGATAGGGTAATGTGAAAGGGCCAGGGTATGGACTCAGAAGACCTGGGTTCAGAAACTAGACACTATTACATTTGTTAGTTCTGTGGCCATAAGCAAGTTGCTTAACTCTCTGAGCCTCCTCTGGAACAGAAAGGCTCATAATTCTCAGGCTAGAGTGGATGTCAACAACCATCTAGTCCAACATTTTCATTCTGAAGATGAGGAAACAGGGGCCCAGAGAGGTAAAAAACGAAAACAAAAACCAATACTTGCCCAAGGTTACACAGATGGTAGTTAATGGGGTTAAAGATTGACCCTTTGGTCTTCTGGCTCTAGAGTAACTGGTGCTCCACTGTACCGTCAGCACCATTCATAGTTCTTAGCACTATGTCTGACACACAGCATATGATTAAAATGTTCATTAATTGATTCTGCTACCTCACCATAATAGGACTTTCCCTGTCTTTATCGTATAATTCTCATCAGAAGTATTGGGGAATGGCTTAATAAATTATGGTATATGAATGTAATGGAGTACTATTGCGCCATAAGAAATGATGAACAAGAAGACTTCAGGGAGGCCTGGAAAGACTTATATGATCTGATGCTGAGCGAAAGGAGCAGAACCAGGAACACTTTGTGCACAGCGGCGACCACAGTGTGCGAGAGTTTTTTCTGGTAGACTTGGA
>CM053770.1:333169258-333171728 GCA_028658325.1 Potorous gilbertii | reverse complement strand
ATATATATATATATATATATATATATATATATATATATATATATATATATATATATATATATATATATATATATATATATATATATATATATATATAAGGTGAATGAAAAAGATAAGTTGAGGATGAAAATGAGGTCATGAGCCTGGATCCCTAGGAAGATTATGATGTCTACCAAAGCAATAAGAAAGTTGGGAAGAGTAAAGGTTTTCAGGGAAAAATATTGAGTTCCATGTTGGACAACTGAGTTTGAAATATCAAAACATCAGATTCAAGATGTCCAAAATGCAGTTGATGATTTGGGATTAGAGTTTAGGAAGGAGATTAGAGCTTCCTTTGTAGGTCAGGCAATCATTTTCATAGAGATGAAAATTGATCCTAAGTTGATGAGGTCACCAAGCAAGGTAATATAGAGGAAGAAAAGATTATCTACAACAAAACCTTGTGGGGCATACATTCTTATTGTGTGTGTGTGTGTGTGTGATGGATGAAGAACCAAGAGAAAAGACAGGAGATTTGTAAGAGAGTAATCCACATAGAAATGGTCATAGTATCTAAGGGTATAGAAAGTAAAAAAAAATTGAGGATTGAGAAATATGGTCAGATTTTTCAACCAGAAGTTCATTTAGTAACTTTGAAGGGGGACTTTTCAATTGAATTATGAAATACACATACAGATTGCATAGGGTTTAGAGTCAAGTGCGATGGGAGAAAGTGGAGGTGTCAAGTAGTCAAGGTGTTAATGGAGGGAGACATAGAGGTAGGGAGAGAAAATTTGGGATGATAACTAGAAAAAATGAATATATTTGTGGACAGCAGAGAAAGAGTCAGTTGAAAGTGAGACATTCAGGATTAGAGAGATATCTTCTCTAAGATAACATTGGGGCAAATCTATTTGCTACAATACTGACACTGAACCAACAGAGCTTTTCAGCTGGCTGATAGAAATGAAACCCAGCAGAAGTTCCACTATTGCACAGATCCAAACCCAGGCCAGAAACTTTCAGAGCTCAGATCATGGGACAGAAATCAAACTTTGCTCTGATTCTGATCATTTTGGGAGCACTTAAAGCTTGCAAGTCCTCAATGGTACCTGCAATCCTGGAACTATGCAATAATTCAAAACTCCAACAAAGTATTAAGAGGACCTGCTGAGACCTTCTCTCCAAAAGTCAAAAGTCAAGAAGTAGGCTGGAAGAATGAGCAAATAAAAACAAGTCCCATCATAATGTGCTATTATAGTTAACAGAACTAATCAAGACAAAAACACAAAAGAAGAGAATGATTTCAAAAGTAAGTGAAGCAAAAGGCTTTTTTATGTTTATTTTTTGATTGATGATCAAAATGGAAAGAAAATAACAGAAAAAGTACTTAAGATCTTAGTCCAAGTAGTAGAAAAGTTTGTCTAAACACTAAACTCTCTGACTATAAACAAATGACTCCATAAGAAAATAAGACATATTAGAAGAAAGCCAAAAGACTGAAGAAAAAAAAAAGCAAGGTATTTCATTAAACAAAAAAAAAGTCCTTGAAAAAAGATTCAGAAAAAATATCACTCATTGACCTATCTGAAAATGAGAGAGAGAGAGAGAGAGAGAGAGAGAGAGAGAGAGAGAGAGAGAGTTAGAGAGAGTTCCCCAGTATTTGCCAAAAGAATTTATTATTTTATGTTGTAGGTCTGAAATTTATCAAGTGATTTGGGATTTCTTTCTGTGGATTCTCATGATCTGTACTTCCCCATGTACTTCCAATACTTTAGGAAAATTCTGATTTCTTAGAGTTTTCTTTTTATTGATGTTATTCTTAAAAGTGTATGATCCTAGAATAATTTAGCTTCATCCTATCATAAAAGTCAATATTCTAGTTTTGTAAGGTTCTCATTTATCCTTCCCACTTATTTTTCATCACTTTTTCCTTTTTCCTCTACATTTCAGTGTTTCAATTCTGTCTTTACAGTTGAAACTACTTTTTAGAAGATTATCTCTGACTTTTATTTTGAATTTTCTGATCTGTATTGGACAATGATTTCTTCCTTGCGATAATCAAAAGAATTTACAGATGAAGGAGATAGAAAAGAAAAAAAACCTTGGTATTTCAAATGCAAATGTTTAAGTCCACAGTGGTCAAGTGTATAAATTTTACAATTTTAGTACCAAAAATTTGACAAGAAATCATAAGAAAGACTTTTAAATATAAAGAGAAGAAGATTTAAAATAATATGAGATTATTTCACATTACACAAGAAATTACAGAACGGAATGACACAGCATATCCTATATTCTGAAAAGCAAAAAAGCTGAAGCTGTAATCCAGAATGAAGTAATTTGTATAATTGAAGCCTACCCATGGACAAAAACAAAAATATTTATTTTGAAATGCAAAAGTATTTTGTGAATAATAATTACTTAGTATTAGGCTACAAAAAGAAAATATAAAAATATAAGAGATTAGATAGGGAAGAATCAAGAAGGA
>CM053770.1:333139258-333164258 GCA_028658325.1 Potorous gilbertii | reverse complement strand
GATTTCAGGGATCATCATGATTCTTCTCTGTAACAAATTTTCAGCTGTGGACCTTTATTCATGTTTAAAGATCTCCACTTAATGGAATTCTCTATCATTTTATATAGTCTTTTACACTTTTGGACAGCCTTAATCATCAAAAAAGTCTTTTTTTGTACTGAAATTGAAATATACCTTGCTATAATTTCCACCCAGGCAGTAGTTATCTTAATTTGTCCAAAACACTAATCATTAAATTTCTCCCTAAACTCATCCTTCCTATCTTCTTTTTTACTGGAGAGAGTAACATCATTAACTAAGACCCTCAGGTTCACAACCTAGGAGTTATCCTTTATTCCTCACTATCTCTCCCTCTTCTCCACATTCAAGATATTGTCAAGATCTGTTGATTGGACCTTTGCAATGTCTCACTTCTGACACTGCAACCCTGCTGGAGTATCATCATCATCATTGTCGCCATCATTGTCGCCATCGTCGTCATCATCATCCTGCTTCTGAACCATTTTGGTAGTAAACTCAATAGTCAGCCTAACTCAGTTCTCTCTTTACTCCAATCCACCTTCCATTGAGCCACCAAAGTATTTTTCCCAAAGTGCAGGTCTTACCATATCACTCCCCTGTTCCATAAACTCCAGTTGATCCCTATCACGTCTAAGATCAAATGTAAAAATATTTTGTTTGGTATTAAAAGTACTTCATGGTCTAGCAACTTTCTGCTTTTTCAGTCTTATTATACCTTACTCTCCACTAAATACGCTTTGATCCAATGACACAGGACACCTTGTTGCTCTATAAACAACATTCTCTGTCTCTTGGCTCTGGGCATTTTCTCTAGTTATTCCCTAAATCTAGAATGTTTTCCCTCCTCAACTCATTGACTTTCCTGGCTTACTTATCCCAACTAAAATATCATCCTTTCTGGTAAGCCTTTCCAAATCCCTCTTAATTCTATTGTTTTCCTTTGTTAATCATTTCCTATTTACCCTGTAGTTTACTTTGTCTATATCAATTTGCACATTGTCTCTCACATTCAATTGTAAGCTCTTTGAGGAAAGGGACTATCTTAGGGTTCTTTTTGTATTCCTAATATTTGACTCAGTGCTAGGCACATAGTAGGATCTTAATAAATATTTTAATGGATTTATTGATTTCGGTCCTCCAGTCACACAAACATACAACTCCTGCTTCTAAAATAAAAAAATTAATTATTGAATACATACATCATGCTTCTGACTTCCCTCTAGTCTTATCTTCTGCTGCCTAAACATTCTTAGATCTTTGGAAGATATCAGTAAGACACAGATGGAATTTCTCTTACTATCCTGGTACCTCTTCTTAGGATGCACACCAAATTTTCACTGTCTCTTCTAAACTGTGTTAAGAATTGGGGCACAGTAATTTAGATTTATTATTATGAGGTAAGGTAATATACAACATATAATAAAGTAATCCAATGTAATTACTCCCTGTCCCATTCTGTTCACTTTACATTAATGTTGCCTCAAAAGTGTTCTAACTTTTTTTGGTTGCAACATCAAATTTACTCATAATGAGCTATCATGTCATTAAAAATGCCAAATCTCTCTCTCCCTTTCTTTTCTTCTCTGTCTCTCTCTTTCTGTCTCTCTGTCTCTCACACAAAAATACACATAATATATATATATATATATATATATATATGCATGCACATACTCAATACTCACACTATACACATATGTATATATACACATACACACACCTATATGTGCACATATATTATTTTCTAGCAGTGACTACTATGTCCTATAATTAATTGTGTAGCTGCTTTTACTTTTTCTAGTCAAAGTCCAGGATACTCAATTTGGTTCAATTTAATTGGAGAGGGGTGTGGAGCCAAGATGGCAAAGGAAAGGTAGGGACCCTATTGAGCTGTTCCAAATTTCCCTGCAAAAAACTTTAAATAATACCTAAAAAAAATTCTAGAGTAGCAGAACACTCACAAGAACAGAGTGAAACAATATTGCAGCCTGAAACAACTTAGAGGGCAGACAAGAAATGTCTGCTGCTCCAGAGTAAGAGTGAAACACACTCCAGAACAGGCTGCATTGGTGCCAGCATGAACACAAGTCAAGCTCCAGCAAACTAGTAGCATGTACTTGAACCTTACTTTCATTGGAATTGGCTCAAAGAAGGAATAATAGATATACTCAGTTGGGTTTAGAAATCTAATTACCCTATAGGAAAGTAGAAGGGGAAGGCATAAGAGAATGGGGGCTTATGGGAAAGCAGATTGGGGACACAGCAGTCAGAAGTAAAAAAACACTTTATATGATGGGCAGCACTCAAGAGAGAGTGAATAGGATAAATGGAGGGTGGGTATGATGAAGTACAAACATAGTAATCATAACTGTGAGAAATTTTACGGCAATTTTCTCCAATAAAGTTACTTTTTAAAAAATATGTAGATAATTTAGTCAAATTTATAAAAAAATAAGAGCCATTCCCGAATTGATAAATAGTCAAATGATATGAATAGACAGTTTTCATTTAAAACAATCAAAGCTACTATAATCACATGAAAAAATTCTCTAAATCACTACTGATTCAAGAAATGCAAATTAAAGAAAATCTGAGGTACCATCCCACACCTATTAGATTTTCTAATATGATGGAAAAGGAATATGATAAATGTTGGAAGGGGTGTGGGAAAATTGAGACACTAATGCTTTGGCAATAGAGTTGTGAACTGATTCAACCATTCTGAAGAGCAATTTGCAACTGTGTCCAAAGGGTTGTAAAATCATGCATAACCTACAGCATAAACCTTCTAAATGAGAAAGGAGGAAAGGAAGTGAGGGAGAAAATTTAAAACTAAGGATTTAAAAAAATGTTGAAATTGTTTTGACATGTAAGAAAAATAAAATGTTACATCAATATATGAAAAAATGATTTAATGTAGCTTATATTGCTTAAAAATCTGTTTAAAAAGCGTTTTCGTAGTTAATGGAGAAGGGAAAAATGAGTATCTGACCACCAAGTGCTTATACAATGGAATATGTACACCACAAAATCAATATGAAATAATTTGCAACCGGGTATCCCCCAGTGGATCAAAGATGCTCCACTAAGGAGATACTATCTGAATTCATCCTTGGTGGAAGCAATGGGGAATGTCTTGAGTGACTTTAAATTTATCCCAATGAATTTTCACTTGACTAACTTCAGCCCACTGTTCTAGAATATTTAGATCTTTATATGATCCCAAGATCATAAATTTCAAGATTAAATAATGCTAAATTTAATTAAAGTCATATTAATGAGTATGCCTTAAGCATGTACTATATGCCAGGTATTCTGATAAGTCCTAGGGATACAAGGAAAAGAAAAAAAAATAGTCTCAGTCTTCAAGGGGCTCCATTTTAATGTGGAAGGACCTTAAAAATCATCTCATTCACATTCTACAAATGAGAGAATTGAAGTTGTGTTTAACATGCTAAGTGACTTGTAGAAGTCCACTCAGAACAAGTAAGAAAAACAGCAACTGAACTCCAAAGCCATTCTATTTCGTCTATAGCATATTGCCTTTCTTAAACCAATTATTCTGTTGCTCTTAGGGTCACATTCCTCAGAATTTTGTAATCAAAGGATCATTGGATATTAGATATAGCTCTGGAAGTGATTTTCAAAGTCATCTAGTCTAACTCTCTTATTTTACAGATGATTGAATTGAAGTCCAGTGAGATTAAGCAATTTATCTGTTATTGCACAGATATCAGGGCTGAGTTTCAAATTAGGTCATGGGATTTGAGCCAAAATTTTCTGACTTCAATTCACAGTGCCACACTTCCTCCTTTTCAGACTGATTTTACCATCCATTACATTTGTGAGTTCTTCAAACTTCATGTCAACTGAAAATTTCATAAACATGCATTTTCTAAGGCAAAACATCAGCTAAGGTTTAAAGTGTACCTTTGTTGATCACCTCTGACCCTATGTACTTTGTGGGGGTGAGGGATGGAATTTCAAGAAGAAATTCCCAGAAAGCTCCTATGGCAGAAAAATGTAGTTTAAAAGCAAGCCAATGGCTCTTTAACATACTGATATCCCTTACCACACATTCACAACACTACCATTACCAACAAGGTAAAATGGAGTGGGATACATTTTTTTTCTGGATTTATCCCTTTGGTTGCCCTTTAGTGTTTTCTCTTTCAGTTCTAACCTTCTGTTGTTGTTTCCCTGACTCTGATGCTTTGATACATCTGTGATATCATCAATATGGATAATCTCTTTTTAGGTGCACATCACAATTCTTTAAATATAATGAAGAGAAGGAATTGTAAATACAAAGAAAGATAACATGGTATTAGGTAAAGAAGAATAGTGTTTTAGTTAAGGAAACCAGGGTTCAAAGTCTATCTTTGAAGGACACTGGTAGTGTGATGCTGGGAAAGTCACTTAACTTTTCAGTGCCTCAGGCAACTGTGTAGGGCACAAATGGTTAACCTTTTTTAGTGCCATGGACCTTTTTGTCAATGTGACAAGACCTATGTATCTCTTCTCATAATATTTTTAAAAAACAAAAAGATTGTTTAGAATTACACAGGAAACCAGTTATATTGAAATCCAGATATCAAAATTAAAAGAAAAAAAAGGTCATGGACTTTTTGTTAAGAGCTCCTGCTCTAGGAATTAAATGTACAGAAGTACTGTTGATCAGATCTCCATAGAGTTTCCTCACAGATCAGGCCACATGGCAATTAAATCACAGGTTTGAATCTAAATAACAATAATTAATAATAACTTAGATTTTCAAAGTGCTTCGTGGTGCACAGATGAGCATCCCCACCTTGTGAGGTAAATATAGTTTGTGAAATTGAATATCATCTTTGAAATGAGGCTATGCTAATCTCTTTATTTTTCACAATTTTTCATATATGCTGCTGGAATAATATAAACATAAATATTAAAAGTAGAAGAAGAGTTCAGAATATGATTTACATTAGCCCTTGAGCATTGGGCTCTTGCTAGCCCTTTTTGTGTCTACTTCCTTTAGTGCATTTTCCTGGCACTAAAGATGAGAGAGATACAAAGAAAAGAGCAAGGAATACAGAGGTATGCATGAAGTGGATACAGGAATGTATATGTGTGGGATGCATATATCATAGGGCCTTCATTGACCTGGCAAGGATACTCTACACAGTTTCCATAATTCACTAAAGGGAGACTGAGCACACCAATAAAATTTTCTTATCATCCCCTTGGCCTCTATCTTTGATGACAATCAGACACAATATATTTGGACACAACTGCTGGCAGGTTTCCATTTTCTTCAATAATTTCAGGCCTTGTCCCAAAGTTTTTAACCACATATGACCCTGCAAAACATTTCTGTGGCTTTAGCAAATGTAATTGAACATTCTGGCCTCATAGTTTCTAGATAATTCAGTTGAAGTGACTTTCATTTCCCCTTCACTTTAAGTACCCTGTCATCACTCAAAACTGCTTTGCCAACAAGATCTTCATCTTGAAGTACTAGTCATAAGGCCATAGGTAGAATAGAGTCCTTATCTTTCCCTTCTTCCTCACCACTACTATACTTGTGCCTTAGTGATTAGATGGCCCTTCTCCTGTCAAGGTCAAGTGCCTCATTCCATCCCTTCTTGGCTTTTCCAGAAGATTTCCCACCTCTCATTCACTTCCTCTGCCTCTCTAATCTTCAATATCTCATTAATTACTTGTTCTTTCCCTACTGAGAAGGACCTCCAAGTTTCTCATATTCTTTTTTTTTAAAGTTGTTGTCAGTTTATTTACATAATGCAACACCATACTTTTTTATGGTTAAGAAATCTCATAAGCAGGGACCAGACCAAGCTCCGTTTCTTTTAAATAATTTTAATTTTTTTTTCCAATTACATGTAAAACAATTAATATGTTGTTAAATTTCAGTTCCAAACTCTCTTACTCTGTCACCTTCCACCTTTTTATAGAAAGCAAACACTTTGATAAAGATTATACATTTGCTGTCATGCAAAACATATTTCCATATTAGTTATGTTACAAAAGAAGACAGACAAAAAAACACAAAATAAAGTTTAAAAAAGTATACTTCAATCTGTATTCAGAGTATATCAATTCTTTCTCTGGAAATTGATAGCATTTTTCATCATAAGTCCTTCAAAATTGTCTTGGATTATTTATTATAGCATACTTGTATGCCCTCACAAGAATATATAACTTTTCACCAATTTTCCAATTGATGGGTATTCCTTCAATTTCTGTTTCTTTGACACCACAAAAAGAGCTGCTATTAATATTTTTGTACTTATAAGTCCTTTTCCTTTTTTTGGTATTTCCTTGCGATATAGACCCAGTAGTGATGTTACTGGGTCAAAGGATTTTAAACTCTTTGAGAACAGTTCCAAATTGTTCTCCAAGGTATTTGGATGTTTGGATGGATTCACAACTCCACCAATATTTCATTAGTGTCCCATTTTGTGCACATCCTCATTTTCCTTTTCTGTTACAATAATTAATCTGATGAATGTGAGGCAGTATCTCAGATTTTTTTAAATTTGCATTTCTCTTATTAATATTAATTTTGAAATATTTTTCAAATTATTGGAGATACCTTTGATTTCTTCACCTGAAAAATCCCTGTTCAAATTCTTTAACGTTTTATCCACTGGGAAATGATTTGTATTCTTGCAAATCTGACTCAGTTCTCTCTATATATGAACAATGAGGCTATCATCAGAGAAACTTGCTGTAGATCTTGCACACACACACCTCTCCTCCAGTTTTCTGCTTTCCTTCTAAACTTGGGTGAAGTGGTTTTGTTTCTGCAGAAACTTTTTAGATTAATATAAGTAAAATTATATATTTTACCTCCCATACTGCTCTCTACTTTTTGTCATCAATTTCCCCCTTATTCATAATTCTGAAAGTTATTACATGTTCCTCTAATTTACCTATGCTATCACTTTGTAACGTGTAAACTATGTACCTGTTTTGATCTTATATTGGCATATAGTGTGAGATACTGGTCTATACCTAGTTTCTGACACTGATTTCTCAGTACTTTTTGTCAAGTATTGAGTTGTGCCAAAAATGTAGAGTTTTGCTTTTATCAAACAGTATATTACTATGGTCATTTACTATTGTGTCATATACCTGATCTATTTCTCTGGTTCATCACTCTATTTCTTAGCTAGTATTACACTGTTTTGATGATTGACTTTGTAAATACAGTTTGAGATCTGATACTGTTAGGGAATTATTTTTTTACATTTTTCCCCATTGATTTCTTTAACATTCTTGACCTTTTATTCTTCCAGATAAATTTTTGTTATTTTTTCTAGCTCCATAAGATAGTTTTTAGTACCTTCCTTTGTTAAGAACTAAATAATTAATTTAGGTAGAATTGTCATTTTTATTATACTGGCTAGGCCAATGCATGAGCAACTAATATTTCTCTAGTTGTTTAGACCTGACTTAATTTGTGTGAAAATTGTATAGTAATTGTGTGAATATAGTTTCTGGGTTTGTCTTGACAGGTAGAGACTCCAAAGTATTTTATTTGGCTATAGTTATTTTAAATTAAACTTCTCCTTTCCTCTGTTCCTGCTGGACTATGCTGGAGAAAGAGAGAGAGAGAGAGAGAGAGAGAGAGAGAGAGAGAGACAGAGAGACAGAGAGACAGAGACAGAGAGACAGAGACAGAGAGAGAAGGAGGGAGGGAGAGGGATGATTTCTGAGTGTTTATTTTATACTCTGCCACTTTGCTAATATGATTATTCCAACTCATCTTTTAGTTGATTCATGAGGATTCTCTTAAGTATATCATCATATAATCTTCAAAGAGTGATAGTTTTATTTCCTTATTGCCTATTCTAATTTCTTAATGTGATTTTTCTTGATGCTTTTGTCAGAACTAGTTCTGGGGAGTTTGCAAATGTTTGACTCTTTCAAGACAGTATGATGTAGGGAGAAGTAAGGGCAATGCTCTCCTAGCCTGTACTCTGGTCTATGAACTATAACAAGCACTCCTGTGTGCCCGGGGAACTGTGATCAGAGGTCCCAATCCCTGTGGTCATAAGCATTAGTGTGCTAGTGCTCCTTTTACCCTGGGACTGTGACACGGAACTATGCATAAGCAATGAGAAGGGGTCCAGCACCCAGTGTCAGCAAAAGATCCCCTGTAATCTCCTGATCATTTGCCTTACCCTTTACCATTTGTGGATTAAGAGCTCCTGGAGCTACAGCTGCTGTTGCAGCTGCCTCCAAGGTCTGCAGCTGGAGTACACTCTGCTGCGTGGTTTGTGCTTAATTTCAGATCTGACCATCACCCCAATGAGACAGACCTTTTTTGCTGATCTTTAAAATTGTCCTGGACTGGAAAATTTTTTCACTCCAATCTGTTTTGTTCTTTTTTGTTCCACTACTCCAGAATTCTATTTGAGGCATTATTCTAAAATTGTTTAGAGGGGAATTCTGTAGAGTTCAAGTGAGACTCTGCCTTTATTTTGCTATCTTTGTCTCTCATAGTCTTAAAAATCCTTCGCCAAATTCTGCCATTTCCTAAACTGTGATTTTTATCTCTTTTTTCTTTTCTAAGTCAAACCCCTACTAAAAAAAGATATTTACTCTCATCATCTCTGTGACCTTTCACTACTCAGACATTTTAATCTGGCATGCAAACTCATTATTGAAATGAAATTGCCCTCTACAAAGAAACAGTGATTTCCTAATTGCCACACTGAATAGTCTTTTCTTATTTCTCATCCTCTTTATTTCTCTACTGCATAAATTCTTTTCACCACTTTCTAGAAATTGTCTTGGGTATGAATTTTTTGTAACACTATTATTTCTTGGGTCTCTTCCTGCATTGTTTACTCTTTTTCAGTCTAAAAATAATTTTGTCAGTCAAGATCCATCATTTACCTTTCTACTTCCCCACCACCACATTAAATGAAAACATAAGAAAAACAAAACCCATAACAAACATGTAGAGTTGATCAAAATAAATTTCCACATTGGCCATGCCCTTCCAAAATATTTGTTTCATTGTGCATTCTGATTTCTTCAATTCTCTTTCTGGAGGTGTGTTGTATGTTTCATCATTAGTCCTTTGGAGTCCTGATTCGTCATTTTTGTGGTAAGAATTCATTACAATAGTATTGCATTATATTTATGTTATAACTTTTTCATCCATTCTCTGTTATCTCAAAAAAGAGATATAAATATTTTTGTATATACTTAGAGATTATTTTCCTTAGGACAAATTCCTCCTTTAATCTAACATCCTTTTAAATTTTCCTTCACTCTATATATTTTTCTTCTTATTGTGTAAAATACATTTCTTTATGCAGCTGTGCACATGTATTCTTCCTTTCTTTGATTAATTTGTTCATATGAGAGTGAGGTTCAAGAGCATCAACCCTCATCCTCTCATTAATTCAGAATGATATTTGTTTTATAAGTTGATTATGTGAGATAAATTTCTGTAATTTTTCCCTCCTTCCTCCCTGCCCCACCCCAGTGAACTTTTCTTCTTCAGTCTTGCCATTCTCTTGTCAAGATCTTCAGGATATAATAGAACGACTCTTAGGCCTTGTTGAACTCCCTCTACCAGTCCTTAAGATGGCACTGTTTAGGTATGACACATGTCATCTTCACATATTTGAGTGTAAGAAGTTTATTTAGTCCTTTATCATTTTTTTTTACTTATTTTATCTATTTATGTTGTTTTTCACTTCCAGGTTTGATTGTTGAAGCTTTCTGTAGCTCTTGTCTTTTCATTTGAAATGTTTACAATTCTTCTATTTCATCGAAGATACATCTTCCTCTTTTAAGATTATATTCAGTTTTGCTCAGTAAGTGATTCTTGTTTATAATCCCATATTCTTTGCCTTCAAGAATATGGTATTCCAAGCTCTCTTATGTTGTATGATAGTAACTGTTAAATTGTGTGTTATCCCAACTCAGTACTTTCTTATTACCTGTATTTTTTTAAACTTTGAAATTCTGGAGTTCAGGAATGATGTTTCTTATAGGTTTCATTTTAGAGTTCCTTTCATGGGGTAACCAGGGTAATCTTTCCATTTCTACATCACCCTTTGGTGCTAAGACATCTGGGCAGTTTTCTTTTAAAACTTCTTAAAATATGAGGTTTTGGCTCCTTTTTTGTCATAGCATTTCAGATACTTCAATAATTCTTGATATTTTCCTCATTGGTCTATTTCCTAGGTCAATTGATTTTTGCTGTAAGAAAAATTGCATTTTCTTCTGTTTTTTCACCCTTTTGATTTTGATCTAATATGTTTTGCTGTCTCAGGGAGTCATTGGTTTCTATTTACTCTATTAGGGAGTTTGTTCCTTGGACAAAGTTTTAACATTCTTCTATCCTATTTTCTGCTTTTGAACTTGATCTTATGACCGGTCTCTGCCCCACCTGTGCAAGAAAGGTACTAGGTAATCTTGTTGCTTTTTCGTTGGGATGGTAAGTGTTTTGTTATTTCAGGATTTTAGATTCAAGTTGGAGACCTGCAAGCTTTCAGTGAAAGCCTAATAACTGACCCCATTGTCTGAGTCTTCCTCTTGTCCTATGCACAGGTTTTCCTGGGGAAATGGGGTGTTCCACATGTAGATGTACTCTTAGCCCAACTTTCTTTCTAATTCATGCAGATATCCCTGTCTATTTCTCTGTGCTAAGGTGAATTAGATGATGGACTCATTGTGAATATTTCTGGATTTCCCATAAGAATTTGCTTTGCTCTCTTCTAGATTTGTTTGGAGAAGTTTATAGAATGGAGTCCACCGTACTGTTTTCTACCATTCTTACATCTTGCCTTGGATTCTTTCTCAGTCTCTTTTTACTGGATTGATCACCTTTCATATTATGCCCTATAATTACAGATGTAATAGTCAAAACTTTAAGTCCTATATATTTGCCCAAACAGTTTCTGTATTTCAAGTTTCATCATTATGTTTTGACTTGGAGTTTCTAGGACCAACTTGTAAGCATGTGTTTTAATTCTCTATCTTCTCTCTCTCTCTCTCTCACTGTCTATGTGTGTATGTGTTGTGTGTGTGTATGTGTGTGTGTATGTGTGTATTTAATCTTTTACTCACCTAGTCTCTGAGCCAGGAAGAGAAGTGGTGATTTATAATCAAATGATAATTGTATATGTGTATCAGCATCATGTATAAGGTAAGAGATAATGACTAAGTGAGTTAAGTCAACACTAACGCAAAAGAGAGTACCAGACAGGTAACAAACCAAGCACGGTTTAACTGTCATTATATGCATATAAGCATTATAGGTGACTAGGTGGCATAGTAGGTACAAAGTAGATACGGCCTGCATTCAGGAAGACCTAGGTTCAACTCTAGCCTCAGAAAATTACTGGCTATATGACCCTGGGGAAGCCACCAATCTATCTTCTCAGTTTTATCAGTTATAAAGTGAGGATGATAGCACCTACCTCTTAGAGTTTTCCTGAGGCTGAAATGTGATAATATTTGCAAAGGAAAAATACTTGCATGGTGCCTGGTACATGGTAAATATCATATAAATGTTTATTGCCTTCTCTTCCCCATATAAATGTGGCACATGGAGGAGTAATTTGAGGAGGAGGATGAAGAAAAACTATTGTTATTACTTAATTGACTAGTAGTTATTGGAGAACTTTGTTTTATATTGAATTTTTTAGAGAATAAGATAAAGAATTTCCAGAGGTTTGGGAAGGTTCTGATCAAATTGAAATTTTGCAAACTTTCCTTACTGTGATTGTTCCTTGAGTTTGTCTGCCAGATTGTAGAACCTCAGAAAAGGGTCCAGTAGATTATGCTCATTAATTATCTTCCTCTTTCTTCTAGTAATGTTATATATACTGTCTGTACCCTGTAAGCTTGGTTCAATTTTCCATTATAGGTCAATCTATAATCGTAAAGTCTTCCTAAGACTAAAATGCGTATACTATATGATATTTCTTTGGTATTTTATCCCCAAGATTTGAAATCTCCAGACATGACATTTTACCCTAACTTTAATAAAGGACTCGATTGCTATATCAGTAAGCCCCTGACCTATACAGAATGGCCTGTTATCACAGATTCTTAGATCTGCATTCATAAAAGGAAAGGCAACTTCTGAGGGGTTAATATTTTCCTTTAATCAAGGACATGTATCATTCATTTATTTCAAGGGACAAAGTCAGCACTCTGAACATCAAATAAAATACAGAGAAATCTAAATCAATAGGCAGCACTTCTAAACTGTCTGACGTACAACACAGATTGACAGATAATTATATTGAGTAAATAGGACGAACACAACCTGTGAGTAGACCACGTTGCCTAAATGAGGATCCAGCTAGCTGGATAATTCCTTTCCTTCTCTTTCCTCTCGTCTCCAGTAAAGCCTTGGATTCTGTGCACTCTGAAGCCCATGGATTGAACAGAAAAATGTTCCTTCCTAAACTCCACTCAATGTCTGCTTTTGGACCCTCTTGGCTTAGAATGAATATCAATAGTCATAGTTTCTCTTGGAAGTCACAACTTTGAGGCCCCTGTCCTTCCCAGAATGATTTCTCAATTTATTTTCTCTTTTCTATTAAAGGGGCTATCTCCCTGACTACCTTTAAAAGAGTCCTATTCAATGAATGGGCATTACATCACTTTAAGTGAGTATTTGAAAAGGCCTTTAGCATAAAAGCCCAAGGTCAACCCCTGCATCCTGGACCATCTCCAGCCATCCTGAATATCTGGTCACTGAATCCGGATGGCTCAGGAGGAGAAAGTGAGGCTAGTGATCTGCACAGTCCTCCCTCCCTCAAAACAAAGTGAAGTGCAAGTCATATCAACATTTCTCTGATTTCATGGTCCTCTTTGAAAACAAAAGATGAACATAACCTACATAGCACATATTAATTTGTTTGTTAGTCTTTTTTTAATTAGTTCATTTGTCAGAGAGAAATCTTGTCTAGTGTTATACAAAAATGTCATATGTGTTTTGTAAACCCAGGTCTTCTAACTCCACATGCAGTATTTTTTTCAAGCATACTACAATGAAAGAGAAGGAAATCACATTCTTTCTAATAATCTTTCTGCAGGAATATGAACAAAATAGGTTTGTTTTCTCCCAGAAATTGGCTTATATTCTCTGTTGAAAAAGGGACAGGACAGAATTTCTCAGTAATTATTTGTACCATTTACTTTCCTTCCTTTTATAAGAGTTATGATCAATTAGTGGAAAGACGTCTGCTTTTCATATTTAGTCTTGCTTCAGAGACCCTCAGGTTTAAGGGAGTTAGGGATCCAATGGGCACTAGTGGGTTGCAAGTTCCTAGTCTTTATTCTATTTGAGAATGAAGTTGTATTTCTAAATCCCATAACAAAGTCTAAACCTAGAAGTTCACTAGAGAATACTGACTGTTATCAGTAGATCCAGTGATGATTAGAAGAACAGAGGTAGTCAAAGGAGCTATTTGATCTGTTATCAGGTCAGAAAGCATTTCACATAAGCCTACTGGTTACCTGCACCTTCTATGTGTAGGTCTGATTACTCATCAGTTCGATGGAAATGAACATTAACTGTCATTCTCCAAGCAGGCATGTGTCTATGATTATTCATGGGTTGGCAAAAGCTCAGAGCTCTGCCCAAAAGATCAATTGATTGTCAAAGGGTAAGAATGTCAAAAGTGGATCCTTCTGCCCATAATTCTGTTCAGTGGGGCATGGATAGGGCTTGACTATCAGGCCAAGATCATTTCCCTGCCCCTTGATTATTATAAATATGAGAACTCATTTTTTATCATTCATGAAGCAATCTCATTTTCACTATCTCATCTTTCAGCAACATCATCAGTCATGAAGACCTTTAATTGCATCTTTACTCTTCTTTGTTTCCTGACCTTCCTTCTACCAGGTAAAAGTAGATTTTTTTCTGGGTTGTTTGCTACAGGAAACAGGGAAGGTTGCACTTGAAAAATGATACAGTTGGATGAGGAACCAGGAGGAGCCTGAGTTCTGGTTCAGAAAATTTCAATATCAAACTTTATGACCTTTGGGCAAATTATTTACTGTCTCTGTATCTTAGTTTCTGCATCTGTAAAATAATGATAATGAGACTTATACTACCTAGTTAATAGAATTATTTGGAGAATTCAGTGAGGTGATACGGGTAAGGCACTTTAAAAATAGTGTCATAAAATATCAAGGCATAATAATTATTAATAATACTATCAATATTCTGGGGCTCTGTAACTTTATAGGAGAGTGAAATGAATTCTGCTTAATCTTGAGAATTTGTTTTCTTGAGTGGTTTAAACATTGGGATGTATTATCATTTTATTGTAAGTATGTTAAACTATAATATGCAAACTATAATAAAACTATAATATGCAAGCTCAAATACAGACTGGCTGGTGGTTTCTATCTTGCTTCCTAGTCTTTGTATCTGCTGATAGGAGCCCTGCCTGTAACCAGATCACTAACCCACAGATCCTAACTTTAGGCTTCTATGTTAACTCTCTCCACCTTAGCACAAATGATAGCTAGCCGATACGTTAAGGGAAGTCTCTTCTGGACACAAAGGAGAATATTTCACACTTACCCAGGAACAAAGAGAGCCCACACTGCATGAGGTCATGACACATTCCAGCTCACTAGCTAGAACCTGTAAATGTTTTACTCTCAAATGACATTCCTAGTGTTATAAGATACTCAAAAAATTTTTCAGCCCACTAAATGTATCAGAGAAAAGATATTCAGGGGAAGAGATGAAAGGAGTGGAAAGTCATTGATTTGAAAATCATAGTAAGAAATGGACAATGTTTCCTAGTTGTCTCTTGTAATCAAATGCTTTCCTTCCCTAATGTCAAGGTAGATGAAGTCACTCCACTCAAGTTCTAAATAACATTTGACTGACTGTTAACTCCTGCTCCCCCATTATATAACTATACCCTTGGACTGGTGGCCTATATTAACAAACTGCAAATATCTGGTGTGAATTTTTTGGGATTGTGCTAAAGTGATTTGCAAATACAGAGTAATCTGTTTTAATGACAAAACAGCAATGTAGATTAAGATAATTCCCCCTTAAAGGGGGTATAGCTATAAATGCCCATCTGAGTACAAAGACATGATGACACAATTGTCTTTGTCCTGCCAGCTAAAGTTGTGGGGCTCCTAAGAGACAATAGATAATGAGGAACTGATAAATGGCCCAAACATTTGTGCAAATTCCAATTTAATTCAATAACACAATCCACATATATTTGTATGTATGGATGTGTATAACATTTACAGTACACAAAGTACTGCATTAGTCACTGAACTATACATAGGAAATAAATGACATATTTCTTGCTCTCAGTGAATTTACATTCTCCTGGGATTGGGGAATATATATATACATGTATGTATGTATGTATACATATATGTAAATACAAGATTATATGTAGAGAGGGAGAACGTTAACAATTAAAGAAATAAGAGGTTTCCTGAGGAGGTGATCACTGAGTAGAACCACTAAAAGAGCTGAAGATTCTATGAAATTAAAGGCAGAAGTGAGTATATTTAAGCCACGTGGGACAGATTGTGCAAATGAAACTGAGGTAATGATGGAAAGACAAGTTTAGGGAGACACAAGTAGCTCAGTTTGTCTGGAATAAACACTACATGAATTGAAATACTTTTAAGTTACCCTGGAACCATAGAATGGAATAAGATTGAAGGGATTTATGAAACAATATGAAGAGCATATATTTTATCCTAGAGGAAATAGGGAGTCAATGAAAATACTTGAGCAGAGAAGTGACATAGTCAGACATGTTTTAGGAATATCAACTTTGAAGCTGTGTGGGAGGATAGACTGGAGATGGAAAGAGAATAGAAATAAGGAGAACTTTTTAGGAAGGTTTTTTAATAGTTAAAGGAGAAGCAATTAGAGTTTTCACTTTGGTAAAAGATATATGAATGGAGAGAAGGGAACAAATAGGAAACAGAGTACACATAAAATAGACCAGACATAGCAAGTGATTGGTTATTAGAAATGAGGGAGAACAAAATTTAAAGAATCTTGAAATTGTGAACCTGGATGACTTGAGGGAGAGTGGTCTCCTTAATAGAAAGTAGGAAGTTAGAAAGAGGAGTAGGTCCAGTGAAAAAAGATAATGAATTGCTTTGGGATTATTGACTATGAGATAGTTCATATTCAGGGACAACTATCTGATAGGCAGTTCATGACAGGAAATGGAAGTTCAGGAGAGAGAGGAGGGGTAAATTACTGGCTCGAGTCTTTTTTTTTTTTTTTTTTTTGGTTAGAGTGACATACCCATTTCCTCCCAGGGACCAAGTAAGGTAATTCAGAGCCTATTAATTTTCTGTAGCACTACAGATAAAGTCATTTTCAAAAAGAAAGTGGTATGCCTTTCTCGCATCACCTGCCAACTTCCTCATGAAAATATTGTTTATTTGCTCTGCCACATTTGCTAAGGAGTTGAACTAGGAGTTCAGAAGATCTGCATTGAAATCTTCCCTTAGATACTTTCTAGTTAGGTGAATCTGGGCTAGTCTCTTAGCCTTAATTTTTTACATGAATTGGGATGATAGCTTCTATGTCAAAGGATCACTGTAAAGATCAAATGAAACAATTTAGTTTTCTGCAAACCTCAAAATGCTACGTAAATATTTATTGTCATTATTGCCGTCAAAATCATCATCATCGTCACAATTCCTACCATTGACTTTTTCATCTCCCAGAATATGGTCCAATATTTTTAGGCCATGTGATAGCTAATGATACAATGATGAACCACCCATAGCGAACTTGGTAGTTCTCCATTTGGTCTTAAGTCCATTTACTTGGAATCCAAGATCTTAGTCTCTGTTAGTATTTCTGTACAACTCATAACTCTTTTCCCATTGTTCTACCTTTCTGAACCCACCTCTACAAATTAGGGCACTTAACATTTTTTGAGATTAATATTTAGCTGATTGCCCAATGATATCCTCTTATGAGATAATGAATTCTAGACTAATGCATGCTTTGTTTTCTCAAGAATGCCTCCCTTAGATTTCCTAGAAGACTAGATTCCCCCAACTGAAAAAGGGGCAAAACTGGTAAAGCTCACTAAGAGCTTAGCTGTGTTTGTCTCTACTGCTACAGCAACACCATGATGATTATAGAGTATCACTTCTGAATAGGGCACAATCTAATCGCTATTTCTTTATCTATAGTGGTCTAGTTCAAAGCTTCTCAGTTAGAGTATTGAATGTATCACTCTGATCTAATGTGATATTGTATTTTTTTTAATACTATCTCCATGCTATTTGTGCAGATTGGGTTGAAGTGGCATATGTGGTAAGAGATCTATGGTATATAACAACAACTATCAAGATTTTAAAAGATAGACTAAAAAGTATGGCTTTTGACAGAAAACAAACTGCCTATGTATACAAAAATGATAACAGCATCTGGCATTGTATAGCATTACATAGTTGACTAAGATAATTGTGTATTATATTTCATTTGATTTTTAAAATAGTCCTATGAAATAGGTGCTATGACTATCTAGATTTTACAGATGAAGACGCCAAGGCTAAGCGAGAGTGAGTTACTTGCCCAGGGTTACACAGTTGGTGAGTGGCTAAGAGAGGATTTAAACTCCTCCAAGTTTAAATGATTCCAAGTCATTTTTATGACTCCAAATCCAGTAATATCCACTGCACAACATAGCTACCTATTTGAGACATCACATATTCTGAGCAAGAAAAGAAAATTTAGTGGCTGTGAATTCCTTCCATGGACAAGTTGGACCCATGGAAATAGATCATTTCTCTCTTTAATGCAAATTTTTTAGTTATGAGACAAGAGAAAGATAGGAGTAAGGGGTAGAGGTCAAGGGTTAAAATAGAGGGGACTGAGTGCAGAAGATGATAGGAAAAGGAAAGAACAATCACTGTGAGAAGTCATAGAGAGATGTACTGGATTGAGATGGGACCCTGGTGCTTAGGAACAATCATACCTTGTGTTTAGTTCTATAGTGCAGATGAACTGTTTAATGAAACTTCTGATTTGGCTCTAGATGATGCGATATTAGTTAGGTATCCTGGTTGCATGGTCCATGGAAGTCCAGAGACTGTGATGGTAATGAATGTGTCATTCTAAAAGCAGGATTAGAGTTGCTCTGACCATAGTAAGAACTAGGATGAAGCTCTTTGAGAAAAACTTACTTGACAATATTTTGTTCTTTTACAAAGTTCATTTGAAAACTGATGAGAGGACACAGGAGCAACAAGTAGCAACAGCCTAAGTATGTGGGCAGAAGTCACAATGCACATATATTTACTTCAGGCTGTTAAATTTCTGTGTTTAGAAACTCAGAGCACCATAACCCTGTGTGTCAATAAATCTGGCTCTGGTTGCATAAACTTAGAATGTAGCATAAGGTTTATGCCTCCTTCCTGAAGCATTATCAGGGATTGAAATCAGATTCCAAATCTTTAGTGACCTGAAAACAGAAGGAAGGTTTGGGGTTTACCACATAGACCAAACATAGTGACACAACGATAAAGTGAATCACAGTAGAGGAAATGTGACTTAAAATACTGTCTATGGCACTTACTACCTGTGCAATCCTAGATAAGTTACTTAAGCTCTCTGAACCTCTGTGTATGTGCATAACATATTATATATAATTACATAACGATTACACATAATTGTTATGTATAATTATAAGCCAATATATGATATACATATATATATGAATATATATATATATATATATACTTACATATTTGAAAAATTCATGGAGAATGCTGATTTTCTTTCCTCGTAACTTTGAGAGACCAGGTCCCTGATGACTGATTGAAGAGAGTTTCTTAGCCTAGCAAAGATCAATGATTTATTTTCATATAGGCTAACAAAGTAACTCCATATTTTGGCACTGATTTGCTTAGACTCATTTCCTTACATCAGGTAGAGGTAGATGCAAAAATTAACAGAAGACATATTATTCCTTTGTGTTACAATTTAATCATATTGGGGCTTACTTTTCGATCAGGTTCTAGGGTAAGTGAAAGAAATCTCTGTAAAATTCACATTCACCTTGCTCATTGTGTGGATCATGTTTTGCACCTGTGTATAAATGCATGTGCATTTTATGTGTGGCATATGTTTCTATAATATGGAGTCTTATTTTTCCTTTTTTGGCTGTGATAAATGCAGTAGGTGGCAGAGAAGTAGTCAGTAATCTCAATTGCTTTTTCTTCCCCTAAGCCAGATGCGGCTTGGATGATGGTGTTCTGGATACCTCCACCTGCTGGAAGGTCCTTGGCCACTGTAGAGTAATGTGTCAAGAAGAAGAAATGCAAATTGGTTTATGTCCTGCCCCTAAAAAGATGTGCTGCATATATCAACCAGTAACTGGAGATGATTGAAAGAAAAATGCTCTTGATAAAGGACAAACATGATCACTGGTCTCCTGGAGGCAACCAAGATGCAGGAGTCCTCTCAAATAGGATGTCAGTAATAAAGATGAAAATAACGCCTTAATTGTCATCTGTCTATTTGTTTGTCACTTATACAAACAATACGATTCAAGTATTTTCAGAGCCTTACCATATTTATTGACTCTTTTATGTCAGGTGAGTGCACCAAGGGAAACCTGAGTCAGAATTACTCTAGTTGAGCTACCTTTCTCTTTATCATTTCTAAGAACTGAATCTGTCTTCAGGTTCAGGTTATAAAGTTCTATTTTTCCCTAGTCATCACTCTTCTGACTAGCCACAACCAATCCCAGAAAAGGGTTATTATAACACATTTTGTACCCATGACTGTGTCTACAATGAAAGTAACCTTTGGAAAAACTTGGGAAGTGGCAATTTGTATATGCCTAGCCAAAATCTATTCACTCTACCAAGTGGCTTCAAAACACTTTAAATCAGACTCTTTGACACCAATATGTTAGTGAATCAACTTTTCAAGGAGTGCATCCCAATTTCCTCAACTTCCATGTTGCCCAGGGAGGATTCAACAAGAGGTTGTCTCTTTTCATAAAGATGGTTAATTGATATTCCTGACTTTAGTATATCATTTCCCCCTAATTGATCCTAATATACCTCCATGATAATATCATTTTCCTATTCAACAATCTTCAGTAGTTCCCAAATATTTCCTGATTAAAATATACTCCTGATTCAGTTAATCAAGGTTCTGTGCAATCCTACAATATTTCCAATATACCCCTGCATGAATTTTTCATGCTATTTTTCTCCATACATTTTATGTTCTAAACAAATTAGGCTAAGAATTCTCCATCCACCATTTTGCTTCTGCCCTTTTGTTTCAATGCATTTGCTCTTATTACTTCCCATATCTGAAAGAGGTTCTCCCTTTCTCTATCCTTGTAAGTATTTCCATTCCTTCAAACCTAATAAAGAATCACAAAATCTGAGAGTGACAAGGGATTTCAGAGATCATCTCACTAACAGAGAAATCCTTCTTTTTCACATTTAACAAAAAGATATTTTCTGCTACTGCTTGATGAACTCTAATGAAGTAAAACCCACTATCTTAAAATGTAGCTCATTATGCTTTAGAATAGCCTATATTCTTAGAATATTTTTACTTACATTGACCCTAAACATCACTCTATGTTTCTTTCAGTCATTCTTTTTTCTTTTGGTTTTCCATTTTTTCATATAATAATAGTTTATATTTTTCCAAATATATGTAAAAATAGTTTTCAACATTCACTTTTATAAGATTTGCAGTTCCATTTTTTTCCTTCCTCTTCCTTCTCTCTCATTTCCCCTCCCCAAGATGGCAAGCAATTTGATGTAGGTTATACAAGTGCAATCATATTATATGTATTTCCACATTAGTCATGAAAGAAGAATCAGAACAAAAGGGAAAGCCAGAAGAAAGAAAGAAAAAAGTGAAAATAACATGCCTAGATCTGCAGACTCCATGGCTCTTTCTCTGGATGTGAATTGTCTTCAATCATGGTATTGTCTAGAAGAGCTACATCTACCATAATTGATCATCACACAATGTTGCTGTAACTGTGTACAATGTTCTCCTGGTTCCACTTACTTCACTCCACATTAGTTAATTTATATCTTTCCAGGTTTTTCTGAAATCTGCCTGCTCATTTTTTCACATAGTATAACAGTATTCCATCACATTCATACATCAGAACTTGTTCAGTCATTCCCCAATTGAAGACCATGCCCTCAATTTCCAATTCTTCACCACCACAAAAAGAATTGCTATAAATAATTTTGTACATGCGAGTCCTTTCCCCTTCTTTATGGTCTCTTCTGATTATAGACCTGTTTTATTGCTGGATCAGAGGGTATACAGAGTCTATGCCTACTTTCTGTCAAACTATTTTCCCATCTTCCCAACAATTTTTATTTATTAGTGAGATCTTATGCCAGAAGTTGGTCTTTGGATTTATCAAGCAGATATTTTATACCATAGACATTTAGTGTTGTGTCTTGTGTACCAAACCTGTTACACTGATCCACCACTCCATTTCTTAGTACCAAGTAGCTTTGATGATTGCCACTGTATTAACAAGTGATGATTTCCACTTGTTAATACAGTTTTAGATCTGGTATGGCTATGCCACCTTCCTTTGTGTTTTTCCCATTAATCTCTTTGATATTCTTCACCTTTTGTTCTTCCATAAATTTTGTTATTATTTTTTCTGGCTCCATAAATAATTTTTAATTGTTTCATTGATGTGACATTGAATAAATAAATCAGTTTATGCAGAATTGTCATTTTTTGTTATATTAGCTTGACCTACCTATGAGCAGTTGATGTTTTTACAATTGTTTGGATCTGACTTTATTTGTGTGAAAAGTGTTTTGTAATTGTATTCATATGGTTCCTGGGTTTCTTTTGGCAGGTAGACTCCCACATATTTTAAAATGCCTACAGTAACTTTAAATGGAATTTCTGTTTCTATCTCTTGCTGCTGGGCTTTGTTAGAATCATACAGAAATAGGGAGGGCAGTTAGGTGGTGCAGTAGTTGCAGCCCTAGTGCGGGAGTCAGGAGGACCTGAATTCAAATCTTATCTCAGACACTTGACATTCACGAGTGGTGTGACCTTAGGCAAGTCACTTATCCCCAACTGCCTCATCCTGGGTCATCTCCAGTCATCCTGATGAATATCTGGTTACTAGATTCAGATGGCTCTGGAGGAGAAGTGAGGCTGGTGACTGCACAGCCCTCCCTCACTCAAAACAAAGTCAAATGCAAGTCATGTCGTTATTTCTCTGATGGCATGGTCTTCTTCGGGCAACAAAGGATGAACACACACAGAAATGTGGATGAATTTTGTGGGTTTATTTTATATCCTACAATTTTGCTAAAGTTATGATTTCAAATAGTCTTTTATTTGATTCTGTAGAATTCTCTAATTATTCCACTATATCTTCTACAGTGATAGTTTTATTTCCTCATTGAATATTCTAACTCCTTTAATTTCTTTTTATCCTCATTAATAATGTTAATATTTCTAGAGCAATATTGAATAACAGTGGTGAAAATGGGTATCCTTGTTGCACTCCTGCTCATCAGATTTGGATTAAGGAGGAATAACATGCACACTCAATTTGGTATAAAAATCTATCTTACACTACAGGAAAGTAGGGGCAGGGGTTAACTGGGGCTCAGGGGAGGATGATAGAAGGGAGGTCAAATAGGAGGAGGAGGTAATTAAAAGTAAACATTTTTGAGCAGGACAAGATCAAAATAAAGAATAGAATAAATGAGGAGCAAGATGGGACAGAGGTAAATACAGTTAGTCTTCTACAACATGACCACTATGGAAAGGGTTTGCCTGCCTACACATGTGCAACCTATATCAAATTGCTTGCCTTCTCAAGGGGGAGGGAGAACGCGATAGAATTTGGAACTTAACGTTTTCAAAATGAATGTTAAAAATTGTTTTTACATGCAACTGGGAAATAAGACATTCAGGCAATGGGGCATAGAAATCTATCTTGCCCTACAGAAAAATGGAGGGAAAGGGGATGAGAGAAGGGAGGGGTGTGATGGAAGGGAGGGCACATTGAGGGAAGGGGTAATCTGAATGAGATTGGGAGAAAATCTGGAATTTAAGATTTTGTGGAAGTGAATGTTGAAAACTAAAGCTGATTTAAAAATAAAAATAAGTTAGTGCCTTACAAATAATTTTCCATTCAGAATTTAATCAACTATAATTTAATAATTCATTTTGAAAATTTAATAAACATTACATCTGAAATAAAAAAAGAAAGATAAAAAATTAAGACCTGTTTCTTTTGTACTGTTGTATATTTTGATTAAAATGTATACTACTTCTTCACATACATTAGAAATTGGGCATTGCACTGTTGATTAGGCAGTTGTGCAGGGTATACTGCTGTAAATTCAAATCATGAAACGTTAAAAAAAAATTTCCAGATTGTAACAGTTGAAGAGTATAGTTTACAGTGAAAAGCTACTTGTGGATTAGAGTCAGCTCTCATTATCTGTCACCTGGGTCACAAAACGATCACTATTGACAACTACAAGTGGAAAATCTATTGCCTTCTTCATGATCATTTTTGTCTTCTTATGTACTTCCTTATGACTTGACCATAAATAATTGCAATGACCAATCAATCACAAGTCACCAAGCATGGATATCTTCCTCCTGTTTCTATAACACCATCTGATCCCAAGATATGGTGAAAGAAACTATGAGTCATTTGAAATGATCTCAGGAAACAGATTGGATGTTTTTTAAAGACAAATCCTGCCATGTAAAATAATTATTAGAAACAGATAGTCAAGCAGCATGAACTGACTTGATAGATCACTGGTTTCACCTTCTTTATCTGCCATTTCCCTTTGTATTCTTATTGTCAATAGCTCCTGAGCATTAAACTCTATGTTATTGACATTCTTAATAACCTTTGAATTATTACTTTTAGTAGCAGCTAGTCATCAAGCACTATAGAGTTGTCCCAACAAAAGTTTGCCATGTATTTTTGTCTTGGTAATTGACTCTATAGTTTTGTAATCATGTAACATTAAAAAAATAGATTATCTTAGAGAAAAGTGTTAATCCTCTATAACATAGAATAAGGTAAAAGAGTCATAAAAATGGAATGTGGTATATGATTCTGATGGAATGCTACTATGTTATTATAAATGATGTGCAGGATAGTTTAAGAAAAACCTGAGAAGACATATGTACTCATGCTAAGTGAAATGAGCAGCTCCAAAATAACCTCATACGCAATAATAGCAATAGTGTATGGAGGATCAACTGGGAAAGACAGCTACTCTGATCAAGACTATGATCCAAGGAGAGGAGTGAGCAGACCCAAGCAGGCGTCAGGGACCTGAATCTCCGGCAGCTGCGAAGGTCCCTCCACCCACAGACGCACAGGTCAGTGAGAGAGACAGGCTGAGAGGGGTGCGGGGGATCTCCGGGACTCGGACTCCCTGGGAAGCGGCCACTGCAGCAGAGGCTGAGGCAGCTGAGGCAGAGGCAGCTCAGTCAGAGACCCCCAGAGTGGGCTGGAGCTCCACCCCAGCTCCACTACAAAGGATCTCTGTATAAACACCCTGAGGGAACTGAGCCTGAGAGGCGGTCCTGCCCCCACCTGAGAACCAGTAGCTAAGCCCCCATTGAAGAGCAGTAAAGCCTGCCGCCAAAAGCCCTGAGGCTGGGAAGCAGCATTTGAATCTCAGACCCCAAGCACTAGCTTCGGATCTAGGTCAGGGGAGGAGAGGACTCTCAGAAATCAAATAACTGGCTGGGAAAATGCCCAGAAAAGGGAAAAAAACTAAGACCATAGATGGGTATTTCCTTCAGAAGATCATTCCTCCATTTGATGACGAGGAGGTCTGCTTACCATCAGGTAAAGACATGGGAGTGAAAGCCTCTGTATCCCAAATATCTGAAAGAGATAGCCCATGGGCTCAGGCCATGGAGGAGCTCAAAAAGGATTTTGAAAATCAAGTC
>CM053770.1:333121909-333138758 GCA_028658325.1 Potorous gilbertii | reverse complement strand
ATATAGGAATGTAAAAAGTTCAACTTTGGTAAGTCCCTTGTGACTTCTCTTTGCTGTTTACTTTTTCATGCTTCTTCTCATTCTTGTGTTTGAAAGTCAAATTTTCTTTTCAGCTCTGGTCTTTTCATCTAGAATGCTTGAAAGTCCTCAATTTCATTGAAAGACCAGTTTTTCCCCTGAAGTATTATACTCAGTTTTGCTGGGTAGGTGATTCTTGGTTTTAGTCCTAGTTCCTTTGACTTCTGGAATATCCTATTCCACGCCCTTTGATCCCTTAGTGTAGAAGCTGCTAAATCTTGTGTTATTCTGATTGTATTTCCGCAATACTGAAATTGTTTCTTTCTAGCTGCTTTCAATATTTTCTCGTTGACCTGGGAACTCTGGAATTTGGCCACAACGTTCCTAGGAGTTTCTCTTTTTGGATCTCTTTCAGGTGGTGATTGGTAGAGTCCTTGAATACTTATTTTGCCCTCTGGTTCTAGAATATCAGGGCAGTTTTCCTTGATAATTTCATGAAAGATGATGTCTAGGCCTGGCTGCTATTCAGTAGGAGTTTAATTCCGGGTGCTCAGGTGGGGTCAGGGCCGCCTCCCAGGCTCAGTTCCCTCAGGGGGTTTATGCATAGACTTTTTTGTAATGGAGCTGCTGTTGAGCTCCTGCCTGTTCTGGGATTCTCTGGCCGCCTGCTGCTTCTCCCACTGTCTCTGTTGCTGCCTTCAGAGGGGGCCTGAGTCCCAAAGACACCCCGCTCCCCTCTCAGCCCATCTCTCTCACTGACCTGTGAGTCTGTGGGTGGAAGGACCTTCGCGGCCACTGGAGATTTTATCCCTGAAGCCTGCTCGGATCTGCTCACTCCTCTCAGTGCCGTGTGGCCAGGGCAGGGCAGGGGAGGGCTCCACTCCCATCCGGGTGCGCGATGGACTTTTGGGATCCATTTTTCAGGGCTCTCTAGAATGGAAATCTCCTTCACTCTGTTGCTGCATGGCTTCCACTGTTTCAGAATTTGTTGGGAGTTCTTTTTAGAGGAAATCTATGGGCTGTGGGTTCGGAGCTAGCATATGTGGGTCTTTCTACTCCTCTGTCTTGGCTCTGCCCCCAATGCAAATTTTTTAAATAAAATACTAGCAAGGAGATTACAGCAATATGTCACAAAGATTGTACTCTATGACCAAGTGAGATTTATACCAGGAATTCAAGACTGGTTTGACATAAAGGAAAATATCAGCATAATTGGCCATCTCAATAAAAAAAGTCATTTGATTATGTCAATAGATGCAGAAAATATCTTTTGACTAAATACAACACCCATTTTTATTAAAAAGTACTTGAAACTATAAGAATTAATGGAGCTTTTCTTAAATGATGAACAGCATCTATCAAAAACCAAGAGTAAGCATTATCTCTAATGGGAAAAAGTTAGAAGCCTTCTGAAGAATATCAAATTGATCTGGAAGAATGGAAGGTTAAAAATATTAAGGGAACAGTTTTAAAATTGTGACAGGTTGGCTATAAGTGGATATCAAAATAATCTTATACTAAGAAAGAGTGATGGGTCAGTGGAAAAGAGCAGGTACACAATATGCAGTAATAAATGGTCATGATAAACTAGAGTTTGATAAACCCAAAGATTCAGGTTTTGTTGTAAGAACTCATAAGCTGAAAATAATTGCTGGAAAAACTGGAAAACAGTTTGGAAAGAAGCAGATTTTGGCCATTATCTCACACTGTATTCTAAGATAAGGTCAAAACAGATAAATAATTTAAAAATAAAAGGCTATAATAAGTTGAGAGAACATGGAAAACTATATCTATCATATCATCATGGATAAGGGAAAAGTTTATGACCAAACAAAAGTTAGAAAAGATTATGAGAAGCAAAATGAATAATTTTGATTGCATGAAATTTTATAAAAGCTTTTATATAGTAAAAATAATGTAGTCAAAACCAGAAGGACAATTATAAACTGGAAAAAAAGTTATAGTGAGTTTTTCTGATAAAGTTCCCAAATTGAGACAGTTGATCTATGGTCAAAGGATATGAACAGGCAATTTTCAGAAAGAGAACTCAGAACTATCAGTAATTATATTAAAAATGCTCTATTTCAGTACCTGTTAGAGAAAAATAAATTAAAATAACACTGAGATACTCTTTTAAATCTATCAGATGAGAATGCTGGAGGGGATGTGGGAAATGGGTACACTAAAGCTCTTTTGATGGAGTTGCAAACTAGTTTAACCATTCCACAAAAACATTTGGAACTGTGCCCAGAGAGATACAAAACTACCAATATTCTTTGACACAGCATTACTACCATAAGGTCTGTATCCCAAAGAAATGAAAGAAAAGTAAAAAGGGTCAACAAAAAAATATTTATAATGGCTTTTTGTAGTGGCAAAGAATTGGAAATTAAGAGCATGTTCTTCAATTAGGGAATGGTTGAGTGAGTTGTGTAGATTATTGGGATGGAATAGTATGGTATTATAAGAAATGATGAGAAGGTTGGCTTCATAAAAAAACAAACAAACCTAAAATGACTATATGAACTCAAGCAGAGTGAAGTGAGCAAAATCAGTAAAACATAGTACACAGTAACACAATTGTGTAAAGATGATGAACTGGAAAAGACTTAGCTACTCTGATCAATACAGTGATCCAAGATTATTTCAAAGAACCTATGAAAAACACTATTCACCTCCAAAAACAAAACTGATAAATTCTAAAATCACATTAAAGCATACTTTAAAAAGTTGTATTTTTCCTCCTTTTCTGTTTGTTTGTTTTTTTTCAACATGGATAATACAGAAACATTTTGCATAACCTCACATATATAATCTATACCAAATTGCTTGCCCTCTCAAGGAGTGAAATAATTTGAAACTCAGTATTTTGAAAAATGAATTTTATTTTTTACATGTAATTTGAAAATATTTTTTATTTAAATAGTATTTTAATATTTTATTTTTTCCAAGACACTTTTTAACATTCATTTTTTGTATACAATTTTGGGCTCCAAATTTTCTCCCTCCCTCACTCCTATCCATCCTTCCTAATATGGTAAACAGTTTGATATATAATATATGTGCAATCATGTAAATCAGGTAAAAAAATCATGCAAACATTAATCATGTTTGGAAATAATAAACAGAACAATGCAAAAAACCATGAAAAAGTGAAAACAATAAGCTTCAATCTGTTTTCAGACTCTATCTGTTGTTTCTCTGGGTGTAGATAGCATTTCCCTTTTATGACTCTTTGGACTTTCTTGGATCATTGTACTGCTGAGAAGAGCTAAGTCAATCATAGTTGATCATTTTACAATATTACTGTTACAGTGTACACAGTTCTTTTTCTGTTCACTTCACTTTGCATCAGTGAATAGAGTCTTTTCAGTCTCTTCTGAAAATTGCCTGCTCATCATTTCTTATAGCACAATAGTATTCCATTACTTTAATATTCCATAACTCATTTAGCCATTCCACAATTGATAGTCGTTCCCTCAATTTTCAATTTATTCCCATCAAAAAAAGAGCTGTTGTAGATTTTTTTGTACGTGGTGGTCCTTTTCCATTATCAATGAACTCTTTGGGATACAGACCTAGTAGTGATATTGCTCGATCAAAGGGTATGCACAGATTGTTTGCCCTTTAGGGATAATTTAACTGGAAAATCTTTAAAAATAAATAGAAATATATTTAAAAAAAACAAAGAAAAGAATTACGTGTATGAGGGTCAGCTTGTGCAAAAAAAAATCAGAATATAGAATACCATACAAGAGGAACAACATGAAAGGTTGGTTTGATTCAAAATTATAATGTATGAGATTGAATGGTGTAAAATCAGACTAGAAAAAGAGCCTGGAATCAGATTTTAAGGGCTTTAAATGTCAAACACAAGAACTCCTACTCCTATTCCTATTTATTAAGGAAACATAGATAAGGCATGCCAAATTTTGCAGAAGGTGGCCAGGGAATCAAGGTATGGGAGAAGTAGGTTTCCATGAGTGTAAGAAGATGTAAAAAAAAATTGGGTCTTTTTCTTTAAAGTACAACTTTTGCCCAAGGGTACAATGTTGGAGCCTGTAAATTGGGATCAGGGTTTGAGGGTGGGTTTCAGTAGTTTAGGATTAAAGGAGAGTGGAAACAATAAAAGGAAAGACTCGTTCTTCTATTTTGAATCACAACAATTCAGAGAATATAAGAAAAAGTTATCACTAAATATAGGCAATAAATGATCGACCTCAAGGAATGGTAGCTCAGTCCTAGGTCCAGTTAGGATGTTGATTATCCCCCTTGTTGTTGGTATGGAAAGGAAGTGTTGAGATTTGAACTGATGCTGTCAGGGTAGCCAGATGGAAAGGGATCTCTGTCTAAACTGTCGGTGGATGTGTAGGCCTAAGATGGTGAAAATTGGTTGAGGCTTTGTTGCTAAGGTGCTCTAGTAATCGAGAGGATAAGAAAACATAAGAAAATCTCAACCATCTGAAGTTACTCAATCAGGGGGTAGTCCTGGATGCAGTGGACAGCACCAGGGTTCTCACGTAGGTGACTTTGGTTCTCCTGTCTCGACTTCAAGGATGGGTGTTTAGGGAAACCTGGTCTGTCGACTAGGTTAACTTTTGAAAAACCCAACAGGTATTTCCTGAAACTTCAGTTTCTAAAGAGATCATCATTTCTTATTAAGGAATCATTACTGAGTGAAATGCTCTCTCTGAGAAAATCTACCACATCTCAAACCTTATGTTAACATCTGTCCTTGCTCAGTTCACCACCTTGTACTTTTTATCTGCTATCTTTTGTTGTCTATAATAGCATAACATGTACATATGGCGTGTGAGTAGGGAGCTCTGATTTCATAATATCTTCTTTAAGCATTTCCTGGGACTGTGTTAAAAACATAGCTAGTACCATGGTGGTAGCGTATATTCAAACAATGCATGGCTGTACAGACCATTTACCTGAACAGTTTCAATGAGGATACAAATTTGAATGCTTACTTGAAACCACGAGGACTGATACTTTAGTGACTCCACTACCCAGCAAAGTTTTTTCCTCATTCCCCTCTCTTTGTTTCTGACTTCCATTGTGTTATCATGGATTAAGCTGTTTTTTCCTGGCAAACTGACAAAGCAGTTCTCAAGACTTTATTGGCCCAGGGGGCTAAGGCCCAAGCTGTAAAGTGTCTTCATAGATTCTGGCCAAATTATGAAAACTTTCTGGTCATGTAATGAAATAAAAGGTCTATCCATGTGTGTTGGAGCCCTTCAGTCTAGGTTTTCCTGGGAAGAGGTGAGTCACTACACTCTGCCCTCTTTCCAAGCTAAGTCCCTACTGAATACCCTTTCTATTCCATGTCTGAGTAAATCTCGGTTTGTTAACTATTAAATGATGACTACCATAAGAGTGATTCATTTGTTTAAGTGTCAAATCTAAACTAATAGAGGTCTTAATCAGGCTTTCCCCCATTCACCTCAGTGAAATGAATGGTGTTTCATTTTTAATTATCTATTAAAGAGATTCATTAGCTTAAAGTGACACAAGATAATCATCCTATAAATATTGACACTTGCCAAGAAATATCTTAACCCAGATGTGGATATCACTGACAATTAATTTGGTTTTTTTCTAATCCCAAAATAAAGTCGAGAAAAAAGAAGTTTATACAGATATAACTTCAGGCTTGCAATATAACCCATGGAATAATAGAACCCTTAATTCCCTCCTGACCTATAGCACCTACAATTAATCTGGGTGGAAATAAAAATAGCCTCAGAAACCTTTTGGTCCTATACAAAGTTCAAAATGTGGTTGCCGAAAAGCTGGAAAATTGTTAAAATAGTCACTAACCTGAATGATACTCCTCTGCACTCAAAGCGACAAAAGTCTGTGAAAATAGGAAGTTAACCTAGAAAACATACATGGTCTTAGTAAGTGGTGCATCTCTGTTCCTCCTTTCCTTTTCCCATTCATGAAACTTCCCACTCTGCCAGACTCTCTCAGGAAAAATATGGGAATCATAAATGTAGTCCATGATGAACCTGAATAACTCTTTTTAAGTCTCTTGCATCTATAAATTTCCCTTAAGTCTTCAGCGACTTAGTTGTTTTAAACTTTTGAGAGCATTTCTTACCTGTTGCTTTTACCACAGAAGTAAAGATCGTCATAGGTCAATCTTTGCTTCTAAGAAAAACTATAAAAATGACAACTAGTTTCATTATGTAGTCTTTCATTGATAATTGTATTTACATACTTTTCTTGTGTTCTACTTTTATATTTGGTTGCAAAATAAATAATCAGTAACTCTTACTGCACTGTGTTTTTTGTTTGGGTTTTTTAAAGAATGCCTCTAAAAACTTTGTCTCATGCAAAGTTCTTCTTTTCTTTTACTTATTAGGCTCACTTTTATTAGATATTTGATTTTGTAGCTTGAGATCTTTTGCTTTTTGAAATGTGATATTCCATTATTTTCAATGATTCTTTGTGAATGTGGAACAAAAACATTATTATTCAATTTCTCTCTTTAATAGTTGAAGTTTTTCTCTCTCAATCTTTAAAAAAAATCTTTTTTATTGAAAATGTTTAGTTTATCTTGAAATCTGTTTTTTGTTTATTTTTAGCAGATTCTTTCCGTTAATCTTTTAGTGTCTGTATAAAAAATCTGAGCAATTTTCTTCTACTACTTCCTGCATTATATTTTTTAAATGAGAGAGTCTTACTCTTGAATTGTCTTCATCAATCTTATATTCAAGGTCAATTGCCTTGCTTTCTACAAAATTGTATTATTTTATGGTATTTAATAATATAGCTAACATTCAGTCTTTTTTTTCTTCTGCCAAATTTCATGCAATTTATTTTATTTTTTTTGTTCCAAATATTATGTTCTCTTTCTCTCTTGATTTTCTACTTCTTTGGAGAGATTCTAAATTATTCATGAATTTTCATACTCTGCAATTTATGGAATTTTTAAAATATATTACAGAGAATTATAATTTTTAAAAACCTAAATTAATTCCATAGTTTATTTTTAAATGATTTTTATTTCTATTTGGAATCAATCTATGATTTCTTGCTCTTCTTTCTTGATTCTTGTGCCATTTAAAGGATTTTTTTCTTCAGTAAGACCATATTATTTCATATTCCTTCATATAGCAATTTTTGTTTAACATATTTATTTTATCTTAGAGACTCTACTCAATCTTGCCTTTAATTTTTTTTTTGATGGTATATCTGCTTGTGCTCAAGACATTAAGACAGGTTGTTTTTAGCATGTATATTTTATTGTTCACTCTGTTTCCTACATTTCAACTGACGTATAAGCTCTTAAGTCTTTGGATGCTAGATGATCTCAGTCCCTTACATTTCAGGATTTGGAGGCTTATAGTCAAGCCTTAAAAATAGGAACACTTTGAGGGGAGATGTGTTATCTCAGATGGTTTTCAATTCATCTTTGTCTCTCTGCTGGTCACAAGTTCAACTCTTTCTTTATACTGAAGCCTCTTTATACTGAGCCCATGTTTCCCCCTCAGATTTACTTATTACAATAGCTTCATAATCTCCCTTGTGGAAGAAACTTGAACAAGTTCCAGTTACTACTTGCATCATATCAACATCACTACTTGCCAAATCCTTGCTCAATTCCTATATAGCTGTATAAAGGAGGGAAGGGATTTCATAGTAAAAGCAAAACTCACTTTCAATTAAATAAGCAATTATTAAGCATCTAATTTGTATAAGATACGGTTGCTATGCTCTGGAGTTGCAAAGATAAGAAAATTACTCAGTTCTTCCCTCAGAAGAGCTTATAGTCTAGTGCAAGAGGGTATAAAATAAATTTACAAAATAATACAAGTTAGAATATAATTGCATAGATAAAATTAAGTTCTGAATCACAAATGGAGGAAAGATTATTTTCTATGTTGCAGAATCTGAAAACATACGTAACTGAGAGCACCTAGGCTAGAAGTCATAAATTTTCAACATGTAGAAAATTGGGGGTCAAATTATTGCAAGAATGGAGGATTACATATGCTAAGAGGCAGGGGAAAAACAGAAGAATTTGATTAAGAAATGGGACTATATGTAATATGGAATCCCTATATTTAGGCAGTATTAAATAAATTTGCAAATATAACTTCTACTTTATCATGTAGGTAATAGTAAATACTAATGCTTTTTTTAAGTGGATGATGGCACCCAAATTAGCCATTTGCAGTGTTCTTCAATCATGCAGGTGCTATGTTCCCTATTATATCTAAAGTGCTTCTACTCATTTTTAAGCTTTAAAATTGCACTCCCTTATTTGACCATTCTCTCCCTACTCAATCCTATGATTTTCCATATAAACAGTTAGTCATGAAAAGGAGCATGGTGTAGCAGGAAGAATTTCGGATTTATCATCAGGAGAAATGTGGGTTTGAATCTCAGTTTTGAAACTTGCTCTGTATTTCTGGGCAAGAAAATGAACATTTCTTTAACTGAGGTAATAAAAGAATTTTAGATTTAGAGTCTGATGACTTGGGTTTGAATCCAAGCTTACTGGAAGAACTTTGTGTCATTTAACATCTTCTAGTTTCAGTTATAAATTAAAGAAGTGGGACCTACTAACCTAAACTCTCTTACCATTATAAATTCATGTTCTTTTGCAACTCTTCTGTAAAATAAGAATTATAAATATTATACTATCTACTTCATAGAGTTGCTTTTAAAGAAAGTTCTTTTTAAACTTCAAAGTGCCATAGGAATGTATTCTTTTAAGGAAGAAGGAATGAAGTGTCCTGATAATTCATCTTCTGAACAGAAACTGGTGATGTTTAGCTATACAGTCTTATATTGTTCTACCTTACAACCACAGGACCATTATAATATCTGCGATAACTAACTATTGGTATGGATATCTAAATATATAGTGTATGTATTGTGTAAGTTTAAAATAGAATCCCCTATTCTATTTGTGTACCACAGAGCTTGGGGCACATGATTATAAATCATTGATCATTTCATTTCTCACAGTTGTAACCCAGATTCTTTGGCTAGGAGCATCTGTGAAGCAGGACTTGTCAAAATCAAAAAGAAAAATGGAAATTGGGAGAAAATTTTAAGGCAAGTTTCACTGATAAATGCTTCATTTGTCAAATATACAGCAAAATGAGGCAAATTTATTTAAAAAGAGCCATTTCACAAATGATACGTGGTCAAAGTATATGAATTGGCACCTTTCAGAAGAAAAAGTCAAAGCTTTCAATAGTTATGTGAAAAAATGCTCTAAATCACTACAGAGTAGAGAAGTGAAAATTAAAACAACTCTGAGGCATCATTTCACACCTATTAGATTGGCTAACATGACAGAAAAGGAAAATGACAGATGATGAAAGGGATGAAAAATTTGAGAGTTTTTAACTAAATCAACCATTCTAGAGAACAATTTGAAACTATGCCCATAGCACTATGCATACCCTTTGACCCAGCAATACCACTACTACATCTATATCCATCTATAGAGAAAGACATGAACGGATCAAAACATACTTTTTTTGCTTTATTCAAACACACAAAATCAGTACACCTGAAATATAAGTACCCAGATGCACACAATTGAAATAAGGGGCTATAGCAGCATCTATTTTCTTCTGCTGAAGTAAAAAAGGCAGGAGTGACACTTACTATGTCAGATAAAGAAAAAGGAAAAATAGCTCTAATGAAGAGATAATCAGGGAAACTAAGTCTTGCTAAAAGGCACCATAAATAATGAAGCAATAACCCCCATAAATATATACGCACAAAAATGACATAACATTCAAATTCTCAAAGAGAAAGTTAAATGAGTTATAGGAACTATACTAGTGGAGTCCCTCAATTTTCCCCTCTCAGAACTGGATAAAATGAAACATAAAATGAAAGTGAAAGAAGTTAAGGAGATGAATAGGATTTTAGAAAATTTAAATACAATAGACTCTTTTAGGAAAATCAATGGAAGTAGAAAGGAGTACCCCCTTTTCTTAGCTGTATATGACATCTTCACAAACTTTGGCCATGTATTCGGATATAAAATCTGCACAAATGCAGAAAAGAAGATATATTAAATGGACTCTTTTCAGACTATATTGCAATAGACTATATATTCCATAAAGGGCTGTGGAAGCACAAATTAAACATGAATTGTACCTAAGCAATGTAATCCCCAAAAATAGTGGATCAAAGAACAAATCATACAAACAATAGGTGTGTGTGTGTGTGTGTGTGTGTGTGTGTGTGTGTGTTTGTCCTTTGTTTCTGAAGAAGACTATACCATCAGAGAAATAATGAAATGACTTGGACTTGACTTTGTTTTGAGTGAGGGAGGGCTGTGCAGGTCAGCAGCCTCACTCCTCCTTCTCATTTCTCATCTGAATCCAGTGACAAGATATTAATCAGGATGACTGAGGATGATACAGGATGAGGCAATTGGGGTTAAGTGACTTGCCCAAGGTCACAGAGCTAGTGAGTGTCAAGTGTCAGAGGTGAGATGTGAACTCAGATCCTCCTGACTCCTGCATTGGTGCTCTATCCACTGCACCACCTAGCTGCCCCTTAGAAACAATAAACAATAGGGCAACATACCAAATTTTGCAAGATGCAGCCAAATAGTACTTAATGGAAAATTCATGTTTCCAAATGACACATATTTCACATTTTTCCCCTTTTTAACATCAACTGACCTTGTTTTATAGTTTCTTGATGTCTCGTGTAGCCATTAACTGTGATTTGCCCAATTCTAATTTTTAAAAAATTATTGTCTTTAATTAGCTTTTGTACTATTTTTCCATTTGGACAATTTTGTCTTTTAAGAAATTATTTTCATCAGTGAAGCTTTGTACCTATTCCACTATTTAACCCATCTTGACTTTTCTTTTCCCAACAGAGTTGGAGAGGTCTTTTTTTCAGGGATGTTTTGTAACTCTTTTACAATTTGCCAAACCTGTTTTTAAGGTGTTACTTTCTTCAGTAATTTTGTGCATTTTTCACCAAATTTATCATTGTTTTATTTCTTGTTTCTTGGGGGTTTTTGAGGTAATTGGGGTTAAGTGTCTTGTCCAGGGTCACACATCTAGGAAGGCCAAATTTTAACCCAGGTACTCCTGACTCCAAAACTGATGCTCTATCCACTGTACCACCTAGCTGCCTCTATTCATTGTTTTTCAATTTTTTATTGCTCTTCTTTCTTTCCCAAATATTTTTTCTATTTCTCTTATTTGATTTTAAAAATAATTTTTTTAACTCTTCCATAAATTCTTCTTAGACTTCGAAACTTTACTTGTAACTCTTTTGACATCTTTGTCCTCTTCTGAATTGTTTTGATCCTTCCTATCATTGCAGTTTTTTATGGTCCAATACCTTTTTTTTTCTGTTTGTTCATTTTTGTTATTTCTTGATTTTGAACTTTTTGTTAAAGTTGTGCTTTACTCACCTTGGATCAATACACTGTCCCAAGCTTTAGTTTTTTTTCATCTGCTGTTTTCAGAACTAGATCTGAGGGTTTGAAAGTGTCTGGTACTTTCAAGGTGGTATTATCTGGAAGAAGTAGTCACTACTCTCCTGGTCTGTGCTGTGGTCCTTATCCAAGAAAGGCCCTCGGTCTCTTAATGCAGCAAGTATCATTGCTTCCTAACACTGTACTTTTCTCCGTCCTATAAGGAGAAAAGTTTCTCCTTGAAACCTAGAAGCTAGTATGGGAAAGAGTTGCCAAACACCATCCTGTCCTTTGTCCAGTGCTAGCACAGGACAATTTGTGATCTCTTTCTGATCAGTTCCTCATTTTCCTTACTATCTCTGGGCTGAGAGCTACCAAAGCTGCTGCTACTTTTGTTTTCACCACCAAGACCCACATCTAGTATTGCCATAATATATGCTCCAAGTTATCCCCCACCATAGCGTCACAGACTCTTCCTTCCATGCTCCTAAGTTGCCTCAGGAAAATGTTTCATCAAGACCCTTTTTAGGCTCTGCACTCTAGAATTCAATTTGAGTTTTTACATTAAAGTTGTTTGGAGAGAAATGTTGAGAGAGCTCCGGTATGGTACTTCCTCTACTGTGCCATAGTGCTTTCAAACCATGCAAGAAATTTCAATGCCCTTTGAAGTCCCCTTTTCATTATCATCAAATTTGATAGGGTATATTGGTTGTAGTTTTACATATCTCAAAATTCTTTCTTTTAAACCATCTTTATCCTCTCGTCATCCCCCATGCCTCTGCTACCTGTAGCTATATGTTGTTTGAGTGCCTCTGCAGGCTTTAAGACATGTAAATTTCCTAGGTTTGTGGAATGAGGAAACCTCTATCACTCCCATAACTTTTGTATTGTTTTCAGATTTGGGCTTTCAAAATATTCTTCCTCACAGTGACATGCAAATTTCGCTGCAATGTAGAATGAGTAAAAGTCAAATAAGCCAGTAAATGTAGGTTGAGATAGACTGGGAATAGCTTTAAATATGAAGCAGAAGGATCATGGAATCATAGATAGAGAACTGAAAAGGATCCAAAAGACCATCTGGTCCAACACCATCACTTTACAGAGAAGAAAACTTAAGTGCAGAGAGGTTTAATTATACAGGGACTAATTGAGAGAACAAATTTTTTTGAACTCCAACCTTCTGACCCTACATCCAGAATCCTTCCCACTTATCCTAGAAGTGATTGGTAGACACCGGAACTTCTTAAGGGCAATGGAGAGTAGGTTGTAATGATAACAGCAACCTTTGAGGAGAGGCTGTGTAAGTATCATCATATCTACTTTACTTACTTGGAAATGGAGCATCATAGAGAATTAAGGAAACCCCTAAATTCCCAAGGAGAATGAAGAAATTAGGACAGGTCTCAAACCCATGTTTCCTGTTTCTTAGTCCAGTGCTCTTTCTACTATACGTCATCACCTCATAAATTGTAGAAGGATATGTGAGCCTGGTGAAAAAGGGAGAAAAAAAGTCCCTGTTCCAATATATCACCAAATACTAAACATAAGATTAGATATTTAGTGGTGTATCCATTTTATTTCCATCTAAAATTTTTTAGGAACACAAAGATGAAAAAATGAAATCATCATCAGTAGTAGCAGTAGTAGTAGTAGTAGCATTTATAGGGGATATGGAACAAGGATTTATATATACTATATGCCAAGCAGTATGCTAAGTACCTTACAAACATTTTGTCACATATATTTTTTTACAAAAATTCTAGGAAATGATGTATCCAATCCATTTAAAAGAAAGGAAATTGAGGTGAGGATATATGTATTCTAAGGCTATACAATTAGTATAAAATTTTCAGTTGGATGTATTTCTCCCCAACTCAGCCTAGAACTCTTTATCATGAATCTGGACTATTATTACTTATAATTGTAGTCTACTTAGACAAGGACAAGCATATTTGGGAAGAAAAAGATGTATAAAACAGAGAAGTCTGATTCTTTATACAGCAGTCTCTCTCTGTCTCTTTCTCTCTTTCTCTTTTACTTGTAACTATAATCCAACCATCAAGAGCCATCAGGGCCTGGACTAGTACCAGGTAACTTTGGTCCCTATTCCCATGCTTATTTTCTGGGTAGTCTTTGGATTATCCTTAGCTCATTTCAATAAATTTCAGGGCAAAACTAAGGACTCTGGATGGACTCTTGGCACTTAAACTTGTTAAAACTTGTTTCTCCAAATTTACCCACTCCAGGCTCAGTCTGATCTTATGAATTCAACGCTTGACTAGCTAGGCACTGAACGACTTTGTACTGTTCTGTATTGTTCAGTTCAAGAGTCAGGCACATTGAGGCTTCCTCCACCTTTTAGCTTTGATGTCAGAACTTTGAGTTCTCAGAACATTAAGTTCTGTGACAGGGTTTCTAATCTGAAAATATCTTTTCTAACAGCCTGGGCACTGAAGCAGAATGCTTTGATGTTGCTGTTAGTTCCATGTCTTGTGTATAACACCAAAGAATCACTTCTTCAGTTGGAGGGGTCTTTCATTCATTAGATGCTCACTGTGTTATTATAGCTAAAAATTACTTTCTTTTATCATCCTACATCATGAGATATGAAATGTCATGAGTAACAGGTTGATATAATGCTAAAGAAAGAAGCTATAGTTCCATCCATAGTATTGTTACTACTACTAAACTATTGCTACTGCTACTACTACCACTGCTCCTCTTCCTCCTCCTCCTTCTACTGCTGCTGCTACTTACCACTATTAGCTAACATTTATATTTGAGCTTTCTAAAGTTTACAAAGCATCATGTGTATGTGTATGTGCGCGCATGCGCGCACGTGTGTGTGTGTGTGTATAAAACCTCATTTGATCTTCATAACAATACTTTTCTGTAGTTGTTGTTATTATAACAATGAGAAAAACTGAGTCTGAAATAGGTTAGTTAATTTGCCCCAGATCCCACAACTAGAAAGTATCTAATGCAGGATTTGAACTCAGGTTTTCCTGATTCCAAATCTCTATTCATATCTTAAAGTATTATTAAATTTAATGAAGCAAAAACATCAGTACTCATATGGGACAAAGTAAAAGAAAGTACTATTCAAATCCGATTCTGTTCACACCCCCTCTTTTTAGCAATGAGGAGCAGTGAGTGGCTCAAGGCCATACAATGGTACTGCAGAGAGAGGTAGAATTCATAGTCTCTTGAATCTCAGAGTACCAGACTAGTATTCTACCAGACTAGTATTCTGACTAGTACCATTTGACCTAGAGGCATCTTGGAGTCAAGCAAAGAGTCCTGGGTCTGGAGGACCCATATTTGCTGTTTACTCAATAGGTAACCTTGAGCAAATCTTTTCAACACTTTGGCCTTCCATCAAAATTAGGGAATTTGGTCAAAGGACCTTCAAAGGCAGCTCTAAGGGGCCTCTAAAGTTAAAAAGCTAACAATGAATTTTTAACAAGTTAACAGTTAAGTGACTACTACTTACCAGGCAGTTCAAGACAGGAAAATTTATTGATTTCTTTAGACAACTAATTCTATTAGCTTTGTACGTTGGCTCTTATCCTCTCTTATATAGGGGTGACTAGGTAGCACAGTGAATAGATACTCGGTCTCAGCTTTCCTTGAGGTCAGGCACTCTGTTAGGTACTAGGGCAAAGAAGACAAAAATAAAATGGTGCTTGCCTTTAAGGAGATTGGTTTTCCTAGGGAATTTAATGAGTATACGTAAGAGGAACAATCATTTCTTAAGTACTTACCATGTGTTGGCACTGTGCCAAGAGCTTTGCACACATTATATCATTTGATTTACACTCTAAACCTTTGGATTTGGTGCTACTATTACACTCATTTTCCAGTTTAGAAAATTTAGGGTGGCAAAGCCAAGATGGCAGAGTAGGAGTCTAGCTCTCCCCCCACAGCCTATAAAATATCTGTAAAAAATGACTTTCAACAAATTCTAGAGCAGCAGAAGCCACAGATGAACAGAGTGAAAGAGATTTCCAGCCAAAGGTAACCTGAAAGGCCGACAGGAAAGGTCTATCCCATGGGACTCTGAGCTGAATGGGGCCCAGCCCTAGCCACACGGCAGGGAGGAACAGGACCAGAACAGGCCTCTGGGGCAGAATCCCCAGCAGGGAGGGTCTCAGATACCTCAACCCATAAGCACCAAAGAAAGTTTCAAAGGTCAATAAAAGGGCATTTCCTACAGGGCGAGAGGGGAGCAAGGTTCCCCCAGCACTGGCCCCAGGCAGCAGCAGCAGCATTAGTGATGGCTGCAGCAGTGGGTGTCCATTTGTAAAGCACTCAGCCTAAAGTCCCTGGAGGGATTGAGCAGTTGATCTGAATCTCAGCCCTGAGCACAGTCCTGGGGTGAGGAGGAGCACTAGGACCCTCCTCTTGACAAAGGATTCAGAAGTCAAGTAACTGGTTGGGAAAATGCCCAAAACAATGGAAAAAAAATAAGACCACAGAAGGTTATTTTCTTGGTGAACAGGTATTTCCTTCCATCCTTTCTGATGCAAAAGAACAATGCATACTATTAGAGGAAGTCAAGGCTTCTGCATCCACTACCTCCAAAATGAATAAGCAATGGGCACAGGCCATGGAAAAACTTGAAAAGAGAGTCAAGAACTTGCTAAAGGAGACCCAAAAAAATGCTGAAGAAAATAACACTTTTTAAAAATAGGCTAACTTAATTGAAAAAAAGAGTTCCAAAAAGCCAATGATGAGAAGAAAGCTTTAAAAAGCAGAATTAGCCAAACAGAAAAGGAGGTTCAAAAGCTCACTGAAGAAAATCATTCTTTAAAAATGAGGGTGGGGGGGGCGGAGCCAAGATGGCGGAGTAGAAAGACTCACCTATGCTAGGTCCGAACCCACAGCCCATAGATTTCCTGTAAAAAGAACTCCTGACAAATTCTGGAACAGTGGAAGCTGCGCAGCAACACAGTGAAGGAGATTTCTGCTGCAGAGAGGCCTGAAAAACCAACCACAGGGGTGCCCAGACGGGAGCAGAGTCCTGTCCTGCCGAGGGCTCCCCTCCAACACCCCGGCCACGTGGCACTGAGAGGAGCGAGCAGAGCCCAGCAGGCGGCAGGGACCTGAATCTCCGGCGGCTGCGAAGGTCCCTCCACCCACAGATGCACAGGTCAGTGAGAGAGACGGGCTGAGAGGGGAGCGGGGGATCTCCGGGACTCGGACCCCCTGGGAGGCTGCGGCCGCAGCAGAGGCAGCTACGGGCAGAGCAGGCTGGAGCTCCACCGCTGCTCCATTACAAAATTTCTCGGCATAAACCCCCTGAGGGAACTGAGGCTGAGAGGCGGCCCTGCCCCCACCTGAGAACCAGCAGATAAGCCCCCATTGAAGAGCACTCAGGGAGCCGCCAAAAACCCTGAGGCTGGG
>CM053770.1:333085263-333121409 GCA_028658325.1 Potorous gilbertii | reverse complement strand
CAAATGGGGAGAAAATTTTGGAACCCAAAATCTTGTGAAAATGAATGTAAAAAGTTAAATAAATTTATTAAAAAAAAAATGAGGGTGGAGCTGAGGGAAGCTAATGACTATATGATAAACCAAAAAGTTACAAAACAAAACCAAAATAATGAAAAAAATAGAAGATAATATGAAATATCTCATTGGAAAAACAACTGACCTGGAAAATTGATCCAGGAGACACCATTCAAAAATTATGGACAACTTGAAAGCCATGATCAAAAAAGAGCCTAGACATCATCTTTCATGAAATTATCAAGGATAACTGCCATGACATTCTAGAACCAGAGGGTAAAATAAATATTGAAGGATCCACCAATCATCTACTGAAAGAGACTTGAAAAGAAAATCTCCTAGGAATATTGTGGCCAAATTTCAGAGTTTCCAGGTCAAGGAGGAAATATTGCAAGCAGCAAGAAAGATACAATTTGAGTATTGTGGAAATATAATCAGGACCTGGCAGCTTTTGCATTAAGAGATAGAAGGGCTTGGAATAAAATATTCCAGAAGTCAAAGGAACTGGGATTAAAACCAAGAATTACCTACCCAGCAAAACTGAGTATAATACTTCAAGGGGAAAAAATGGTCCTTCAATGATGTAGAGGACTTTCAAGCATTCTTTATGAAAAGGCCAGAACTGAAGAGAAAATTTAACTTTCAAACACAAGAATCAAGAGAAGCATGAGAAGGTAAACAGGAAAGAGAAATCATAAAGGACTTTCTAAAGTTGAACTGTTTATATTCCTTCATGGAAAGATAATATTTGGAACTCTTGAGACTTTTCTCAGTATTTGGGTAGGTGAAGGAATTACACACACACACACACACACACACACACACACACACACACACACACATATATACAGGCAGGTTGAGTTGAATCAGAAGGAATGATATCTATGAAAAATAGAATCAAGGGGTGAGAGAGGAATATATTGGGAGGAGAAAGGGAGAAATGGAATGGGGCTAATTATCACTGATAAAAGAGATAAGAAATTTTTTTTTCAATGGAGGATAAAAGGGAGGAGGTAAGAGGGGAAAAGTGAAGCTTACTCTCTTCACATATGTCTTAAGGAGGGAATAACATGCTCACTCAATTTGGTATAAAAATCTAGTTTACACTACAGGAAACTAGGGGAAAAGGGGACAAGTATGGGGTGAGGGGGATGATAGAAGGGAGGGCAAATGGGAGAAGGGAGTAATTGGAAGTAAACACCTTGGGGAAAGGACAAGGTCAAATGAGAGAATAGAATAAATGGGGGACAGGGTAGGATGGAGGGAAATATAGTTAGTCTTACACAACATGACTATTATAGAAATCTTTTGCAAAATGACACATATATAGCCTGTATTGAATTGCTTGCCTTCTGAGTGGGGATGGGTCAGGAGGGAAAAAGGGGGAGAAGTTGGAATTTAAAGTATTAGAAACGAATGTTGAGAGTTGTTATTGCATATAACTGGGAAGTAAGAAATACAAGTAATGAATACATTTTTAAATTCAACTCAATCTGCTTATGTGTGTGTGTGTGTGTGTGTGTGTGTGTGTGTTTGTGTGTATCCATCCACCTACCCAAATACTGAGAAAAGTCTCAAGAATTACAAATATTATCTTTTCATGAAGGAATGTAAACAGTTCAACTTTAGAAAGTCCTTTATGATTTCTCGTTTCTGTTTACCTTCTCATGCTTCTCTTGAATACGTGTATACACGTATAGAAATCTATCTGCCCTACAGAAAAAATAGAGGAGATGAGAATAAGGGAAGGGTGGGGTGTGATAGAAGGAAGGGTACATTGAGGGAAGGGGTAATCAAAATGCAAGGTGCTATGGGGTGGGGAGAGGGGAGAGATGGGGAGAAAATTTGAACTCAAAATTCTGTGGAAATGAATGTCAAAATCTGAAATTAAATAAATGAAACTATAAAAAAACTTTAGTCAGTCAGAGATGGTAATTTGCCCAGGGTCACACAATTAGTGTATGGAGTCAGATTTAAATTTAGATCTCCCTGACTTCAGATTGAGTGCCCTATCCACTGTGTCAACTAGTTGACATATAGATAGATAAATAGATACATATATACACCCATATGGTTCTATATACATACATATACACACATACATACAAAAATATGTATAGCTAGATGGTGCAATGGACAGAGTGCCAGGCCTAAAGTAAGGAAGACTAATCTTCTTGAGTTCAAATCTGCCTCAGACACTTCCTATCTGCACAAGCCTTAGCTAGTCATTTGATTTTTTTGCCTAGTTCCTCATCTGTAAAATGAACTAGAGAAAGAAATGACAATCCTTTCTATTATCTTTGCTAAGAAAACCCCAAATGGGTTCATGAAAGCCAGATTATACGTTTGGAATTACGTATTATATAATACCCTATTTAGTTTGTGTGTAGCTATCTATCTATCTATCTATATATAGATAGATATATAGACACATCTATATATAGATATACATATATACACTTTAAGATATGATTTTACTATACACACACACATATATATATGCATATATATGTGTGTGTGTGTGTATGTGTGTTGTGCTGGGCACTAAATTTTAGAATACCAACTGACTACCTGAAATGCAACATGGCGTAGTAAAGGAATTCTTAAAATTTTTTGCATGTGTTTTATCACCCTTTGAAGTTTGGTGAAGCCTATGGACTCCCTGTCCGAAAAAAAAATTAAATTCGTGAAAAAAATATGTATAACTCCAAGAGAGGCCAATTATATTGAAATGTTAAAATGTTGTTATTGTTGTTGCTTTAAGCTCACAAGTCCCAGGATAAAAAAAACCCTCATATAGCAGATTGTAGGGTTATGATTGCTTTAGGATCAATAGAAATTCCTTCAAGTTCTACTTTTGACACATACTAATTATGTGAACGTAGGCAATTCAAATTCTGTTAGTATTCTTAAGGAACTCTTTGAAACTAAAAATTCTAAATAAATTGTCAGTGTACCTTGTTAGAAGACATTTTCTCATTCAGTTATCCCTATATGGTTGAAATCATAGGTTTAAATGCAGCAGCAGCAGCAGCAGCAGTAGTAGTAGTGTAGTAATGGCAGTAGTAAACGAGGATTTATTAAGCACCTACTATATACCAGTACTGTAAAGAAAAAGTAAAAACAACTACAATGAAAACACTTCTGCTCTTAAGGAGCTCACAGTCTAAAAAGTGAGACAACATTCAAACATCTATCAATAAACAAGGTACATACAGATAAATTGGAGGAAATCTTACAAAGAAGGAAGGTATAACATTAAAAGGGATCAGGAAAAGCTTCATTCCGGTGAAATTTTTGCTGAGACAGACCTTAATGAAGTTAGGGAAACCAGAATGAGGGAAAGAATAAGAGGGACAGAAATATAGACATGGGGATTTGGGTGGGGGACGAGTAGGGTAGGTAGAGGAAATCAGGATACAGAGTTTCTTCTTCAAGGAGGATTAAGGAGCCTAGTGTTGATATACTGAAGACTTATTCTATGTTTTTATATGTTAGGACTAGGGAGAATTGCAAGGAAGAATACTGAAACCCTATAAAAGCAAGAACTTCCTAATAATCAAAGCAGAGCAAAAATGGGGAGGTGGGGCTTTTTCTGGAGTCTCATTTAGGAGTTTCCTGTCAGTAGAGGAGTTTAAGCAGAACATAAATGCTCATTCATCAATGATTATGTAGAGCCAATTCCTGTCACTGCTGGATTAGATGACCATTATGATCAAGCGTCTTATTCAATCAGAAAGCATTCATTATATACTTGCTGTGTACCAAAATGTGTGGATATAAAAAATGTAAGAAAAAAAACATACACATTCACAATAGGCCCTACTCTCAAGGAGCTTATATAACTGCATATAAACACATAAAGTGTGTGTGTGTGTGTGTGTGTGTGTGTGTGTGAGAGAGAGAGAGAGAGAGAGAGAGAGAGAGAGAGAGAGAGAGAGAGAGAGAGAGAGAGAGAGAGAGAGAGAGAGAGAGAGAGAGAGAAGCATCTTTTAGCTCATGACCCATGTAAAATTAAACCCATCCATTACTGGCTCTGCTGGGTTAACATTAAGTTGCTTTTTTGTTTTGTTTTGTTTTGTTGTATAAAAATGTTTTAACCCACAGTAAAATTTGATTTCCTTTCTCATTACTCTTAATCTGTTTTCCTAACCAACTTAAAAAAATTTAAATGGAGACCCTTCTATAAAAATTACAGTATTGGACTTTTTGTTAGAATGATCACTTCTCTGATCCTCAGAAACCTCAATTGAAAAGTTAACATATATATATATATATGTGTATGTGTGTGTGTGTGTGTGTGTGTGTGTTATATCATAATACACCAAGATTAGAAAGCACTAAGATTAAAAGGGTTTAGGAGAGGCTTTTGCAAAAAATCTTCACAACAATTATATGAAATAGATACTATAGTATATTAGGCAATGTTTCTGACTTTGGTTTTTGCATATATAAGATGCTTTCTCAATTAGAACGCAATCATATTGAAGACAAAGGATCATCTTTTGTTGTTTTTTCATCCCCTCACCAATACCTTACACATTCTAGGTATTCTATATATGTTTCTTTATACTAATAATGTTTAAGGAGATATTGCATTTTGATAAATTCAGACTGGTACAATGGAGACAGCTAAATTTCTAAAATAGAAACTAGGAACCTTATTTCCTCTCTGGTTCCATGAGTTATGCATGTCTTTTTTAGTTGTTTCAAAACCAAGAGAAAGGGGCTGAAATATACACTCCTCAGATTCTACAGATTCTTTGGATCATTATCCATATTGTGTCCTTTAAAAGAATATACACCTTAGTCTTTCTTTCTATATATTCTCCAAATGCACCTAATAGCTTACATGCATTTACTCATCTCTGTGCAGATAATTCTCAGATCCATAAATCCAGTCTTTGTCTCTCTTCTGTCTCATATCAACAACTTCCTATGAAATATTTCTAAATGGAAGTGCCATAGATATCTCAAAGTCAGAACTTCTTATCTTTTCCCCAGGACCCATTCTTCTGGAAATGACTTACAAATTTTTAAAATTGGAATTCAGTTTTCTAGGTTTAGAAATTTCATATGACTATGGATAGCTTTAATTTCTTTCTCTGAAAACTGCATGTTCACATCCTTTGACTTAATCCTTCATAGCAATGCAAGGACCTAAAAATTTCCCAATGGTCTTTAAAGGCAAAATGCCTTCCACATCCAGAGAAAGAACTATGGAACTGGATAGCAGAATGAAGCAGATCATTTTCTTTTGTGTTATGTTTTGTTTTGTTTTTTGGTTTCTCCCATTCATTTTAATTCTTCTATTCAACATAACTATGGTGAAAATGTGTTTAATAGGAATGTATGTATAAAACTTATATAAGATTGAAAATTGTCTGGGGGAAAGCAGTGGGGAAGAAGGGAAGAAACGGAGAGGGAGGAGAAAAATCTAAGATACATGGAGGTGACTATAGAACACTGAAAACAAATTAAATAATTATTTTAAAAAATTAAAAAAAGAGTTGTCTTTTATTATTTTTTTACATCATGGTGTTAAAATTTTTTCTCCTGTTCTTCTCAGAGACCTATAATCCTTAAGTTGTCTCTACCTAGCTTGGTTTTCATATCAGTATGTTTTGCATGCATAATAACATTTTAAAAATATGATTGTCTCTTGCTTCTCTTCTAGATTGTCTTTGATTTTTGTATATTTGTATTCCCAGTCCATTGTTTTCTCTTTTTTTGTTTATTGTTTGGTTTTGGTGAGAATTGCCTTGCAGGTTCCAGTTTTTCTACTTTGCTCATTATTTTTGCTGTGCAGGATATAAATTCTACTATCATAATTCTAAGTTCTCTTTTAAGCCCTCCAGGAAGAATGTGTTGTGGTTACATATTCCCTTTAAATTAATAGTATCCTCTGTTTTATGTGTTGGATTGCTTTCTTTTGTTTTGCAGTATTTATTCATCGATACCTGAACTCATTTACTGGATCTGGAAACTAGATTTCTTTCTGATGTAAATAATATTTTCCCTTTTGATTTATCTATTTATTTTCAATGACTTGGGTAGAAGAAAACTACCCAAGATCTCTGGTAATTTCAGCGCCACCCCCTTATTTTTTCCTATCATTTATTGGTTTACACTCCCTCTGATGCAGTTTACTTCAGGGCTGGATCTCAAATCACCTCATTCTTTTCTCCTGCTGAACAGTTCAAGGTTCATCAGCTCAAAGGTTTTTTGGTTTTTGTTTTTGTTTTCTCCCCAAGTGACTTTTGGGAGGACATAACTGATTTCATTCAACTGGATGCTGAGCTCTTTCCATCAAGTTTGAGGGAATGTTGCTTACACACACAATGAGTTGTTTCAGTGTCCTCTCCCACTCCTTCTGTTCCTGTGTGTTGTAATCAACACTTCAATGTTTTCTCAGTCTCACATCTCTCTTCCCTCCAATCCTTCCTCCACATATCTGGCAAAGTATTTTTTTCTTCAAAAACAAGGATATTTCTATGATGCAACTCTTCTCAATAAACAATGACTCCTTATTAAATCTCAGAACAAATATTAACTTTTCTGTTTGAAATTTTGGACCACCTGGCTCATTTACTATCTTTGCAGTCATTATTCTCCTATAAACATTCCATGAACCAGTCAAATTTTGCTATTGCTCTGATATGTCCTTTCCTATCTTTTGACACTGCCACTATTCTGATGCAGGTACTCATCACCTCACTTCTCTTGGATGGATTATTGAAATAGACTGCTCATGACTCTACCTGTCTCAAGTCTCCCAATTCCAAACCATTCTCCATTCATCCACTAGATTGATTTTCTTAAAGCACAGGTGCCATAATGTGAAACTCCTACTCAAAACAATCCAGTTGCCCCCTCCAACATAATGCAGTCAATAAAAAATGCTTCATTTGACATTCAAAGCCCTTCATATCTTTTCCCTTCCTACTTTTCCAATCTTCTTACATCTTAATATCCAACATGTAGTCTTCATGACACTGTCCCCCTGCCTGGTCTACCAAAAAACAATCTATTTCTAGGCCCTAGGCCCTCTGCCTGTCTTCCATACCTGAAAGTCTCTCCCTCTTCCTTCTATCTGCTGATTTAGAGTCCCAATTAAAATCCCATCATTAACTGGCAGCCTGTCCCAACCCATCTTAATTCTATTGCCTTCCTTCTGTTAATTATTTCCTACTCACCCTGTAAGTAACCTATTTTGTCTATATGTGTTCCTATATTTTCTCCTCAATTAAATTTTAAGCACCTTGAGAGCAGGGACTGTATTTTGACTTTAAAAAAAAAAACTTTAACACTTAGCACAGTGTTTGGCACACAGATGATAGTAAACATTTATTGGTTGATTAATTCATCAAACATAATATTCAATTTCTTTCCTCCATGCCTTCATACTGGCTAATCTCTTTTGTGGAATGTACTATTGCTTTATCTCCACCTCTTAGAATCCCTACATTTATTTAAAACTCAATTCCAATTTCACCTTTGGAATAAACCCCTTCCTTACAGGATTCTTGTAATTTTTTTCTCCTATTTTACAAACATTTTGACACACACACACACACACACACACACACACACACACACACACACACACACACACATATATATACTTTCTCCCTTGGTAAAAGATAAGCTCTATAGGAGTCAGAAGATCTTTATGTTCCTGGGGCCCAATATAGTGTCTGTCACAGTATAACTCCTTAATACATGTTTGTTGATTTATCAGTTGCTGGAATTCTCAATGATCCACCATCTCTTGCAAAACTATGAAACTGAAAGACATGCTATGTTGAGAATGGCATTGATATGTCACATTTTCTGATGAAGAGGGAAGAAAAATTAACTCTTTTGCCTGAGGCATTGCTAAACAGAATGTGCGTCAACTTTCGGTATACATGACTGGCTCAATTCATAACACTGCAGGGTACAAATATAAAAAGGATGCACCTTTGCCTTCCTCTTAAAAAGGATTCCCATCTGCTCTCTGGCCTGGCTGACTTTCTTGGGCAAAACCTTCAGTCATGAAGATCATTTTCTTTCTATTTGTTTTAGTTTTCTTTTTGGCCCCTGTTCCACCAGGTAAAACAATTTTTACTGGGTATGTTTCTGACATGAAACATGAGGAGGGTAGAGAGACAAATCATGAGGTTTTTTAGGATTATAATTTCTAGGAACAAAGAGAAATTCTGCCTCACTAAAGTGGGTTTGGTGTGCTTCCCCAGGAGTAAAATTGTGGGAAGGGGTTGAGACATGGCATAGGGTTAAATTTTAAGATGTTGGGGGGTATCATAGGGAAGAAATTCCTGAACTCTACTAAATGGATGGTTATGAAGAATGCTAGTCAATTAGTCAGTTGAATTAAGAAGCCACATTAAGAAACATGATAAAAAGTTGATTATTCTAAAAAAAAAAAAAGAAATTTGGACAGCAAAAGCATCTTTGATGGTCATTGCCATTGATATTGATCTAACTGGACCACAGAATCCATTTTGTAAAATGAAGTTGATGAAGTGTATTTGTGCCCCTGATGTTGTACATACTTAGTATAGCATTTCCAGTTCACAAAGTATTTTCTTCATAACTACCCACTGGAATCATCAGTGTACATATGATTCTCCTCAATTTCTAGATGAGAAAACTGACTCAAAGAGATGAGTGACTTGGTTCAAAGTCACACAACTAGTAAATGGCAGAACAGGGACTTGTAGTCACATCTTTTGAGCTTTAGTTCAGCATTCTTTCTTCTGTTACATGCTGTCTTTTATGGTTTTGTTTTGTCATTATTTTGGTTTCTTTGGTTTGTCTTTGTTTTGACAGTAATTACTTCCCTATCCTCCAAGGTCCCATGAAAAAATCAAGACCATCAGTGGGGGAGGAGGGGTTGGAAAGGGGTCTTTATCCTTACAGAATCTCATAGGAAATAGCCCTACTACCTCCTAACCCCAACTCACATGAGAACTATCATTTATCTGTAAGCACAGATTTTGAACCAGAATTGAACTTAGGGATGTTTAAATTCAACTCCCTTCATTTTAGAGAAGAAAGAATTAAGGCAAAGTCAGAGAGGTAAAACAGTAGACCAATGACTTTAACCCATGTCTTTTGATTTCAAATTCAGTGCTCTATGCAACATGCCATATTGATTCTAGAGAGATCGAGTAGAAAGGTCCATCCTGTAGCATTCCTCATCTTTTGGCTTCAATAAAGATAAAGTATAGCTATTGACTGCTATTCTGTATTTTCTCAGTAACCATGAGAAGGGAGGAATTGCTAAGAGAGTCTGTTATGACCAATCCATTTTCTGGGATGTTTAATTGTTTGTCTGTTTCTTACCTGTAGAGGGCATAGTAATATCATTCAGAGTAATTGAGCTCTGGCATTCCACTGGCTCTCACTCTGAATGTTTTTGAAGACATGATATTCCCCAAAAAGAAAAGATTCTTATGTTGATGGAGTGATAAGAATGAAAATAAAAAGGGACTTATTTAGATCCTCTAGATGAGCATTCTAATTTCACAGATGAAAAACTGAGGTGGAAGGAAGTTAGAAATGTTGTGCTCTGATCCCCCAGACACTAGATGGAGCAAGGGCCAATCAGGAATTCTGTTTCCGGAACAACAGCACCACAGAAACAGGCATGTGACCTCAAGGTGAGATAGAATGGGAAGAAATTGACTAGTGATCTCCATTCAAATCTTCTCATGGGGAGATGGTGAATATTTCCTTTGGAAATTTATTTCTTTTCTCTGGGAAAGAACTCCCCTAGAAGCAACCTGGGTCTAAGGGTCAGGCAATAGATAAGTCACACATCAAAGCACAGACAGAATGAGAGCCTGCCAGAGTGAGCAAGAATCTCAAAAATCATTTAATCTAACCCTCAAAAGATAAAGATTAACCCTCTATCTCTCTAACAACTAACTAATTACTGAGGCTAGGTTGAGTCAGCTCCATTCAGGGAGAAATCCCTTAATCCTTTAGGCAACTGATTGAAATGTTATGAGGTCTAGAATTCAATGGCTATATATAAGATAGGACTTTGAAGGATCCTACTAAAAGGCCTGTCGTCCCACAAAAGCCACCTTTGCCTACCTTTGGAAGGTATAAGATTTCCAGAGGCTACATGCTATATAGTATATGTGTATATATATCAGGTTTTTTGTTTGTTTGTTTTTTATCATCTGTAAGATTGGGATAGATCTTTTTTGAGAATCAAAGATGTAAGCTAAGTGTTTTGTTCCTATACAAAGAAATGTGATTCATTTATTATTAGTGAAAATATTAACATATTAACTGCCCCTCAATTAAATCAAGGAAGCACAGTAAGAAATAAGATTAGAAACTAAAGAAATTTGGTCAGTTGTACCATCTTTGCTGTTCATTAATGCTGAGATTAACTTAAATGGGTTAGAATTGTTACAAGGATAGAATGATATAATGTGGGATATAGTAAAATGCTATTTAAATATTATTTATGTACTATTTACCTTAGGAGGCCCTCAGAGTTGGAGCACAATTATTTCACACACACACACACACACACACACACACACACACACACACACACACACACACACACACATACACACTTCCATAAAAGCTATTAGAAAACCTGTGATTCTCTGACTAGGAACAGTGTGAACCTAAAGGTGAGTTCTTAACCTCTTCCTCAGCCCAGTTAATTCAGGTGTTGTCCAAATAAAATCAGACTCCCAAGCAGGATAGTATGCAGAATTTTGTACTAATTGAGCCCCAGGAGTTTTTTACTGGAGAATATAAAAATGAAAGTGGAGAGGCAAAGATTGGAATATACAGTTTTGGCTTAGAATTACCCACATGGGAGAGTGACCCAAGCACTTGAATAACTTTATAGCTCTAAAATTAAATTCCCTGGATTTCAGAGGACAAAGGAAGTGTATTTTTCAATACTCAAAATTCAGAGAAAAACAGAATCAAAAATAGGTTTCATTCTCATAAGAACACTACCGGGATTTTTTTTTAATGCAAAGAACAATAGGGCACTTAGCATTTGGTACACAAAAAGTTACTTATGCTTATCTTACCCTTCTATTACGTTTCCCTCATGTCACTAATTCTTGAAATCCACTTCATATGAAGGCCGTCTTGACATTTCAGAAACCCAAGAGAGTTTGTGTATGCATGTGTGTGTGTGTATTGTTTCATCTGAAAGTTGAAAAATTTGAAACTTTGGCTTGTGCATAATTATGAATATTTATACAGTGATATCCATGTTATCTAGCGATATGTTATTTACTGTTCCCAATGCCACTGGAGGAAAAAAATAGCCAAGTTATCATCCCTTCTCAAATTATGCTGTTGTTTTCCTGATGCAGATGCTTGACAGCTGTCGTCTCTTGTTATTTGTAAATTCCAATTAAGTTGACATACATCCTGCATGTAGGACAGGATAATTTGCAGATGCACTATATCTTGGTGAGACAATTTTTTCCCCAATTGGCATCAAAGGCAGTAAATAACATCTCTCTAGATGTTATAAATAGGCAAACACTGCTAATGTGTACACTGGAGCATTGCAGGAATATAACCCACTGTGGCATGATGCATCTTGGCCTCTGGCCAAGAGGACTTAGTTACCAGAAGTAATGAAAGGACATTGTTATAATGTAGTCTCAGCTATAATGTGGTCTCAGTGATACTAAGCCTTTACTAGAATAAAGTCATACAATTCCTTCTTGAGGAAAAAAATAGCATTGTTTTTTGTCTCAGATGTAAAATAATTTAATCTCAACTGGGACCCATTTTCCCAGAAATAGAGACTACAGACCAGTACTGTAACTAGCTGGGGCCAAGTGATGCAGGTGGATCAGGGCTATAGATATTTTCATCAGAGTGTATTCTCCCCCCTCACCTCTCTAACATGCCCTGGGATATGTACCCAAGTCTTTTCCCTCTCTCAGGACCTGCCCTAACCCTCAGCTCCCAAAGAAGCACAGGATGCTAGATGGCACTTAAACATGGGAACTTCAGATTCTGGACTACTGTAAGGAAGGAGTAATCTACCTTTAGTTGTAACAGGCTATGGAACTATATTGCCCTAGTTAAAACTCTGCTGGGAAAAAAACACACACACACAAAGAAGGGAATATTAGAAATAGCTACTATAAGACAGAAGTAAAATCTAGTTTCTGTAATACATTGTTCTGTTCATGGAACAGTTATATACTTACACGCATATATGTATGTATGTGTATACACACATATAAACTCATGCATGCACATATTTACATATCTGTATATGCATATGCACACATATTTAGAAATATTGAGCCCCATGACTTTTTCATAGCAAATGCACAAATGAAAGTAATTAGAATAAGGGACAGAGATTAGAACATCCAGAACACACACACACACACACACACACACACACATACACACACACACACACCCTTGTGCATGCACACACATATAGATAAACACAGATACACACACAAGGAGTGAAGATATTGGGACAAAGGTCTTTCTTTTGTGTTTATAACTCTACTATATAAAGGCTAGCTACTATAAATCCATAGAAGTTTGGACCTTGGAAGAAAGGTCAGGGTTTCTCAGGGAAGCAATAAAATTGTGTCTCTTACTTAGGAATCTTTCATAAAAACATACACAGATGTAAAAATGCACAAATAAACATCTACACATATGTATATGTGCACATACACTACATAAGTGTATAGTGTATACATAGGCCTATGTGTATATGATTATATATGTTCATACATACACTGTGTGTGTATATATATATATATATGTGTGTGTGTGTGTGTGTGTGCATATGTGCACATGTATTCTTTTATGGTAGATTCCTAAGTAGAAGACATTATTTTGTTAGTTCCCTGAGATCCTTCATCTTCTTACCAGGGACTAAATTTCTACAGACTCATAGTGGCTAGCCTTTATATGGTAAAGTTATAAGCACCAGAGAAAGACCCTTATTCTAATATCTTCATTACTCATGACTAAAATCATACTTTAATATCAATAAATCAATAAACATTTATTAAGCACCTATTATGTGTCAAGCATTTTGCTAAGCATGGGGTCTTAATAATTCCTGCTTGATATGAGGATTTGTAATTTTACTGTCATTTTCTTAATATGCACACGCTCCCAGGAGGAGTAATACATGATGCCCAGGAATATCTCTACATGAATACTTTTGTCAATTCAAGTTCCTCTCTGTTGAAATGGAAGCTACAAGATGAAAATTCCAGTGGAGGAACTGACGCTGCTCTGTGGGAGAGTACAAGATCAGTTTAGTATGACACTCTTGTCTTAAGTCAAGATTTGATATTGGCTAATGACCAGAATGTAACTCTGGGCACCTATACAGATTGCAAAGTCTAATAATCACCTTACTTAGTGTGGAAAAATTGGGTTTAAATTCTAGCTCTGCCATTTACTACCTGTGCGACTACACAAAATCACTTAACCTCCTTGGCCTCAATTTTCTCATCTGTAACATGAAAATGTTAGACTAAACTATCTCTAAGGTAACTTCAGATGTCAAATCTTTAATCCTATAGTAATGTAGTGATTTCTTCGTGCCATGTATTCAGCTAGTCTGAAGTAGCTGGTAAGTTATCTGAATAGGAGTATCTATTCCTGTACGAGTCAAGGAGAGTAGGTTTCTCTTGAGAAACTCATTGGTTTGTGTGTGCTGTAGGAAGATGGAAAGTAATTTTTTAATAAAATGAGGAGGCAATTAATTAGGAGGTGATTCCCTTCCCTCTGTGAAGTGCCATCAGTCTTACCATTGCCAGCAATTATCAGAAAAGAGAATAACAGACCGTGACGTGTTCCTAGAAGTGATCTACCATAAGAGTTATTCTTAAAAATCAAGTCAAGTTGGGAAAGATTTTTTTTCTTATCTTCATGAGAGACTAGTCTAGGGCCCTGAAACATGAATAATGGCTCAATGGTTCTATATGCTGTTTTCTTTTAACAGCCACATGTGGCCCTGGAAGCATATATATCTGCCTGCTGAAGCATGGCAAATGTAGAAAAAACAACTGCCTTTATTTTGAACAAGCAGGTGGTTCCTGCACTCAGGTGAATGGCACCTGTTGTTTTTCTCGAAAAACTGGTTGAGAAGCATAACGAAGAAAGATACCATCGATCAGAAATTCCATGAATGACTACAACACCACAGATACTAATAGGAATTGTTACTCTATGTCTTGCCTTGGACCCTGGATCCTGTATATGCTGAGCATTACAGTCAATGAAACTGAGTCACCAACTCTCACCCTTGTTGTCTTTGTATTTCTCTGTTGTAACGTCAAATGGAGAGTTGGATACTCTCACAGGCTCTAACAACAAGTCAATGTATAGAGGAATACCCATATCTAGGGAGTTTCTAGCAAGGGCTTTGGTCCTTGAGGGACTCTTGACTACCTCTAAATACATAGTTCATGGGTGGGTACCAGAGTCAAGAGACTTTAAATCAAATATCAAAAGATAGGAAGGAATTGAGGAAACTCAGAGATTCTATTGTACATAAAATCCCCTCAGATCAGCGGGGAAAGAAAAATAATTCAAATTTTAATAGTTTTTTCAAGTTTACATTGCACTTCCTTCAATGAAGTTTTTTGGAGTAGGCAGGATGAATACTACTATACCCAGTGTATAGATTAAATTGCCTCTGGTCAGACAGCTAGTGTCAAAAATCAAGACTTGCACTCAAGTTTCTGGACTTTAAGACCAGTACTTTTTCACAGCACATCATAGGGTCTCCCTGTGTAATTAAGAAGCTCTGGAGAGTTTTTACCATTCTTTTTGCTCTGTTATACAGTGAGGAGTTCAAAAGTTTATTGAGTCATTCTCTTGGGAAAGCTCTACCATCAAACAAATTACCAAGCTATGATGAGAGTGAGGAGTCAATCTGGGAACAAAATAAATCATGACCATCATTATCACAATTCATTGAACATTGCTCATAACTGCATTATAGATGTATTATCTACTTATGATAGCAAGCAGCAAAAATAGGAGGATAGCAAGGGTCTCAAATAAGTGTTTTCCATGGGAAAGATTTCCTTTATTTTAGATAATAAACTGTCACCTGTTCCAGAGTGAAAGGATATCTTTGGCAAAATTATATTTGCCAATAGAGGTGGATGGGACAATAATTGCTCAGGATCATAAATTTCAGACATATAGGATATCCAAGGTTAGAAGGTACTTTCTTGGAATTCGTTCTCATGGAAAAAAGTTGTGTGGCTAAGTCAATAATTAAGTACATCATTTACAAACTAGGCATTTAATTTCCTATGCAGTTATCTCCACTGAGACATTGACAAGTAGGAAATAAAGGAAATTCCAAAATTTTTCTTCTCATTTCTTTTCTCCACCCATTTCCCCCTCAATCTTTCAATTCTATTTCAAACCCAAGATAGAAATTTTAACCCATAGTAAGAAACAGAAGAGCAATAGTCCCATATTTCTCTGTATCACTATAATTTTAGTTTAGAGAAATATTGAAGGAGAGAAAAAGGTGATGCCACTACGTGACCCAAAGAGATACCAAAATTGAGCAGGCTAGCCTAACCTAAATGGCAGACAGCTTCCTAAAAATAAAGTCTAGGAGGGCAGTAGAATCCTGGAGATTTACGTTGTTAGAGCTCTTAATAAGGAAAGGGGAGATTGTTAAGTGGGCTCTTCTGCTTGAATAAGCCAGTTTCTCTGTTAGTTGAAAGAATTGTGGACCTTATAAAACTATTATATACTAGACCTTATTATGGAGACTAAAAGAGAAAGTAGTAAAGTGAGTAGAGCACAATGGACTGGAAATCAGGCAATATGAGTTCTAGCTCTGACTTTGCTACTAAGTAAATATGCAATTTTGGAAATTTTGCTTTTTCACTGTCATTCTCAATCCTCACATATAAAATGAAGGGACTGAACTAGGAGGTCTCTAAGGTCTCTTTCACTCTTATAGTATATGAATGAATACTGATGACACCATCATTACATAGGGGATGGGTATGTATCATTTTCATAATCCCATCAAATACTTGAGACTTGATTGAATTGTTTCTCAGTCTTAGCTATTTTGAGAATAGCACTTAAATTCCAGTTGTTTTTCAACATATTTCCCTGATCATCTTATTTATATAAAATTGCTCATCATTTTCTTTCATAAAGAATGTGAAGCAGCATATTGGCTTTATTACTTCTGAACAGTGCTTTCCCTAAAGCATTGTCAATTAGGAGAATTGATCTAGGTCAGGCTATTGAAAGTAGACTTGGATTTAGGGAGACAGAGAAATGTGATTCTTCCAACTGGTGTTATAAAGAAAATATGGTGTGTCTACACACACACATACATACATACATGCACATACATACATACACATACATATACACATCTATCTATATATATAATATATATATCATCTATTTATATCTACCATCAGTACATTAAAGTCCCTTACTTGTCAGCTTACCAAAGGAAACATAAGGTCCATCCCTACTTCTCCACATATTCCTCAGTCTATCCTTGGCACAAAATACAACCTGATTTCATTTGTGAATTTTTAAGGAGTGAAAAAACACAATGCAATTTTCTTGGGTGCCCCACAAGTGATAATAGCCTTGAATCTTGACTTTGGGGCTTTTCCAATAGTAAATATTCCTAGTACATGACAATTTCCAGTGTAGAACTGTATAACGTAAATCTCAAAAAGAACTTGAAGGTCATATAGTCCAAGCCACTTATTTTAAAGGTAATAAAAATCAAGCCTTGAGAGGTTATGTGATTGGTTTAAGTTCACACATGATACATGCAGCATAATCAGAATGTGGACCTATGTCTTCAGACTCAAATCCAGTGCTCTTTCTGTTAGAAAGTTCTGAACATAATTCTATTCCAACCACAAACCTACATCAAGAAGCATAATCACAGGGCCTGATAGCCATGAAGAGCACAGTTGAAATTGGTTGTTTCTATCTTAGTGCTGTCTGGGAGTCAAGTAACCATTGTCTCATTTCCAAACCATGGGTGTGTAGGGGGTGCATGGTTCATAAAGGAAAATGAAATGGCATTATGTCAAAAGCAGGGAGCAATGAAACTTTTGGGTTCATATATTCTACTGGTTAAGGTTGTTTGGCCATAATTTAATGTATGCAAAAGAAACACACACTGGGGAGTCAGAATGATAGTAAATGATGACAGGAGTAAAGGAATTGGCAAGGAAATGTGAAAGGAAGGAGTAAATAGAAGGCAACAAAAGAAAGGAAAGAAGTAATGGGTGAGAAGAGATCCCTTTTCTTAAATTTTCTGATACATTCCTAGTTTATAGGAATATGGATTTCTCATAGCTGACTCCTGTACCATCAGTCCATCTCTCAGTAACCACCTTCCTTCTTGGAGTCCTTAAGAAACATATCTGACTAAATCTTATTCTCTCTACACCGACTATATTCATTACGACTGACCTTGGATCACAGACTTTAGACCTGGAAGGGAAATTGGAGATAGTTCAAGCTACACCCTTCTCATCTCATTTTTTTTAAAAGATGAGGAAAATAAAGTCAAGAGGAGAGTGACTTCCTTGATATATAAGTATTAATAGTGGTTCTGGAGTAATATCTCACATCTTTTGTCTCCAGAGACATGTCTTATGTGGTGATCTATAAGAGAGAAACTAGTGAATAAGAGATAAAATTAAAAGAAACATTTTTCTCTCCTTTTATTAAAATGAGCTCCCAAATTTAAGTTCTTAGAACTTTCATTGAAATATTAAATGCATGTCAGAAAATCCCTGCTCAAAATTCATATTTCTTACACGGAATTAAAAGAGGAAAGGAGGAATTTGTCTGAGTTTGTTATTGAGTTCATTCATTGAGATACTCAAGTTCAAAACCAGAAACAGAATTATTGATTTAGTTTCTTTATTTAACAGAAGCCTTTGGCTAGTATGGGACCAGAATCTCAGAAGAACAGGTTACAAATGGCCAGAGTTCATATGAAAGAGACCAGGAGTTTCTAAGGGATCAAGAGCTAAATATGAGTTAGCAGCATATGTGGTAGAATGTAACAATTTACAACAGCATTAATAAGAGACACATTGTCCAGAACAAGGGAAATAGTCATCCCACTATACTCTACCTCAATTAAAGCACAACTGAAATAGGGACTTGGTCAAGTGGGCCACATTTTACATAAGAGATTAATTTATATCTTTGAGCTCTTGATGAGATACACTTAGTAATGTGTTCCCTGGGTCAAAAGTTATGGCATAAAAAATATTTACTTTTTAAAGCACGATGCCAAATCACTTTGAGAACTGCTGGGCTAATTCCCGCTTTTACTAGAAGGATATTAGTGACTCTATGTTCCTGTGAACCTTCAAACAATAACGATTCCCATTTTTTTTCATTTTTGCAAATTTACTTTCTGTGGGGTGAAATATCAGAGTTATTTTTTGTTTCATTATGAGTGATGTGGACCAAATTTAGCATAATTATTAAGAGTTTGTTCTCCTTTTAAGAACTGCTTATATCCTATGTATTAGAGAATTTCCATTGATTTTTATGTGTTTATATTAGTTTCATATATTTCCTGGCTATTGGTTTGCTATCAGAAATATTTGATTTGCTACATTGATTTACTTTGTTCCAATTTTACTACAAAAAGAGTTTTTTAATGATTTTATGTGGCATGAGGTCCTGAAGTAGTCAGGACCCTTTCATTCCTTATTTTTAAAAAAATTAACTTGAGGGAGTGGAGCCCAGATGGTAGAGTACAATCAGGAATCTCCCTGAGCTGTCCCCCTAAGTCCTTCACAGTGCCTGTAAAAAATGACTCTAAGCAACATATGACACAAAATGACAGTGAAACAGATTTCCAGCCCAACATAATATGGAAGGATGATAGGAAGGGTCTTTTACACTGACTCAGAACAGAGTGCAGCCCAGAATGGACCTCACTGGCACAGACAAGACTGGAGCAGGTCTTAGTGTGCTGAATCACTGGAGGCTGTAGCAGTTTTCTAGAGTCATCAGCCTACAGACACCAAAGACAACTTCAAAGGTCAGTGGGAAAGCTCTCTCACATGGGTGAGAGAGGAACATGGTCAGGCCCCAGCCCCAGCCCCATCCACACAGTGGCAGCAGCTGCTATTATAGCAGCTGCTAGTTCTGAAACTCTTGACCTACAGACTGGAAGTGGTGGTGGGGGAACAAAATGGCTGATCTGGGTCACTGTCCTGGGTGATTGTACAGGGGTAAAGAGGAATGCTGGTATGACAGAGCAGGTGGTGATTGTGGAGAGGAAATCCTACTTGTAGTTCCGGGGAAGAAAAGAGTGCTTATGGATGCTCACAGACCAAAATGCAGGCCAGGAGACAAGTAAACACCTCTCCTTTTATCATACCACTTTGGAGGAAATGAGATTTTACAGGTCCCTAGACATATTTCTGAAAACAGCTGCACAAACACCCCAAAACTTGGGGTAGTACACCCTACACTTAACAAAGAGTTCAAAAGTCAAGTACTTGGCTGGGAAAATGACCAAAAATGGCAAAAAACAAGATTATGGAAGTTTATTTCTTGGTGAAAAGTTATTTTCTTATGATGAGGAAGACCAATGCACACAACCAGAAGAAGGCAGTAAGGTCAAGGCTCCAACATTCAAAGACACCAAAAAAAAATATGCAATGATCTCAGGGCATGGAAGAGCTCAAAAAGGATTTTGAAAATCAAGTAAAAGAAATGGAGGAAAAATTAGGAAGAGAAATGATAATGCTACAAGAAAATCATGAAAAATGAGTCAACAGCTTGCTAAAGAAGACCTCCCCAAAATGATGAAGAAAATAACACCTTTAAAAATAGGCTAACACAAATGTCAAAAGAGGTCCAATAAGTCAATGAGGAGAAAATGCCTTAAAAAGCAGAATTCTCTGCGGTTTTCTATCTAAATCATGCCTTAGAATGCAAATAGACACATGTTAATTTTCTTTATCAATATGTATGCCTTTCATTTATTTCTCTTTCCTTGATACTATTATTAGCAATTCAAGGTAGGAAATATAGACTGAATCTATGATTTTATTGCATTCAGCTAAAATATAATAGATCTTAATTCACCCCTTATTTAAATTCTTTGTGAATCTTTATGTTTCAAGTGTGTTTTCTGCTTTTATCTTAAATAATTCCCTTTCCTACTTCCATTACCCGGTTCTCCCTGAGACCTCCCTCCCTTGAGATAACACAGACTCTCTGGCTGCCCTTTGTATCAATGACTGTCCTTTCACTCATCTTTCTCCTCAGACCAATGCTCACTGATTAGGGAGGGGAGGTAGAATATGCCTTGCTCTCCATTTTCACTTAATTTTTCAAATTAACCTCTCCTCTTTTGATGTTCATTCATTCTATGTTTACCTGTCAAAATTCAAGTGACTGTTGTCTACTGACATCCAGGACACTTTTCCTCAGTGTGTTCAGTCCTGGAACACAATATTTCTTTCCTCTCCAACTTCTATGCTTATAATAGGGGAATTCAACACACATGATATTCATTCTAACACTCTCACCTCTGAATTATTCAACGTACTCATTTGCTATAACCTATTCCTCCACTTTACCTTAGCCACACACACACACACACACACACACACACACACACAAGTCATGCCTTTGAGCTGGTATTACCTACAAATGCTCCACTCCCATGTTTAAAACAGTGAAAATCCATTATATGATCAAAACCTATTTTCATTCTACCATTTCCTCTGCTTGCAGCTACAAACTTTGTCCTATTTTTTCATACAATGACTTTGAACTCCTTGACTCTCCAGTTTTCTTTCACTCCTTCACAAGCTATATTCTCCTCCTTGCCCTATTTTGACTCCTTGGTGAGCCAGTTCAACACTGTGCTATCTCCTTCACTTCAATCACTTTCTCTTTATTATATCACCAAGTATTCCCTGCTAAGCCTCACCTTTGAATAATACCTTCCAATGCTTTTCTTTTTTAATTGTACAAGCATAAAATTTTTAATATATTCCAAAGAAAATTACAAGCTTGAAGGCTTCGACTTGAATCCAGATGTTTCAATAAACCAATGAATGGACAAATCTTAGTCACCTCTGAGTCAAACCCATGGAGCACAAAGGAATTAAAGAGAAAGACTTAGTTGAACACATTCAGAGCCTTATTATCATTTGGAAATCAAAACCAAATGAGAAAGGTCTTCTGGGTTACATGATCAATAGATTATGGATAGACATTTTCCCCAATCCTTGTGAGCTCTCAAAAATAAGAATTATGAGCAAGATATTAAGCAATATTAGATGCCTTTGAGATCTAGGTAAGAGTTGCACAAGCTAATCAATCAGCTTGCAACAATACTTGACGTTCTTTCTGTGCTGAGAAAGACCAACATGCAGAAACTTGCTCTGCCTGGGACAAAAGTATGACAGCAATTTAAAATTCAAAGGAGATCAGGCAGAAAACTAAAAAACTGAAGAAACTGGGACAGAAAAAAATGTTCTTGGATGTGTGGTACTTCATTAAACCTGGGGAAAAGAGCTTAACATCCAGCTGTGACCATGTCTCCCTCTCAAGGAGTCAATTAGGGCTAGGATTGAGGTTGGGAAAATTGCCAGAATGAGAGGTGGCTGAGACTCCTCCGAGATCTGTCCCCTAGGGAAGAAAACTTTAAAAAAAATTTATACTCAAATATTTTATTGTTGGTTTTTTGTCATATCTCCATAAAAAGTGATTTTGCTTATATAGGGAGCAGTTACTCACTCTTATTACTTCTGGGTGGCCCAGGTGCTTGTGCTGGAAACAGCACCTGTTCTTCTTGGCCCTGCTTTCTCTTGTGTTTCTTGGTTTGTTTTCTGGTGCTTTCTTTTTAAAAATTCTTTATTTATTTTTAACTTTTAACATTTATTTCCATAAGATTTTGAGATCCAGATTTTCTTCCCATCTCTCTCCTGCCTCCATCCCAATATGGTATGCATTCTGATTGTTCCAACAGTATGCCCTCCTTTTTATGACCCCCCCCCATTATCTCCTTCCACTCTACATTCTGATTGGGCAAGAGAGATTTCTATGTCCCATTGCCTATATATCTTATTTCACAGCAGTTGCAGGTAAAAACAATTGTTAACATTTACTTTTAAGACTTAGAATTCCAAGTTCTCTTCCTTCTTCCCATTCCAACCACCCTCATTAAGAAGGCAAGCCACTCAATACAGGTAATATATGTGAAGCTATGCAAAACATTTCCATAATAGGCATGTTGTAAAAGACTATTTCCCTGCATCCTATCCCAATTATTCCATTTTCAACTTTGACCCTGAACTTTTCCAAACGTGCTTATTTCTTACTGCTCCCTTCCCCAATCTACCCTCCCTTCTATCATCCACCCTTCCCCTTATCCCATTCCCCCTTACTTTCCTGTAGGGTAAGATGCCCAATTAAGTATGTATGTTATCCCCTCCTTAAGCCAAATCCAATTACAGTAAGGTTCACTCATTCTCTTTCACTTTCCCCCTCTTCCCCTCTATTGTGAAATCTTTTTATTGCCTTTTTTATGTGAAATAATTTACCCCTTTCTCTCTGTCCCTTTCTTCATCTCCCAATATATTCCTTTCTCACCCTTTAATTTTGTTTTTAGATATCATCCCTTCATATTCAACCCACTCTGTGTCCTCTATCTATCTATCTATCTATCTATATATCTATATCTTCTCTAATTACCCTAAACTAAGTAAGGTGTGATGAGTTACAAATATCATTTTTCCACTTAGGAACAGAAACAGTTCAACTTTAATAAGTCCTTTATGATTTCTCTTTCCTGTTTACCTTTTCATACATCTCTTGATTCTTGTACCTGAAAATCAAATTTTCTATTTAGTTCTTACCTTTTCAGCAAGAATGCTTGAAAGTTCTCTATTTCATTGAAATTCCATTTCTCCCTGAAGTATTATACTCAGTTTTGCTGGGTAGGTGATTCTTAGTTTTAATTCTAGCTCCTCTGACATCTGGAATGTCATATTCTAAGCCCTTTGATGCCTTAATGTAAAAGCTGCTAGATCTTGTATTATTCCAATTATATTTCCACCATACTCAAATTGTTTCTTTCTTCTTGCTTGCAATATTTTCTCCTTGGCCTGTGAACTCTGGAATTTGCTTATACTATGCCCAGGAGTTTTCATTTTGGGATCTCTTTCAGGAGATGATGAGTGAATTTTTTCCATTTCCATTTTATCCTCTGGTTCTAGTATATCAGGGCAATTTTCTTTGATAATTTCTTGAAAGATGATGTCTAGGCTCTTTTTTTGATCATGGCTTTCAGGTAGACTAATAATTTTAAAATGATCTCTGCTGGATCTATTTTCCAGGTCAGTTGTTTTTCCAGTGAGATATTTCACTTTATGTTCAATTTTTTCATTCTTTTGATCTCTCTTACAAATTCTATCTTCTAGAGTTCCTGGATTTCTTTAAATTCAAAATAAAATCTTTCCATCTAGAGGATGCTTTTAGTATTTTTTCCGCAGATTTGGTAGTTTTGAATTTTCACTTTGATGTTGCTCAATTTTTTAAATTATAATTTAGTGGGGTTTCTTTCAGGAGATGACTAATTCTTCCTATTTTTACTTAGCCCTCTAGTACAAATAGACCACGACAATTTGCTTTCATGAATTCCTTAAATATGATATCTGGACTTTTAGAGAGTGGTGCAGGGGAGAGCATAGCTTTCAGGTAATCCGAATGACCCTTATATTACTTTTTCTTGATGTTTTTAAATTAGTTGTTTTTGATTCTTTACATTTTTCTTCTCTTTTTCAGTCTTTTGATTTTGATATTTCTTATTTCTTCTATTAAAGTCATTAAATTTTGATTAATTCACACTAATTCTCATGGACAATTGAATTATTTGGTCAAGGTTATTTGAAGAGAGATTTGGCAAATTCTGCATTAAACTGTTAATTTTTTACCCAAATTGTTTCCTCTAAACATTCCACTTGACAAAAGAGATATCTAAATATGCTGATATAATTACAAGATTTTAGGTTTTTATTTTTTAATGTTAGTATTATAAGTATGTTTATTATTTGCTAATAGTGAACCATTCTTGAATCCATGGAATAAATCTGACTGGGTCATTATGGATATTTTTTTAATCTACATGTAGTCATTTGCAAGAATTTGTAATCAATATTCATTGGTGACAAGTGAAATACATCTCCAGTACACAAAAAAATTATTTGGGTCTTCCTATCCACTCTCTTTTTAACTTAAATAATTTAATTTATTCACATTTAATTTGATAAAATTTTCAAAAAAAATTTCTATTTATTTTATTTCATGCATTTAAAAAACATTATTTTGAGAAGCAAATCAGGCACTGTAATATATTATCAAAGGAGTTCATGACACACAAAAAGTTAAGAATCTCTGCTATGTTTTGGTCATATACTAGTCCATCCCATAGACTGTATCCCTGATGAGATTTTCTGGGTTAATCACCTGTTCCTTCAATTTAATTAACTTTTCTTTTTGGAACAAGGTATTGTAATGCTAATAAGGGTTAAAAATCTTCCCTACCCATGAATGGGCCTGGCCATTATGAGAAGCTTGATTAGAGGAGATATTTTTTTTGGTTGTTGGAAGACCCAAACCTTTCGTTAATTTCTAAAGAGGCACTAGTTCTCAAGGGTTGTGATGACCTCTAGCTCTAAAAACATGTATATAGAGTGTCACAGCTGAAATGGTGGATTGAGAGCAATTATTCACCTAAGCTCTTAGACAAATTTCATCAGATACCTGTAAGAAGAGATTCTGACCAAATTTTGAAGATGCAGAATCCAATAGGAGATAGATTGTGGCAGTTTCATAGCCCAGGATAGACCGGAAGATCAACAGGAAGAATTTGTTCCACAAAGGTGGAGGAGCATACAGCACACAGCACATGACAGGGTGAAGCAGGCAAGCCCTGAATGGTCTGAGGCAGTGGCAGCATAATGAGATAGCAGCTCAGGACAAGAGTCAAGTGGTGCCAAGCAAGTAAGAGTCACTGAAGGAGGCCCAGGTATCTGCAGCTGCTGCACCTGAGACTTTCAGCCCACATATTAAATGTCTATTAGTCACCTATTTGAACTTCGGGGAATTAAAATGGCAAAGTGATCAGCAAATGCTCTCTCCCACTCCCCTTACTGACCTAGAAAGAACCATAAAATATTTCCCCCAAAAATCATGGATCAGTGGGATCATTAGCAGGGACATGCAGTCTCATAGCACCTGAGGCTAGGAAAATCGCTAAGGAATATTCCTCTTATTGTGTGTCCCGGACAGCCAGAGCTCCAGAGGGGTGGAACCTTGCACTAGGACCCAGGCATGCCTCAGTACTCCAAGAGAAATCGGAAGACAATAGAGCAGCCTGGATCACCAATCACTGAGCTTGCCTTTGCTCCGGCTCAGCTGAGGAGTTCCCCCATGACCAGACCACTCCTTCCCTATACTCAAAAGGCAGTTCCCAGGTTAAGCCAGGGAAACACAAACAGAATTCACCTGCCTTTGCTTTCTCACATCAGCCAGCTCACCACAAGTTTCTTCAGTGTCTAGCTGAAAGAACCAGAGCCCCCAACACAAAAGACTTCACCATCATGAGCAAGAAGCAAAGGAGGAAGGAAAAGATCATAGAATCTTTCTATGGGGACAAGGACCAAAACATAAACACCAAAGAGGTCAATATTGAGACTGTACTCCCTTTTCAAACTTCAGAAGGGATCATGAACTACTCATATGCACAAAGAGCACTCTTGGAACAGCTGAATAAGAAATTAGAAGAAAAAATGGCCAATGATTCTAAAAGTATGAAAAAAGAATTCGCTGAAGAAAACAGTTCTTTACAAAAGAAAATTGAACAAATGGAAAAGGAAATACAAAACTTAACAAAGAAAATTGGACAAATGGAAAAGAAAGTACAAAAACTAACTGGAGAAAATAATTCCTTAAAAGGAATAATTAGACAGGTAGAAAAGAAGATGCAAAACTTAACTGAAGAAAACAATTTGATGAAAATTAGAATTGGACAAGTAGAAGCAAATGACTCTATGAGACATCAAGAATCAGTCAAACAAAATTTAAAGAAAGAAAAGAGAAGAAAATGTAAAATATCTTATTGGAAAAACAATTGACCTGCAAAATAGATCCAGGAGAGAAAATTTAAGAATTATTGGCCTACCAGAAAACCATGATAAAAAAAGAGTCTGGACAATATCTTCCAAGAAATCATTAAGGAAAACTGCCCAGAAGTGCTAGATCCAGAGGGCAAAATAGTCATTGAAAGAATCCACCATTCACCTCCAAAAAAGGATCCCAAACTGAAAATACCAAGAAATATTATTGCCAAATTCCAGGACTATCAATTGGAGAAAATACTACAGGCAGCTAGAAAGAAACCATTCAAACATAGAGGAGCTACAGTCAGGATCACACAGTACCTTGCAGCTTCTACATTAAAAGACTGAAAGAATTGGAATATGATATTTCACAAGGCAAAGGAGCTGGGACTACAACTAAGGATCAATTACCCAGCAAAGTTCAGCATAATATTTCAGGCAAGGAGATAGACATTCCATGAAAAAAGTGATTTCCTGACAAAAAGACCATAACTCAATAGAAAATTCAATCTTCAAACATAGGTCTCAAGAGCGGCACAAAAAGGTAAACAGGAGCAAAGAAAGCTTGTTACTCAGTTTGGGCAATTGTTTACCTCCCTATAAGATGATACTTGTTAGTCTTGAGAATTGTATTTCTGTTATGAAATATAAAAGGAACATACAGAGATAGAGAGAACAGGCACAAAGTAAATTATGTGATGATAAAATGTGATTTAAGCATGTGAAGGGATTGTAACAGGAGATGTGAAAAGGAGGAAGCAGAAACTGGTAAATAACATGATGGGAAGAAGTACAAAATTATATTATAGTAGATGGAAAGAGAGAAGGGAGATGAGCATTGTTTGAGAGTCACTCTTATCTGATTTGGTTCAAGGAGGGAACTGTAACAAACTTAAGTATATAAATCTAATTAGCTCTACAGGCAGTAGGAGGAAAAGGGGGAAATAAAGGGGAGGAGAGTCTAAAAGGGAGAGAAGTAGTAAGGTTAAAGTGCAGTAATGGGGGGGCAGAAAGAAGGAAGGGAAGACTGCAGGAGGTGGTGGTCAAAAATTAAAACTATTGTGGAGGGGAAGGGAGAAGGGAGAACTAAAAGGACAAATGATGGGAAAGATGATGACGTGAAAGACACATATAGTAATCATAACTGTGAATGAGAATGGGATGAATTCTCCTGTAAAATGGAGATGAATATCAGAATGGACTAAAAGATATAATCCAACAATATGTTGTTTACAAGAAACATATTTGAAACAGGGGGATACACAGGGTAAAGGTAAAAGATTGGAGTAGAATATATTGTGCTTCAGCTGATGTAAGAAAAGCAGGGGTAGTAATCCTAATCTCAGACAAAGCAAAAGCAGAAATAGATCTAAAAGAGATAAGGAAGGAAACTATATCTTGCTAAAAGGCACCATAGACAATGAAGCAATATCATTACTACACATATATACTCCAAGTGGTATAGCATCCAAATTATTAGAGGAGCAGTTAAGGGAGTTACAAGAAGAAATAGACAGCAAAACTATACAAGTGGGGGACCTGAAACTACCCTTCTCTGAACTTGATATATCTAACCTTAAAATAAACAAGAAGTTAAAGAGGTAAATAAAACTCTCGTCAAGGTAGATATGCTAGATCTCTGGAGAAAATTGAATGGGAAAATTGAAAGGAATATACCTTTTTCTCACCTGTACATGGAACATATTAAACAAATTGACCATGTACTAGGGCACAAAAACACCACAGTCCAGTGCAGAAAGGCAGAGATAGTCAATGCATCCTTCTCAGAGTAAAATGCAATAAAAATTATATGTAATAAAAAGCCATAGAAAGATAAATCAAAAATTAATTGGAAACTAAATAATCTAATCCTAAAGAAGGAGTGGATTAAACAACAAATCATAGAAACAATCAACAGCTTCATTCAAGAGAATGATAGTAATGAGACAACCTACCAAATCTATGGGATACTGCAAAAGCAGTTCTTAGGGGAATATCTATTTCTTTGAACGATTACACGAACAAAATAGAAAAAGAGGAGATCAATAAATTGGCCAAGCAGCTGAAAAACTTTGAAAAGGAGTAAATTAAAAATTGCCAAGTAAATTCCAAATTAGAAATACTGAAAACCAAAGGAGAGATTAATAAAATTGAAATTAAGAAAACTATTGAACTAATAATAAAACTAATAGTTGATTTTATGAGAAACCTAATAAAATTGATAAACCTTTGGTCAATTTGATTAAAAAAAGAAAGAAGAAATCAAAATTACCATTATCAAAAATGAAAGGGGTGAACTCACCTCCAATGAGGAGGAAATTAAAATAATAATTAAAAGTTCCTTTGCCCAACTTTATGCTCATAAAATTGACAATCTCAATGAGATGAATAAGTATTTTAAAACATATAAATTGCCCAGATTAACAGAAGAGGAAATTGAATATTTGAACAATTCTATCTCAGAAAAAGAAATTGAACAAGCCTTCAATTAAATCCCTAGGAAAAAATCTCCAGGGCTGAATGGATTTACAAGTGAATTCTATGAAATATTCAACAAACAGTTAATTCTTTTATTATATAGACTATTTGGGAAAATTGGGGAAGAAAGAGTCCTCCCAAATTCCTGTTGTGATACAAATATGGTTTTGATACTTAAATCAGAAAGAGCCAAAACAGAGAAAGAAAATTATAGACTAATATCTGTAATGAATATAGATGCAAAACATTTTAAATGAGATTTTAGCAAAAAGAATACAGCAATTTATCATGAGAATAATACATTATTATCAGGTAGGATTCATACCAGGAATGCAGAGTTGGTTTAATATTAGGAAAACTACTAGCATTATTGATCAAATCAACAACAAAACTAAGAGAAACTACATGATTATCTCATTAGATGCAGAAAGAACTTTGGACAAAATACAACACCCATTCCTATTAAAAAGCATAGGAATAAAGGAAACTTTCAATAAAATAATAAGCAGTATCTACCTAAAACCTTCAGCAAGCATTATATACAATGGAGATAAACTAGATGCATTTCCATTAAGATCAGGGGTGAAACAAGGATGTCAATTATCTCCACTATTATTCAATATGGTGCTAGAAATGTTAGTTGTAGCAATAAGAGAAGAAAAAGAAATTGAAGGAATTAGAAGAGGCAAAGAAGAAACTAAGGTATCACTCTTTGCAGATGATATGTTAATATACTTACAGAATCCCAGAGATTCAAGTGAAAAACTACTTGAAATAATAAATAACTTTGGCAAAGTTGCAGGTTACAAAATAAACCCACACAAATCTTCTGCATTTCTATATATTAGTAACAAAGTCCAACAGCAAGAGATAGAAGGAGACATCCTATTTAAAGTTAGGGTCCATACTATAAAATATTTGGGAATTTACCTGCCAAAACAAACCTAGGGACTATATGAATACAATTATAAGACACTTTTCACCCAAATAAAGTTAGCTCTAAGTAAGTGGAAAACATCAGTTTCTCATAGATAGGCCAAGCCAATATAATAAAAATGACAATTCTACCTAATTTAATCTACTTATTTAGTGCCATACCAACCAAACTATCAGATAATTATTTTCTAGAGCTGGAAAAAATAATATCAAAATTCATCTGGAAGAAGAAAAGGTCCAGAATATCAAGGGAATTAATGAAAAGAAATGCTAGGGAAAGTGGCCTAGCTCTATCAGATCTTAAATGGTATTATAAAGCAGCAGTTATCAAAACCACTTGGTCCTGGCTAAGAAACAAATGGGTAGACAAGTGGAATATGCTAGGTTCTCAAGACACAGTAGGCAATGAATATTACAATCTACTGTTTGATAAACCCAAGGACTTTAACTTCTGGGGTAAGAACTCACAATTTGACAAAAATTGCTGGGAAAACTGGATACAGTGTAGCAGAAGCTGGGCATAGACCAATGCCTGACATTGTACGCAAAAATAAAGTCCAAATGAGGACATGATATAAGTATAAAGATTGATACTATAAACAAATTAGTGGAGCAAGGAATAGTGTATTTATCAGGCTTATGGAGAAGGGAAGAATTCTTGACTAAAGAAGGTATAGAAAGCATTATGAAGTGCAAAATGGATAATTTTGATTACATTAAACCAAAAAGTTTTTGCACAATCAATGCAACCAAGATTCGGAGGGATGCAGAAAACTGGGAAACGATTTTTCCAACTAGTGTCTGATATAAAGACCTCATCTCTAAAATATATAGAGAATTGAGTCAAATGTACAAGAATACAAGTAATTCCTCAATTGATACATGGTCAAAGAATATGAACAGGCAGCCTTAAAAAATGCTTTAAATCATGATTGGGTAGAGAGATGCTAATCAAAAGAACTCTGAGGTCCCACATCACACCTATCAGATTGGCTAACATGACAGAATAGGAAGATGATAAATGTTGGAGAGGATGTGGAAGAGTTGGAACACTAATTCATTGTTGGTCAAACTGAGCTGATCCAGCCATTCTGGAAAGCAATTTGGAGCTCTGCCCAAAGGGCTACAAAAATATTCATACCCTTTGACTCAGTAATATTGCTTCTAGGACTGTATCCCCAAGAAAGCATAAAAATGGGAATGGGTTCCACATGTACAAAATTATTTATAGCAGCACTCTATGGTGGCCAAAACCTGGAAATCAAGGGGATGTCCATCATTTGGGGAATGGCTGAATAAATTATGGTACATGAATGTAATAGAATCCTATTGTGTTATAAGAAATGATGAACAGGAATACTTCAGGGAGGCCTGAAAAGACTTATATGATCTGACGCTGAGTGAAAGGAACATAACCAGGAGAACTTTGTGCACATCAACAACCACAGCGTGCGAGAATTTTTTCTGGTAGACTTGGAACTTCACTGCAATGCAAGGACTTAAAAAAAAACCCCAATGGTCTTTTAAGGCAAAATGCCTTCCACATCCAGAGAAAGAACTATGGAATTCAATCGCAGAATATAGCAGATCATTTTCTTTTATATTATGATTTGGTTTGTTATATGATTTCTCCCATTCATTTTAACTCTTCTACACAATATGACTATAGTGAAAATGTATTTAACAGGAATGTATATGTAGAACCTATATAATATTGCATGCCATCTCGGTGTAGGAGGGGAAATGTAGGGGGGGGAGAAAAAAATCTAAGTTATATGGTAGTTATTGTAGAAAACTGAAAATAAATAAAATTAATTTTAAAAATGTACATGTACTCTGGAGTAAGGTTTTACTTTGAGGTTTACTCATTGGACGTGTTTGTTTTACCAGAAGAAACTCTAGGTAGCAGCTAATGAGGCCCCAAGCTTTGAAAACCCAGTTTTTGATGCTTCTCTCTCTGGTAACTATGCATGTATAGTCAGGCAGTTGGATACGTTTGTTGATCTGTGATGTATGTATCGCTTATGGTCAGACAGTTGGAAGCTCTGACTATTGATCTTTGTTTTTCTGTTTGTATTTTCTCTGAATTCCAGGGTGCTGTCTTTTTCCTCTGAAGTAAGTGAATGATATATATGTGCTTGATTAAAGTGATTGTCGGAATGTCAAAACTTGCTTCCCTTTTAGTAAAGCACAGGCCCTCCTGTATATGCCAGGATCCTTGCTACTATAGATAGAGCACTGGGACTGGATTCAAATAGACCTGATTCTAAATCCAGACTCAAATACTCACTAGCTGTGTGACCTGACATGTAATTTAATGTTTGACTCAGTTTCTTCACCTTTAAAATTGAGATAACCGTAATAACTACCTCTCAAGAACCTCTCTTGGTCTCAGGGCATGTCTCTCTCTCTCTCTCTCTTTTTATATATTTTTCACTTTGTCTCTGTCTGTCTGTGTGCATACACATACATATACATAAAATATATCTCAAGATATTTGACATTATAATAATTCAACATTGTTCCTTCTTTTTGATATTTCATCCCCACTCAGACAAGCCTATACTTAAAAATTTATTTTACTTTCCTTCCCCAACACTGTCTCATCTTAAGTAATATTCCCCTGTGCTACCTTTTTTTAAAGTTTTAATTTATTTTATTTTAATTTGTGAAATAAAACAAGCATTTCCACAACATAGTATAATAAAACAAGTTTGCATATGAAACTTCAAATTTATTATGTACAACTTGCTATTCCTTTTAAAGATATAATTAAGTTATGTAATTTTCCCTTTTTTCCCTCTTCCCCCATCCTAGAGATACACGCCATTAGATACAAATATGTATATGTATATATATATATATTTATATGTAAAATCAATCTATACATACTTATTTTTATCAGTTCTATCTCAGGAAGCAGATAATGTCTTCCTTTATATGTCCTTTGTAGTTAACTTGGGTATTTATAAATTCAAAATTACTAATTCTCTCAAGGTCATTCTTAAAACAATATTGCTGTTACTGCATATAATCTTCTCTTGGTTCTGTTCATTTTACTCTTCATTATTACATATCTATCCAAGTTTTCAAACATCATTGAGTTCATTGTATCTTATATCACAGTGGTATTCTTTCACAAACATATACATCAACTTGTTCAGTCATTCCCTAATTGATGGTATCCCAGCCATTTCCAGTTCTTTGCCACAACAAAGAAAGATACTATAAAGATTTTAGCACATATAGCTTCTTTTCATTTTTCCCTAATTGTCTTTGAAAAAGGACTTAATAGCAGTATTGTTGGGTCAATGGCAATTTGATAACTCTTTGGGTATAATTCCAAATTTATTCTCCGGAATGATGGGATCAGTTCACAACTCCACAGTAAATGAATGTGTCCCAATTTTTCTATATCTCCTCAAACATTTATAATTTTCCACTTCAATCAGTTTAAGCAATTTGATAGCTGTAAAATTATATCTCAATGTTGTTTTAATTTGTATTTCTCTAATGAATAATGGTTTATAGCATATTTTCATAAGACTATACACTGTTTTGATTTCTTCCTTGAAAACTGTGTTGATATCCTTCGACAATTTATAAGCTGGAAAATGATTGATATTCTTATGTTTTTGAGATATGAGACCTTTGAGAAACTGCCCATAAGTTTTTCCCCAATTTTCTGATTTCCATATAATCTTGGCTATGTGTATTTTATTTGTACAAAAAGTTTTTAATTTAATGAAATCAGAAGTATCAATTTCACATCTCTCCCTGCTGTCTGTTGTTTACTCATAAATTGTTTGCCTATCTATAAGTCTGATAAGTAATAGGTTCAGTTTTCTTGAAATTTTCTTGGTATATTTTACTTTGTATCTAGGTTATGTATCCATTTTGATCTTGGTAAATGGTATAAGATATTGGTCTGTGATCAATTTTTGCTATTCTGTTTTCCAGTTTTCCCAGTTTTTTTCCCCAAATTATGAATTCTTATCCCCAAATCTCGTCTTTAAATTGATCCAATATAAGGTTACTTTATCTGCTGTTATAAGTTGAATGTTTCCTTTTTTCCATTTATCTACTTTTCTATTTCTTAGCCAGTACCAGATAGTTTTGATAATTACTACCTTATAACAAAATTTAAGATGTGATATTACTAAGTCTCCATCTTTTACATTGTTTTCATTAGTTCATTTGATTAGTTCCTTGACTTTTTGTTCTTCCAAATGAATTTCATTATTTTATTATTACTATGCAGCATATTAAATTATTATATTAAATATTGTTATTATGTTTCCTAATTTAGAAAAAAATAGTAATTTCATTGAATGATGTTGAATAACTACATCAGCTTAGGTAAAATTGTCATTTTTATTATACTGTTCCTGCCTACCCATGAACAATTAATATTTCTCCAGGTATTTACATCTGATGTTATTTGCATTAAAAATTGTATTAAAAAAGGCTTTTTTAAAAAAATTGTTTTTTTAAACTTCCTGGGTTTGTTTTGGCAGTTGTACTCTCAGACATTTTATACTGTCTAGAGTCATTTTAAATCAGGTATCATTTACTATCTCTTCTTACAGGATTTTGTTGTTTGCATATAGGAATGATGATGATTTATGTGGATTTACTTTATATCCTGCTACTTTGCAAAAAATTATCAATGGCTTCAAGTACCTTTTCAGCTGAATCTCTAGGATTTTTCCAAGTACATCATTTGCGAAAAGAAATAGTTTTATTACCTCATTCCCTATTATGAATCCTTCTATTTCTTTTTTCTACTTTTATTGCTATTTCTAGAATTTCTAATGCAATATTGCACAATATTGGAGACAATGAGCATCCTTGTTTCACACCCAATCTTACTGGGAAGGCTATTAGTTTATCCCCATTACAAATAATGCTTACTGATAGTTTAGATAAATGCTATTTTATCAATTTAAGGAAAAATTCATTTATACCTTGTATCAATAAGCACCTCAACATACACAGGGGAACCTGCTACCACAGATACTTAGATCTGCGTTCACAAAAAGAAAGAAACTTTCAAGTGGTTAACAATGACTTTAACCAAGCATAGGTATCAGAGAAAATCAAAATGCAAATTTTAGAGAAAATACAGAGAAAACAAAAGTCAACAGACATGCTTCCAAAATGTCTGACCATTTACATACATACACATCAACCAGAGAGGGAAGTATCAACTTCTAGGTTTTAGTCAAGATTGGGGTGAGGGGTCCTTAGCTGCTTCCCAGAGTCTCTCTGGCCAAAGAAGTACTGCCAGTCAGTAAGCTCCAAAGCAAAATCTTACCCTAAGAGTACTTATACACTTTTCAGAGTCAGAGGACATAACCTTCTGACCCAGTGCCTCAATAGAAAAATAACAAAAGACACTTGGAACCCTCCTACAAAACAACTCCCCTAACCAAGTTTCCCATGATGGACAGATTCATCAATGAGTAGGAAAGATCCTTCCCAATCATATTATTGAATCAGAAGCACTTTTAGTAAAACAAAAACAGCAAAGATCCTAATTTGATTGTCATTACATACTAGTACTTTCAAGTGTTTTGAAGAGGAATGCGTGATGAACCTTATGAAAAGCATTTTCTGCATTTATCGATATACATTTTAAATATCTTATTGATATAATCAACAATGATAATAGTTTTTCTTCTGTTAAATGATATTTACATTCTTGATATAAATATTACTTGGTCGAGGGGCGGAGCCAAGATGGTGGAATAGAAAGACTCACGTATGCTAGTTCTGAACCCAAAACCCATAATTACCTATAAAAAGAATTCCCAACAAATTCTGGAACAGTAGAAGCCACGCAGCAATGGGGTGAAGGAGATTTCCATTCCAGAGAGCCCTGAAAAACCGATCCCAAAGGTCCATCGCCCATTGGACAGGAACAGAGCCCTCCCCTGCCCTGGCCACTTGGCACTGAGAGGAGTGAGCAGATCTCAGCAGGCTTCAGGGATGGAATCTCCAGCAGCCACAAAGGTCCCTCCACCCACAGATGCACAGGTCGATGAGAGAGACGTCTGGACAGGCTGAGAGGGGGGCAGGGTGTCTCCATGACTCGGGCTCCCTCAGGAGGCAGCAGCACAGGCAGTGGCAGAGGCAGCAGGCAGCCAGAGGCTCCCAGAGCAGGCAGGAGCTCAGCAGGAGCTCCATTACAGAAGGTCTCTGCATAAACCCCCTGAGGGAACTGAGCCTGGGAGGCGGCCTTGCCCCCACCTAAGCACCAGCAGATAAGCTCCCATTGAATAGCAGCCAGGCCTGCCGCCAGAAGCCCTGAGGCTGGGGAGCAGCATTTGAATCTCAGACGCCAAGCACTAGCTGGGCAGACCTAGGCAGGGCTGGAGAGGACTCTCAGAAGTCAAGTAACTGGCTGGGAAAATGCCCAGAAAAGGGAAAAAAAGTAAGACCATAGAAAGTTACTTTCTTGGGGAGCAGATGATTCCTTCCTTC
>CM053770.1:333053469-333084763 GCA_028658325.1 Potorous gilbertii | reverse complement strand
GTTTATGCAGAGACCTTCTGTAATGGAGCTCCTGCTGAGCTCCTGCCTGCTCTGGGAGCCTCTGGCTGCCTGCTGCCTCTGCCACTGCCTCTGCTGCTGCCTCCTGAGGGGGCCCGAGTCATGGAGACACCCTGCTCCCCTCTCATCCCGTCTCTCTCACTGACCTGTGAGTCTGTGGGTAGAGGGACCTTCACTGCCACTGGAGATTCCGTCCCTGAAGCCTTCTAGGATCTGCTCACTCCTCTCAGTGCCAAGTGGCCAGGGCAGGGGAGGGCTCTGCTCCTATCCCATGCGCGACGGAACTTTGGGATCAGTTTTTCAGGGCTCTCTGGAATGTAAATCTCCTTCACTGTGTTGCTGTGCGGCTTCCACTGTTCCAGAATTTGTTGGGAGTTTTTAGAGGATATCCATGGGCTGTGGGTTCAGAGCTAGCGTATGTGAGTCTTTCCACTCCACCATCTTGACTGTGCCCATCCCCAAATGAATTTTCTTAAAGTTTTCTAGCTCAATAAAATATTTTTGGTAATTTAATAGCATCGAATAAGTAGAATAGTTAAAATGGTTAATTTTATTATATTGGCTTAGCTCATTCATGAAAAATTTCTATTTCTCAATAATTTAAATTTGATATTATTTGTGTTTTATAATTATACTCTTATAGTTCATGACTTTTTCTTGTTGTTTATACACAGAAGTATTTTATATTGTCTACAGTTATTTTAAATGAGATGTCTCTTACTATCTCCTCTTGCAAAGTTTTATTGATGATCTAGAAACATTTATGATTTATGTGAGTACATTTTATATCATGCTACTTTACTAAAACTTGTTTCAACTAAGTTTTGATTTTAATCTTTAGGATTTTTCATGAATATAATCACATCATCTGCAAAAAAAAGACAGTTTTACTACCTCATAGACCATTTTGACTCTTAATTTATTTTCTCCTCTTATTACTATTGCTAGCATTTCTAATAAAATATTGAAAAATATTGGTGACAATAGGTTTTTTCTTTAACTCCTGATCTTATTGGGAAGGCTTGTAGCTATTCCCCATTACATATTTAGCTTGGTGATGGTTTTAGATAGGTATTGTTTATCATTTTAAGAAAAGTTCTGTTTATTTCTATACTCCTGAGTGTTTTTGATAGGCATGAGTGTTGCATTTTGTCAAAAAGATTGTTCTGTATCTATTGATATGATGTATGATTTTTGTTACTTTTGTTATTTTTTTCATATATTAAACCATCCTTGCATCACTGGTATAAACCTTACTTGCTCATAATGCATAATCTTTGGAATATATTGCTGCAGTTGTCTGACTAGTATGTTATTTATTATTTTTGCATCAATATTCATAGAATTGGTCTATAATTCTCTTATTTTAATGTTTAATTGATTTGACTTTTACACAATTCATACATTATTTTAATTGTGCTCATTTTTACTTCTCATCTGCCAAATTTTCTTTTACTTACATATTTCTCATTCTAAATTAATTGTTCTTTTCACATGTCCTGCTTCTTTTTAAAGGTATATTTTGTTGCTTATAAGTTCTATATGCAGTGGCAGTTTTCAGACTCCAGTTATTATCTCTGATTTCTGGACTAATTCATTCCTTTTTTATTTTAATAGCTTTATTAGAAAGTAAATTAAAAAACACAAATAATTAACTCTACCAGCTATGTTCATTCAAATTAATTTCAATTAATATCATTTTAAAATACATGTCAGACATACACATCAGGATACTGTCCATTCATTCTCATTGACTTTTCTTCTTATAATCATAGTTGGTGGGTATTCGATTCTTCTAGTGCCTTCTTTTAACATTTACCGTTTTACATTTATATCATAAAGATCTTTCTGGATTTCTTCATATTCATAATCCAACTTACTATTGATTGTATCATAATATCCCATAACAGTAGTAAAATAACTTTTATCCACTTTCCTAGGATCAGACATTATGCTGCTTCTAATTTTTTTATGGTATTCATACTTTAAAATTCTTTAAATTTTCATGTCTTTGATTAATAATTAAATTGAGCACTTTTCAGAGGATTAGTAACCTGCATTTCTTCTTTTAAAAGTTGCCTATTCATGTCCTTTCACCATTCAGCCTCTTTTACCTCAGAGTTATTGCTGATTTTTAGCATCTCTTAAAGTTTGACAATCATTGATGAAATTGACAAGGTATTCTCTCAAACACCCTTGTCAATTATTGGTCTCTTGTTTTGATTTTTTCCTCCAAAAACTATATCTTTTTATATTAACTTCATAGGTATTTATTTTATCCTTTCCTTACTTCTCAATATTGAATATTTTTAAAACTTCATAACCAAAATGCAGAGTCTAGAAAAACTAAGTACTATAGTATATCCAAAATGAATTTCTCATTTTTTCTTTTAAGTCCATCATCTTTCCAGAAGGAAGTATGTAGAATTCTTCAACATTGGTCCATTGGCTCATGACTGGTCATTACATTGATCAACATTGTAATTCTTTTAAAGTTTTCTGTTTCTTTATAATAGCATCACCTTATAAATCTGTCTCCGAGTTCTATTTCACATCATTTTGTAGCAGTTCGTGAATGTCTACATAGTTTCCTTTAAAACTGTGCATTTTGCTATTTTTTTATTGCATAAAATTGCATAATATAATTCTACTGAATTCACCTACCATAAATTTGTTTTGCTATTTCTCCGAAGTTCAATGCTATATTACTTTTAATTTTTTGATACAAAAAAAGAACTCATAAATATTTTTGTATAGATGGGTTTTCTTCATTCTCTATTCTCAAACAGGTATATACATGATAGTGGAAAACAGAGTCAAAAAACAATTTTAATGCCTTTTTGCCATAGTCCCACACCATTTTTAAAACTAACAATCAATTCACAATTCCAAAGAATGCTCTATTAATGAAATTAGCAATTCTACTTTCCCAAAGTTCTTCTAACACATATGATTTTCCACTTGTTAATTCTGCCAGACTAATAGGTGTGAGACTGGTTTATTTTACTTTATGATATAATACTTGTCCATATAGTTGTAGGTTTTTTAAAAATATTTATTCCACTTTTCTTTTTGGCTTTATAAGTGTTTCTATTAGTATTAATCCTTCTGAGCTAGCTTCATATTCAGTACATCATGTTTAGGACTTTTGTTTCTCATCATTTTCTCCCATATTGCCAATTATCTTTGGTGTCTTTCCTTGTTGGGTAATTCAACTATCATTGCTACCATATCCCTGAAGTTAATTGTCTTCTAATCCTTTAAGTTGAGAGAGATGAAGATGGGGTCAAAAGCTATGTTGCTGAGCAGAGTAATTCTATAGAAAGTGGAATAGCCTGAGAATATTAAGAACAGTAAACAGACAAAAAAAATACATGCCATAATAAACTTCACCAGGGGAGCAAAGATGGTAGCGTAAGCAGTAAATCATCATAAGTTTCCCACACTCACCTCTTACCAGTCATAAACAAAAGTCCCAAAACAAATCCTGGGACAATAGAGTCAGCAAAAATATGGAGTGAAACAGCTTTTTAACCTAATAAACTTGGAGGTTCAGCAAGAAAATTATGTCTCACTCAGGTGAAAGGGGAGCACAGTCTAGGGGAAGAAGCGTCCCAGAAAGCCAGGAAGCCTCACCTCAACAAAAAGGTGGGAAAGTCTGAGCCCCAGTGTAGTTGGGCAGGCACACACCAACACCAGGACTCCGACATGTTTTAGCATAGCCAGTGGAAGCAGCAGACTCCAGCTTCAAGAACCACAATGACTATCAGTGTAGTCCCAGACAAAAAGGTAGCCTCCAATGGACAGATTGCTACATCCTTCAGTGTAACTACTGTGAAATGCAGAAACACACCACCAGACCTTAGCATACAGAAGACACCACTGGGACCCCAGTACAGCACCAGGTAAGCTGCCAGACCCCTACAACCTCCAGAAGAAGAGTTCAAATTTAGAAGAAAGGGAAAAGGTCAAAAAAGGTGAGCAAACAAGAACAATAAGAAAAAGCATCTGTTCATAGAAAGTTATTAAGGTGAAGGGAAGACTGAGACACAAACTCAGAAGAGGACAACAATATCAAAACACCTACGGACAAAATCCCTCCAAAAAGACAGGAAGTGGCCTGAAACCAAGAACAAATTCATGAAAGAGATCAAAAATCATATAGGAGAGGTAGAAGAAAAAATGGAAAATAAGTGAAAGTGATGCAAGAGAATTATGGGGGGAAAAATTCAACAGCTTGGTAAACTGCTCAAAAAGCAGAATTGAAATGGAAAAGGGGATTTAAAAAATCCACTGAAGAAAAGGATTCCTTAAATAATTTTCCAAATGGAAAAAGATTACACAAGTTCACTTAGGAAAATGACTCCTTAAAAGTTAGAATTGGAGAATTAGAAGCAAATGTCTGTATGAGTCATCAAGAATCAATCAAAGAAGATAAAAACAATAAAAAAGTGGAAGAAAACATAAAATACCTCATTGGAAAGTCAATTGACCTGAAACTAGACAATTTCATAATAACTGAACTACTTGAAAGCAATAATAAAAAAGAAGTATCTGGACAGCATCCTTCAAGAAATTACCATGAAAAACTGCCATGATATCCTGGAGCCAACAGTCAAATAGGCATTGAAAAAAATTCACTAATCACTTTAAGAAAGAGATCCCAAAATAAAAGCAAAGGAGTATTATAGCCAAATTTCAAAACTCTCACATTAAAGAAAAACAATTGTCCAGAAAGAAACAATTCAAATATCAGGGAATCACAATCAAGATCACACAGGACTTGACAGCTACAACATTAAATGATCAGAGGTCATGGAACATGATATTCCACAGGGCAAAGGAACTAGGAGTACAATCAAGAATCATTTATCCAGTAGAACTAAGCATAATACATCAAGAGAAAAAAATGGTCATTCATTGAAGTAGAAAGATTTCAAGTCCTCATAAGGAGAATAACAGAACTAATAACAAAACAATAACAAAACAAAACAAAAATTGACCTTCAATATCAAGACTCAAGAGAAGCATAAACATGGAAAAGGGGAAAAGAAAACATAAAGGATTCAATAAAACTAACCTGTTTACATCCCTAGATGGGAAAATGATTACTTGTAACTCAAAAATTCCATCACTAATCAGACAGCAAGAAGGAACATATATAGACAGAGGGTATGGGTATGATGTGAATTTGAGAGAATGGAATTAAAGAATAAAGGGATGAGAAAGTGGAGTACAATGGATGCAGAAGGAAAGGAGAGGTAGAATGGAGTAAATTATCTCACATGAAGAGGCAAAAAAGACCTATTACAGAGGAGGGAAAGATAGGAGGGTGAGTAATGGGCATTGCTTGAACCTTACTCTAATCTGTATTGGGAATAGTAGAGGGAATAATATACACAATCAATTGAATATAGAGATTTACCTTATGTGATAGGGTAAGAAAGGGAGGAGATTAGGTAAACAGGGGGAGAGGAAACTAACAGAAAGGAGAGCAGATCAGAGGAAATGTTAGAAGCAAAATTTTAATGAGGTGGGAAAGGGTGAAAGGACAGACAGGACAAATTGGAAGAAAAACAGGATGGAGGGAAATACATAGACAGTAATCATAACTGGGAATGTGAATGGGATGATTCTCCCATAAAATGGAAACATATAATAGAAGGGATCATAACCAGAATCCAACAATATGTCACTTACAAGAAACTCACTTGAAGCAGAGAGACACACACAGAGTAAAAATAAGGGGCTGGAGCAGAATTTTTATTATTTAGCTGAAGTAAAAACAAAAAAAAAGCAGGAGTAGCAATCTTGATCTTAGACAAAGTGAAAGCAAAAATAGACCTACTTAAAAGAGATAAGGGTGGAAACTACCTCTTTTTAAAAGGTATGATAGACAATGAAGCAATCAAATTAGAAAAACAAACAATAGTCTACTTGAAAGATAAAAGGGAGGGGAAAGATAAAAGACATGGGACAGAAAACATTACAAAAAGTAAAATAGATAATTTGGATCATATTAAATTGAAAAGATTTTGTACAAATAAAATGAATGTAAACAGAATTAGAAGGTGAATAGGAAGCTGGGAAACAATTTTTTGAGCAAGTATCTCTGATAAAGTCCTTATTTCTCAAATATATAGAGAACTGAACCAAATTTATGAGAACCCAATCCATTCTCCAATTGATAAAAGGTCAAAGGATGTGAACAGGCAGTTTTTAGGTGAAAAAAAATCACCTAAAGGCATACAAAAAACTGCTCTAAATAACTATTTATTAGAGAAATACAAATGAAAAATAACTCTGGGGTACCACCTCACATCTATCAGACTGGCTAATATGACAAAAAAGGATAATTATAAATGTTGGAGAGACTGTGGGGAAAATAAGACACTGATGCACTGTTGTTGGAAATGTGAACTAATCCAACATTTTGGAGAGCAATTTGGAACTATTCTCAAAGGGTAACTAAAACCGTGCATACTCTTTGATTCAGCAATACCACTACTAGGTCTGTATCCCAAAGAGATCATAAAAAGATAAAGAGGAGCTACATGTGAAAAAAGTATTTAAAGTAGTCCTTTTCATGGTGACAAAATATTGGAAACTGGAGGGATGCCCGTCAACTGGGGAATCACTGAACAAATTGTGGTATACGAATGTAATGGAGTACCATGTGCTATAAGAAATGATCACCAGGCAGATTTCAGAAAGACTTGTCCAAACTGATGCAAAGTGAAATGAGCAGAACCAGGAGAACATACACAGTATCAGCCACATTGTAGACTGATCAACCATGAAGGACTCAGTTCTCAGCCACATAATGATCCAAGACAAATACAAGACTTACAAAGGAAAACGCTGTCCATGTACAGATAAAGACGTGATGAACTGGGAATGCAGATCAACTGTATTTTTGTCACTTACAATATTTTCTTGTGTGTTTTTGTCTTTTGATTTATTTTTTTCTTCCACTATTGTAATGAATATGGGAATGTTTCACATCATAGCACCTATAAACTATATCAAACTGCCTACTATTTTCAAAAGAAAGGAGTGAAGGGAGGGAGAAAAATTTGGAACTCAAAATCTTGTAAAAATGAATACTAAAAGTTTTCTTTATGTGTAATTAGGGGAAAATATAATTATATTTAAAGTAATAAAAAAAGAAATCTAGTCTGAAAACCCAAGGTATCTTGGGAAGTTTCAGTGACCAAAATTTTCATTCCTTTGGGCAGAGGACCTGCATGTAAGGGTATGATAAACCTATACGAACAGAAGGAAAGTAAAGAGAAAAGGAAACAAAAAAAGAGAGGAGGAGAAGCTAGAAGAGGAAAGGAAGGAAGGAAGGAAGGAAGAAAGGAAGGAAGGAAGGAAGGAAGGAAGGAAGGAAGGAAAATGCTATCCACCTCTAGAGAAAACTGATAAACTCAATACAGATTGAAAGATGCTTTGTAAAATTTTAATTTCTTTTATTTATGTGTGTTCTCTTTTGCAACATGGCTAATATAAAGAATTTTACATGTATAATTGATACATTGCTTGGTTTCTCAAGGAGCAGATGAGGAGCAAGAGAGGGAGGGAATTTGGAACTCATTTTTTAAAATGAATGTTAAAAATTTTTGCATGTAATTGGGAAATATTTAACAAAATAAATTAAAAATATATTGATTAGCGCAAAAATAGAATCTACAGAAGGATCTATGTCTACCAAATAAGGAGAAGTATAGGTTTATGGGAAATAATATCCAATATAAAGTGTCATGTGTATGAAGGATCAGATTTATTTGGCTTAGAATCAGAAGATAGAATTAAGAGTAATGGCTAAAAACTGCAGAGTGGGAATTTTGACTCTACATAAAGAAAAATTTCCTATTAATTAGAACTTCCCAAGAGTGAAATGGCATACTTCAATGGTTAATGAATTTCCTCTTACATTCACAGGGCAGCTTAATGCCCCTTTGTGGGGATATTGTAGATATGGTCCTCACCAGTTTGTATTGAACTAGACCACATAGCAGGCCTTTCTCTCCTCCCAGATTTATGATACTAACAATAGACAGATTCCTAAAAACAATATATAATAATCCACATTTGTAGAATAATTACTTATTATATTTCCAAAATGTTGCAGTTTTTAGAAAACTTCCCATTATAACAAATGTGTTATAGGTAGGTAGCACAAACCTTTTCATTCCTGTTTTCCAGATGAAGAAACTGATTTCTAGACACATTAAGTGATTTAAGCCCTATAACAAAAATAACTGACATTCATATAACAGCTTCATGTTTGTAAAACACTTTTTATGAGTCACTTCATTTGATCCTAATAGCTTGTCTAGGAGGTAGGCGATATTATTATTTTCATCTGTAGTTGGTAAAATTAAGGATTAGATCGAAGAAGCAACATTGTTTATAGTCAACTTTAACCAGATTTTGTAATGGAAATTGAACTGGTTTTTCCTGACTCCAATTCGATCACTGTAGTTAATGTGCCACATTACTTTTCATACTAAGTATCAGAACTGGAACAAAAATCCACTTTTCTTGACGGTAGAGCTAATGGTCTACCCATGCTATTCTGGCTTTTTGTATAGTCCCATTGCTGGTTACACAACAGCAATCTTGGTCACTGCTATATTAACCTTGAAAAACTGGCACAAAAATCCAAAAAGACCAGGTTAGTGGTTCCCATTTAGTGGCTAACAAATCCCTTGGGGCTATATAGTGATGGACCCAAAAGCTCATGGTAAATTTTTTTAAATTATACTTTAAGAGAAATAATTGTCCAGTTTTGTGTTACCTATATATATATTACCACTGACACAACAAATGTACATGTTTGTATGATTATAGATTTGTTTCTGCAGCAATTTGAAATAGCCATCACAATTACCCCAATAATTTTGGTGTTTTTGCAGTAGTCTGATCCAGTTTTGACTAGTTCTAAGTTCAACATCTTCAGGTAGTTTCTTAGTCTGCCAGAAAATTGTTTCCAAGACAACAGAGGGGTTCCACAATTGAGTACAAACTAATTCCCAGCTAATGGTAAGAACCATGCACATACCTTTATTTGATTTTATATGCTCAACCAGAGTAGATTCTATATTACCTCTCATTGTAGTATTAATACTTCATCCTCCATGAACTGGTTGGCAACAGTAGATGGTTATTCAGTTTCCATGACAGTGGTAGTGGTAATAAAGGAAAAATTCTTATCTAAAGAGATATTTTTGCTTTAAAAAGTTAGTCTTTATACATCCATACATCCATACATACATGCTACATATATGAATTATGTAGTATGTATGTATGTATGTATGTATGTATGGATGTATATGGATGGATAAATATATATTAAAAACAAAGTAAAATATGCAACTGAATTATAAATTTATTTATAATTTAATATAGGACTGCCAATTATCTAATACAAAAGTAAATATTTGCTATTTTAGCTAGCTAGTTTAAGTGGCTAAAAATATTTCTAAAAAAAATATTTCCATCTTCAGCAAGAGAGTTTATGAAACTCTCCTCTCATTTTTCACCACATAATTGTGAGTAAGCATTTTCACTTTATTTCTATTTTAAATTAAAATATGGAAATAACCTTGATGCATAAACATGTAATTTAGACTATGTTTGGTGTTGATCCAAATATTGAAAACTGTTGTCCATTTAAAGTAGTTCAACATGGAAATTAAGTTTGCAAATAATTATGTTAAAAATCTTCCAAGTTGTAACTTATTTCATTAAAAAGTGTGTGTATCTGCATCTGTATATACATATATATATATATACCCATATATATATATATATATATATATATATATATATATATATATATATCCATCTATCTATACCTATATAGATCTATCTATACACACACACACACACACATGCACACACACACACAACACATACTCGCATACACATAGACTTGGCTTACTTCCAAAGATGATTAGGAAAAAATGGAAAAGAACCCATATGCTCTAAAATGTTTATAGTACCGTTCTTTGTGGTGGCAAAGACCTGGAAATTGCAAGGATGATCATTAATTGAGGAATGACTGAGTAAGTTGCCATATATAATTATAATGTGATACTACTCTGCTTTAAGAAATGATGAGCACAATGATTTTAGAAAGAAAATATGGAAAGATTTGCACAAAAAATTGAAAAGGGAAAAGCATAGAACCAAGAGAATGTTGGATAAAGGAACAGCAATATAGTTTTAACAATGACTTTGAAGAAATGTTTTCTTTCTATTATAAATATCCAATTTAACTATAAAGGACATGCGAAGAATGTCCATATCTGCATCCAGAGTAATAACTGATAAATAGAAGTATGTATGAATAATTTGACATATGTGTGTATGTATGTATCTGTAAATATTGATATATAATTACATATATGTGTATATACACAAACACACATGCACGTGTGTGTGTGTGTGTGTGTGTAATGGTACCCATCACTAGGATGGGAGGTTGAGAAAAAAAGAATTTAAATGACAATTTTGTTGTATATTTGAAAAAAATAGCAAGTCATACATACTAGATTTTCAGTTTCATATTCAATCATCTTTTTATTGTACTATGTTATGGAAATGCTTACTTTATTTCACAGATTCAACATACAATTTAATAATGTTATTTACACTCAACAATATTTTTAAAAACAAATGTAATATGAGGTCTTATAGATTATTAACATAGGAGGTATTGTTAAATTAGTTCTTTTAATTATTGTACAATTTGCACATAAAATAATAATTATTTCATGCTTTGATATAACATTTTAATAACTATGAACAAGATAAATTTTTTAAAAATATGATTATAACTATATAAATTCAATTTGGATTTGGGGGCAAAATTTAACGCCTTTAATACATCAATCTAAAGAATATTAAGAATAATATACTCTTAATAACAAACTTAGGAATACTAAAGAAAGTTTTGTTGTTGCTATTTTGTTGTTGTTGAAACAAGTTGATTGGAAACAGTCTAGAAATTGCTTCAGACCCTGAAAGTCAATTATTCCTTGAGTTTATAGTCTCTGAACCCTCATAATGGCTTGAGAATCTTAACAGTTTACCCATTTTTGTTTTTATTTCCTTTCCTTTTATTTTATTTTTGCAGCTAGATGCAGCCTAAAGTGGACTTATGGATGCTTTCACAGTAATGGTATCTGCAGACTCAAGTGTTTGCCCACTGAGGACCATCACGGCAACTGTGTATATACTAATTATGTTTGCTGTCTTCAACGAAAATAAAGATGTCAGTGAAAGAAACAGAATTGGAAAATGAATTGGAAAGGAATAACAATATCACACCCTCTTGTTTCCTTGGATACTGGCTTTTGTAAATGCTCAGTATCATGTTGAATGAAATTAAACCATCCAACAAACCCTATTCTTAGTGTATTTATTTATGAATTAATGAAAGAGTATGTGAGGAGATTTGCCCTTGTGTGCTTTCACAGTGATCGGGCTGGAAAGGGAAGAAGGAAGAAAAATAGGATCTGGATATTTTGTAGAGAGGTCTTCTATTTTTGAAACTGAATCTCTACTCCTACTGTGATAGAATTACTCACCTCTAAAGTGAGGAGGGTTGAAATTCATTGTCTTTGATGCCACTTCCCAATCTAGATCTATGATCCTATCATCCAAAAAGAATTACTGTGTATAAATGCAAAAGACACAATAAAATATCCAGGAATCAATTCAAATATGGAAAGAAAGAAGGCATTAGTGAATAAGTTTGTGAATAGTCACAAACTTAAGTGGTATTGAGAGAATTCAGTGAAGATAAACATATGGGAAGTCACTGGCTGGGTATTCACAAGATCTTTTTTTGATTCTCAGCTGTGTGACTTTCTAGTTTTGTGGTCTTTAAAGTCATTAACCACTATACATTTCAATCAACTTCCTAGAATTGATCTACTAAGATACAGACAGGCTGTAATATATTTAAGTAAAGGGAATTATTCAAGTTGAAAAATCTCATGTATAATAATAATGAAATTACTTATCACATTGTACCAGGAAGTTTTTGAAACATACAAAAGTTAAATAACTTGCCCATAGTCATAGAACTAGTCAATGTTAGAGGTAGGATTTTTAAAATATCATCTTTCTTACTCGGCATTCTATCCACCAAGCCACATACTCTCTCTTGTGAGGCAAATGGTTTATGAAGTTTGATTTGCATTAGCTCAGTGAGAATACTAGGTCAGGATGAAGATGGGGAAAAGTATTGGTGTATTTCTTCTTTTTTCATCCGAGTCTCTGGTTTTCATAGAAAAGATAAAGTCTTACTTTCTCATTTGGGAGTGATATTTTTGACACTATCATTAAATGTCATTCCTTGGTGTAATTTCATCAGATAAGAGAGAAAAACACCATTGAGGTGGCATGGAAGATTGTAAAGAGAATAAAGTTAAGAGTCAGAAGACCTATGCTTTGGAAAGTTTGTAGTACTTGCTTTGCCTTGGGAAAGGAAATTTAGGCTCATCCCTTTCTCCTGTACTCAGTAGAGAGAAGAAGAAGAAGAAGAAGAAGAAGAAGAAGAAGAAGAAGAAGAAGAAGAAGAAGAAGAAGAAGAAGAAGAAGAAGAAGAAGAAGAAGAAGTCAACGTAGCATGAGCAAAACCATTAGGTACACAGAGTTCATAAACACAGGGAAAAGAAAATTGTACCTACCCAAAATGCACATATTCTGTCTTGAATTAAACTGGTATACACAAGCTATTACAGAGATTTCTCTATACCAGGCTGCTACTTGAGGCCATGGAACAGCTTCTTTGTTTTTGTCTCAGTCTAAAACCATAAGCCCCTAATAACCTTGGGCTACTTGATTTTCAGGCTTTGGGCTGAACAGAGTTAACTTCCAGAGCTTAGTTAAATGTACAATTTAATTTCTCCAAATGACAAACTGACAGTGGGTGACTGTGAGCTAGTATACACATTCCAGATGTCATTTTGGCAGAAAAAAGGAATCTGTTTGAAGAAGTGAATAATAAAAGAATGTTACTTTAAAAATGCCTAGAAAGTAGGAGGAGAAGAAAACATCTGAATTGCATATACAACTGGACAAGGAAAGAGAGGAAGCAAAAGATGTAGACAAAAAGGAACTAAGGAGAGAGAAATAGAATGAGACAAAAATTAAAATTTTAAGAGAATTCAAAGAACTTGGCATAGATCAGCAGAAAAAATCAGGGAAGGTGGGCAGAGACTTTGATAATAGATCAACAAGAGGAATAAATGGCAAATAAGATATCTAACAATCATCACTTCAAATGTGAATAGATTAAACAATAAAATAAAAGGAGAGAATAATATAATAAATTTTTAAAAACACAATAATAAGTTATATATAAATGGAAAAGGGTTCTGTATATGTATTCATTACAGCTATATTGGTGGGGGGAGCAGCAGTCTCTAGGAGATTTCCTATACTTGCTTATTACAGCAGAGTAGCTGTAATGGTCTACTTCTTCCATTGGCAGTGTAGCAGTAGTGGCAAGTCCTTACATCTGTATATATGTCTGTTTATATCTCTGTCTCTGTAACACATAGAGTGGAACTGAATTGGTGGTGGGAAGGGCGCAGTTTGACACGGTCAGACACACATTAAGATCATTTTACTAAATAAGTGGGATGAATCGGAGTAGGGAAAACTTTCAATAAACATTTGTAGTATATCCATTGTGTTCATTGACCTATTATTGCTGCAGTTAGTTGTAAAACATGGTGCCCATTCATCAGGTTTAAATTCTAGGAGGGGAAATTAAATCATTTATGGGATCTAAATATCATAGAGTTTGAGCTTAAAGGGGCCAAACTAAAGGAGGTAGCATTGGTTTGGGCATAAAATACAGGGGAAGTTCATAAAGGATTCTTATTAGTTTTTACAAATGCACTTATATTTGTCAGAAGTGCTCTCCATGGCACATATCCTTTTATAATAAATATTTATTAAGTTATTTATATGTTAAAAGTGTACTTGGTACTAAAATATATTATGTTTCATTTCTGGATACAGATAGATTTATAAATGATTATCATATACTGTAGAATGTAAGTGGCCATGGTTGATAAAGAAATGCTACATGAGGCCTAAAGAACAAAGGAAGATTGTTTCTGATTAGTACATAGAGGAAGGATTCATGGGAGAGATGCCAATGGAGCACTGACTGAGAAGATGTACTCTTCAGAAGATGAGCCAACATCCTTGAATTTCCACGCATAATAGAAATCAAAAATTTTATCAATTTATACAACAATTCACAGCATACCAAGGATAACTAAATGACAGAACAATGACTCATCCTCTAACCATTTATGAGTTATGAGACAATATATGAGAACAAAAATATTATTAAGACCATTTACTAATATGTTATATAATTACTAGAAAGGGTTTATCTGTCTATGCAATAGTCAGAAAACATATATATATATATATATATATATATATATATATATACACGCACACATATCTACACACATGTATACATATATGTATGTGTATGTGTGTGTGTGTGCCATCATGAGCTTGACATCATGAGATACAGATATAGTTATATATCTGTATCTCATGATGGCAAACTGTGTCAAGATCATTTCTTTCTAATCTCAATGAAAACCAAATAAAGAATCTGATAATTGCAATTATTGTGAGATAACTAGAGTTGACATTTATATAGCACTTTAAGGTTTCCTAAGTACTTTACTAATAGTTCATTTAAGCAAAGTGAGTAGGTGATTGCCAGACAGAAGTGGAATTAGTATGAGCATAATTGTCTGTCTGTGAGGAATAGCAAACCAAGGTCATGGAGGGGCTCTGAATTTAATTTGATTTTCATGGACACAAGGTATTGACAATGAGAAACAGTTGTCTATTCAATTGAGAGGTCTGGCTAGGCCAGAGCAGCAATAGCTTCATGAAGCAATTCTAAGCCACTTTTTGACTGATGTTTGAAAGTAGCTCTGAATGGAGCTTCTGGACTTTTAGTGTTTAGTATTAAATATTTCCTGACTTCATTATTACATGTATGCCCAAAACTACTCATTCACAACTATAATTAATTTGTGTTTTACAGAAGTAGGCAAGGTATAATGTCAAATTCACATTGCTATCTCAATTGATTTTGAAGTGTCTTAGCCCTCCACCAGATTTGGAGTGTGTAACAGCAATCAAATCAGAATATTTTGCTGTTTTCATTTTACTAAAGTGTCTCTGATTAAATAATGTGATTGAGGAGGATCTTTTCCACCCATTGATGACTCTGCCACTGTGGGAAGCTTGATTAGGCAAGTTGTTTTGTAGGAGGATCCCAAGAGCCTTTTGTCTTTTCTATTGAGGCACTGAGTCAAAGGGTTATGATCTCTGGCTGTAAAAGGTGTATAAATACTCTGAGGGTAAGGTTTTACTTTGGGCCTTAGTGACTGGAAATGTTTCTTTGGCCAGAGAGACTCTGTGAAGTCATTAAGAAACCACCTCTTCCAATTTACAACCCAAAAGTTGAAGCTTCCCTGTCTGGTAGCTGTGTACATATGCAATGGTCAGAAGTGTATGTATGTAATGGCCATGCAGTTTGCAAGTGCTGTCTGTTGAATTTATTTTGATTTCTCTGAAATTTAGATTTTGATTTTCTCTGATACTTGTGCTTGATTAAAGCTGTTGTTAGTCCCTTGAAAGTTGCTTTCCCTTTATGAATGCAAATATAAGAAGCAGTTGGAGTAGGCCCCTTTGTGGATATTGGAGTGCTTACTGATGCAGGATAAAAGAGAAAGAGTAGGATAGTAGAAAGGCTGAACACAATACAAAGCTCCACCCTTATAATTTCCATATACTTGGAAAGTGGGCTACAGAAATGCTTAGAGGTACTTCTCCTGGCATCTCAGTCCTCTTGTTTTAATGCTTCAGAGATAGACAAATGTGAAAAGTCAAGGGGTCAAAGATTTCCAGGTGTAATGGATATTAGAACCCATTTGCTCTAAGCCCTTGATTTATAGATAAATAGAATGAAGTTCATAGAGGTCCCAAAGCTCACTGAAGAAAATAATTCTATAAAAATTAGAATGGAAGCTAATGTCTTTATGAAAAATCAAGAAATTATAAAACAAAAACAAAAGAATGGAAAAAATAGAAGACAACATGAAGTATCTCATTGGAAAAACAACTGACCTGGAAAATGGATCCAGAAGAGATAACTTAAAAATTATTGAACAGAGTCTACACATCATCTTTCAAGAAATTATCAAGGAAAACCTCTCAGATATTCTAGAAGCAGAGGGTAAAAAAAGAAATGGAAGAAAACTACTGATCACTTCCTGAAAGAAACCCCAATATATGGTTCTGATACCTAAATCAGGAAGAGCCGAAACTGAGAAAGAAAACTATAGATCAATTTCTCTAATGAATATAAATGCAAAAATTTTAAATAAGATATTAGCAAAAAGAATACAGCAATCTATCATGAGAATGATACGTTATGATCAGGTAGGATTTATACCAGGAATGCAGGACTAGTTCAATGTTAGAAAAACTATTAGCATTCTTGATCATATCAACAAAAACTAACAGAAACCACATGATTATCTCAATAGATGCAGAAAAAGCTTTTGACAAAATACAACACTCACTCCTATTGAAAACACTGGAAAGCATAGGAATAAATGGAACTTACCATAAACTAATAAGCAGTATCTCCCAAAAACCATCAGCAAGAATTATATGGAATGAGGACAAACTAAATGCATTTCCAATAAGATCAGGAGTGAAACAAGGATGTCCATTATCACCACTGTTATGCAATATGGTACTAGGAATGTTAGCTGTAGCAATAAGAGAAGAAAAAGAAATTGAAAGAATTAGAAGAGGCAAAGAAGAAACTAATTTATCACTCTTCACAGATGATATGATAATATACTTAGAGAATCCCGGAGAATCAAGTAAAAAACTATGTGAAATAATAAGCAACTTGGGCAAAGCTGAAGATTACAAAATAAACCCACGTAAATCATCTACATTTGTATATATTACTAACAAAGCCCCAGCAAGAGATAGAAAGAGAATTCCCATTTAAAACTATGGTAGACACCATAAAATATCTGGGAGTCTACCTGCCAAAATAAACTCAGGGACTATATGAACACAATTACATAACCTCTTCACACAAATAAACTCAGATCTAAGTAAGTGGAAAAACGTCAGTTGTTCCTGTGTAGGCTGAACAAATATAATAAAAATGAGAATTCTACCTAAATTAATTTACTTGTTCAGTGCCATACCAATCAAACTACCAGACAATTATTTTCTAAAGTTAGAAAAAGTTATATCAAAATTCACCTGGAAGAACAAAAGTTTCAGAGAACGGAGGGAACCAATGAAAAGAAATGTTAGGGTTGGTAGTCTAGCCCTACCAGATCTCAAATTGTATTATAAATTACAATCATCAAAACCACTTGGTTCTGGCTAAGAAACAGAGGGGTAGACAAGTGGAATATGTTAGGTACCCAAGACACAGTAGTCAATGAATATAGCAATCTACTGTTTGATAAATCCAAGGATTACAGCTTCTGGGATAAAAACTTATTGTTTGACAAAAATTGCTGGGAAAACTGGATAACAGTGTGGCAGAAACTGGGCATAGACCAATGCCCACGCTGTACAAAAGAACAAAGTCTAAATGGGCACATAATCTAGGTATAAAAATTGATACTATAAATAAATTATTGAAGCAAGGAATAGGGTATTTATCAGATTTATGGAGAAGGGAAGAGTTTTTGACTAAACAAGAGATAGAAAACATTATGAAGAGCAAAATGGATAATTTTGATTACATTAAATTTTGAAAAGTTTTTACACAACCAAATCCAATATAACCAAGATTAGGAGGGAAGCAGAAAATTGGGAAAGAATTTTTGCAATTAGTGTCTGTTATAAAGGCCTCATTTCTGAAATGTATAGAGAACTGAGTCAAATGTACAAGAATACAAGTCATTCCCCATTTGATAAATGATCAAAGAATATGACCAGGGAATTTTCAGAAGAAGGAATTAAAGCTATCTATAATAATGTGAAAAAATGCTCTAAATCACTATTCATTAGAAAGATGCAAATCAAAACAACTCTGAGGTACCACATCACACTTATCATATTGACTAACAACAAAACAGGAAGATGATGAAGTTGGAGGAGATGTGGGAGAGTTGGAACACTAATTCATTGTTGGTGGAGCTGTGAATTAATCCAACTTTTCTGAAGAGCAATTTGGAACTATGCCCAAAGGGCTACAAAAGTGTGAGTACTCTTTGACTCAGAAATATTGCTTCTGGGACTCTATCCCAAAGCAATCATAGAAATGGGAAAGAGTCCCACATGTACAAAAATGTTATAGCAACTCTCTTTGTGGCCAAAAACTGGAAATCAAGAGGATGTCCATCAATTGGGAAATGGATGAACAAGTTGTGGTATATGAATGTCACGGAATACCATTGTACTATGAGAAATGATGAACAGGAAGACTTCAGAAAAGCCTATACAGACATACAAAGTGATGCTGAGTGAAAGAAGAAGAACCAGGAGAAGTTTGTACAAAGCAACAACCACAGTGTTTGAGGATTTTTCTGGTAGACTTAGTACTTCATTGAAATGCATGAACTTAAAAAATTTCCAATAGACTCCCAAGGCAAAACACCTTCCACATCCAGGGAAACAACTATGGAATTGGATAGCAGACAGAAACAGACCATTCCCTTTTGTATTATGTTATGGGTTTTTTTTATGGTTTCTCCCATTCATTTTAATTCTTCTATTCAACATGCATTTAATAGAAATGTATGTGTTGAACTTATATAAGATTGTACACTGTCTCAGGGAGGGATTAGGGAGGAGGGAGCAAGAAGCGGGAGGAAGTAGAAAAAAATCTAAGATATGTTAAAGTGATTGTCGAACACTGAAAACAAAATAATTCAATTTAAAAAGAAAAAAAGAAATTATCAAGGAAAACTGCTCAGATATTCTAGAAGCAGAGGGTAAAATAGAAATGAAAAGAAACTTCTTATCACCTCCTGAAAAAGATCCCAAAAGAAAATCTCCTAGGAATATTGTAGTCAAATTCCAGAGTTCCCAGGTCAAGGAGAAAATATTACAAGCAGTCAGAAAGAAACAATTCTAGTACCGAGGAAACACAATCATGATAACACAAGACTTAGTGGCTTCTACATTAAGGGATCAAAGGGCTTGGAATATGATATTTTGTGGAAGTGAATGTGGAAAACTGAAAATAAAGTTACATGATAAAAAAAGGAAAAATCTTTAAAAAATTTATGTGATTAATATTATCTCTTTTATTTCCCATTTTCATCTCTGACTTTTGTTTGCTCATAAACTCTCCTATTATTCACAGATCTGACAAGTAAATTTGCTGAGCTTTCTTAATATGCTTATGATATGAAACTTAATGTCTAAATCATGAACCGCCTTTTACTTTATCTTGGATTACAGTGGGAGATGTTAGTCCATGCCTGGATTCTTCAAAATTGTTTTCCAATTTCCCTGCACATTTTTATCAAATAATTACTTATCTCTCAAAATCTTGAATCTTTGGGTTTATCTAACACTAGATTACTGTGGTCATCTACTACAATCTATTTTATGCCTAATTTATTCCACTGATCCATGCCTCTATTTCTTAGTCAGTACCTCATGGTTTTTGAGATTACCAATTTGTTTTATAGTTAGAAATCTGGTATTGTTATGCCACCTTCCTTCACATTTGTTTTCATTGATTCCCATGACATTCTTGATCTTCTGTTCTTCCAGATGAACTTTGGTAGTATTTTTCTAGATCTGTAGGTAGCTTAATTGGTCTGGCATTGCATAAGTAAATTAATTTAGTCAGAACTGTCATTTTTATTATATTGGTTTGACCTATCCATGAGAAATCAATATTCCTTCAGTTTTGTAGATTTTTCATTATGTGTGTAAAAGTATTATGTAGTTGTTTTCATATAGTCTTTCAGTTTGTCTAGGCAGGCAAATGTACAAGTATTTTATATTGTCTCAAATTGTTTTCAATTGAATTTCTCTTTCTATATATTCATGCTGAATTTTGTTAGCTGTATATTGAAACAGACGATTTGTGTGACATTTAATTTTCTGAAACTTTGTTAAAAGTGTTGTTTCAACTAGATTTTTTAAGTTGGTTCTCTAAGTATTCCATCATATTAACTGCAAACTTTGACAAATTTTTAAAATTCGATATGTTGCTTCTTTCTTGTCTATTTTTATTTCTTCAATTCATTTTTCTTGTCTTATTGCTACAGCTTAGCATTTCTAATACAATACTGAGTAATAGTGTCATCCTTATTTCACACCTGATCTTATGAAAAGGTTTCAAGTTTATCTCCATTATACATAATGTGTACTGATTGTTTTAAATAGATGCTACTTATCATTATACAGAAAGCTTCACCTATTCCTATATCTCTAGTGTTATTTCAAATAAGTGTTGCAGTTTTTCAAAAGCTTTTTCTACCTTAATTGATATGTTCATCTGCATTTTAATGTTTTTGATACTGTAAATTATGCTGATACTTGGGGAAGAGTGAAAATGGTAAAGTAGAAACAGGAACCTGCTGGAGTTCTCCTAAACCCCTTAAAATACCTGTAAAGTATAATGCTAAACAAATATGGCAGCAAAAGCCATAAAATGACAAAGTGAAACAGATTTCTAGGCCAAGGCAATCTGGAAGGTGAAGAGGAACAGTCTACTACACTGAACTTGGAGCTGAATAAGTTCACTCTGTACCTGCACAGATGAGACTGGAGCAGGCCTCAGGGCACTGAATCACTGGAAGCTGCTGCAGTTTCTGGACTTCAAAACCCACAAATGCCAAAGACAGCTTCAAATGTCAGTAAGAAAGGTCTCACCTTGGTGAGGGTGAAATGTCCCAGTCTCAGTCCCAAGGTCACATCAGCCACTGTCACAGTAGCAGGCTGCTTCTGTAGCAGTAGCTGCTTGGGGCAACTCACAGACTACAGACTATGGGGGAATTGAGTAGCTGATTTGGACAGTTGTGAGAGGTCATCCTAAGATGAGGAGAGGCACTGGCATGGCGGAGCTGGTGGTAGCTGTGGAAAGAGTCCTACTCACAGTTCCAAGGCAGAAGAAGGGAGGTTTGGCTTTTCATAGACCAGAGCACAGGCCAGGAGAGGAGTAAACACTTATCCCTTGATTATATCACTCCAGAAGTCCTGAGAACTTACTGGACCCTAGACATATCTCTGAAAACAGCTGAACAAAACTTGGGTAGTACACCCTCCACTTAACAAAGAGATCAAAATTCAAGCAATTGACTGGGAAAAAGTTCAAAATGGGGGGAAAAGTAAGCCAATTAGAATGTTCCTTTCTTGATGAAAGGAATTTCCTTCCATCCTTTCAGATGAAGAGGATCAAAGCATATAACTGGAGGAAGATCAAAATATGCAACCAGAGAAAGATAGCAAAGTCAATTCCCCTACATCTGAAGCCTCCAAAAAAATATGGAAAGATCTCAGACCATGGAAGAGCTCAAAAAGGATTAGGAAAATCAAGTAAGAGAAACAGAGGAAAAATTGGGAAGAAAAATGAGAACAAAGAAAGAAAATCATGAAAAATTGGTTAACAGCTTGCTAAAGGATACCCAAAAAATACTGAAGTAAATAACACATTTTAAAACATAGAGAACTCAGCATGGAGTGCCCACATCAGAAAAGGTGCTGTGTTCTGAGCAAAGCAGAATTTAAACAGCACAAAAAAAAAACATTGGATGTGCAAATTTGGAGTATCCACCCCAAATGTGCACATGTACTATCTCTGCCCAAATTGTGGGAGAGCATTCCAAATTCGAATTGGTTTGAGCAGCCACAGTTGGACACAGTGAAACTTGAATTAATCATGGTAATGTCATTTTGGTCCTCTTTGAGAGCAAAGGAAAACAACCAACCAATCAAACAACCCAAATGGCAAAAGAGGTTCAAAAAGTCAATGAGGAGAAGAATGCCTGAAAAATCAGAATTGGTGAAAAAGAGGTTCAAAAGCTCAGTGAAGAAAATGATACCTTAAAAATTAGAATGGAGCAAATGGAAGCTAAGGACTTTATGAGAAATAAAGAAATTATAAAACAAAACTAAAAGAATGAAAACATAGAAGATAATGTGAAATATCTCATTGGAAAAACAACTGCTCCGGAAAATAGATCCAGGAAAGATAATTTAAAAATTATTTGCCTACCTGAAAACAATGATCAAAAAAGCATAAACATCATCTTTCAAAAAATGATCAAGGAAATATGCCCTGATATTCTAGAACCAGAATGAAAAGAATCCACCAATTACCTCCTTAAAAGATCCCAAAAGGAAAACTTCTAGGAATATTGTAGCCAAATTCCAGAGTTCCCAGGTTAAGGAGAAAATATTAAAAACAGCCAGAAAGAAACAATTCAAGTACTGTGGAAATACTTTAGCAACTTCTACACCAAGGTACTGAAGGGCTTGAAATATGATATTCCAGAGGTCAAAGGAGGTAGGATTAAAAACAAGAATCACCTACCCAGCAGCTGAGTACAATATTTCAGGTTAAAAAATGGATTTTCAATGAAATACAAGAGTTCCAAGCATTCTCTTTGAAAAGGCCAGAGCTGAATAGAAAATTTGACTTTCTTTCTTTATTATTTGTTTTCAGCGTTCTACAATCACTTCCATATAACTTAGATTTTCCCCCCTCCTTCCTCCTCTCCCTCCCTGAGATGGCATACAATTTTATATAGGTCTTACATATACTTTCCTAGTAAATACAACTTCCCTTTACTCATGTTGCATAGAAGAATTAAAACGAATGGGAGAAATCATAAAACAAACCAAAACATAATACAAAAGGAAATGTTCTGCTATATCCCATGATTTTATTCCATAGTTCTTCCTCTGGATGTGGAAGGCATTGGGAATTTTTAAGTCCTTGCATTGTAATGAAGTTCCAAGTCTACCAGAAAAAATCCTCACACACTGTGGTTGTTTCTGTGTGTAAGGTTCTCCTGGTTCTGCTCCTTTCACTCAACATCAGCTTGTATAAGAATTTCCAGGCTTCTCTGAAGTCTTCCTGTTCATCATTTCTCATAGTACAGTAGTATTCCATTGCATTCATATACCACAACTTGTTCAGCCATTCCCCAATTTCCTTGATTTCCAGTTTTTGGCCACCACAAAGAGAGCTGGAAAAAATATTTTTGTATATTTGGGACACTTTCCTATTTTTATTATCTCTTGGGGATGCAGTCCTGGAAGCGGTATTGCTGAGACAAAGGGTATGTACATTTTTGTAGCCTTTTGGGCATAGCTCCAAATTGCTTTCCAGAATGGTTGGATCAGCTCACAGCTCCACCAACAATGAATTGATGTTCCAACTTTCCCACATCTTCAACATTTGTCATCATCCTGTTTTGTCATGTTGGCCAATGTGATATGTGTGATGTGGTACCTCAGAGTTGTTTTGATTTACATCTCTCAAATCAATAGTGATTTAGAGCACTTTTTCATATGACTATAGATAACTTTGATTTCTTCCTCTGAAAACTGACTGTTCATATCTTTGATCATTTATCAAATGGGGAATGACTTGTATTCTTGTACATTTGACTCAGTTCTCTACACATTTCAGAAATGAGGCCTTTATTGCAGACACTAGTTGCAAAAATTCTTTCCCAGTTTTCTGCTTCCCTCCTAATCTTGGTTACATTGGATTTGGTTGTGTAAAAACTTTTCAAAATTTAATGTAATCAAAATTATCCATTTTGCTCTTCATAATGTTTTCTATCTCTTGTTTAGTCAAAACTCTTCCCTTCTCCATAAATTTCTCTTTCTATCTCTTGTTGTTGGTCTTCCTTAGTAATATATTCAAATGCAGATTTGTGTGGGTTTATTTTGTAACCTGCAACTTTGACAAAGTTCCTTATCATTTCAAGTAGTTTTTTGCTTGATTCTCTGAGATTCTCTAAGTATATCATTATATCATTTGCAAAGAGGGATAAATTAGTTTCTTCTTTGCCTCTTCTAATTCTTTCAATTTCTTTTTCTTCTCTTATTGCTACAGTTAATATTTCTAGTGCCATATTGAATAATAGTGGTGATAATGGACATCTTTCTGTCACTCCTGATCTTATTGGAAATGCATCTATCTTACCGCATTCCATAAAATGCTTCCTGAAGGTTTTAGGTAGATACTTTATGGAAAGTTGCATTTATTCCTACATTCTCCAATGTTTTCAATAGAAATGGGTATTGTATTTTGTCAAAAGCTTTCTCTACATCTATTGAGATAATCATGTGGTTTCTTTTCGTTTTCTTGCTGATATGATCAATAATGTTAATAGCTTTCCTAGTATTGATCTTGACTTGCCTTCCTGGCATAAATTTTACTTGATCATAATGTATTATTCTGGTGATAAGTAGCTGTAATATTTTTGCCAAAATCTCATTTAAAATTTTCACATCTATATTTATTAGAGTAATTGGTCTATAATTTTATTTCTCTGTTTTGACTCTTCCTGGTTTAGGTATCAAAACCATATTTGTATCATAAAAAGAATTTGGAAGGATTCCTTGTTTCCCAATTTTCCCAAATAATCTATATAGTATTGGAATTAATTGTTCTTTAACTGTTTGATAGAATTCACTTGTGAATCCATCTGGCCCTGGAGATGTTTTCCTAGGGAGTTTGGTGATGACTTGTTCAATTTCTCTTTCTGAAATGAGGTTATTTAAGTATTCAACTACCTCTTCGGTTACTCTAGGCAATTTATATCTTTTACAATAATCATCTACCTCATTTAGATTGTTAAGTTTATGGGCATACAGTTGGGCAGAGTAATTTCTTGTTATTGTTTTAATTTCCTCTTTATTGGAGGTGAGTTCACACTTTTCATTTTTGATATTATTAACTTAGTTTTCTTCTTTTTTTGTAAATCAAATTGACCAAAGATCAATTTTATTGCTTTTTTTAAAAAAAAAAACTTACCCCTAGTTTTATTTATCAGTTCAATAGTTTTCTTAATTTCAATTTTATTGCTCTCCCTTTTAGTTTACATAGTTTCTAATTTGGTGAAAATCTGACTTTCAAAAGCAAGAATCAAGAAAAACATGAAAAGGTAAACAGGAAAGAGAAGCCATAAGTGACTCATTAAAGTTGAACTGTTTATATCCCTACATGGAAAGATGAAATTTGTTACTTGTGAGACCTTTTTCAGTATTAGGGTAGTTAGAGGGAATATATGTGTGTATGTATTCATATATGTATATACATACATGTACATATATACATATACATGCATACACATACATGTGTCTGTGTATATGTATGTTTATACATATTACATGTATACATGTATACGTGCATGATATATATATATATATATACATATAATATTAGAGAGAGAGGGAGCATTGGATGAGCTGAATATGAAGGGAGAATACCTAAAAAACAAAATCACCTGTTGAGAGGAATATACTGGGAAAGAGAGACAGGCAGAGGTAGAATGTAGGAAATCATCTCACATACAATGAAAGAAAGAGGATTTACAGTGGAGGGGAAGAACAGGTCATGAAACGGAATAAGTAGAAGGGGTAATCAGAATCAAACACTATAATGAGGTACAGGTCCAGGAAATAAATGAAATGAATAGAGGACAGGAGGGGATAGAGTGAAATGTAGTTAGTCTTTTGCAACATGACTGTTATGATATGGCTAGATATGTATGACCTACATCTAATTGCTTCCATTCAAAATGAGTATGGGTGTGGATGGAGGAAGAGAGAGAATGTGAAACTCAAAATCTAAAAAATGAATGCTAAACCTTTTTTTTTTTTGCATGAAGCTAGGAAATAAGACATATGGGCAATAAGTTATAGAAATCTATCTTGACCTAAAGGAAAATAGAGTATAGGGGAATGGGAAAAGGGGAATGATAGAAGGGAGAACAGAGTGGAGGAAGGGGTGGATGGGGTGCATGCTGTCCTAGGGTTGGGGGTAGGGAGAGATATTCAAAATCTTGTGTAAGTGAATGTTCTAGACTGAAAAGAAATGAATTATATATTTAAAAATATGCTGATAGTTTTAGTAACACTGAATGGACCTTGCATTTCTGGTATAAATCCCACCTCTGTATTTAGGATACATTGACATAATTACTTCAATAGTATTTTATTTAAAATTTTTGCATCAGTATTCAATGTCAATGTTGGGGAAGTTGATTTATAGTTTTCTTTCTTTTTGCTGTCCTTGGTTTAGGTATGAAAACAATATTTGTCATAAAAATAATTGGGAAAGAGTTCTTCTTTACCTACTTTTCCCCCAAACAATTTTCAGATAGTCAGATAGTATTGTGGTAAATTGTTCCTTAAATGTTTGATAGAATTCATTTGCAAGTCAATCTAGTCTAGGGTATTTTTTCTTAGGAAATTCATTTATGACTTGTTCAATTCTTTTTCTAAGATACTATTAGTTACATATTCTATTTCCTCCTGTTAATATAGTTAATTTATTTTTTGTACCCATTCCTTCATTTCACTTAGATTGTCAGTATTACTAGCATATAATTGAGAAAAATCCTAATAATTGATTTAATTTCATCTTTATTGTTTTTGTAAAGTTTTTAACTTTTATATTTTTGATAGTGGGAAGTTGATTTTCTTAATGCTTGCTGATGTTTTGAAATAGAGACTATCATTTTAAGGATAAGTCCATTTATCCTATGTTCTCTAGTGTTTTAATAAGAACAGATGCTGTATTTGGTCAAAACCTTTTTTTTTGTATCTAATGAAATAATCGTCTGAGTGTTGTTATTTGTGTTATTGACATGACCAATTATTAGCATTCCTAATACTGACCAGTCCTACATTCCTGGTGTGAATCCCACCTGGTCAAGGTGTGTTTTCCTTGTGATAAATTGTTGTATGCTGATAACATTTCATTTAAAATATTTTCATCAATATTCTTTAGGGAAATTGATTTTTAATTTTCTACCTTTGTTTTAGCTCTTCCTGGTTTGGGTATCAGCACCATATTTGCTTCATAAAAGGAATTTAGTAGGACTCCTTGTTTGCCTATTTTTCCAAATAGTTTATATGCTATTAAAATTAATGGTTCTTTAAACATTGGCTGGAATTCACTTGTAAATCTCTTTGGCCAGGAGATTTTTTTGAAGAGTTCATTGATGTTTTTATTGAACTTCTTTTTCTGAAATGGTGTTATTTAAATGTTTTATTTCCTCTTCCATTAATTTGGGAGATTTATATTTTTATTAATAGTTATGCATTTCACTTAGGCTGTCAAATTTATTGGCATATAGATGGGCCAAATAGTTCCAAATTTTTGCTTTAATGTCCTCTTCATTGGTGGTAAATTCACCCTTTTCATTTTTGATACTGGGAATTGTTTTTATCACAAAACCAGCTCTCATTTGTATTTATTAGTTCAATAGTTTCTATAATTTCGATTATATTAATTTCTGATTTGGTTTTCAGATTTTCTAATTTGGCATTTGATTGGACATTTTTAAGTTGTTCTTTCTCTAGCTTTTTAAAATAGCTTACCCAATTCATTAATTTCCTCTCTCTCTATTTTATTCATATAAGTATTTAGAGATATAAGAATTACTTTCGTTATATCCTAGAAGTTTTGGTACATTGTTTTATCGTTGTCATTCTCTTTGACAAAGATTATTGATTGTTTCCTTAATTTGTTGTTTGACTCACTCATTCTGTATAATTGAATTTAGTTTCCATTTTTAAAAATATATGCTTCCATGGCCTTTATTGAACATAATCTTTATGCTTTATGATCTGAAAAGAATACATTCAATATTTCTGCTTTTCTGAATTTTTTTTGAAGTTTTTATACCTTCATACATGATCAATTTTTGTGAAGATGCCATGTACATCTGAGAAAAAAAGTATTCTTTTCTATTCTCCAGAGGTCTGTCATGTCTGTTTTTTATGATTCTACTCATCTTTTTTACTTCTTTTTTATTTTATGGATAGTTTATCTAGTTCTAAGAGAAGAAAGTTGAGGTTACCCCACCATTATGGTTTACAGTCTATTCCCTATCTGTTTCTCCTTTCCCTTTTTCTTCAAGATTTTGAATGCTATGCCATTTGTTCCATATATTTGGTACTGATATTATTTCATTTTTGATGGCACTTTTTGGCAAGGTTTAGTTTTCTTGTGTATCTCTTTTAAGTAAGTCTATTTTTGTTTTTACTTTGTCTTAGATCATGTTTCTGTTCCTGACTTTTTAAAACCAGTTGAGATATGATAGATTCTACTCCAGCCCCTTATCTCCTTATGTGTCTCTCTGTTTCATGTGTATGTCTTGCAAACAACATATTATTGGTTTCTGGTTTCTAATCCATTCTGCTATCTACTTCTATAACATGGGTGATTTCAGTACATTCACAGTCACAGTTATGATAACAAACTATACATTTTCCATCTTTCTATATCTTCTGTTTATCCTTCTCTTTCTCTTTTTTGCCCTGTTCTTCCTCTAAAGTCAATTTTCCTTCTAATCACTGTCTCCCTTAATCTACCTTCCCTTTTTATCACCCTCCCTTTGTTTGGGTTCCTTCCCCACTTCCTTATTGGATAGGACAGATTTCTGGACCCAGCTGAGTGATGGATCACAACTTTAATCTATTCAGATAGGAATGAAGTACCCAGCGAATTCTTTCAATTTCTCCTTTGTATTTTACTTTTAAGATATTTAAGGAATTTTGCTTTATAATCTCCTGAAATATCTAAGCCCTCTTGCTCTCGTTTTTTGCTATGTGGGTTTTAGGTATTCTAGTGACTCTTAAATTATTTCTCCTTGATATATTATCTCAGTAAGTTGTTTTTCTGGGAGATATTTCTAATTTCTTACAAATTTTTCCATTTTGTGACTTTTTTTCTTGATATTTTAGGTATTATTAGCTTCCACTAATTGGTTATTTTTTGCAGTGAAGTATTGTACTTCTTTTATCATTTGGTCAACTCTAACTTGTCCTTTTCATAATTTCATTGAATAGTTTTCCATTCCTTTTTCAAATCATCCTCTATCACTATAGTTTGAGTTGCATTTTATTTTGTTCTTACTTTAGTTTCCTTTGTTAGTTTTCCCAGGAATTCTTATTGGGCTTGTGTCTAATTTGAATTTTTCTTTGAGGTTTTGTTTTTGAATGCTTTCAAGTCATTTTTTTTCCTGTGATGGTATCTTCAGGTTCCTAGTATCTATTTTTGATCAGGTCCTTTCTTTGCCATGTACTCATTTTTTTCAGACTACTTATTAACTTAGACTTCATGTTGTGGTGAAGCCTTCTCACCTCAGTAGATTGGGGTGGGAATGTGGCCTTCTGCTTCTTCCACAGCTCAGTCTGATGACTTATACATTTTGTTTTTTTTTTTTGAAGTTTGTGATTCAGAGAGAAGTCTATCTTCCTCATCGACAAATTTCTGACCCAGTTTAGATCTGGGTTGAATCTTGGCTTGTGCATGGTTGAGCTTTTCTAGAATTCTTTTAGACTCATTCACACTCAGCCTACTGTATGATTCTAAAGTGTCAGAGCAACAGAAATATTGACTCTTCCTTGATTTTAGTTTCCTGCCTTGGTTTATTTCAGTGCAGGGTTAGAATTGAGTTTGAACTCTATTCTTGGGCTCAGAGCCACACTGCTATATTTCTGGATTTTTTTTCTTTGAACTTTACACAGGTAGGTTCCCTTCTCTTTTAGGATCAGGAATTCTTGACCGATCTAGAAATGTGACTCAGAGCCAGGTAATGGGCAAAAGAGCTGCTAGATGGCATTGGATCCTACACCTAGCACTATTGTATCGCTCTTCTAGCATTTCTTTCTGTCAAGATATTTACTCTCTTTATTGTGTTTATGTACTAAACTACTCTGTTTCACTGGGATGACCATCAAAACTCACTGAAAATCTTGATTTTTGTGATGCCACCACCACTGTTCAGTTTTATTCCCAGCCAGTCCTCACCCTAGTATCTGCAGATGTCTGTCCATCCTACAAAGTTGACATGGGTTGGGAAAAAATGTCACTGTAGCATTTTTTTTCTTTCTCAATCAGATTCTGATTTGGTACATTTTTTGAAAGGTTGTTGTGAAATGATAGGTTGAGAGAGTTCAGTGACAATTCTTGCATTCACTCCTCTATGTTGATTCTGCTACCTGAAACCAATACATATTCTTCTCGGGAACTCACTTTCCTTATTTGTAAAACAAGAATGTTGACTTTGGTGATGTTGATATCTATTCTTTTTATTCCATTTCTAATACGTTTATTCCATGATTTCAGCTGCTTTATATTCTTTACTTTAGAAAGTCTTGGGGGCGGAGCCAAGATGGCAGAGTAGAAAGACTCACATTTGCTAGCTCCGAATCCACAGCCCATAGATTTACTGTAAAAGGAACTCCTGACAAATTCTGGAACAGTGGAAGCCGCGCAGCAACACAGTGAAGTCCCCTACCCCAGCCGCGGAGCTCTGTCCAGCCACGCGGCACTGAGAGGAGCCAGCAGATCCAAGCAGGCTTCAGAGACCTGAATCTCCGGGCGGCCGCGAAGGTCCCTCCACCCACAGACGCACAGGTCAGTGAGAGAGACGTGCTGAGAGGGGAGCGGGGTATCTCCGGGACTCAGACCCCTTTGGGAGGCGGCGGCCACGGCAGAGGCAGAGGCCCCTTGGCCAGAGGCCCACAGAGCAGGCAGGAGCTCCACCCCAACTCCATTACAAAAGATCTCTGCATAAACCACCTGAGGGAACTAAGCCTGAGAGGCGGCCCTGCCCCCACCTGAGAACCAGAAGATAAGCTCCCATTGAAGAGCAGTCAGGCCTGCCGACAAAAGCCCTGAGGTTGGGGAGCAGCATTTGAATCTCAGACCCCAAGCACTAGTTCGGACAGACCTAGGCTGGGGTGGAGAGGACTCTCAGAAGTCAAGTAACTGGCTGGGAAAATGCCCAGAAAAGGGAAAAAAACTAAGACCATAGAAGGTTATTTTCTTGGTGACCAGATGATTGCGCCATTCCTCTCTCAGGACAAAGAGATCTGCTTACCATCAGGTAAAGACATAGGAGTCAAAGCCTCTGTATCCCAAATATCTGAAATAGATACTCCATGGGCTCAGGTCATGGAGGAGCTCAAAAAGGATTTTGAAAATCAAGTCAGACAGGTGGAG
>CM053770.1:333005466-333052969 GCA_028658325.1 Potorous gilbertii | reverse complement strand
CATTCTTGATGAAAAGACCAGAGCTGAAAAGAAAATTTGACTTTCAAACACAAGAATGAGAAGAAGCATGAAAAAGTAAACAGCAAGGAGAAGTCACAAGGGACTTACCAAAGTTGAACTGTTTACAATCCTATATGGAAAGACAATATTTGTAACTCTTGAAATCTTTCAGTATCTGGGTAGTTGGTGGTATTACACACACACACATACACACACGTACACATACACATGTACAGGAGTGCACACACACACATTCACACATGCACGCACACACAGAGACAGAGCACAGAGTGAATTGAATAGGATGGGATCATATCTTAAAAGAAATCGAAGTAAACAGTGAGAGAGAAATGGAGTGGGAGGAGAGAGGGTGAAATGGAATGGGATAAATTATCTCTCATAGATGAGGCAGGCAGGAGTCATTAAGCATCATCTATAAGGGAGATTAATTTGAAACCTTTCCAATGAGATCGGGTATAAAACAAGGATGCCCACCATCATCACTATTTTTCAATATTGTATTAGAAATGCTAAGCTATAGCAATGAGACATGAAAAATAAATTGGAGAAACAAAAATACACAATGAAGAATCAAAACTATCAAACTTTGAAGATGACATAATGGTATACTTAGAGAATAAACTAAATAATCTAGTTGAAACAAGTAATACTTTTAACAGTGTCAGGAAGTTAAATAAGCCCACATAAATCATCCATATTTCAATATATAATTAACAAAACTCAGACGGAAGAAATAAAAAGAGAAATTTTACTCAAATTATTTTCAAACTAGAGTATATAGACCTAGAAAACCTTTATATAAAGATCATAACTATACCCATAGAAAATTTTGAGATCACCAATGAGAAACTATAGAGAGAAAAGAGATGTTCCAGGAGACATATTTGGGAGACAAACACAGTTAGGGAACTTCTTGTCAATGACTCCTAGTTAAAAGAGGAGCATAATATAGATTAAGATATAGCAAATGAACTGAAAAGAAATAGTCAAACAGGTAAGGACGGATCCTGCCGCCCTCCCCTTCAAAAAAAGAAGAAAGAAAATAAATATCACAAAAAAAACCAGAGAGGCAGAAGCATCCAGAAGGAGAGAGCATTCAAAGTGTCATATGCTACAGAGAGGTCAAGAAGTATGATTTCTAAGAAAAAATTGACAATTGAGTGATCACCAGAGTTTTGGAAAGTTGCTTAAGTTACATGTCTACACTGAATGAACTAGACCAGAGAATTTGGAAGAAAGTATAAGAAAAGGAAGTAAATGAAGTATATTCTCAACTTTTTCAAGAAGTCTATCAAGGAAAGGGAAAGTGATATCACTTCTATTCAAAAATATTCAGTGACTCATGTATAGTGAGTAAGCCTGAGATGTGTTCTCCAGATGTTCAAAGATTTCAAGAACCTGTCACTAGTTTTTCCAAATTAATTTCTTTCAACTTCTTTTTGTGCTGTAGCAAAATGACTATCCTTTGTTTATCAAACATGTTTTCTGCCTTTTCAACTCTATGCCTATGTTTATGTTATTTCCCATACTAAAATGCTCCTCTTGTCCTCTTCATGAGGTAGATTCCTACATGTCCTTTGAAGTCAAGACATGAAGACTTCCATGACTTACTCCTGTTGGTACTAATCTTTAACTGTGGATACCCAAGAATAGTTTACTGACTACTAATCTTGAAATTAAGAATGCATTGAATTAAAATTCAACCTCTGACTACTGCTGTGTGGCCATGGGCATATCAACTCAACTCTATGAGTCTCAGGTGTTTTTTTTTTTTAATCTGTAAATTGGGAGTGATAGTAGGTGTCACATAGGGCTCGAGTGAAGTCCAAATCAGATAACACATACAAAGAGCTTTCAAGTCTCAAAGCATTATAAAAATGTTAATTGTTATTTTTGTGAAAGTTGTTACTTATTATTCTTATGCTTATTTATTATTATATTATATAATTATAGGTAATAAGTATTATTATACTTTGTATATGTCTCTGAATCATTGTGTCTCTGAAATGCATTAATATGATCATAATGTCTATAGTGTTTGTGTTTGTTTCATATGTACTCGCTATTAAAGTTGTTGAGGACAAGGATCAGACTGTATCTTATCTAAACTATGTGCCTCCATCCCACCAATATGTCAGTAGGATATTGGCACAAAGGACAAAATAGAAACTTAAATGCTTGTCAGCTCAATAAGTGAATTCCTAGAGGTGTTTTGATTCTGTTTCCTCTGATGGAATAAACTGGCTTTTTAGATAATGGCCTGTTCTGCTGCCTGGAGCCAAAAAACAAAAAAAATAAAAAACTTCCTTGAACTTGTGATTGAGCAAAAGAACTCAATGAAAGAAATCAGTAGTGTGTCTTACCCTCCTCTTTCTTTATTTTTTAAAATTTAATTTCATGTTGACTTGAATATTACAATTGAATTTATATCCGTGGCAGGCAATTTTGTTTCTTCTATTTCTTTTAGTAAATCTTTTGAATTTTAATTTTTTAAATTATTTTCTTCCTTTTGAGCAAACTCTTCTTTTGCCTTAGGAAGTATTTATTCTTTTGTAGAGTATACTTTGAAAATGCAAAGGGCAACTCATGCTATGGGTTGATTTCTCTAGAAGACCTTTAAAAATATTTGTATATTTTGGACACCTGGTGACTTGGATATACTTAATAACAAGAGAATACACATATAATACATTAAGTCCTGTATTTACCCCTGCATTTTTGATCTTGTGCAGCAAGAAGTCAGCCCTCTTTGAGGACCAACATTCCTATGTCCCACCTTGCTGCCCAGCCTGGCTCTCTCTGCCACTGTATCAATGCATAGAATGCAATGTTTCTTTAGTGTAAAAGCTTTCCAATCATTATCCCCTCTTTTGGACATGTACGCCTTTGGCTGCTTGGGCAGTTCTGTGGATTTTCTCCTTGAAGTGGACACAGAAGTTTAAACCCATTGATTCACAAGGAATTGGGAGTTTCCCGTATTGAATAAATAGCTTTCCATTTAAAGTATTTAAATAGAGTGAGAAAACTCATGAGAAGAAGGTCAGTTTATCTTTTTTACAGCAGAAGAAAATAGCATTAGGACAAGCCATGCTCTAGATTTCTATCACAAGCTGCTTAGATTATATATATATTCCTATATTGCCAGGCCATTGGGAAAATTTCCATGGGCACCAGGCCACTATTATTCCCTTTTCTGTCTTGGAGAAGTACAAAATAAAACAAAACTAAATTAATAAAAAGCCGGCTACCCTTGAGACCACCAAACTAATGCCCAGTTTGTCTCTGGGGAGCTCATTATTGCTACAGTTATTTTCTATTGCGCAGATAGATGATTCTGGTCTTAACCAAGTGTGGACATTGGCCAAGTACGTTACAGACATCCACTGTCCTGACAAGAACCAACCGTATAGATTGGCAGAAATGCCTAATAACCCTCTATTTCCTTTAGTTGTTTGACTAATGCTTGTGGAATCATTCCATTTGCTTGAATAAATAGCTTGATTTTTCCTGGACTTCAATCTCTACATTTACTCCAGTTCACCTAGCAGAGTCACATTCTCATTTGCTCTTGCTTCTTGTCTTCTTGGAATGTTTCTTTCCTGTTCATCAAATCCATGCCTGCAATGTTTCATTAAACATATCTAGCAAGCAGAACACTAGAATATCTGGTCCCTTGGCTTGAGTTTTTTAATCTGTTATTATGGCTCTGTCCCAATTTATCTTTCACATGTTTCAGAAATAAAACAGAAAGCTAAAATTAAATTAAAAGTTTTAGGAAAGAAACATTAAAATGGGATTTAGTTAAATATCTTACTTTCACTTGCTTATCCTTTTTCCCTGTGCCTAAATATAGGAATCTCATGACTAAAAAAATTATGATTGCAACGGCTGTTCTTGAATATGGAGATAAAAAAGGGGAGAGCATAGAACCACTATCACCCCCCCAGAATAAATCAGATCTTTTGCCAACCATAAATCATCATATGGAATAAATTAAAACTAGCTTCTCATTTCATTGTTAAGATAACTATTAAATTGAAAATCTGATTTCCAAAAATTATAAATAAAGAAGATCTTTATTCTGTTGTATTGCTTAATAATATGGTAAGAGATGGTGGGGATCAAAAAAAAAGGTATTATGGTCTCCCCTTAACATCAAATCAATAAACAATCAAATTAGCAAATATTTATTTTAGCACTTACTATGTGTCAGATACTTTGCTAAGTCCTGGAAACAGAAAAAGGACAAAAAATAGACCCTTGAGAATACTCAAGGGGCTTGCAATATAAAGGAGGAGACAACTCACAAACAAATATCTACAAAGCAAGTAATATACAAGATGTGTGTGTGTGTCTATATATATATATATATATACGTGTGTGTGTGTGTATACACACACACACACACACACACACAATATACAAGGAGACAAACAGTAGAGAAAAGGTACTGAAATTAAGAGGTATTGGAGAAGACTTACTTTAAAATGTGAGGTTTTAGTTAAGACTTAAAGAAGCCAGTGAGGTTAGTTTGGGAAACATCAAAGAAGTAAGTGTCACTGGATCAAAAAGTATATTTTGGGAAGGAAGCTTTAAGAAACTAGGAAAGGCAGGAGGGAATTAGGACATGAAAAGTTTTTTTATGCCAAAGTATTTTATATTGTATAATGAGGAAACAAAGTCATTGGTGTTTATTGCATAGGAAGGGTGACATAGTTGTATCTGTGCTTTAGGAAAATCATTTTAGTGACTGAATGGAGGACAGATTGCAGTGGGGAGAGACTTCAGGTGGTCAGGCCCACCATAGGCTATAGAAATGGTCTACATCTAAGGTGATAAGGATTTGCTTGCAAGATGTATTTCTGAAACATCTGAACCCACTTCTCCATCTATTCTACTTAATTTGGTGATTTCATCAACTCCTATGAATTTAATTTCAGTGTCAATGACAATGATTCTCAAATCTACCTCTCCTGACTCAAATGCTCTGCTTACCTCCAATCTCACATCTCCAATTGCCTTTCAGACATTTAATTGAACATCCAATAGACATCTTAAACTCATTATTTTCAAAGCAAAATGTATTGTCTTTCTCTCTAAGCACCTATCTCCTTTCCTTTTATTATAGAAAACAGCGCCATCCTCCCAGTCCCTCAGGCTAGGAGTCATCCTGGACTTCTCACTATCTCTTACCCTATATATCCAAACTATTGCCATGGCCTGGTTGAGAGTGGAACACAGTCTAGTGCAGGCAATGCCAATAGAGCCCCAGTCCACGAAAAAGAGGAGCAAGTCTTGGGAGACACTGGAGCTATACTTGCAGTAGCTGAATCCAGAAATTTCAACTCACAGACAGTAAGGAAGTTGGACAACATGTTTGAAGGAGATTTAAGGGGTCTCCTTTTTAGCACTGAGACAGGACTCAGTTGCTTTGCCCATATTCATATCTGAGTCTCAGTCCTGAGTAGCAGTAGCAAAGAGGAGCACTAGTCCACCAGAGCTTGAGGTCACAGTGGGGTGGATATCCTCCCTCACAGTTCCAGGGAAGAATGAGTCCTTATGGTCACTCACAGACCAGACCAGGAGAGGAGTAAACAGACCTCTCCATAGATCATGACACTTTGGATGATCAGAAAACTTATATGTCCTTAGAAGTATCTCTGAAAAGAGCTGCACAAAACCACTGAAGCTTGAGACAGTTCTCCCTCCACCCTGGAAACACAGTCCTATTTTAACAGAGTTAAAAGCCAACTAATAGCCTAGAAAAATGAGCAAACAAGAGAAAAATTCTGACTATAAAACATTACTATGGTGACAAGGAAGTTCAAATCACTCTGCCAGAAAATGACAAGGTGAAAGCTCCTAAATCCAAAGCTACCAAGGAAAACATGAATTGGTCTTAGGCCATGGAAGAGATTAAAAAGAATTTTGAAAATTAAGTAAGAGAAGTAGAGAAAAAACAGCAAGAGAAATGAGAGATGCAAGAAAATAATGAAAAATGAGTCAGCAGTTTAGTGGAGACATAAAAAAATACTGAAGAAAATGTTAAAAAAACACAGTAGGCCAAATGGTAAGAGAGGTACAAAAAGCCAATGAGCAGAAAAAATACCTTAAAAAGCAGAATTAGTCAAATTGAAAAGAAGGCCCAAAAGCTGACTGAAGAAAATTATTCCTTAAAACTTAGAATTGAACAAATGGAAGCTAATGGCATTATAAGAAATTAAGAAATGATAAAACAAGAGGAAAAAAATGAAAAAAAGAAGACAATGTGAAGTATCTCACTGGCAAAACAACTGACTTGGAATATAGATCCAGGAGAGATAATTCTAAAATTATTGGACTTCCTAAAAGCCATGATAAGAAAAGAAGTGCCCAGACTTTACCTTTCAAGAAATTATCATGGAAAACTTCCATGATATTCCAAAACCAGTGGGTATAATAGAAATGGAAAGAATCTACTAATGAACTCCTGAAAGAAATCCCAAAATGAAGGCTCCTAGAACATTATTGATAGATTCCAGAGTTTCCAGGTCAAGGAGAAAATTTATCAAGCAGCAATAAGAAATCAATTCAAGTATCATGGATCCATAATCAGGATAACAAAAGATATAGAAGCTTCTCCATTAAAGGATCAGAAACTTTGGAAGATGCTATTCTGGAGGGCAAAAGAGCTAGAATTACAACCATGAATCACCTACCCAGAAAAGGGATATTCAATGAGACAGAGGACTTTCTAGTATTCTTGATAAAAATACCAGAGCTGAATAAAAAATTTGATCTTCATATGCAAGGCATACACACACACACACACACACACACACACACACACACACACACACACACATACATACACACACACACATTTGGAGAGAAAGGGGCAGAGGTGGGACTTAAATATGAAGGGATGATATCTTAAAAAAATTAAAATAATAAAATTAAGGGGTAAGTGAGGAACATATTGAGAGAAAGGGAAAGGGAGAGGTAGAATGGAGTAAATTTTCTCAGATAAAAGAAGAAAGAAAAAGGTTTTACAGGGGAGGGAAAAAGGTAAAAGGTGAAGGGGAGTGAGTGAATCTTACTCTCATCACAATTGGTGCAAAGTGGGAATAACATACACATTTAATTGGGTATAGAAATCTCTCTTACCCTAGAGGAAAATAGGATGAGAAGAGGATAAAAAAGGTGGGGTAGGGTGATAGAAGGTAGGGAAGATTGGGGGAGGAGTAGTCAGAAGCAAAACCTTTTGAGGAGGAACAGGGTAAAAGGAAGGACAGAATAGAATAAAAAAAAAGTTGTGGAACAGCTTTCTCTGATAAAGGACTCATTTCCCTAACACAGAGATAACTGAGTCACATTTATATAATTAAAAACTATTCCACAACTGACAAATAACAAAAAAGATATTAACGGTTTTCAGATGGAGTAATCAAAAGTATCTATGGTCATATTTTAAAAAATGTTCTAAACCACTATTGATTAGAGAAATAAAAACTAAAAAAATTCTGATGTACTATCTCATTCATATTAGATTGACCAACAGGAAAGAAAAGGAACATGACAAATGTTGGAGGGAATTGTGGAAAAAAAAATGAGACATTAATACATTGTTGGTGGAGTTGTGATCTGATTCAACCAAGCTGTAAAGCAATTTGGAACTAAGACCACAAGGATATAAATCCATGCATACCCTTTGACGTAGGAATATCACTGCAAAGTTTGTGTCCCAAAAGAGATAAATAACAAAAAGGAAAAGTACTATATCTTCAAAAATATTTGTATCAACTCTTTTTCTGGGGAAAAAAAATTAGAAATTGAGGGGATGCTCATCAGTTGGAGAATGGCTGAACAAATTGGCCTATGTGATTTTGATGAAATACTCTTTTGCTGTGCAAATAATGAGCAGAATGTTCTCAGAAAACCTGGAGAGATTTATATGAGCTGATGAAAAATGAAATGTACTGTGTACAAATTAACATCAATATTGTAAGATGATCAGCTCTTAATGACTCAGCTATTCTCAGCAATTCAATGATCCATGACAACTCTGTGGGACTGATGATGAAGAATGCTTTCTTCCATCACCAGAGAAAGAACTGATGGTTTCTGGATATAGATTGAAATGTATGTTTTTATTTTCTTTATTTTTCTTGAGAGTTTTTGGGGGTCCTCTACGTTTTCTTTTACAACATGATTATTATGAAAATGTTTTGCATGACTACATCTATACAACCAATATCAAATTACTTGCCTTCTCAGTGGGAGTGGGGTGATGAAGGAGGAAGGGAGAGAATTCAAAGCTTTAAAAATAAATGTTAAAAATTATTTTTACATGAAACTGGGAAAAAATAAGCTAAGAAAGAAATGTTTGTAAAAGTTTGCATGGTTTGTCCTTCATTCTCAAAGATGACTATCACATAAGGAAGATATTGTCATGACTTGCAATTGAACTGAATTTAAGTGAAGGAGGGTTATGCAAAGTCACCAGTTTCACTTTCTCCTCCTGAGCTATCTGGAGTCTAGTGGTTAGATATAGATCAGGACAACTGGAGATGGTTCAGGATGAAGTGGAAGACCTTGACCTTTTTGATCTAAGGTCTTTCCAAGTTTTCACTTGGAGTGAGGCAACTTCCTTTCAGTGAATAGTCCTGCTTAAGAAGTAAGTCAAGGAATGGGCCCCTTTAATAATAATACTAATAAAAAATCAAACTGGGAGGGGAGGACCAAAAGATAAACAATTACTATCTACATTCACTCTTAGCCAGGAGGGCCCCAAAATAACCATTAAGGTGTTCTTGAGCAGGGACCTATTGTTATCCATTCAAAGAGAGCCACCAGCTGTGGAGAGTCCCTAGCGAGTTGGAAAGGGAGATATGTTAGAACTGTCTAGCATCAACGAGGGCCCCATTAACGTTATGTAATATACATTTTTATTAGAGTAGTTGCATGATTTTCCCCATCTTTGTTCAGCAGCACACATGTAGAAACAAAAGCAGTAAATATGGGAGTGATCTAAGGCTGAGGCTTGGTTGGGTATAGTCTGTGAAAGAATAAGGGAGCTGAATATTTGTAAGGGTAGGACACTGTAGAGTTCAATTTGTTCATCAAGTGGTCAAGAAGAGCAATAGAGGAGAGAGTGGCTAGTGCAAGGAAAATGTCTTGGGAGAGAATTGAGGGACCAAGTAGGGATTAGAGGTCATGGAACAGACAAAAAATAGCATTTTTCTGAAGAAGAGTTGAAAAGCCAATAGATTATGGTTGAATGAAGGGATTTTGGAATTCCTGAACATAGAGGTGGTACATTTTTGGCTTATGATAAAATCAAGGCTATGACCATTTTTATGTGTGACTAAGGTGGGGGGAAAGAGTAACTAATGGCAAGTGAATAGAACTGCATAGTTAGGGTATAAAAGAGAGAGTCATTATGTTTTTTGAAATCCACTAATATTGTTGGGGTTTAGGGGTGCTGGGATCCCAAAATAGTGACAGATGGGTCCTGACTGAATGAATTTGATCCAAGTCTTCTTTCAGCCAAAGAAAAATAAAGTTTATTATTGCCATGTTAGTAGACTCTTAAGGAATCTGAGCATGTATATATCACTAATGCCAATGAGCCAGATTGAATTTGAGCACCTTCATGAAGGCAAGTTGAATCTTATATACAGAAACCTGTGGGAGGGATCTAGGGGTGGCCAAGTATCTGGTGACTAAAGGAAGAGTCTTAGAGAAGATCCTGATGTCAGTATTCTGGGATGATTAGAGGTTAGAGGCCAGGAACCAAGAGAATGGGATTTAGATAGGATCAATGGTGGAAAATAGCCAGAGGTAATCAGGGAGGTAGCAAACAGTGGAGGGCTAGGCTAGGGAAAGGGTAACAGAGAAATGGCCTTAGAGATAATGAAAAACTTATGACCTCAGGGGAATGCCAGATCAAGAGGGAAGATTCAAGGCATATTCAAGGGGGTTCCCAGAGCCTATACCCCATCATTATCAGGGCAGGCTTCCAGGTTGAGTCCAGAAGGACTATGGAATACGTATGAAAGCATGCAAGTACAATTGTCTTCTAAAATGTATAACACTTACCCTAGATGCAAGTCCTCTTCTTCCTCCTTGACTTTCTCCTTTTCAGTAACTCAGAGAAGGGAGAGCATGGTGAATTGGAATCACCAGGGGAAAGCATTTCAGGTGAGGGAAGTGTATGTGTACAAATGTATACATAGGTAAGACTGCTCAGGGTAAATAAAGAAATGGGTTTTTATTGCAATAGATTGGAAAAGCCAATCAGCAGTCAAAAAATATTTATTAAGCCTTTACTTCATGCCAGCCACTGTATTAAGCTGTGGAGACATAAAGAAGGGCAAAAAATAGCCACTACCCTCAATTACCCTGATTTCTAATGGGAGGAGAGACTGTATAAATGCGTTCAAACAAGATATGAACAGAATTGTTGGAAGGTAGTATCAGAGAGAAATGCATCTTGCAGAAGGTGGGATTTGATCTGAGTCTTCAAGGAAAATGGGAGATAAAAGGAAAACATGAGGATGCAGGCCATTCTAGGCATAGAGTAAAACCACTGAAAAGATGACAGGTAGAGTATCATACTTGAGGAATAAGCCAATGTAGCTGAATCTAAGTATATGGAAGGTAGAAAGTTATGACTAGAAGTTTAGGAAAGATTCATAATGTCTATGTGCAGGGAGTTCTTTTCTGGGAACATTTAAATTTATTTATTTTCTAACTCTGAAGACATTTGAATTTTTCTTTTTTTTTTTTTTTAACTCTTCCTGAGCCTACAAAGATTAAGGTCCAGAATATTTAAACAATAATCACAATAATTAAAAATAGGTAGTTTTAATTCTAATACCTTCATCATACAATATGGCTTTTTGGAATACCCTGTAAAGCAACTTGAGATGTGCAAAGCATTTTACATATATTATCTCATTTTCCTTTTTAAAAAAAAATATTTTATTTATGGCATTAAGTGTTACTCAATAACATTTAAAAACTTTTTAAAATTCATTTTTTTAAAAATTATGTGTTTCTAAGTATTTTCCTTCCTCCCATCCTTCACCTATGGCAAGCAATACGATGATGATTCTACATGTGAAGTGATACCAAATGTATTTCTATATTAACAATGTTGCAAAAGAAAACATACACACAAATGAGAAAATGAAAAGAGTATGTTTCAATCTGCATTTGAGGTTTAGCAGTTCTTTCTCTGGAGCATTTTTATTCTTGGATCCTCTGGAATTGTCATGAATCATCATATTTATCAAAGTCCAAGTTTTTCACAGGTGATAATCACTACAATATTGTTTTAACTTACTTCACTTTGCGTCATTTCATATAAGATTTCCCAGGCACATCTGAAATGACATCTTTCATTATTTCTTATAACACAATACTGTTTCATTATGATAATATGCCACAACTTGTACAACCATTCCTCAGTTGATGAGCATCTCAATTTCCTATTGTTTGCCACCAAAACAAAGCATCTATAAATATTTTTGTACACATAGGTCCTTTTCCATTAAAAAAAACTCTTTGGAATATAGTTCTACTAGTGCAATTGCTTTGGCAAAGGCTATACATTATTTTATAGACTTTGGACATAGTTTTAAACTTCTATCTAGAGTGTTTGAATCAGTATACAATGTCACCAATAGTATATTAGTGTTTTAATTTTCCCACATTCCCGCCAACACTTGTAATTTTCTTTCTCTGTCATATTAGTCAATCTGACAGGTATGAGGTACTAGTTCAGTTGTTTAAATTTGCATTTGTCTCATCAATAGTAATTTAGAGCATTTTTGTTTTATATGACTATAAATTGCTTTGATTACTTTGTCCGAAAACTGTGTGCTCATATCCTTTGACCCTTTATCAATTGAGGAATGGCTCTTATTTCTATAAATTTGACTCAGTAATCTGTATGTTTGAGAAATGAAGTCTTTATCAGAGAAACTCAAAGTAATATTTTTCACACTAATGATTACCGACTATGAATTTCCTTCCATCCTATTTCTCCCCCTCTTTATTCTACCTATTCTCTCTCTCTCTCTCTCTCTCTCTCTCTCTCTCTCTCTCTCTCTCTCTCTCCACACTATCCATTCTCAAAAGTGTTTTTCTCCTGACTTTTCTCTCCCCCAAACTGCCCTCCCTTCTATCAGCTCCCTCCCCTTTCTCTTATTCCCTTCCTTTTCTGCTTTCCTATATGGTAACTTAAATTTCTTCATCCAACCGAATGTGTATACTATCCTCTCTTAGATCCAGTTCTAATAAGAGTAAAGTTCATATGCTGGATTTTTCACTTACCCTATTTTGCCCTCCACTGTAAAATCTTTATCAGGTCTCTTCTATATCAGATAATTTATCCTATTCTACTTCTCATTTACCTTCTCCCAGGGCATTCTTTTCTTTCATCCCTTTATTTAATTTTATTTAGTTTTTTAAGATGATCCAGAGACACCCCGCTCCCCTCTCAGCCCATCTCTCTCACTGACTTGTGCGTCTGTGGGTGGAGGGACCTTCGTGGCCACTGGAGATTCTATCCCTGAAGCCTGCTTGGCTCTGCTTGCTCCTCTCAGTGCCACGTGGCCGGGGCAGGGCAGGGGAGGGCTCCGCTCCCGTCCGGGGCTTGATGGACCTTTGGGATTGGTTTTTCAGGGCTCTCTGCAACGGAAATCTCCTTCACTGTGTTTCTGCACAGCTTCCACTGTTCCAGAATTTGTCAGGAGTTCTTTTTAGAGGAAATCCTTGGGCTGTGGGTTCGGAGCTAGCAAATGTGAGTCTTTCTACTCCGCCATCTTGGCTCCGCCCCCCGATTGATTAAATTTAAAAAAAATCTTAGAGATCACTGGGTGTATTACAGCCATGTGGTAGTAAATATTAAAGAATTAGATATATGAAAAAAATTTCATTGATATCTTTAAGTTTAATTTGCATGATCATTGTTTTCTATATCTCTTTCTTAAGTCTACAACAAACAAAACAATAAAGACTTATTTTGCATCTTTTTCCAACTTCTGAGATGCATAAACTCTCCCTGAAAACTTAAGAATTGTCTCTTCAGTCTTGGTACAAAATGATTCCAAGACATCCCTGTTTCTTTATTCTAACTTAGACAAAACTTTTTTTAGTAAAAAATTTATTTATGATTATGAGTCAATAGATTTGACTAATTACTCACTTCTACTTATAATAAAAGGAATAGTCTAAAAGTTCTTTTTTTCACAGGTAGAGATTAAGGCCCTGATATTGGAAATGGCATGACCAATAATATTACTGGCATTCAGATTATGGTTTATGATATGCCAAATTCAACACATATTTAAAACAAAACAATCTTGTGAGGCCAATCATACAGGCATTATCATCCTCATTTTACAGATGAGCATGCAAGCTAGGTGTTGCAGGGAATAAAAAGCTGGGACTAGAGTCAGGAAGGCATGAAATCAAATCCAGCCTAACATAATTAATAGCTGTGTAATTCTAGGCAGTTCACTTAACCCTTCTTTGCTTTATTTTCCTGATTTGTAAAATGGGGTTAATAAGTTGTGATTGTTTCTGACTCATCCAGCTAACAAGTCACAGAGACAATTTTCGAAGTCAGCGTTTTTGATTCCAAACCAAGTGTTCTTTCTATTATCCCATTGGGATCAATTGTCTAATTCAATCCTTTGCTAATAGCATCCAAGCTCTATTATCTTAAACCCTTTGCATTTAGATCCATTCTTCAGATGCTCATAGTATGTGGCTTGCATCATGAATTCATACTGGAGAAGGGAGTCAACTTGAATAAAACAGGGATACTGTATTGATTTAGAGCTGGAGTATAGCGTCACTTTCCCTCATTTCTATAATCGATCAGTTTCCAAGTCCTCTCCATCTTACTTTCACAACATCTCCCACCTCTGTCTCCTCTCCACTCAAGATAATGGCACTTTGTCATCTTTCACTTCACTATTACAATAACCTCCTAATAATTCTCTCTGCCTTCAATTGCTCTCCTCTCCACCCCATTCTTCCTATAGTGCTAAAAATCTCTAAAATGGAGGTTTTACCAATTTGTTCCACTATTAAGAAGCTATATCCAGATGACTGACCAGAGAATAACAGACTCTTTATTCAAGAAAAAGTAAGAATCTCTCTAACATTTAAAGCCTTCCTATTCTAAAACCAAATTATCTTTATTGAATAAAAACAATATTTCCAACTTTTGCATTTTACATTCTAGCCCAATTGGCCTATCTGTTACTCTATGTACACAACATTCCATCTTTCATTTTTGCATCTTTGCATACAGATTAATTCATTTTTACATAATCCCTAGCATCTGATAGTACTTGGCACATACTAGGTCAATAATGAATGCTTACTGAATGAGTGAATGAAGCGACTACATGCCATTACATTCGATTACATTAGTTTAAGTCACTTGAACACTCCTGTTGGGAAGACCAGGGAGGCAATTAGAAGTGAAATATCGCTAGAGACCTGGAGTACCACAATAGGAAAAATTAGGGGAGTCAATAATATGTCAGTACTAGAATATTCTATGAAATATTTTGTGAATTTATTATGCACTTTTTATTTTATATTTTTGTCCTTAATAATCATGATGACACTCCACTAAACCTACCCCCCAAAATCCTAAACTGTTTATTCAGGTTTCTCCTAATTTCCCTGATGGAAATTGTGCAGTATATCTTAAAAATTCTTACACTAATAGCAGGCCATGACTTAAAAGAATAGCCTGGCCAGAGATACAGATTAGAGGAGTGGGCAAGGTTTCCTGGGCAACAATCTGGACCAGTCAGAAGTTGCCAAAACATACAGTGGAAGCAAAGAACACGAGTGAGAAGTACCACGACTGGAGCAGAGCTAGGACCTAACCAAGTGTAATCATTTGCCAAGATTCAGTCCCTAATGGAAGAAAGAAATCTGAATATGACATGCCAAGAGGAGCAGATGAAGGGTGCCATTTAATTTGTCAGCCTTGGGTCATAAGGAATACAAAGGAGTCAAATGGAAGTCTGTGGAGTGGCAGCACCTTAGAAAATGCTTCTTGGCCCAGAGATTTCTGAAAGTTGTCTGCTTTTCAAACTCACCTCGTCCATGCTGGGCTAATGGGCCTCAGCTGGCATTGCAACTGCAATTCACACTTAGAGTTCTCTGCCAATTACACCCAAGTCATTACTTATGCCTTTACAGAAGGCAGCTCACAAACTATGTCCCAGTCAGTTTGTTTCCTGATGTGCTCTGGCACACAAAGCTCTAATCTTCTGGCACAGGGCCACAAGAGACCTCCCTTTATCCCATCTATCTCTTCCCTAAGAGATCTCTTTAGCTTCAAGTTTTCAGCATATCCCAACTTCTGGAGGCACTTCAGCTATATTTTTTTCTATCACTCCCCACATCTGAGAAAGTCAGTGGTTTCCTGATGCAGTATCCTTAACTTCCATGAGAAATCTTCTTCCCTCCATGCAGCCTGATGAGCCCCACTTCCCTGTTGTACCTCCCTGATTCAGGGATATAAATGTCAAAACCACCTGTAGTTAGAACCTCTCTGATATAATATGTTCTTGCGACTGAGACTTACTATACCCAGATGACTTACTGATCAGAATCATTTCCAGAAGGAGACAAAGGGACTTGCATACAGAGAAGTAGGTGTCATTGCATCCTTGGTTCACATCCTTATTAAAATAAATAAACATCCTCCTTTACCAAATATTAAGTTACTTGTTAGTGTCTCATTTCTTCTTAACACCAAACCTGAACTAAGAGGGTTTATAGATGTGCTGGCTTTACAGATGTGCCTACCACACCAGAACTTAATTCCTCACTGAAAGATCTTTTAAGGCAATTAATTTAAACTGTGAATTGGTGGATGTAGTACTCTATTTATGTGACTTATATACACTTCAGAACATTTTTATTTGGGGCAGAATATGGACACGCAATTTATAACTGATTAAGTAGTTTAATAAACATGACTTATACAGAGGTGTCTTCTGAATCAGAAAGAACCTTCTCTGACACATACTGACAATTGACTTTAAGAAAGAGGGAAAATCCAATTGCAAGAAAATTAAGTCTGTTTCAGATATAGTGCCAATGTCCCTTTGTAGAAGGAATTTCTTTCTTCAGGCTTTCTCTATACCAATGAACTTAGAGATCCAGACCTATTTTTGTCACTAGTAGTGATAGAGTAGTTTAATAAATAAACATGGAGTTTCTGATCTGTGTGTATAACGGAATAAATAATGGACTTGTAGTCAGGGAAATCTTGGCTCACATGTTCATTTAATTTTCCCAGATCTCAATTTTCCAACTGCAAAATGAGGAGTTTCCTAATGTGTTAAGCTAGAAATGATCTCACCAAATATACATTTATTAGTATAATAAATCCCTTTGCCCTTATCATATTCTACCTTGCATTATGCTCATTCCCATACGTGTTCTTCTGCTTTATCCCTCTTAAGCTATAAGCTTCTTGAGAACTAGATTTATGCAGCTTTTAGTCTTCATACCTTTGCTTTCTAATAGTTTCTTGAACATAGCAAGTCTCTAATAATTGTTCATTGAGTATATTGAATCGAATGTGACATTGTTCCTGATGTGTGGAAAGAATCAGACAAAAAGAATCAGACAATTACCTAAATTCAAAGATGCCATTTTACAACTCTACCATTCAAAATTCAAAGGCAAGGGTTAATTGATTCTGGGGAACAGAAGTGAAAAATGAAGTTTTGAGATTAATTAGAACAGAATAAAAGAAATAGGCTAAGGAGAGGAATAGTAAATGACCTGAAAGATGGGGCTTATGGTGAGATAATTCTTATTGTATAGCGAGGCAGTTGTCTCTTTTGGCACCTCAGAGGAGATTCTAGAATGAGAACCCAGTTTCTTGCTCAAAGCATTTCCTTCTACCTTCCTCTCAAATATCCCTCCTTTAGAACTACTTTGCTCACCATCTGAAATACAGATTAACAGATATGTAGAGATTGTATCATTTTCAGGTAAGATTTCATTAACTTGGCCTTAAAAGTTTTTTAAACTACAGATGATTCTCAACCAAAATATGTGACTAATTGATCATTTTTACTTATAAATAAAGATTTTGCCTAAAAATACCTAGGTTCTCTCTGCCCTTAAAGAAATAAAACCACCCCCAAAACTAGGAATTCAAGAATTAAAAGTTTTTGTCAACATGCAATCTGAGATATATTTTTGCAACTGAAGAAAATGTGACCATTTTTAAGGACCCTTTAAGTGAGACAATTTGTTCTGGGTTTTCAGCAAATCTGTTATGCATTTCCCTACCTTTCTCACATTATTCCACATTTCTGTACTATTTTTTAAAAAGTTTTATTTAGCAAGTATATACATACATACATACATACATTTTTAAATCTCTATACACATATATGTAGTGAGAAACTGGATAACAACATTTTATTTAGTGGACTGGGTTACATCTTTATAGTCATTCTTCCTTGAACCATATTGTTAAAAATCAGAAGCCATTTCTTATAATGCCATGTTCTTGTATTGACATATATACAGTCTTTCTGCATATAAGAATCTCCAGAATGTATACTTGATTACACACACAAATATTCTTTCTTTTATTCTCTTCCAATCTAATAAACAATTATTAACTGCCTATGGCATGCCAAGAGAAGAGCTAAATCTAACAAAGTCTGTCATGGCACAATGTGGTTGTTATTGTGTACAATGTTCTCCTGGTTCTGCTTACTTCATTCAGCATCAGTTCATGTAAGTCTTTCCAGTCTTTTCTGAAATCCTACTGTTCACCATTTCTTATAGAATAATAGTATTTGATAACATTCATATGCTAAAACTTGTTCAGTCATTCCCTAAGTGATGGACAGCCCCTCGATTTTCAATTCTTTCCCACCACGAAAAGAGCTGCTATAAATATCTTTGTTCATGTGGGCCCTTTTCCCTTTTCATTATCTCTTTGAGATATAGACCTAGTCATAAAATCACTAGATCAAAGGGTATGCACATTTTTATAACCCTTTTGGCATAGTTCCAAATTGCTCTCCAGAATGGCTGGATAAGTTCACAACTACACCAACAATGCAATAGTGTTCCAATTTTTCCACATCTTCAAAATTTTTCATTTTCCTGTTTTTGTCATGTCAATCTTACAGGTATGATGTGGTACCTCAGAGGTGTTGTTGTTGCTGTTTTAATTAAAGGGATTTTCCCTTGACTTCTTTCTTTTTCCTTTTTATTATTAAATTTATTTATTTTTAGTTTTCAACATTCATTTGCACAGGGTTTTGAGTTCCGGATTTTCTCCCCATCTCTCTCCTTCCTCCTAGCATGATATGGCATGCATTCTGATTATCACTTCTCCCAGGCTGCCCTCCCTTTTATTTCCCTTTCCCATTGCTTTCCCCCTTATTTTCTTGTAGGACAAGATATTTTTCTATACCCCATTGTCTGTATAACTTATTTTCCATTTGAATGTGAAAACAATTTTTAATATTTGATTTTGAAACTTTGATTTCCAGATTCTTTTCCTTCTTCCTTCCCCACTCTCATTGAGAAGGCAGGCAATTAAATATAGATTATACATATTTGGTTATGCAAAACATATCCATAATTGTCATGTTGTGTAAGACTAACTATATTTCCCTCCATCTTATCCTGGTTACCACTTATTCTATTTTCAACTTTGACCCTGTCCTTTTTAAAAAGTATTTGCTTCTGAGTATACCTTCCTCAATCTTCCTTCACTTTTATTACCCCTCCACACCTTATCCCCTTTCTCTTTACTTTGCTGGAGGGCAAGATACCCAACTGAGGGCGTATGGTATTCCATTCTTAAGCTAGGTCCCATGAAAGTAAGGTTCACTCATTCCCTCCCACCTTCCCCCTCCTCCCCTCTATTGTGGAACCTTTTTCTTGCTTCTTTTCTGTGTGATAGTTTACCCTACTCTATGTTTCCCTTTCTCCTCCCAATATTTTCCTTCCTCATCCCTTGATTTTATTTTTTTTAGGTATCATCCTTTCATATTCAACTCACTCTGTGCCATCTCTCTATGTATCTATGTATCTAGCCAGTTATCTATTTCCTCCAACTACACTAATACCAACCAAGGTCTCCTGTGTTACAAATGTCATCTTTCTACATAGGAATGTAAACATTTCAACTTTAATAAGTCCTTTATGATTTCTCTTTCCTGTTTTCCTTTTCATGCTTCTCCTGATTCTTATATTTGAAAGTTAAATTTTCTATTCAGCTCTGGTCTTTTAAGCAAGAATGCTTGAAACTCCTCTATTGCATTGAAATTCCATGTTTTTCCCCTGAAGGAGTATACTCAGTTTTGCTGGACAGGTGATTCTTGGTTTTAATGCTAGCTTCTTTGACCTTTGGAATGTTATATTCCAAGCTCTTCAATCCTTGAATGTAGAAGCTGCTAGATCTTGTGTTATCCTGATTGTATTTCCACAGTACTTGAATTGTTTCTTTCTGGGTGCTTTCAATATTTTCTCCTTGATCTGGGAACTCTGGAATTTGGCTACAATACTCCTAGAAATTTTCCTTTTGGGATCTTTTGCAAAAGGTAATTGGTAGATTTCTTTCAATTTCTATTTTCCCCTCCGGTTCAAGAATATCAAGGTAGCTTTCTTTGATAATTGCCTGAAAGATAATGCCCAGGCTCTTTTTGTGATCATGTCTTTCAGGCAATCCAATAATTTTTAAATTCCTTCTCCTGGATCTATTTTCCAGGTCAGTGTTTTTTCCAATGAGATTTTTCACATTGTCTTCTTCTTTCATTCTTTTGGTTCTGTTTTATAATTTCTTGGTTTGTCATAAACTCATTAGCTTCCTTTTGCTCCATTCTAATTTTGAAAGAATTATTTTCTTCAGTGAGTTTTTGGACCTCCTTTTCCATCTGGCCAATCCTGCTTTTTAAGGCACTCTTCTTCTCATTAATTTTGTCACAAGAGTAAAATTCTATAGTCTGATTTTTTTTAAGCTGCTTGCTCATGGTCCCAGCCAAATACTTGACTTTCTACCTCTTTGTCAAGGTAGGACTCTGCTTTGATGGGTTTGGAGGTGGGGTTTTGTACCAGCCTTTCACTCCCCTACAGTCTATGGGCCTGGAGCTCTAGAAGCAGCTGCTGCGTCTCCAAGTCTCTATAGCCACCAGCAAGCGCACTTACATCCCATCCTCCTCCACCCCCACAGAGTCCTCCCACTGACCTTCTATACTGTCTTTGGTGTTTGCAAGTTGAGAAGTCTGGAAATCACCACAGCTGCCAAAAGTTCAGTCCCTTGGAGCCTGCTCAGACCCATGTCCATGCCAGTGTGGTCCTCACAAGACTCTGCTCTGTTCAGTTCTCAGACCAGCAAAACAAATGCCTCCCATCAACCCTCCAGGCTGTCTGAGACTTGTAATTACTTTCACTGTGTCATTTTGTGACTCTGGAGCTCTAGAATTTGTTTAGAGTCAATTTATACAGATATTTGGATGAGTTTCACTGCTTTCACTCCCCCATGCCCATGCACTTCTTAAGCAGTCCTATTCATTGAATGGGCATTGCCTCACTTAAAGTGAGAACTCAGAAAGACCTTAGCTTAAAAAGGTCAAGGTCTCCCACTGCCTCCTGGACTATTTCCAGTCCTCTTGATCTATATGTGGCCACTGCACCCAGATGGCTCTGGAGGAGAAAGTGAGGCTGGTGCCTCATTTGGTGTGAGCTTTGCACAGCCCTCCATCACTCAAATCTGATTCAATTGCAAGTTATGCCATCATCTCCTTGATGTCAAAGTCCTCTTTGAGAATGAAGACCACCCACACAAGGACATGCCAAGCGCTGTGCTATACACAGCAAAGCACAATTTTTCAAAAGTCAAACTCTGCCCTCAAAGAGATTACAGGCTAAAGTATCTTTCCCTCACATCTCTTTCCTTGCATCCTTATAGAAAAGAAAGAAGGAAAAAAATAGAACAAATATACATAGGCAAGCAAAACAAATTTCTCCATTGGCTACATGCAGAAATGAATTTCTTGCTCTTCATCTTAAGTCTGTCACATTTGTTTATACTTAGTCTTCTAAACTTCTGGTTGATCATTGCGGTGATTGAACTTCTTAATTATTTCAGAGTTGTTTGTCTTTATGGTGTTATTGGTACTGTATAACTTGTTTTTCCTGTTTCTGCTCACTTTATATTAATTCAAGTTTTCCCTAAGTTTCTCTGAAACTGTTCCTTACATTAATTTTTATTCCATATTAGTTTGCCATTACAGTCTTCCATTATAATTATATCATGATTATAATAACATAATTTGTTTAACCAATCTGCTACTGATATGTATGTACCACTTTAATTTCCAGTTCCTTGTCACTAAAAAGAGCTACTAAAAATGTTTATAATATGGGTCATTTCCATTTCTTTTGTGACCACTTTGGGGTACAAGTTTGGTAATGGAATTTCAAGGTCAAAAGTTATACACAGTATTTTGACTTTCTAGACATAGTTGAAATTTCTTTGTAGAGTAGTTGGACCAGATTTTACCTTCCCCAATCATGTATTTTTGTGCCTATTTTCCCACAGTCCTTCTAACATTATTTTCTTCTCTTTTTCCTTTTTTGATATTTTGGTAATCTTTGACAGTTAGATTTAAAGCAGAATCTCAAGTTTACTTAATATATACAACTCTATGATTATTAGTGTTTTATAGGTTTTTTTCCATAGGATTTTAAATGACTTTAATTTCTTCAAGATTTCTTGAAATACAATTTCTAAGTTCTTTCTTTTTTGATCACAGCTCTCTGGTAGTCAATTTATTTCTTATATATAACTATACATAACTTACTACTCCTTCATCTTTTTTTAAGGTAGTTGTGCTTTTTCTTTAATAAGCAACCAATTCATGTTTCACTCTAATTTTTTTAGGTAAGAATAAAAATTTTTACTGAACTATTAATTTTTTGAAGTTTTCCTCCATATCTATCACACCTTTCCTCCCAATTCTTTCTTCGATCATCCTATTTCATTTGTAATATCATTTTTAAATCCAAAAGTCAAATCTCTTGCTTCATTTCTATCAGAAATTGTAGTTGACCCTGTGTCCATTCTGTGCTTTTCTTTGGGATTTTATTTGTAGATTTAGAATTATTCTCTTCTGAGTCTGTGTCTTGGTTGTACCCAACACCACAATATTCTTCAAAATGAGAGTCATTTTTGTTTCCTTATTCTTTCAGGCTTACCTAAACAAGAACTTCATGTTAGCACCAAGATCAGTTCCCCATTTCAGAAAATTTATTCAATATTTGAGGCCTTGTTACCAATTTGAATTCTCTGGACTTTTGCTGCTGTTTTCCCCAGGTACTATGAGTACTATATTCTTTCAGGATGTCAAGGAGGTTCACATTGGGGATTTGCAAACATTTAATGCTTCCTAAGAAGTCTTGTTTATGGCAAAACGAAGTCTGACTGCTTCTCTCCTAATCTGGACTTTGCAAGCTCTTTATACTGCTTTAGGCCTAACTGATACTTAAGGCTTATTCTTGATTGGAGCTTCTTTCAGTAGATTTCTGCTGACACTAGCTCCAGTCACACACAACAAAGGAATCGGGCTCATTTCCTCAGTGAGAAAAAAACAAACAAAAACAAACTCCAGGGTATAGCCCAATCAGATAAAAAGTTGATTAGATAATATTTAAGACAGTAAATTTAAAAAGTAATACAACACAGGTAATGGTAATTTGTGATTTTCTTAGTGAAGATGTGACTGTAGAGATCTATTTCTCTTTGATCTGTTCTGGAACACTTTTAGCTCTGATAAACATAGCTGCAAACTACTAGCTCTAGGTCCCTTCATTAGTTCATGTCAAATCCAAACCTAGATTTGGAATGTGGGCAACAGTTCTGTGACCTAGCTTTCATTCCTGTACTGTGCATCTGAAACCCCTTTCCAATGCCTGCAGGTCTCTGCTGTCTTCCCATTCTGACTTGGATAGCAAAAATGAATCACTATCATTTGTTCTCCTATTTCTGATAATTATACAATCATACATGCTTCCTCAATCTTTATTGGAGCTGTATAGGAGAACTGTAATATATTGCTTTCTCTTACTTTGCCATACTTCGTGGTCCCCTGATATTCTGTACTTTCCTCTTTCTCTTTTTTTCTTCCTTCCTCCCTCCCTCCTTTCCTTCTTTCTCTCCCCCTTTTCTTTCCTTCCTTCCTTCTTTCCTTCCTTCCTTCCTTCCTTCCTTCCTTCCTTCCTTCCTTCCTTCCTTCCTTCCTTCCTTCCTTCCTTCCTTCCTTTCTAATGAGGGTTAATTGAATAACCCAAAGTATAAGAGAAAAAGCAACAGGTCTCTTGCTATCAGACAGGCTGGCTTGTGTGAAATGACAATATTCTCTTGATTGACAGATTAGTATTGTTCTCAGTGGCCATACAAAACAACTCTGCTGTAGATGAATGGAATAAGGATCAATTGCAATTTGATACATTTTCCTTGTATGTCCCTGAAAGAATTAGATCACCACGTTGAGGTAAAAGACTCCACAACTTGATATTACTCCCTTTTTGTTGGTTCAAAAACAGGTACCCCTTTCTTCCCCATAGCCCCCAGTGACACTGTTAATGACACGCAACTCTTCTTCAAAGATATGCCTATATTTCTTTCTTAAGAGCCTCTTTCAGAGAACTGCAACATCATTTTAATACAATTTAATCAGGAAGGGGCCGATCTGAGTTGACTTCATTACACATCCACGCATTCAATCACACCAGCATCCCGGTTTCAAATACCATCTCCTACAAATGAATAGATGCTGTTAACATTCTCGATTGTAAAGACCGGGCTGGTGATTTCCACTCTCAGTCAGAGGAGGTTCAATAAATCACCCAGTACATTACAGCTTCGCGCCAAGTTAGCACCTTCATCAGGGAATGAAATTAGCAAAGCAAATCTGCGGCTAATTGTGAAAGATGCTAATTACCCACTCTTCACCCTGCTGAAATAAGGCATGAGTGATGCTTCACGCACAGCCATGAACACGCGGAGAGACGCAACACTTAAGTAAAGTCTGCAACTACTTATGCAGAGAGAAATGGCGAACAGGCCGGGAGGGTGAAGATGTGCAGCTGGGAAAGGAGGCACAGGTTTGCAAGTCTCAACTAATGCTGTTGTGGGGTGGCTCCTGGGCTTCATTATGGAGCCTTTTACCTCTAGGTCACCGGTTCGAATCCGGGGCAAGACACATCATTATTGGAATAAGTTCTGGCTGGTTAAGAGCTGTTCACAACTGTGAATTGTGAAAATAGCTGGGAAAGAAGTGACCTTAGACCAGGTCCTCCTGGACCGGGGTACGCATCATGGATTGCCACTAATTAGCTCCCCTGCTGTCTATCTCAGCAGAGGCCAAGAAGAGATCAGACTGCAGGGAATGGATCCCGGGCTGGATTTTCCAAGACAGCCCGTTCCTTCTGATCAGAGTTAAGGAGGGCTAGTGGGAATTGGGACGGGGAAAAAGAGGGGTGGGGAACGGGGTGCGGAGAGAGAGGAGTTTGGTCCGACACTATCAATCCTGTAACTTTTCTTGGGATGAGCACGAACCTCTTCTCTCTGGAATTGACAGTTTGTTACCTTTCACCAATACTCGATCCACATTAGGAAAGAAACATGTTACTTTCTTTTAATGCTACATTGGAGAGATTTTCAAGTAGCAGTGCCCTAAGCACTACCCTTCCCTAGACTATCTAGTGAATGAAATCGCCTTCCAGACTCTCTCATGGGCCCTCCCCTATCCCTACTAAATTTGCTTATGAAAGGCAATTATCGCCCTGCAGTCATTAAAATATTCCCTAGCTAACGGTTTGCACAATCCATTAAGGAAATTATCCATCTACCACCACAAAGGTAACCAGAGAAGGATGGAATGTTGTGGTTAATTTGTGCAACGATGCAAAAGTGATAAATTGCTAAATCCCCAAAGAAGCAATGTGGAGATTTCCCATGAGAGGGAGATTCAGATAATAAGCCAAATCATCATACAAACACAACCCAAACAGCAACAGCAGCACATCAACCTCTAGAATTCCTCTTTACTTAAACAAAGCAGAAATTCAGCAGGAAATTTAGATTTAAGAAAAGCTTACTGGAAATCTAAATACACTGCTTAAGAAAAAAGACATAATTAGGGAAAAAAACCTTTTCCTCTTCCAACTCCACCCCTCCTTCTATCATAAGGAGATCGCATAGATACAAAAGTAAAAATATTTTATTTTTTCTAGGATGGAGAAAGAGAATGAGACAGACAGGAAGAAATACAATATGAAGAGAAAAAAAGAAAAGGAAAGAAAGAAGAGAAAGAAAATGTGAGAGAAAGAAAGAAGTAAAAGAAAGAAGGAGAGAGAGAAAGAAATAATTTATTTTATGTAAAGAAGTTATTTTCTACAACTCCTACTTCAATAATAAGTAAAGAAACCATGGGTTTCTACTTTGCTAAACAATTGTAAACATTTTTAAAAAATGTACAGACTACTATAGTTTGAAACAGATTGAGGTTAACTATTTTAGCAGCAATAAAAATAGTTACAAATAATTAAATTTTTAAAAATATTTATTTTATGCCTTTACGTGCAAAGGTTGGAATGTCTCTAATCTCTAGGAACAATAAGTACATAAAAACTTTTCCTACTGTTCACTTCAGCCATAAGTCCATTGAACCCCAAGAGTTATTCTGCAACTGTAACAGACGATCTGAAATGTTCTCTTCTGGTCAAGATTTCTATGCATTAAATGTTAGTGGGAGGATGAGGTAGGATAAGTAAGGAGGGAGTGAAAATTATGTATAGTCCTTGTCTTTGCCCCCTCCATCTCTTCCACAGGGAAACACATAGACAAAGAAATACAAAGTTGTGCCTTCTGAGTATGGGAAGGAGATAGTCTCCAAACAACATAACCTTGCACCAGTCACCCTGTGCCTGGAGGAGAATCAGCCTCATTAAGCTCAATTCTCTCATTATTCAAAAGGTGCCTGACAAGCAAGGGTCTGAATGGAGCAAGGACCTCCCATATTAGGAATGTGCAGCTTTACTCACTTATGCCCAGTGAAATTCCACAGAATTCAGTGCCTTTTGAAATTAAGCCTGTAGATAACTGTTAATGATCATTCCACCAATTCACATGCCATCATCAACAATACTTCCTAAGTAATGCCAGTTCTGTCTTCAAAGTTTATGCAGCACAAACTTTCTCTCTAAAACTATTTTAATATTTGCCACTTTTTATATGTTATAGTCTTTTAGTTTCATTTATAATCAATGAATATATTGACTGATATCGTTTGGCACTTGAATCCCTCCATTCACTGTGACTCAATAAATCTAGAGGAAGAAGTCTGAAGCAAAATCCAAAGATCTCTAAGGTATGAAAAGAGTAACATTTTTTAGTGGAGATCAGCTTTACATAGCACCTTCTGACTTAGCCAGGGGCCAGTCTTCCTTCTGGCTGCCCTCCTAGCAGCAGCATCAGTTTCAGGTAATGTGCAGGCTGTATATAGTCCAAATCCTGGCTATATGAATCTTCTCCTAGAACAATTATATCTTGGTCCAACAAGTTAAAAAGTTTTCCTATCCTTGGATCAGGAATTTTGCTCTTGTGCTGAAATGAAACTATGTCTCCTGTTACCAACACATCTACTTTCACCCAAGATATTTTTTTAGTAACTCAGTTATTTTTACTTAGCCAACTCTGATACAGCTCACTTGTATTGATCCAATTATTTTTCTGACTGTTTAAATATATACAAATATGACTAGAAAAAACTGGAAATGAAATTGGTGTTCAGCAGTTGAAGATGACTGAACAATTGTGGTATATGAAGCTATTAGCATCATACTGTGTTATGACAATATAAATATGAGTAATTCAGAGAAACATAGGAAGACTTGCAACAATTGAGTCGAAGTGTGGAAAGCAGAACCAGGGAAGCAATATACAGAATAGCTCCATTAAGTTAAACCAAAAGTACAACAAAATAAGTGTAACTCCTGTCCTAGAAAATATATGAGAGAATGTAATTCATTATATTACTCTGTAGAGTTGGAGGATTTGGTGCCAAACATTTCCTCCCCCTTCAAAAACGGTATCAGTGTCCATTGGTTTTACTTTACTATTTTTCTATGTTGTAAGGGAAGACACCCTAGTTTGGAGTTGTAGTGGAAAAAGAATATTTCAAAGGACTGATATCACCAAAAAAAAAGTATCAGTAAAACATCTTTAAAAAGTAAAATAAAGGCATTAAATTAATAACAGAATTAAAGACAAATTATTTTATGAGGATAAATTGAACCATGGATTTATTAATTAATTTAGCAAATGTTTAGTGATTGTCTTTGATATGTGCTGTTAGCATAAATGGAAGATACAAGAAGAACATAGTTTGTATCCCCTCCAGGAACTCAGAATCAAGTTAGAGTCAAACAAACATGTTCACAAATAGATGGATTCAATAAACCAATCAATCAATCAACGAGACAGGATAAAATGTGTCTACTATAACCAGATGCTGTGCTAAATATTGGAGATTAAAGACAAACATAAAAAATCCCTTTTTTCAAAATGCATATAATAAAACAAGTGGAAACATAACATGTCTGAAAAATATGGTAGATATAAAATTAGTATCAAATAATTTTATATTTGATCACAATAACAAGCAACTAGATTTTATTGTATGGTTGGAGGGGTAGAAAGATGTGTGATGGTGATACAAGCCTAAATTTTATGAAAAATCACTGGTAGTTGAATGGAATATGAATTACAAGAGGGAGAGAGTCAGAAGAATATTGTGGCAATCCAGATGAAAAATGATAAGGCTCTTTACTGGAGTGGTTGCTATAAGAGTGGACAGAAGTGGCTACAGGAGGAATGTTGTAAAAGTAGAAACAAGACAGCATATTGGATATGTGGGTTGAGTGTCTTTTAGGAATTGAAGAGGACATCAATGTTGTAGATCTGGATTACTGCAAAGAGAGTGGTTATCTTTATAATAATAGGAAAATTGGGAAGAGAGGAGGGTTGGAGTGGAACAAGTTCTGCTTTGTACATGTTGAGTTTAAGATGTCTATGAGACACAATTTGACTTATGAAAAAGGTAATTGCTGATTTGTAATTGCAAATCAGAAGGGAGATTAAGACTACACATACAGATCTGGAAATCATGTACATAGACATGAAAGTTAACCCATGGGAGGTGTTGAGATCAAAAGCATATTCATAAAGAGCAAAACAAGGAGATTGCCTAGTAGAGAGCTTTGTAGGACACATATTTAGCGGACATGACCCAAGTGAAAATTTCGGAAAAGAGACTGAGGATTAATCAGGCAAATGTGAAAATTAGCAGAGATACCTATCATAAAAAAAAATAGAGAAGAAAGTACCTGTGAGGAGATGGTGGTTGACAGCATAAAAATTCATAGGGTGAATCAAGAAGGATGAAAACTAAGAAAAGATTTTTAGATTTAGTAATTAAGAGATCACTGGGTTTCAGGATCAAATGAACATCAATGTAAAGGACTAACATTTTATCCAATCCTCATGGTCTAATAATGCTTACTAAAGTAGGGATTATGTGCAAAAGATAGAGTGATTTTAGTTGCCTGCATGGTCTCTGATGCCAACAACCATATAGGTGTAAAACAACATATTAGTTAAATAAAGAAGGTTAATCTTTAATCCCTGTTGGTCTCATTGAACACTCCCTTCTAGACTGTCAGTAATATGCAATCAGAGACTAAAAACAGAAATCAACCACACACACACACACACACACACACACACACATACACAACTCTATTCCCAGCAAAGCTGAAATCCAATAGTTTAAACTGTCTTGTATAATATCATATATGGTATTATATAGGGAAACAGTGCACAGCCAGAGAAATGAAGAACAGAAAAAGAACTGGGCAAGGCCACCATCATGGACCAGCACCTCAGACTTGAAGGGGAAAAAGAATTACATTCCAGTTGAGATGTTTCATTTCTCCAAAGGTGACTTGGGGCCCAGACAAAGATCAGTGAAAAGTAAATTCCTCAGCAAGGAGGAGGCTGAGATAACCTTGAAGTCGAGCTTCCAGGAAAACCACCATCAAAGAGGAAGGAGTCAGAAAGTGAATGAAAGGAGGAAAATGATAAGGGGAAAAAGTCAACATTTATAAAACATTTCAGAAGGAAGAAAATTCAGTTAAACACTGAGCACAAACAGATAAATTATTAGGGAAAGTATTTCTAACAGAAAGAATTATGGCCAACAGGTCATCAAAAAGAGAATAGGGATATATGAATATGTATTACAAAATAAAAGAAAAATAATCAGTATCTGATAAAGCACAGTATCACTTGCATTTCCACAACAGGATTTTGATAAATACTTCAGGAGAGAAATAAAAATTATGAAGAAAGGATTTACGGTCCACATAGAAGAAATAATTTTCAGAGGGGAAAAACTTGAATCCATGATGGCCTATTTCATCAAAGAAACAAAAGAGGGAGAAAAATCTGATTAAGCATATAAATATGCTGAAGTAAAGAGCAATCTGGAAGAGAAGTAAAAAGTAATAATGTTTTTTTTTAAAACAAACATGATTTTTATGGAAGCAAAAAATATTAATCTTCAAGACAAATATAAACAGACAACTTTAAAGAGATCACTACCTTTAAGGATAATAAATCCCTTTGAAGAACAGGACAAATAAAAAAAAAGAGCAAACAAGCCTCCTCTAACCAGCAAACTGCAATTTAAGGAACCGTAAAAGATAACTGCTCAGAACTTCTAAATACAAAGAGCATGGAACCAAAAAAGGGATCCACTTATTTCCTGTAGGAGAAAATAAAAAATGAAGCAAAAAAAAAAATCTGATCTGCAAATTCTAAGACACATAATGGTCAAATTTATCATTTCAAAGACAACAAAATTTTAAAGTAAAATCTGGAAGAGAACTTTAAATATAAAGGGAATTAGATGAGCACAAGTCTATTATGAACTCAGCAGAATCATTAGGAAAGAATATCTTCTATTTTAGTCAGAAGGCCAAAGAATTTGAAGATGTTACCCAAGGTGACATAATCTGCAAATCAGACCCTAATTATTAATTTAAAAATATGAAGATTCAATAAAAAAGAAATTTGAAATATTCTTACAAAAACAATGACATGAGAATAGATGCTTCATTTTGAAAAAAATAAACATATTAAAAAAACAGGTTATAGGTGTACAGAAAAGGTAAACTAATAAAATAATTGAGGCATGTGTAGATAAAGGAATAAATTATCCTTGTAAAGGGGAATAGTGGTTAAAAACCTAAATATTTAAAGATACACTTATGGAGGAAAAGAAACAACAAAAACAACAAAATAGGATAATAGAGGAACAAAAGAGATTTCTTTCTTTTCAAATGTGTATGTTAATTTATTTATTTTTAGTTTTCAACATCCATTTCCACAAGATTTTGAGTTCCAAATCTTTCCCCATCTCTCTCCTCCCCGGACCTCAATATAAGATGCATTCTGATTACCCCTTCTCGGAGATTGCTGCCCCTTTTATCACTTCCATTCTTATCTTATTCCCCTTACTTTCTTGTAGGACAATATAGATTTCTATCATCCATTGTCTATATTTTTTTCCCAGTTGCATGTAAAAATAATTTTTAACCTTTACTTTTAAAACTTTGAGTTCCAAATTCTATTTGGATCTAAATCTAAAACTTCTATTTTGCCCTCTGTTTCTAGAACATCAGGGCAGTTTTCCTTGATAATTTTTTGAAAGATGATGTCTAGCCTCTGTTTTTCCTTTTTTTAGTGCCTTTTTTTAAAAAAATATTTATCTATTTTTAGTTTTCAACATTAATTTCTACAAGATTTTGAGTTCCAATGTTTTCCCATCTTTCCTCTCCCCTCTGCCCCCTGGATGACCCTTTCCCCCAGTCTGACCTCCCTTTTATCAACCCCCCCTTCCCTTCCCCTTTACTTTCTTGAAGGGCAAGATAGATTTCTGTACCCCATTACCTGCATATCTTATTTCCAATTTACATGTAAAAACCATTTTTTACCATTTAATTTTAAAAATTTGAGTTTGATACTCTCTCCCTTCTTCCATCCCCACCACCCTCATTCAGAAGGTAAGAAATTATATATAAGTTAGACATCTGTAGTTATGTAAAACACCTTCATATTAGTCATGTTGTGAAAGACTAGCTGTATTTCCTTCCATCCTATCCTGCTCCCCGCCCAATTCCATTTTCTCCTTTGACCTTGTCTGTTTTTTAAAGTGTTTGCTTTAGACAACCATCTTCTTCAATCTTTCCTCCCTTCTATCACCCCTCTGTTTCCTCCTTCCCCCCCTACTTTACCGTAGGGTAAGATACTCAAATGAGTATGTATGTTATTCCCTCCTTAAGCCAAATTTGATGACATAAGGTTCACTTATTCCTTCTCATTTGCCCCCTCTTCCCCTCCATTGTGAAACCTTTTTCTTGACTCTTTTATGTGAGATAATTTACTCCTTTCTATCTCTCCCTTTCTCCTCCCAAAATATTCCTCTCTCACATCTTGATTTTATTTTTTTAAAAATCATCCCTTCATGTTCAGCTCACCCTGAGCCATCCATTTTTCCATCTTTCTATCTATCTATCTATCTGTCTCCTCTAAATACTATAATACTGAACAAGATTTTATGAATTATAAATATCTTTTCATGTAAGAATGCAAACAGTTCAAGTTTAATAAGTCTCTTTTGATTCCTCTTTCCTGCTTATCTTTCCACGCTTCTCTTGATTTCTTGTATTTGAAAGTCAAATTTTCTATTTAGCTCTGGTCTTTTCATCAAGAATGCTAGAAAGTCTTCTATTTCATTGAATGCTGTGTTTTCCCCTGGAGGATTATGTTCAGATATTCTGGGTAGGTGATTGTTGGTTTTAATGCTAGCTCCTCTCACCACTGGAATATCACATTCCAAGCCCTTTAATCCCTTAATGTAGAAGCTGCTAGATCTTGTGTTATCTTGATTGTATTTCCACAACACTTGAATTGTTTCCTTCTGACTGCTTGCAATATGTTTTCCTTGACCTGGGAACTCATGTATTTGACTACAATATTCCTAAGAGTTTTCCTTTTGGGATCTCTTTCCATAGGCGATCAGTAAATGGGACCATGAAATATCAGACCTCTGTTTGGAGACAGAAAGGCAGAGGAGACAGAGGAAAAAATAGATTTCCCAGAGTGGGAGGATTTGTCTTATTTCTCTCTGGCAAAGAAATGGACTAAAGGCACAGGGCCTTGTGAAAACTGGGAAGCAAGATTACAGAAGGGAAAACCCAGAGAATTAGAAAGATTTTTGCAGGGAATAACAATAGAGCAGGGAAAGAAATGGCAGGGGTGTGTAGGAGAAGCTGGGCCTTGCTAACAAGTTATCACCTTATGTGTAAAAGCAGAGACAAGCTTCTGGAAGAGAAAGCTCAGATGGAAAGAGAATTGACTAGTTTGCTGAAGGAACTTTTCATCCCGCAGTGTTCAAACTGATCTTTAGGAGAACAAGCTAGAGTTTCAGGTGGTGTAAGAAAAAGCTGTTGTTGGTTTGGCCTACAGGAGGAAGGCAAAAAGTTAACAACAGGAAAGTGAATGCAGCCCTTGCATAGGATGGCCTTGATTTGAGCCTACACAGAGGCCACAGAGGATGTGGGAGAATGTAACAAATGAGGAGGCTGGGGTTTTGCCAGTACTAAACAGGAAGCCTGCCCGGCCCCACAGTGTTTGGGGAAGTAATTGAGGGATTTACTCAGCAGGAGGTCAAACATATTTTGAGTTGGCTCACCTACATGATGGGAAAATCATTGGTACCTTGGATGGTGAGAATCAGTGAAAAAGAAAAATTTTCTCCAGATAGAAGAGTAAATAGCCAGAGGATTCAAAGTCAGAATAGATTGACAAGAAAAGCATTGTTTACTGCTCTATTGAGAGCAAGGTTAGATTTTGGAGGAAGAGATGGCATTCCAACTAATAAACTGTATAAAATGTATCAAGGAAAGAGGGTTGAATTTAGACTGATTAGGTAAATGGGAACTGCCTGTGTGGGTTCATTACACCTGCAGGGAATGTGGGAAATTGGCCAGGCCCCACCTCAGATTAAAGAAAGCATATCTCTAGCTAGAAGGATGACCAAAACCTGGAAACTGGAAAACAGTAAACAATAGTGAGTGAAGCTATGATAATGGGTTCATGGACTCCAGAAGCATGGCTGACTATGTCTACTTTGCTTCTGGTTGTTGTGTCTTTGTTTCTTTTTGGCTTTCTGTCTGTTCATCTTGTTTGTCAGATTTGTTTTTCACAGACTCACACTCCACCTGCAAATGCCTGATCACTTAAGTTGGATGTCATTCCCTTTCCAATGTCCTGTGTCACCTCTGGACCTGGTTTCAGCCAAGCTCCATATGCTAGCTAAAGAATTGACCTCTTGAATGGGACCTTTTGGGGCAGAGATGGCTCTATGTTCCATTTCAGCAGGAAGGAGTTATGGAAGAAGAGACCTTCACCCCTTACCCTAAGATTTTTGGCCCCAATCATTCAAGGGGGGAATGATGAGGTTCTTGTACTCAAGCCTTACCCTAAGATATTGTCTTATGTGCTGCTTTTGTGAGATCCCTGTTATAATGCTGAAAAGTTCTATTGATACCAGTTGCTTAAAATACTGTTTTATATGCTTATTTTCTGTTATCCCTGTTAAGGTTCTGTTGATACCAGTTGCCTCACCACTTATGTAATAAATACAAAAGATCTTGGGGTCACATGAAATGGTAATTTCAAATGGAAAGATCTTTCTCATTCATTAAGAGGCCCATGTGACCTGCCTGGGTCACATGGAAGCCTAAGTCACATGTGTCTGAGTCACTTCATGTCTGTGGAGAGAGGAGTTTGACCAATGGGGTGGAACAGGAAGGGCAGAACTGTAAGAGGCAGAACTGGAGAAGAGTTGAAAGGAAATTAGTGAGTGAGCATTCAGAGCTGAAGGATGTAGGCAAACCTGCAGGTGGCTATGAGTGTGAGAAGGGAATTTTGTTTAAGGGAAATCTGTTTGTGATTTGCTTAAGGGACTGGGTTAGTGGGAAGCCTAGTGGGGGAAGGCTTGTATGGTGTTTTTCTCTGCATTGTTATTATGTATAAATTTTTGTTAATATGATGAATTTGGCTTTCTAGTGTCTCAATAAGTGTTTTGGTTCTATCTTCCACATGGAGAGTCTGTTATATTTTGTAATTCGGAATTGCACAAGGAGTTTCACAGCTACATTGGTGCTGTGAATATAGCATTGGTGCTAAAGGTGATTGGTGTATTCTTTCCATTTCTATTTTACCCTCTGGTTCTAGAATATCAGGACAGTTTTCCTTGATAATTTCTTGAAATATGATATCTAGGTTCTTTTTTTGATCATGGCTTTCAGGTAGTGTAATGATTTTTAAATTGTCTCTACAGTACTATTTTCCAGGTCAGTTGTTTTTCCAATGAGATATTTCACAGTCTTTTAAATTTTTTTCATTCCTTTGTTTCTATTTTATAATTTCTAGATTTGTCATAAAGTCATTAGCTTCCATTTACTCCATTCTAATTTTGAAGGAATAATTTTCTTCAATGATCTTTTTGGACTTTCTTTTCCATTTGGCAATCCTGCTTTTTGAGGCATTCTTCACATTAGCTTTTCAGACCTCTTTTGTCACTTGGATTAGCCTATTTTTTAATTCATAAAATTTTTATTCGACTTATATCAACTTAATGCACATGTTCTTAACAATTATACTTGGATTGTTCATGAACATTTCATAAGATATTAAACAAAGCTAGCCATCATCTCAAGTTATTTCCTTGTTAACCGTTTTTACAATGCATGCATTTTAGGCAAGTACAAAAAAAATCACAAAAAAAAGTTAAATACATGATTTTAGGGGGGGTTTACTGATAAGCCTGATATACAGTATCAAACAATTCATTTTTACTGCATCTTTACTTCTACATTTGTTCTTAGGTTGCTTAAACCATTGAAATACAAATAATTGTAGCAAGAATTATGAAAGCAAACAATGTACCAAAAGTACTCTGCCAAATAATGTAAAATATGCATTAAAATTGCATAGGTCCATATAGGCTTCCTTAGATGAAAACAGATGACTTCCCTAACTTTCTTTACTATTCTAATATTAAATATAAAAACCACATGGGAAATAAAGAAATCCAAGTAGAAGTAACATAAACGTGTCATAAATTATAAACAAAAACTATTTGTGGAGCAGCATAGATAACACATGGTCTATGGTGTAAATTTTAGAACAAGGCAAACAAAAGTTGAAAGGCCTGTTAAGTCTCCTCTCCTTTTCCTGCTTCAATTTCATCTCCTTAGGTATCCGATGTTCACCATATCAAGTTGTCTTTCAGTAACTGCATTATTATTGTGATGTCTTTGAATTATTCTTCATTTAATGTATCAAATTCAGTGATGACTTTATCAAAAGCTGTCCCTGCAAGGGCGCAGGCTTTCTCTAGAAAGTTCGGGATCTCATTCTCACACCGAGTAGTTCAAGGCTGGACTTCATCTTATAGGACGCATTAGTTGTATCACTTTTTTTGCTGATTTCAAATGCTTCTTGATATGCTTGTTGTTTTGAGCTCTTTCATGGTTTGAGGCCAGTTCATATTTTTTGGAGACTTTGGATGTAGGAGCTTTGACTTTGCTGCCTTCTTCTGGTTATATGTTTTGATCTTCTTTGTCCCCGATTAAGATCCTATAGTCTGAGTTTTTTTGCACTGTTTACTTATGTTCCCAGTCAAATGCTTTACTTTATAACTCTTTGTCAAGGTGAGAGTCTGCTTCCAATAGAGGTGGGGGGGGGGGCAGTTATACTGTCCTGTCCCGGGTTTCAGGGGTTTTGTATCAGTTTCAAGTTTTTCCACCATCTATGGGCCTAGTGCTCTGAAAGTAGCTACCAGTGCCACTGTTGCTGTTTCTGTCCCTGCCTATGCTACCTCCTCCCTCACCCTGGGACTGGGACTAGACCCAATTCCTATAGGGTTTCCCCTCTGACTTTCTGCATTGCGTTTGGCTTATGTAGGTTGAAAGTCTGGAAATTTCCATACCTGCAAGTGATTCAGTCCCCTGAAACTTGCTCTGACCCTGTCTATGCTGATGTGGCCCATGCTGGACTATGCTCCACTCCCTACCTGGTGTGATAGATATTTCCTGTCAACCTTCCAGGTTGTCTTGGGCTAGAGATATGTTTCACTCTATCACTTTGTGGTTTTGCAACTCTAGAATTTTCTTAGAGTAATTTTTATAGGTACTTGGAGGGATTTGGGGGAGAATTTTAGCTAGTCCCTACTTTCACTATACCATCTTGGCTCTACCCCCCAAGAGATCTCTTTCTAAAAGTATACAAGGAGACTAGGATGAATGTAGAACATAAGTGGAAGAACTGATAGTTGAGGAACAGTCTTGGAGCACTAAGAACTAAACCTTATAATACTGAATAAAGCTGAATTAATGTTGAGGGGAGACTAAATTGCAGAATGACAGGGCATATGCAAGTTCTAGGACTTCAATAAAACATATAGGAATTTGTGATATACAGGAATTGAGCTAGTAATAAAAAATTAAGAGAAAGAATACTGGAGTCTCTCAGAAGGGAGAGAGCCTATAGGAGAATGAGAATGAAAGATCAGGAAGGAATTGAACAGGAAGGCAAAAATCTCAATTCACTAGGACAGGGGGTACCACTGTAGACCATTTCCATGGGAGCAAAACAAAAATCAATAATGGAGGAAGAGGAATTTACAATAAATATATTCTGTAGTATTATTTTTAAACAAACCACTACCTTTAAGACATGCATCCATATCACGTTTCTTGTCTTCTCAATGGGTGGGAGAGGAGTGTGAGGGAAGGAGAGAATATAGAACTTGAACTTTAAAAAAAAAAGAATGCTACATATAAACAAATATTTAAGAAAAAGAAATAAAGTTCTATGTGCTGCCCGTGCGCACGCACACACACACACACACACGCACACACAGAAGACATGGGTAGAGACAACATCTTGCCTCAGGAGAAGGGAAATAAAAGCTACAAGGGAAAAAAAAACATCCAGAATGGGAGAAGGTCATGAATCTAGAGAAATTTGATGGCAAATTGGGGAAAATGACCATGGGGAAATCAAAGGTTACTAAAGGGGTGAAATGCACCATCAGAGATAAAGGCAAGATCTCTAGCATGGGACAATACTTCTGTTCTCTCCATCTCCTGCAGCAATTTGTACTTCTTAGAGTGAGATGCCACAAACAAAAGTGTGGGGAGGCAAAATACATAAGGCAATAATTATGAAATTATTTAGAATGATAAAATCATCAAAGTAAATCATAGAAGCTTTAATTCCATGAGGAATATGGATACTGAAGGAAAAATTAATAAGTATAGGGACCACGAATCAATCTCAAAAAGCAGTCCACAATATTAAGGGAAAAGAAAAAAATGAAGAGAACAAGAGAAAGAAATTTTCCTCTTTAGCAAAGACATACAGAGTGAAATAAACACTAAGAACAAAAAAGCTTAAGGAGAGGCGGGGAAGGAAGATTTTCCTTGGCTATTTAGTTTAAAGGGATGAGGGGAAGAATCAGTTAAGTAAATAAAAAGTAAATAGGAACTAATTAAAAATAAAGCAAAACTCAGAAATTAGAGAGAAGAGAAGAAGAAGAAGAAGAAGAAGAAGAAGAAGAAGAAGAAGAAGAAGAAGAAGAAAGAGAAGAAGAGGAAGAAGAAAAAGGACAAGGAAAAAAAGGAAGATGAGGAGAAGGAGGAACAGGAGGAGAGGAAAGAGAGGGAGAGAAAGAGAGCAAAGAAGCCTGAATATGAGGGGAAGAGAGGCTATGAGAATAAAGTTGCCTTAAAGGAGGATTAACTGAAGAAATAAAATACTAACTGTGTAGAGGAAAACCAAAAAACCTAATTCAGAGATAGCAACAAATCAATATTGACATAAAACTTATATGCTGAAAATGATTCATCATTTAAATTCACAAAGAAAAATACCTGAATTATGAAGAGAAATAGTGATACAATAATAATGAGAGACTTTGGTGTTCTTCTCTAATTTTCAAGAAAATTTAAGAACAAGATAACTAAAAGGGAAAGATAGAATTTAACAAATTGCTAGAAAAACTGGAGCTAAGACTCATGGATTCCTCTAAATGATACTGCTAAAGAATATATACATCTAAAGAATAACAATAATATATATATATATATATGTGTGTATATATGTGATGAATATAGAATAAAGAAAAGAAAAATATGATTATGCATATGTATAAATGGTAAGTATATATGTGTTCATATACACACACATACTTGCATATCTACATCTACATATGTGCATGCATATTGTATGTATATATCACACAAAACTTCCTTTTTAAAAAAATATTTATTTATATTTAGCATATTTTAGAAAAAATTTGAGTTATATATGCTCTCCTTCCCTCGGACTCCTACCCCACCCATTGAGAATGCAAGAAACGTGATATTAATTATTCATTAAAAAAATCACACAAAACATTTATGTATTAGCCATGTTGCAGAAAAAAGCACTAAAAAGAAAAAAAATAATTCCAATCTGCACTAAGACTCCATCAGTTCCCCCCTTCCCTCAGACATGCCTAGCATTTTTAATCATAAGTTTTGAAGAATTATCTTAAATCTTTGTATTGATCAAAATAGCTAAGTTATTCCTAGCTGATCGTCATACAATATTCCTATTACTACATACAATATTCTCCTGGTTCTGCTCACATCACCGCATCAGTTCATGTAAGTCACCTCAAGTTTTTTCTAAAAACACACAACTTATAATTTCTTATAGCACAATATTATTTCATCAAAATCATATACCATAACTTACTCAGTTCTTCTCCAGTTGGTGATCATCCCTTTAATTTCCAAATTGTTGCCACCACAATAAAGAGCCACAATAGATATTTTTGTATATATGGGTCTTTTCCTTCTTTTCTTTGATCTCTTTGGATTACAGATCTAGCAGCAGTATTATTTTGTCAAAGGGCGTACACAATTTTATAGTTCTCTGGCCATAATCCTAAATTGTTCTCTACTACCACTGGATCAGTTCACAACTCAATCAATAGTGCAAAAGAGGAAAGACAGTTTCAGCCCCCAAAGAGAGCAAACAATGTATACATAATTGAGTATGAGAGAGAGAGAGAGAGAGAGAGAGAGAGAGAGAGAGAGAGAGAGAGAGGAGAGAGAGAGAGAGAGAAGAGAGAGAGAGAGAGAAATAGTAGATGAAAGTCACTGGCAAGGGAAAGGTATTAAATCAAAAGTCTAGAGCTGGAAAGCAACTCAGAGGTCATCTATTATGACTCCCTTCATTTTACAGAAGAGGAAACTGAGGATCAGGGAGAATAATTGACAAAGAAAATATACCTGATAATCAACCAACAACTATTTGTTAATCAACTATTATGTGCCAGAATTCCAGAAGATAGCAAGGAGAGATAAAGTTTTCTTAAATGAGCAATGCAAAGAAATAGAAGGAAAAAAACAGAATGGGAAAGACATGAGATCTCTTCAAGAAAATGGGCATGATAAAAGACAAAATTGTTAGGGACTTAGAAGGAGAAGAGATTAAGAAGAGGTGACAAAACTATTGAGAAGAACTATAGAAGAAAGGTCTTAATCACCCCAATAATGACCATGGTGTGGTTACTCTCACCCTAGATAATGAAGTCAAGTGGGCCTTTGGAAGTCTTACTAACAATAAGGCTAGTGGAGGTAATGGAATTCCAGCTAAGCTATTTAAAATCCTAAAAAATGGTGCTGTTAGAGTGTTGCACTCAACATTCAAGCAAATTTGGAAAACTCAACAGTGGCCACCGAATTGAGAAAGATCAGTTTGTGCCCCATTCCTGAAGACAGGTAATGAAAAAAATGTTCAGATTACTGAACAATAGCACTCATTTCATATGCCAGCAAGATTATGCTCAAGATTCTGTAAGCTAGCCTTCAGCAATATGTGAACTGAAAATTGCCAGAAGAGTAGGCTGGTTTTCTTTTCTTTTTTTGTATTTTTGTATCTTAAATTTAAATACAAAATAAAAAAAACAACATTGCCATGTACACAGTAGACTATATGAGAGGATTCAGTATAAAACAATAAGTTTCTATTTCAAGAAAATCTATATAATAAATACCATATATTGCTTTCAAAGATGACTAAAAAAAATAATGCAAAAGAGTCTCAATTTTTCCACATCTTCTCCAACATTTGTCATTTCTTTTCTATTAAATTAACTAATATCTTAGGTATGGTGTTACCTCAATGTTGTTTTAATTTGAATATTTTAATCAATGCTGATTTTGAACATTTTTTTAATATGACTATGGAAAGTTTCGATTTTTCAGAAAACTATCAGTTCATGTCATCTCATCATTTATCAATTGGAGAATGACTAGTGTATATGTATGTATATATAAGTGCACAAACACACATATGTATACATATACACATGCATATATGTATACACATACGTATTTACACACATATCCATGTATGTGTGTGTATGTGTTTGTAAAATGAAGTCTTTGTCACAGAAATTTGTTGTATTTTTTTTTATATTTTCCTGCTTTCTTTATAATCTTGGTTGCATTGGTTTGGTTTGTGGAAAAAAACTTTTAAAAGATTCATATAATTAAAATTTTCCTTTTTGCTTCTTGTGATCCACTCTACTTCTTATTTGATCATAAATTGTTCCCTTATTGATAGATATGAAAGATAAAATTTTCCATGCTCCCTAATTTGCTTATTATATTTCCCTTTGTGTCTAAATCATGCACCTATTTTTACCTTATCTTGGTACATAGTGTGAGATGTTGGTCTCACTTGGTTTTTGCCAAATTCATAATAGTTTTTCCAGCAATTTTTGCCAAATAATGAGTTGTTGACCCAAAAGCTTTGGATCTTTGGGTTTATCAAAGAATAGATTATTATACTTATTTATTATGGTATATTGTGTACCTAATTTATTTCACTGATCCACCACTCTGCTTTTTAGTTAGTACCAGATTATTTTTAATGATTACCACTTTTTAATATAGTTTGAGATCTGGTACACCTCGATCACCTTCATTCACATTTTTTTCATTGATTCCCTTGTACTCTTGATACATGAAACTTAAAAAAAAAGTAATTTGACTATGTGTTAGGGCATAGAGATTTTGCTAATAAATGTAAAAAAGCTCTGCATCTTCAACTTTCTGGAAGTCTTAACCTGGATTACCGTAGACATATTATACTCAGCAAGTCCAAAACTGACCTTAATATCTTTCACTCAAAACCATCACATCTTCCTAACTTCTTTACTTGTGCTCAAAGCACAGTTCTTCCAGTTACCCAAACCTGAAACTTGTATCTCATCCATAACTACTCATTCTCATTCACCTCCCTTGTCTAATACATCACTAAGTACTGTGGATTCTACTATTTAACAACACTAACATGTTTCTGTCTTCTAATACTGACACCACCTTGGTGCATGTCTTCATAATATCTTGCTGGAATTATTTCAAGAGCTCACTGGTAGGTATCCCTGCAACAAATCTCTCCTCACTCAAGAGCATGCTACATGCTGCTGCCAAAATAATCTTCCTAAGGCACAGGTCAGACTATGTCAACCCTGCCCCTTGACTCAACTTTTCCTCCAGACTCAACACCTTATATCAAACTCTGGTAATTTTCATTGACTTTCTTCCATGCCTGGAATTCTCACCCTCCTCATCTCTACCTTTTAACTTGCTTCATTTTTTCTAGCCTCAGCTAAAAATCTCAACTTCTATAGGAAGGCCTTCCCAATCTTTTTTAAATGCTAGTTCATTAATGCTAATGCCTTTTTCTACTGATTATTTCCAATTTTTCCTGGTATATAACTTATTAGCTTCTACAACAAGCCCTTCCCAATCTTTTTTTTTAATTCTAGTACCTTTTTCCATTAATTATTTTCAATTTTTCCTGATATATATCTTGTTTATACATTTTTCCAATGTTGATTCATGTATTAGACTGTGAGCTCTTTGAGAACATGAGTTATCTTTCAATATTCTTTGTTTCCCTGTGTATAGTAGAGTATCTATCACACAGTAAGTGACCCAGGGTATAGAGCACTGGGCCTGGAGTCAGGACTGTGTTCAAACCCAGTCAATGAAATAAGGTTATTCCTACAGTAGTAGTAGGCAATCATGGAACAATCTTCTCCCAGAAGCAGATTCCCACATGGGTGTGCATGTGTGTGTGTATATGTATACATGTATATATGTATATGTGTGTATACACACACACACAGATCATCCTGTTCTTCCATGATACCAAGTAGTCCCAGGAGCTACCAGCAGTTGAATTTGTACAGGCAACCAAGATTTCACTATTTGTTTGCCTAGGTAAATCCTGTTAAGATTTCAGGGAGAGTTGTCTTTAAATTATAATGTGATTTAGAACCCTGAGAAGTCAAATTTACCAATCATGTATGTATGTATATATACATATATATGTATATGTGTGTATGCATGTATTTATATAGAAGTCCTGTTACATGTAGAAGAGATGGAATCTTTATAGCTGAGGAAACTGGCAAAAGTCTTTTATAGAACAATGGTTTTATGCTAGGACTTAAAGAAATGTAATGAAACAAAAAATATGAGGTGAACAGGGAGAGTATTCCAGACACATAATGCAGTTATTACAAAGGCACAGAGATGGGTTATGAAATGTGATAAAGAGATCAGAAGCCCACAAAAAGAACAGAAAGCATCTTTTTGAAGAAGGGATAAAGTGGTAAAATCTCTTTCTGGACTCATACCAAATGTCAACCACTTGCAGGGAATGGAGGAATGGGGAGTTGAAAAAAAGACATTCTGCAAAGGGAGAAATATAGCAGAGTAAAAGCCTACTTTTCTTTCACTTTTAAAGTGATATTCTTGAGACTCCTTCTCCTTGTCTTCTTCTGACCCTTTCCAATTTTGCTAAAATGTCCTTATGTTTCTTTATTTGATTTGATAAATGCTTTTAAAGGCTACTTCCAGGAGTGATGTCTACACAAAGACCAGAGTGGCAGCAGTGGCGGCATCCTCCTCACCATCCTCATTGCTGTCAAGAAAGGAGGACTGCCAGCAGTGAGCAGCCTGTTCAGGACTCTCTTGGCATCAGCAACCATGGTGGCGACAGTTTCTTGGCTCAGTCTATTTGTTCCTACACTCACCCATGTGAGCAATCCAGGCCCTGAGGGCCTGCATGGAGTCTGCCTCCATTTTCCCTTTTATTCATGAAGTAGAGTCACTGTTGGGAAAAATCATTAAAGAGAGATTCCATGTGATCCTAACCCACTTGAAGAAGGCTATCCATTCCATAGTACTGTAAGATAACAGAATGCCATATTTAACAGGTACATCACAGATCATTTATTCAAATCCCTTATTTTAAAGTAGAGAAAAGTTTAGCAAGGTTAAAATATTTTATCTAAATCACAGTCAGGATTTAGCTCAGGACACTTGATTCCTATTCTTCCATGATACCAAGTAACCTCAGGAGCTACCAGTAGTTAAATGTGTATGGGCAACTAAGATTTCACTATTTGTTTGCCTAGATAAATCCTGTTAAGATATCGTGGAGAGTCGTCTTTAAATTATAATGTGAAGTCAAATTTACCAATAATGTAAAGATGTATTTTACTCCAGAGGGAATAACAGTGGCACATTTGGGGAGCCTGGGAGATACAGTGTTCAAACCAGACTAATGGGTTGATGGAATTGGGCTATTTGACAGAATTTTGTGACAGGACTGAAGCTAGAGTTTAGATCAGATGAACAAAAATTCATATGGAGGCACTAGAATTGGCAGGGTGGGGAGGAGTAGTTAATCAGCATCAGGAAGAACACTCTGTCAACTTAGTTCTCTAAGAAATACCTGGAGCAAATCTTCCCCTATTCATATTAGCTGTCCTCCTTTAAGAACAGTCCTTCTAAACCTTTAAAAGGCAAGACTCCTTGACACTAATCCCCACTGAAGGAGGTGGACTCCACTTCTAACTAGAAACCTTTGCTGTCTGTGTCTTTTCCAAGTGCCTTTCCCTTTTAAGTATGGCAGGGGCTCAAGTATCATCTTTAACACCAGAATGGGCTTGGTTCAAGTCTAAAACATTTCACAGTTCACAATTTGTGATCCATTATTGTAACTGCTGGCACTAGGAAGACAGAACTCATTCCAATCCTCAAGGGGTTTACTATGGGAGGGAGACATTGTTACAGAAGATGGATGTATATTTGTTCACAGAATAATAAATATGAAATAATATCAGGAAGAAAGAACTAACAACTTAAGGCATCAGGAAGACCACACATAGCCCGGATTAATTGAAGTGAGCTTTAAAGGAAGTTATGAATTCTAAGCATCTAAGAGAAAAGGGAAAGCATACTAAGCATGAGAGACAAGCTGTACAAAGGCTTGCATTTTGGGTGGCATGTGGTTTGTGTAAACAAAATAATGGGAAATAAGGTTGGAAAAGGTAGATGAAAGCCTGCCTTTTGTGAAAGGTTGGAAATATTTTGAAAGATTTTAAATGTTCTTCCTCTATCGTGTATTTGCTATTACAGATTCATCTTGTCTCTGAATCAGGCACAAGGGACCTGACACTTGGAGACTTGGAATGTAAGACTGGTCTTATTAAATAGAAGAAAGAATTATCAAAGACAAAGCTTTCCCCCACTACTTTGGATAGCAACTACAGGTGGATAGTTGGCTGCTCTCAGAATTCCATAGGAAGAAAACAATAACCTGGCCTGAACTTTGAGAAATTATACAGCTTTTTCAAATACTTTTGTTTCAAGTCTCAATTTTATATCAGCAACTTTCTCCCAATATATAGCTTCCAATTATAGAATGTTACAATACCCAAGGAATCATCATTGTAATTAATCCAAAAGGGAAGGGTGAGGGATGAAAAGTAGGCATAGATAAGGAACAAAAAATTATCAACAATGATTAGCAAATAAGAAACTGTATAAACCTTAGTGATTAGGGAAAGGATGAAGACCTATCACATACAATGAGTGAGAATGACAGATATACAACTGAAGTACTGGACAGGTTTCCATGGAATACCTGAAGAAATTTTTCAGTGTATTGTGGAGATTCACTATAGAGAATGTACAGGGGGACATGGAGAATAGTCACACAGAATGAGAAGTGGTTGTGTTATGATCTTCGCTAATGAAAGAATTATCCATAATGATGAGATGACAGCTATATTGAAGTATCAATTATAAGCAATAAAAAAATGATAGTGTTTCCTTTGTGTGGGAAGATGGCTTTCTATCACAGTTGATGGCTTCACACAAATACAAATCTTTACCATGACAAGAAAATCTTTGACAAGAACTCCATCTTGAGTTTTCTGATGCTATTTGCTTTGAGACAAATGTATCTCAAGTATCCTGCTGATGTTTGCAAATTCTTTTTCTCATGTGGACGTTATCATATTCCTGTTCTGCTGTATGCAAAATTCTATTGAATCCACTCCTTGAAATTACATATGCAATTAATACTATAAGAGACTTTATAATATCTTTGTGGAGTCCACATTGTTATAGCGGCTATCTATGGTCACCTTCAGCAATTAAATCAATTACAGCAAAACCAGTCTGGGGTTCATGATGGATTATTGGCAATGACTAGTGAATGAATTCACTCAACATTACTAAGCTATCAATTAATTCAAGAAGTATTTTTAAGGCTATCAGCTTGATTGTTCTAGAATTATACATGCATTCATGAAATTTTTAGTAGATGTGATGGGAATAAATGGAATAAGGAAGCCAATGGGAATAAAATACAAAGTTAAAACTAAAAATCTGGCCTGAAATATCCATTTATTCCACTGAGGTAGACAATTCACCCAGAAACAAAATTGAAAATAATTTGAGGAGGTGGGGAGTCTGACAAGTAGGGGCCTCAGATGAGGTAAGCATTTAATAAATCTAAGTCTTTTAAGAGGCAGAAGTGAGAAGACAGTGCTTTCCAAGCATGGACAACGGTATGCACATAAACTTGGGGAACATAATGAGGCATATGCATGTAACTGATGCTTTCCCATTCCCTTGGCAATGTTCATTCACCTTCTGAGTCACCTAGTAACTTCCTCCCACCACCAAAAAAGTAATGAAAAGGAAACACGTTCTTAGATATTTCATTCATACTTTGGTGTAAATGAATGATAACTTAAAAGCACATTTCCATCAGCATATTTTGGTAAGGTCTATAATACTCAAGTCCAGCATAAGGAAACATAGACCTTTACAAACACACATGTATATTTCCACTTTAAGAGAATAATAAAAGACAAAATCTAAAGGAATTGAACTCTTAACAGTAGTATCCAAATGTCAAATATGCTAGAGTATTTTTCAGGCCAAACATTAATAATTGTTTTAATCACTTTTACCTATAACTTGATTCCAATTCCTTTTCCCATTCCAGTTACTATTCCCTGAACCCATTTGTCAAAGTCCCTAATAGAAGTTACCACATTCACTGATTTCAATTTTATACTCACCTTGTTCCATTAGCTTTTTGGCAATGGTGTCACATTGATATTTCATGTTGCAATCGTAAATACATTTCTCTTCTAGTTTTGTAATACAACTAGCTAAATATATTATCTCTCCTACTGCAGTGTAAAACTTTAATAAGAGGTAATAGCTATGATTCAAATAATCTGTAAATATATTTTAAAAGCAAATGTATTAAAATTCATAAAATCTATTATATAATTTTATGTTGTGAATTATTTCTTATTTCAGGTACTATGATATGTACACCATAATTTCCATATTAATGGGGAAAAGACAAGTTATACTCTTTTCCTAATAACAAGGAATAATAATGCCAGAACTAATGATGATGATGATGATGATGATGATGGTGATGATGGTGGTGATGATGATGGTGATGATGGTGGTGATGATGATGGTGATGATGATGATGATGATGATGGTGATGATGATGATGATGATGATGATGGTGGTGATGATGATGATGATGGTGATGATGATGATGATGGTGATGATGATGATGATGGTGATGATGATGATGGTGATGATGATGATGATGATGGTGATGATGATGATGGTGATGATGATGATGATGGTGATGATGATGATGATGATGGTGATGATGATGATGATGGTGGTGATGATGATGGTGATGATGGTGGTGATGATGACGATGATGATGACGATGATGATGACGATGATGGTGATGATGGTGGTGATGATGGTGATGATGGTGGTGATGATGATGGTGATGATGATGATG
>CM053770.1:332954870-333004966 GCA_028658325.1 Potorous gilbertii | reverse complement strand
ATGATGATGGTGATGATGATGATGATGGTGATGATGATGATGGTGATGATGGTGATGATGATGGTGATGATGATGATGATGATGGTGATGATGATGGTGATGGTGATGATGGTGATGATGATGGTGATGATGATGATGACAGTGATAATAATGGTCATGATTATGACAGTAGTGAAGTCAATATTGCATGGGAAGAAAATCATTTACAATAGATTGCATTGATGTTTAGTATTGTGTATGATGAATTATTTACCTCAGAATGTACAGCTAATGAAATATGACTTCTGTAGACAAAAAGATAAACTATGCCATATGCATTAAATATGATTTTCCCAGGATCATAAAACTAGGGGTGAAACACGTCTCAGAATTTATCTTGTCTAACATTCTCAGTCAGAAATTTAAGTAACTTCTAAATAGAAAGAAAAAGTGATTTGTCCATAGACACAGTGGAAGTTAAGATCTAGGATTTACGCTCAAGTACACGGTTTTCAAAAGTAGTATTCTTTCCACTGTATCATCACATGGGTGGTAGTGGTGGGTAAGGAGTAAATGACACAAAAATGACTCATGGACAATGGTGACCACAAGAGAGAATGGTAATGACAATAAACATGATGATTATCTGTATACCTTGGGATGCCACTGAAGCAATAAATTGTGCTGCAATTAAATAAAATTATTGTTTAATTTGGATTTGGACAATTAGGATTCAACTTCTGGTTCTTCCATGAGTCACCTGTTTGACCTCAGCCAGGTCAGTTAACCACTCTGGACCTTAAGTTCCTCAAGTCAAAAATGATAGGGTTGGACTAAATGATCTCAAAGGTCACTTAAGTATGAAAATTCACGATCCTAAGATTATAATCCTCCATTAAAATTATATGCTGATGCCTTATGATGGTAAGGTGATTACTTTGACTTCTCACAAGTTGTTACCAAAAGGACCAGGTCTGACCTGAGGAGGACTTAAAGTCTTCAGTCATATTGTTCTGTAGGACTTGTGGTCCTCCTGAGCAATAAAGGTTTCATGCTTCTGTTTTGTAAACAAGTTGTGTTTTTTTGGTCTAAAAAGTAGTTTATTCCTGGAGCAGATTATAATCGCATATACTATAATATCTATCTATCCTTCTATCTCTTTATCATCTACTATCCTGTATGTAGTCATACATTTAATGAAGTCTATCTACTTAACCATAGAGGGCTAAGTTATTAATGAGGCTAACTTATCTCTGTTAGAAAATGGAAGATCTGTACCAACAAAATCCCAATTTCAGCAAGTATTGAAGGCTCTTTAAGAAAGTTCTGCATGGCCTAGTACTTCCTTTGTATCCTCCAGGAGTTTTCTAAGGAAGTAAATGATAAAATCAAGCCCTGTGAGACTTGAGCAATCAAAGACTGAATTATTATTTTATTGTGATTCTATAAATGCTATTATAGTTTTTTTTAATCAGGCAAGAGAATAAAAAAGATACATGGTCAACTTTTTTCCTATCTCTAGTTCGCATTTCACTTTTATTAACCCCAAAAGACATTTTTGAATTATAAATAATGACTAATTCAACTCAACCCATGATGGCTATTAGTAATCACTTTAACCATCACAAATTCACTCTAGAGTATGCTCATAGGTATGAAGAAGATGCATGAGCAGGATCCATCCTCTCCCTCCCCCTCTCCCTCTCCCTCTCTCTCCTCTCTTCCTTTGATTCAACCAATATGGCAATTAGCTCCATGTCACCACACAACCTATAAAAAGGTGCAGTGCCTTTTTCCTAAATCAGAAGCATGATGACCAAGAATATATGGCAACTAAAGCAGGGGCTTTCCCACACAAGGTAAGCCTAGGTTCTAGGCTACCTCTCTGCATATTTTCTTCTGTGATCAGAGATGACTGAACAGTGTTTAAATTTTGATTCTACGGTATACTTGCAGGTCTTATGTTTCATAAGAATTTATTTTTTATGTAAAAGAAACAACTGTCCTATACACGATCGACATTGTATATTGAGTACTTTTATATTGCCTCCTTGGAGAGATATTGCTGTTGATGCTGCTGTTGGTGGTGGTGAGTTGTGTCCAATTCTTCATGACTCCATCTGTTGCTGTTTTTGGCAAATATATTGGAATGATTTGCCATTTCCTTCGCCAACTCATTTTGCATATGAGAAAACTGAGGAAAATAGGGTTAAGTGACTTGCCCAGGATTACATTGCTAGTAAGTATCTTAGACTGGATTTGAAATCATGAAGATGAGTCTTCCTGACTTCAGGTCCATGATTCTATAGACTCTAACCACTCCATCCTAGCTGAGTCTTGGAGGGGCCCTACTAACCTCCCCATATCTAAATTTTTCCCCCCGGAGGTGGGGAGTCTGGGATTGGGAGATAAAGAGCCAGAGAAAGTGAGGGAAAAGAGACTAACATTTCTTTCACATGATTGTATTTCTCAAAGACTGAATTCAACTCATGCAAATGCATATGTCCAGGGCTGAAGGACACATTTTAGCCAATAGGGATAATGCACACTAAGTATTCCAATCTCCTCTGCCTCCTTTCTCTCTAGCAGCAGTTCTAGTTGCTACATGTTTATATTGTTTTACCTGATATAATAGAGAGACCTTCCATGAAAGAATTCTTCTATTTTTGCCTTTGAATGTCCAGCACATGGCATGTGTATAATACACTGATTAGTAAGTTCACTCCCATTGAATAAAAGTAGTAAAAAAAAAGATTCCCTTCTCTGTTGGCAGGGCTTAGCACATGGTAATTTCTTTAAAAATCTTGTTGCTTGACTGACATATTTTAGAGATTCTTCTAAGTGGCTTAGCAATACAGGTAGCTATGTGGTACAGTGGAGTACTAGATATGGAATAAAGAAATTCTGGGTTCAAATATGACTCAGACATTTACTTAGTTGTATGATTCTGGGCAAGTAACTTAAATTCTGTTTGCCTCAGTTTCCATATCTGTAAAATAGAAATAATAATAACATCTGTCTTCTGGGGTTGTTGTGAGATGAAGGAATCATTGAAAACCACTCAGCACAGTGTCTGGTACAAGTAAGTGTTAAATAAGTATTTATATTTTTTAGGGGCAGCTCAGTTACTCTTTAGCGGCTTTAATGTGACTGTCTTTCAGGAGATATTCCAAGTATCCTACCTCTGAGTCTATTTCCACTTGGTTAGTGTTTGGACTTTCTCTTGTAACTGCTGGAATTTCTGTTCTAGAGTTGGCTTAGAGGTGTGAAGCAACTGATTGCCCTGAGTTGTTAAGTGTACATCTTTATTTCTTAGGCTCCATTTTCATCTCTGTATTGGGAAAGTAGCTAAGTTAGTCTGTTTTGAGCCCTGATTAACCATCATACACAGCCCATGAATGATAAAGCTGGTGACATGGGCTGGTGCCTGAGACAGCCATTTCTGACTGGCCACCTGATGCCTGTTCTGACACTCACAAGCGGATTCATTAGCACCTTGCAGTCCACTGTGACAGCCTTGGCAGCTATAACTCCCAGGATTGCCAAGTCTTGTTGGGAGAAGGATTGCCACTGTAACAGGGGTGCCCTCACCTCACATCTGTTACATTCTAACCTCTTTTGAGCAGAACAACAAGATTGGTGATCTTTTATGATTAAAGTCTAGCATATATTCTAGTATACATGGTCACAGAGAAAGGAATCAATCTAATTTTTCCTATAGGGATTCTTAGAATGAAAATTAAGTGGTTTTTTTTTACCTATGGTTACTGTGCCTTGACAGAATGTAATGAACCTGGAATCTTTGGAGAACAAAATGATGCAATTATAATTACACATTTCATGAGTTATTGTGACCCAAAGAAGACATTGCCTACAGTATAGAGCTTTAGGGATGAGCCTATTTGTACTTAACAAGACTGATTCTCAGATGTAAGGGACGCAGTCCAACTTAGCCTCTACACAATGCTATTCCATCTCTCTAGGACTTGACAGTATATGGATACTGCTGACATAGCCTTTGAGAGTTCAGGGGCTCCTCCATGCCACAGTAAAACTTGGAGGAGAGTACAGAAATAATCAAAAGAATTGTTTTTATGTAAGAACTTCTATATCATATTTGTAAAGCATAAGAATAATTTTGTACTAAAAAAACTCAGTTTGTGGAAAGAAGTCTTCAGAAGGTTTGCATAATAGCAATTCAAAGTGTAAAAGATCACTCTTTGATTATTGGCCCATGAGCATTTAAAAATATATATTCTGAAGATTGAATTTCAACCTGTTTCTTTGCAATAATATTATTTTTCTATACATCAAAAAGTAATATTTTTAAAAGAGGTTCATTGACTTCACCCTTCACCATACTGACAAAGGAGTTTATAACACACACATGGCAGGGAGGATAAGGGGAGAGAGAAAGATAAAGAGAGACAGAGAGAGAAAGACAGAGACAGAGAGACAGAGAGACAGACAGACAGAGAGAGAGAGAGAATTAATAATCTTATAAGGTATTGTTATCACTCCTAATTCTTAACCTCACTTTGGCATTCCTTCTCAAGACTGAGAGGGAATAGCAAATTCAGAACACATTATAATTAACGTGCCCTATTAACAGGCTTTTGGTGAATTTGGATTAATCATGGTTGTTTCTCAATCCAAATATGGTTCCATGAGAGTAAGGGGAAAGTGTATATATAAGGAATAATTTTGGTTGTTTTTCTTTTGGTTTAAAACTGGGTTCTTAACTTAGCCCTGAGAATATTGATAAACTTAATAAAGAGATAAACTTAATCATTAATCATTTACAAATGGTCTATTTGAGGACACCAACCTATCTACTAATGACCAAAATTTCTCAATCATGCCAGAATAGATCCAGCTAGCATGACATATACTTTGCTAATGCATGTGAATTATGCTAGAATGAAAAACATTCATGATCCTCAAAACAGAAAATAACATACTATTATTGGTAGTTCTGAATGTTTTACATATTTTTTCCAAGGACTCAGCAGGTAATTCAGTGTATAATAGTGGACAGAATCAAGTACTGGTAAGTTGCTGAGTATTGTATTAAAATTTCCATTTGTGTAAATTTTGAATATAAATATCAAGATATAAAATATTAATTGAATAAAAATGTTTCTTTTGTGAAGAATATTCAACAACTCAACTTCATAGTAATTATAAATAAACTTTTTGAATGTCATGTACAATGACAGCATTTGCATTTTTTTCTAACTAGTAAATTCTTAATGATGGCCGTCAAATGGACAACTTGCATGTAGAACAATTGAGCTGTCCTACATGTGAGTATAAATCATATTTTAATATTGTCTGTCTTCTGTACTGGTCCCGTAAGTTTGCTATTATAATATGTTAAACTAAAATAATAATATGCATATGAAAACATACAGAAAGAAAGCATTTAATGAATAAGTGAATGAAGTTTATTTTCCAATTAAAACCTGCACTTGAGATTACATTTCTGTCAACTTGGACTTGGTTACAAAAATAATTCTAATACATTTCTATTTTGCTTACAATAGAGAATTATCTTTACTAGGGCACTATGTCTCTTCAGAATGAGCTAGTAATTGCACTGTGAAACTCAAAGAATTTTTTTTAACTTCACAAATATTTCTTCCATATGCTCATATCTCCAAAGTATACTCCATTCTCTCTGGATGCCTCGTCCACATTATCACCACAAAAACATATCATAGATACCATTTACTAAAAGCAAATTTGGGAATAACAAACACATCACATTCCTCACAAAAATCTTGGTCATATTCTCCTACCAACATACCCAATATCTGTTAGTGAATAGGTATACACAGAAATCTGCCAAGTAAGTACATGAGAAAGGAAGACATACCCTGGAGTTGCTTCTTAACTTTGGATTTATAAACTTTGAGGTTCACATTTTGTGTCAGGAATTAAACATAAAACTTTCTTGATGTACTTTCTGTATTGATAGATGCTTCTACTTCTGAGCTGTCATGCTGTACTTGACTATCACCACAGTAGGCATGATACTTTAATAAAATTAATTGATCTGTTGGATAATTCACTAATTCTCTGATTCTTTGCCCCTAAACCATCCCTCTACTCAGTTGGATTTTCTCTTTTACAACAAATACAGTATTCATCATTTTTAGCATCCAATTCAGCTGAGATGATTCTGAAATCTACCCCCTTCATACGTCTTTCTTTCCTTTGTCTTTGTAGGTTTAGACTCTGAAAACAAATAGCTCATGATTAGCAACCAAATTTTCAACTTTTGTCTATAAGGGAATAAATTTCACTTGCCCCATAATCATACAACTAAGCTGGTTTCTCTTTCTCTCTGGTATACTATATCTTGTCTTGTGAAAAAAATAGCGATATTTGATTTAGAAATCTAAATCAGGGTAACTAACTTTTAGAACTCTGAGTTAAATTAACTCAGAACTAATCTATAAAAACACCAGTACTTTAAAAGGCTAATACTTTATATAAAAATTTACAAAATAAATAAAATGAAATTGGACGTCAAGGAAGTGTAGGAATCAGAAAATGTTTCAAGTTAAATGGTGTGTTTTTTTTCCTGAATTTTAATAAACAAAGAATTGATAATAGCTATGATACTTTGCTTACAAAGTAAGCTTACTAAGGAAAACTGAGAAAATTAATTAAAATAAATTCAAACACTGACTTTAGTAAAATAGTAAAATACAATATGAATTCAATTAAATTCAGGGGAAGTCAGGAAATACTTGTTCAATATCTACTGTGAGCAAGTTAAGTAGTTGAGTAGAGGGTATACATGAAAAAATGAAAGTTCCTGTTCCCATGGGACTTCAGTTCTACCAAGGTGATGTGCAGTGTACACATCAAAGGAAATATATGTGTGTGTGTGTGTGTGTGTGTGTGTATGTGTGTGTGTATGTATGTATGGATACACACAATATTTCAAGAGAAAGGCAGCATTGATAATTTTGGTGGGGGTAGGGGGATAGGGTGGAATCAAAAATGGCTTTCTGTAATAAAACAAAAAATCCAGAACTATTCCTCAAAAAGGTAGAAAAAAGATAAAAACGTCATTAGCATTTTAAAATATTATAAAATAAGAACAACAGAAAAAGAAAATTCCATTTAAAGAGTTAGAATTAATTATATATCTGAGATTTATTCTACCACAACATATATGGGACCTATTATATTTTACGGAAATTTTTAATAGAAATCTACACAAGTTGTAGAGGTAGTCAATATTGACGACTGTGTTCATCAACATAATGGGAAAAAAATTTTAAGAAAATTAATCCACAGATGTTAAATCAATCATGTTATTAAGAGGATACTTAAAGAATTAGACATGCTGGTTAAAGAATTAAAAATTCATCTATGAAAAAACAAATATGAAGAATAAGAAGGCAAATAATGAAAATAATAAGAAATTTCAACTAGTTTTTCCATATTTCAAATTATATGATATAATTATAAAAAATTTTGATATTGAGTTCAACACAGGGAAAAGTGAGGCAGTGAGAAATGCTATATAACTATGGTATAAAAACAAAAACATAGAGCAAAATAATTTTCCATAACCTTAAGAACATATTACTAAAGGAGAAATACAACTTGGGATCTGTTAGGTAAACTGAATAACAATTGAGAAAAAAAGTATAGACAGGGAACTCTTAACTTATTCTATAATAAATTAACTTAGGCTTATAAACTATAATAGCTTTTTGATTTATAAATGGATAAAAGGTGTCTGTGAGTATATGTATATAAAAGAAGAGTAAAGGAGGGAGGAGAGAAAGGAATCAAGTTAAAATTATATCTTTCCCTCCCCTAAATATTGTTAGTTGGAGGCTACATTTTTGGTAGGTTTATATTCAGCTCCTGATCTCTTGCTCTTTATGCAGAAGTAATACCCTAAGATACATATTCAGATTTTAACTCTATTTCCACCAAAAGCTAATCACACAAAGACCACACACAGTGAATAGCAATAACCCTCTTTAAGTCAATACTGAAAAGAAATCAGAGAAATTATTCACATGTGAATATACTGGACAATATGGAGTGAATGAACTCTCCTACTAGGAGTATCCAGGAAAGTAACAAAGGAAGCAGGGAGTGAGATAATCCCAACTCGTCCAAGAAAGAATGTCCAAGTCTCAATCAAGAGGAAGTGTCACAAAGTCTCTAGTATGTTCAATTAAAAATAGAGACATTATTGACATGTCAGTTCATTTAAATGTCAGATTCTTCTCCGTGTTTTTTTTTTCTATTTTGGGACTCCTCCTTCAGGAGAATCTGTAATCATGTGTGCTTTGCCTCGAAATTGGAATCCAGTGGATCATGATATCTTTTCTTCCAAGCTAGAACCAATTCCACCCTTCCCACAGGCATGGAGTACCAAGCAATCGGTTTCTACCAATAAAGAAATCTTACATAACTAAACCTGAGATTGTGGTTGCAGGACTAAATGCCATTAAACTATTTACATTCTTACTAAAAACTGATACATGCAATGCCTAAGAACTTTATCATTTTAGGGCAATTAGAAGAATCCAAAATAGACCCAGGGCATAGATATGAGTTGATTAAATTGTAATAATTCACCCCACCCCCCCAAAAAATAAATAGAATTGAAAAAAAGGATGCTCTGGGAGAGGGGAAAGGGAGGGAGAATGATAAAAATTTCTTACAAAAAAGAGACACACAAGGAAGATATTTTACAGAAAAGGGGGCAATGGGAAGGTGGCATGCTTTGACAGAGCCTCACTCTCTTTGGAATTAGTTCAAAGAGATAAGAACACACAGTTTCCTACTCAACGTTATTACTCAACTTACTTTCTCACTCAACAGAGAAGTAGAAAGGGAAGAGATAATATTGTGAGAAAAGGGAGGGCAAATTAAAGGATGAAGGGGTCAGAAGCAAAACAGACTTTTGAAGAGGTATATATAATAAAAAGAGCCACAATCAAGGACCTAGAAGGTCACATGTAGTCTCAAGGTTGCAGGTTCTACACTCATGTCTTAGATAAATCAAAAGCAAAAATAGTCCTAATTCAAAGAGATAATCAGGGAAACTATATTTTTCTTTAAAATATCATAGAAAATTATATGATATTAAAAAAAAACTATAGCAAATTGCGATGATAAACATCTAATTTCTCTTATAGGTAACTGAATCAAATTTATGAAAAAGTAAGAACTACTCCTCAAGTGATGAGTGCTCAAATGATATAAACAGGCATTTTTAGGAGAAGAAATCAAAGTTATATATAGCTGTATGAAAAACATGCTCTAAATTACTGTTGATTAGAGAAAGCAAATTAAAGCAACTTTGAGGTATCTCCTCATACTTATCAGAAATAATAAATGCTGGAGAGATATGGAAAAATTAGGACATTAATGTATTGTTGGTGTAGTTGTGCACTGGTCCAATCTGTAACTTTAATTACATGAATATAAAATTTTGCATAAGTTTTGATTCAGCAACACTATTGCTAGGTCCATACCACAAAGATCAAATAAAAAGGAAAAGGACTGATATGTACAAAAAATTTTATAATAGGTCCTTTTTTTGGTGACAAAGAATTGGAAATTGAGGGGATGTTCATCAATGAGGGAATAGCAGAACAAGCCGTGATATATGAATGCAATGGATTACTCTTGTGTTATAAGAAACAATGGAGGAGGAGTTCAGAAAAAATATAGTTAGACCTATATTAAAGTGACGCAAAGTGAAGTAAGCAGAACTGAAAGATCATTCTGCAGAGTAACAATGATATTGTAATTATGATGAACTGTGAAATATTTAGCTACTCTGATCAACCCAATGATACAATATAATTCTGCAATGAATTCTGAGGGAAAATTGAAATATAACTTTCTCACTTCTTTTGCTTTTTTGTGATATATCTAATATGGAAATATGTTTTATATGATTTCACATGTATAATTGATATTCTCTTCTCAGTGGCTAACGTAAGAGTAGGCAAAAAGGAGGAATTTGACATTCAAAATTTTAAAAAGAAAACAATGTTAAAGTAAATAAATAGTACATTTTAGAAAAATAAAAAATGCTTACTCTTCTTTACTCTGTTTCTCACTTCTGTTTTATTGCCCCATGCAATAGGCTGCATAATTATATGTTTCTTTGATATTCACTATTTTGATTATTGGTTATTTACATTTTAGCAATTTTTTTACCAGGTAATGATAAGAAAATTTCAATGTTATTCTAAGCTTATATTTTTGTTGTAAAAAGTATGATAAATGGAAATAAATTTGTACATAATTGTACCAACCTTAGCTGTCTGAGAAACTATCCTCCTAGATCTTCAGTAAAGGATTTCATGGCCATTCTACATCTTATGAATCTAACTCATACACTTTAGTTTCAAGCTTCTGTGGATTTGCAGTGAAAAGAAGCCAGGTAGAAACAGATCTTTTGCCTTAGACTAAACTTTTACTGTTGCTCAGTAATTTAGTCATGTCTGACTCTTTGTGATACTGTGGACCATCACAAGCCAGGCATGTCTATCCTTACCATCTCGATAAGTCTGTCCAAGTTCATGCTTTTTTGTTTCCATCGCACTATTTTTCCATTACATCCTCTGAAATCCTCTTTTCCTTTTGCCTTCAATCTTTCTCAACATCAGGGTGTTTTTCCATTAGTCTTGTCTTTTCATAATGTGGTCAAAGTATTTAAAGACTCAACTTAGCAAGACTCAGAGAGCCTTATCACAAATCAATCACAAGAAGGTAATTTTCATCCACAGAAACTCATTCTTTATATGTAATAAAGTATTGAATGATTATGATCTACGTTAATAACAATATCATTCATATCAATGTAATCATGAATTTTTTTGTGATAATAAAGCATGTGTAAGAATAGGACAGAATATTATATTACAATGAAAAGAGTATAGAATTTGAAGCCTGAGGATCTAGTTCAAATCCCAATGTTTCTAGGTATAGTGTAAATGTGTGCAAGTTATATAAACTCTTCAGACTTGAACTTCCTTATTTTTATAATCAGGGATTTTGGTCAGAGACATCTGAGGTCTCTTCTGTATCTAAATATGTGATCTTTTTATCCCAAGACCTAGGGAAAAATGCTAGGTCTGCTGTTTTAGACAGAGCACTTAAACCTCTCTAGATCTTTTTCCTTATCTATAAAAAGAGGGGATTGGACTTGACCTCAATCAGGTTTAAATTTCTTTCAGGTTTAAATTTATGATTTTCTCCTGTGATAGGTTGGGACATCTGTGTAATAGATACATTATCTCTAAAAGCTTCAAGGTTGGAATAAACTTTGTCTTTAACACACAGCATGAAAACCTACTGTCAGTTTAGAATGAAGCCTGGTGGCCTGGTGTTATACTGGTCTTTAGAGTAGGTGTTTCAGGGTCGCTAATGTTCTTTTATTTACACTTCCTGTTACTACCTACAATTTCAGCTGTCCATGCCATTTTGCCATCTGCTCCATTCCCCCTTGGTAACAGCTGCTGTTCCTGCTTTGGCACCATCTGCAGGGCTCTCTTGATGGTCTCTCTTTGCAAGCCATCTGCACAACTCCTTGTCACTGCTAAAATAACAACACATTTCCACCCTCTCCTATTAAATGGAGGAATCCTTTAAGTCTTTCTTGTTTTAGGTTTAGGGAAATCCTTTGTGGCAACATCTATAGAATGGGTTTAAAAAGTCTCTCTTTTCCATCTGCCTACTTAAAATAGCTATTGTCACTTTGGGGAGATATTATTTTATGATTCCAAAAAAAATCCTTCTTTATCACACCAGTGCCCAGGAGAAGAAAGTGAAGTTGGTGACTTTGCACAGCCCTCCCTCACTGAAATCAAAGTGAACTGCAAGTCATACCATCATCATGATGTCATGGTCTTCTTTGAGAATGAAGGACAAACACAACCTGTGAGTGCTTCACAAATTCATTCCACATAACAACAAATTAAAATCAATATAAAACTTTAAACTTTTCAGAGCAATATATATATATATATATATGTATATATATATATATACATATATATATATGTATATATATATATACATATATATATATATATACTTATCATTTCCCATGAAGAATTTGCTATTGTTATTCCCACATTTACAAGGGAAGAAATAAGACTATGATAGGTGAAATGACTTGCCCAGTCACAGATTCAAATCTAGTTCTTCTTGATGCCAAATACAACACACCATCCATTATGCCACCATTTCAGGAAAGGAGATTGAGGTAAAGGCATCAAATTACTTGCTCAGGGTCACACAGTTAATAAGAACTAACTCAAGAAGAATTTGAATTCACATCTTTCTGACTCAAAGTATGGTTCTCCAAATAGACTCTCAATAGCTAATGATATTTTTTATTTGAACACTTTCACAGAAACCTCAAAACATATTGTGTTAGCAATAAAATTTATTCTGAGACCCACAATTTGGAATCTGTGGTAATTGGAAAGTTGTAATTTGTCTGTAGAGAAAGAATTTATTACAAAATTGAGAATGTGAGATATGAAGGAAGATAAATATATGTAGCCTATTTAAGAGAATAAATCATTTTAAGGACTTTGGAAGAGGATCAGAGCATCACTAGATATAGTCCTAGGATGAGCTTTACCTATCATGGACTACAATTTATTCATTTTACAGATAAGGAAAGAGAGGATCTTAGAGGCTGAATGACTTGCCCATTGTTTTTGTACCCAAGAGGCTGATACTAATTATGTTATTTATATGTCAGTTATTTTGGTTATAAGTAAGTTATATGTTAGTTAATGTAATAATAAGTTAGTTATACATAGTAAGTAGAGTCATAAAAAGGGAAGTACAACAGGATTGTTATTCTAGGATATGACTTTCAGAAAGCCTTTTTCAGCACTTGCAGTCCTTCAGGAGAATCAGTCTACAGTTACCAAGAATCGTTAGTTAAAAAAAAATAGCGCAGAAGAGTATGTTTCTACTCTGTTGTCTCTGCACTTCAGTCATACTCCTTTCTATTTTCCCATGGCATAGTTTTGGTCTTTGCCAACATGAAACAATTCTAGTTGCAGCTCTGAGAATTAGTAATTTATCACAGAAATTCTCCTGATGTGAAAGAAATGCTCCTAAATATTTGTCTTTGAAACTCTTGTATTGTGATTTTATTTGTATTATTATTTTTTTTTTGCAAATCACATATTTAAGGGCACTGGATTACTTGCAACTTAGAGAATTCTACAATGTAAACACTGAACTTTTTAAATGCTGGCTTACAAAAATTGATATATGAACAGATTTTGGCAACACTCTGGTAATTGTCCTCTTCATTTCCCCTGAAAAAATTGCAAAATTGGTGAAGTACATCTTTGGCACCTGCCCACTTCTCTCTCTGGGCCTTTTGCCCATCATTCCACTGAATGTGTTTGAGCCCTCTTTAGTCATCTAGAGCCTTCCCTCTGCTGTCTCACTTAAAGATATTCATTGAGAAGCATCATCTGGGACATACCACTTCGTAAGTATCGCAGGTCAAAAGCCTTTCTTCCCTCCTATTGTCTCTCTTTTCAATGAAATCTTCTGACTAGTCTCAGTTTAAACAGAAATTAGAAATCCAAATATCTGGCACATGATCCATAGGAAGTTAATATAAAAGAATACTGGGTAGCTGCACTTTTAGTTATTTTAACACAAAATACTCTCATAGTTTAGAATATGGTGGGGAGTATTTTTTTATCTTACTATTTATTTTAATTAACAAATTTTTCTCATGAGATATGTTGAAATTTAGAGTCTTATTAAATTATTATTCATTCTGCTTTAAAAATTATTCATAAAAATGCTTCTTTGTTAAGAAATCTTCATTAGGTCAACAGTGAAAGATTTCTTATTGCAATAATCCCTGTTTTAAAAAAAAGAATAATTGTTTTCACAAGCATATAATAAATGTGACTTCCTCCAGAGAGGGACAAATAATTAGGTTAACTGAACTAAATAAATTACATTAAAATCATATTATAAATATTTAATTCCAGTTGTAAAATATCACTATTTCTTCAGATCATGTCCTAAGCAAAGAATGAAAATTTAAAAGGCTCTTTTTAAATGAGCTGCCCCACTAGTTTTCCAATCAAAGAATAAAGTTGGAGCTGAAAAAATCAAAACCTTCTAGATCCTTTTTTATGATATCTACTAATTTGATTAATTTAATTCCTCTTCTTGGGTTATTCTGAAATTTTCTCATTATAAGGTTTACTGGAAATGCTATGGCAATCCATGTTATCATTTGCAAAAAGAAAAGAAATTATAAAGTTAAATTTCATTGGTAATGACTGTGGGGACAAGTTGCATTTGCCTAAATTGTTGGATTATATTTTTGGTAGAAGGGCCCTTATGAATTCAATAAATGATTTAAAATTTTTATGAATCATAGGTTTAAACCTAGGAGGTACCTTAACCATCTAGTTCATGCACCTATTTATTTTAAAAATGAATTAGCTAATTCTATGCAATGTTAAGTAATTCCCTAATGTAACAGTTAATTAGTAGAAATTCAGGATATGAACCCATAGACTTTGTCTCCAAATACAGAATCATTTCAGCATTTCAATCATTCTCTATGACTCTGTCTTCTTCTAATTATACAGTCATAAGTTCCCTGGCATCTCATAAAGGTACATTGTTTGGAAAAAGTTTGGTCCTACCGAGAACCGATGTTTGTACAGTAATACTATATTTACCTGTCAGACTTTTTGCAACCAAATTATGCAAATCTCAAATTACTGAAATTTCTATTATCTCCAAGAAGCCGTAAAGAAAGGTAGTGTTGTGGAGTGATTTGATAATTGTCCTCTCATTCAGTAATACCTGAATTCAAGTGTCACATTTAGGACCTACTGACTATTACACAGGGAAAGCAACTTAAGCTCTCAGTGCCCTATACAACTCTAAGATTAAATTCATACAATTATATGTTTGTGCTGTGAGGGACACAAAAAAAGTAGACCTTTTGAGTAGGTCTTTTTTAGGTTGATGACCTTACACAGCCCTCCCTCATTAAAATCAAAGTCAACCACAAGTCATGTCAGAGTGAGTAGTAGTTCAGCTCCTCTTCCTCTCCTCCCCTCCCCTCATCCTCCTCTTACCTCCTCTCATCTTTCTCTCCCCTCCCCTTCTCTTTTCCCCTCTCCTCTTCTCTCCTCTCTTCTCTCCTCCTGTCCTCCTCTTCTTCTGTCCTCCTCTCCTCAAGTGCTTTATCCAGGGGAAGGTACACTCCCATGACCAAAAGCTGTCTTTTTCCTTTGGGTTTACTGGCTAGATTTCTTACTCAAAGATCAAGCCTTAAATGCAGTTCACTCTGGAGCTCATAGACTGGACAACAGGTCCCCACCCACCTAGCACAAAGTGAGTGTACATGCTAAGTAGTAACTGTTTCTCTTTAACCCAGGAACACTGAGGATCTTCCCTTCCCAGTTCACCCATTTTTTTTTTAATTAAAGGGGCCATACCTTGAGTAACTACTTAAAGAAGCCTATTCATTGAATGGGTGCATCTCCCTCAAAGTGAGAATGTGATAAGACATTAGCCTAAAAGGGCCAGGGTCTCACATTGCATCCTGGGCCATCTCCAGTCATCCTGATGAATATCAGACCACAGGACTCAGATGGTTCTGGAGAAGAAAGTGAGGTTGGTGACCTTGCACAGCCCTTCCTCTATCAAAGTCAACTGCAAGTCATGTCATCGTCTTGATATCATGGTCCTGTTTGAAAATGAAGGACAAACACAACAACAATGACAATCATTGAGTGGAAGATTCTTTGGATGTCATTCATTTCAACCCATTACTTGATAGAAGATGAAATTGATAGGTATAGAGAAGCTACATAACCAGATTCACACAGTTAGTGAATGTTTGAGGTGATACTCACTTTGAACTCAGGCTTTTCTGATTCCAGGTTCTGTATCTTTATTTGCAGTGCAAGTGCTGTTATGAATTAGGAGGGGCAGTTAATCACTATAAACTCCTTATTCCATTGAAATGTTAGGTAAAAAAATAAACAAATAAGAACCATAAACAATGATTGTGGGCACTGGGGAAATTAACAATCACAAATCATGTGAATTTTACTTTGTTGACAAAATCACTTTTAGATCAAAGATTATTGATTTAGAATTATATGTGAAATTATGACTATTTATTTAATACTGTTAGTTATATGTTTCCATCAGCAAAGCTATATTTCATAATTACTTGACAAAATACAAAATACTAGATACTTTGAAAAAATAAAGATAATTGTTAATTTCCCTCATGCTTACTTCACCAGCAACTTTTGAGTAAATAGTCATAATTTATTTGACAGAGGCAATTTACCAACTGGAATCATAATATGTATAGAGAAGCTAAATAACCAGATTCACACAGCTAATGAATGTTTGAAGTAATATTTACTTTGAACCCAGGCTTTTCTGATTCCAAGTTCAGTATCTTTACCTGCAGTGTAAATGCTGTTATGAATTGGTAGGGGGCAGGTAATCACTGAAAACTCCTGATTCCAGTGAAGTGTTAGGTAAAAAATAAATAAAAACTATAAGCTATGAATGTGGACTTATCATTGATAACTAAAATATTTTGATTATTTGATTGTCAGAGACCATTGTACTAGTAGATACCCAAAGGGATTCCCTTTTTGGGTGCTTATCTCCAGTTAATGAATAAATGAGAATGATGAATCTCAAGAAAAATATATGGCTCCTTAGCAGTAATTCACAATATTTGTGGATTTGGTAAGTTGTTTGATATTTCTGAGTTTCTTCATATGTAAAAATAGGAAATTATCACTAATAGCCTTTTTTAGTTAGAAGTATTCTGATTTTATGAGGAAGACGCTATGTGCTAGGTCCCTGGACTAATAGTGTGATGTTATGCTGATTTATCAAATAGCACTCATACTAGGCTATAGTTTGTTTACGTTTGGAAAATATAATTATTTTTCGTATATTGATCTGTTCTAATTCCAATAATTCTAAGTCGTAGTTGTATTTTGCTTTAAGGCTTAAAAGTTTTCTTACAATAATTTTTGAGATATGGAGTGTGAGTATTAGTATCCCTTCTTTAAGAGAAAAATGAAGCTCAGAGACTACATTGTAACAGAGTAAGCAAATATGAAAACTGGGACATGATCCCAAGTTTTCAGAATCTAAGTTCTATACTCTTTTCATTGTGCCAGATATGTCTTTATAATCATATAGACAAAAGAATTACATACATACACAAACATATCATAGGAATATACACACATATGGCTTCCTCACATACTCAAAAACCAGAAAGTAAGTAAAAATGTTTTCCAAAGAACCAAAATAAATGTCATTGAAATATGTAACAAAATTCATGTACTTAATAATTGAATGGTCCCTCAACACTAATTTAAATCCTGTTTGCTTTTATTCTACACACACAATTTTAATAAACATGACAATCTGAATTATTTTCGACATAAAATATTACACAAAATAAATTATAAATCAGAAATAGATAATGAGGGAAAAATTACACATGATAGGAAGAAAGAAAATAATAAAAATTAGCTATAAAAGCACAAAAGAAAAATTAGACAAGAAAGCCCACCATCTGTTGCTTACAAGAAACATCTTTTTAAAAAATATATACACAGAATAAAATTATGGCTGGAGAATAATTTGTTATGCATTAGATGATCTGAAAAAGCCGAAGTTACAACTATACTATGAAGAAAGCAGTTTTTTTTAAAATTAAAAATAAAAAGATAAACAAGGAAACTATGTTATGTAGAAAAGAATATACAACAAATCAGTATCAATGTATAATTCAGATGCCTTAGCATCTAAATTTATGAATGAATTATAAACTGAATTAAAAGAACAGAGAGCAATGAAATAATAGAAGGCAATTTCAACGTCCTTTCAGATTTGAACCAATCAAACAGAAAAATAAAGGGAATATAGAGAATTGAGAAAATTTACAGGAACACTTGAGATAAATATTTTCAGCACTTTAAAAATGGCATTACTAAAATATACATATTTCCCAAAAACTTTGTGGAACTTTTAGAAAAAGTGACCATGTGTCAGTGCACAGAGATATTGCAAATACATGTTAAGAAAGGACGAAAAGGAAAAGAAAAAAAGTACACAAAGCAATTGCTATAACGATCAGGTCTATGAGCAAAACTAACAAAGACCCAAATAATTAACATTGAAGCTTTAAATAAGTCAAATAACAAATAATTAAAATAATAATTATATGAAAAAGTCAGATAATAATGAAATAACATGTTAGAAATTTGGAGATGCAGGTAAATCATTTCTAATTTAATTTATTTATTTTCAGTTTTTGACATTCACTTCCACAAGTTTGAATTCCAAATTTTTTCCCATCTCTCCCCCAGCACAGTATGTACCTCAACTCCCCTTTTTCCTAATCTGACTTCCCTTCTATCACCTTCCCTTTGTCTCATCCCTCTCCCCACTATTTGCCTGTAGGGCAGGATAGATTTCTGTACCCTATCGCCTGTACAGCTTGTGTCTCAGTTGCAGGCAGAAACAATTTTTAACATTCAATTTTAAAACTTTGAGTTCCACACTCTCTCTCTTCCTCCTTCTCCACTCACCCTCATTGAGAAAACAAGCAATTTGATATAATTCATACATGGATAGCCATACAAGACACTTCAATAACAGTCATGTTGTGAAAGATTAACCACATTTCACTCTATCCTATTCTGCCCCCCATTTATTCCATTCTCTTCCTTAATCTGTTCTCCCACCTCATTGTCCCTTCCCCCAATCTTCCATCCCTTCAGTTATCCTCCCTCTCCTATCCCTTCTGCCTGTCTTCCTGCACAGTAAAACAGATTTCCATACTCAAGTGAATGTGTGTCATTCAGTCCTTAAGGTAAATTCAAATCCCTCTCACCTCCCACCTCTTCCTCTCTTTTATGTGAGAGGATTTAATATATTCTAACCTCTCCCTTTGTCTTTCTCCCAGTACATTCTTCTCAGCACTTAATTTTATTTATTAGGTAATCTCCCTTCATATTCAGCACACCCAGTTCACTCTCTCTCTCTCCTCTCTCTCTCTGTATATATATATAGATATAGATATAGATATAGATATAGATATATACACATATACATATCTATGCATATATAAACACATGTATATATACAAACTCTCTCACATATATACATACATACATACCTACACATGTATAATACACACATATGTACATATGCACATATACATATGTATGTGTATATATGTGTGTATGTATATGCATCTCTCTATCTGTACACATATATATGTGTGCAAGTGTGTGTATATATAAATGTGTGCATGTAAACATATATATGTATATATGCATATAGATATATAGATGTTGAGAGAGAGAGAAATTCCCTCTAACTATCCTAATACTGAGAAAGGTCTCATGAGTTATAAATATCATCTGTCCATGTAGGAAAGTAAAAAGTTCAACTTAAATGAGTACCTTATAATTTCTCTTGCCTGTTTATCTTTTCAAGTTTCTCTTGATTCTTGTATTTGAAAGATAAATTTTCTATTCAACTTTAGTCATTTCAACAAGTATTCTTGGAAGTCCTCTATTTTACTGAAATTCCACTCTCCCCAAAATACTATACTCAGGTTTGTTGGATAGGTGATTCTTGGCTTTAATCCTAGCTCCTTTGACCTATGGAATATTGTGTTCGAAACCCTTCAATCCCTTAGTGTAGAAGCTTCTAAATCCTGTGTGATTGTGATTGTGTTTTCCACAATACTTGAATTTTTTTCTTTCTGGCTGCTTGTAATATTTTCTCCTTGACCTGTGAACTCTGGAATTTGGCTACAATATTCCTATGAGTTTTCTTTTCAGAATCTTTTTCAGGAGGTGATTAGCACATTCTTTCCATTTCTATTTTGACCTGTAGCTCTAGACCATCAAGGCAGTTTTCTTTGGTAATTTCTTGAAAGATGATGCAAAGCTTCTTTTTTATCATGGTTTTCAGGTAGATCAATAATTTTTAAATTATCTCTCCTATTTTCCAAGTCAGTTGTTTTTTTTCAATGAGATATTTTCCATTGTCTTCTATTGTTTTCATCATTTTGACTTTGTTTTATTATTTATTGATTTCTCACAGATTCATTCCGTTTTCTCCATTCTAATTTTCAAGGAATTATTTTCTTCAGTAAGCTTTTGGACCTCTTTTTCCATTTGGCTATTTCTGCTTTTTAAAGCATTCTTCTCTCATTGGCTTTTTGGACCTCTTTTATTATTTCAGTTTATTTATTTTTAAAGGCATTATTTTCTTCAGCATTTAGGGAGGGCTGCTTTAGCAAACTGTTGACTCATCTTTCATGACTTTCTTGCATCACTCTCATTTCTATTCTCAATTTTTCCTCTCCTCTTATTTGACTTTCAAAATATTTTTTGAGCTCTTCCATTTCCTGAGACCATTTCATATTTTTCTTGGAGGCATTGGATGTGGGAGCCTTGACCTTACAGTCTTCCTCTGGTTGTATGCTTTGATATTCCTCCTTGTAAGAAAATATTTTTTCACCAAGAAATCAACCTTCTATATTCTTATTTTCTGCCTTTTTGATCATTTCCTCAACCAACTGCTTTATTTTTGAACTCTTTGCTTACTGGACAGTGTACTGCCCCAAGTTTCAGGGGTTTTGTGCAGCTGTTTTCAGACATACCTTTGGGGACCTGTAAAATCTCTGTTTCTCCAAAATGGTACTGATGGGATGCTTGGGTACATTGCTTGGGTCCCAATTCTAAAATCACATTTCTCAATAGCCTCAAAATACTATTCCAGGCAGTTTTTCCCCAGGCCAAGAATTCAGCCTGCCCTAGCAAAAACTGTTATCTCCCTTCCTATTATAATAGCCAGCTGCACCTATAGAACTCATTAGTTTGAACCAGCTGTATACTGGCTGTGTATTGGGTCATAACAACATTTACTACTCACTGACCAATCATATGTATCTTAGACTTAGACATATGTATGCTCCCTTACATAGGTGGGTGTGTGTGTTCATCCTTCCTTGACAAAAAAGACCATGCCATCAGAGAAATGATAGCATGACTTGTACTTGACTTTTTTCTGAGTGAAGGAGGGCTGTACAGGTCACCAGTCTCATTTCTCCTCTAGAGCCATCTGAATTCAGTGACCAGATATTCATCAGGATGACTGGAGATGACCCAGGATGAGGCAATTGGGGTTAAGTGACTTGCCCAAGGTCACACAGCCAGTGAGTGTCAGGTGTCTGAGATGAGATTTGAACTTCAGTCCTCCTGACTCCTGCACTGATGCTCTATCCACTGCACTACCTAGTACACAACTCCCTTATATTTATCTTGTCTAACAAGACATTGATGAAAGCAACCTGGTATTTCTGAGCCTGCCATGATCACTGGTTGACTTAGTGACCTTTCAGGCCTAAAATCACACCTCCAGGTAGCCCCCCTTAGGTTATTTCCCCATGAACTTTGAGTACAATACCTGAGCAGTAGATACCAAAAGTGCATGTTCCTTTAAGAACTGACCATTCCCTAATCCCACCCCAAAACATCTAGTCAGCATATTTGGCACAAGTGATACTATAGACCCCTTTAAGGTTTCAGGCTCCCTAAGAACTCTTGCCCACTGAAAAGCATAATAAATTATTACCTTGACTTCAGCAATGCTTGAGTCCATGAATTCTTCTGCAGATGACCTGCTCCTGGTCTTTGTGGGGGTCTCACCCTCCCTTCCAACCCTCGTCAGAATGATCAAAGGAGATACGTTTACTCCTCTCCTGGTCTGCTCTCTGATCTCTCAGGCAATCACAAGCACTCTCTTCTGTCCTGAGACTATGAATGACATTCTCTCTCCACAGCCTCCATCAGCTCTGCCACATCAGTGCTCCTTCTTGCCACAGAACCTCCGCCCAGGCCTGTGAACCAGATTGGCCCCTGAATTCCCCCATTGTCTGTAGGCCAAGAGATCCAGAAGTTTGGGGCGGTAGTTGAGGATTTTACTCAGTAGGAGGTCGTGGATATTTTGGGTCCTTTCACCCAGGGAATGGGAGGGTCGTTGCTGGCTTGGATGGTGAGAATTAGTGAAAAAGATAAATTTCCTTGAGAGAGAGAAGAATAAATAGCCCTTGGATTCAAAGTCAGAATAGATTGACAAGGAAAGAATTGTTTACAGTTCTACTGAGAGCAGGGGAAGATTTTGGAAGAATAGATGGCATTCCAACTAATAAACTATATAAAATGTATGAAGGAAAGAGGTTTGATTTTAAATTGAGCAGGGAGGTAAGAGCTGGAGATCATTCTGAAACATTATATCCAGGTACATCACACCTGCAGAAAGAATAGGAGATTGACTAGGCCCCAGCTCAGTTTAAAGAGGGTGTACTTCTTGCCAGAATGGTGAACTCTGGACAGCAAATTGGAAAACAGTAAATGATACTGAATGAGGCTATGATAATGGGTTCATGGACTCCAGAAGCATGACTTCTGGTTATTGTCTCCTTGTTTCTTTTTGGCTTTTTGTTTGTTTACCTTGTCCCTCAGATTGGTTTTCTGCAGGCCTAGTACCCTCCTCCTACAGATGCCTGATGTGTCACCCCTAGACTTGATATCGACCAACTCCAGATGCCAGCTGAGGAGCTGACCCCTCCAATGAGACCTCATTGGAGCAGGGACACTTTGCGTCCAATCTCAGCAGGATATAGTCATGAAAGAAGAAATATTTACCCCTTACTCCAAGATTTGGGGCCCCATTTGTTGACGGGGTAAGTGATGGGGTGTTTTTGATTTGTTTAATAGAGCTGGTTTGTGAGAAGCCTGGCAGGGGTAAAGCTTGGGGTTGGTGTTGTTCTCTGCATTATTATTCTGTATAGATTTTTGTTGCTGTGAGGGAGTTAGGTCTGAATAAATGTTTTGGTTCTACCTTCCATGTGGAGAATCTGTGGTATTTAGCAATTCAGAATTGTTCAGGGAGATTGATGGCCACCATAGATGCTACCAATATTGCATTGGTGCTACAACAAGGAAGTAATATCACAATAAAATACATGAATCCAATCCTATAGGATCCAGATTCTTACAGGCACATTTGAATGGGTTACAGGAAGAAATAGGGAGTAAAAATATTCTAATGAGAGGCCTCAAACTTTCCATTTCAGAACTAGATAAATCTAACACCCCCCCAAAAGGTAAGAAGTTTGTGAGATATGATGGACCTCTCAAGAAAATTAAATGGGATTACAATGGAGTATTCCTTTTTTTCTCAGTGGCATATGGCACTTATACAAAAATTGACCATTTAGACTTAAAAACTTTACAACCAAATGCAAAAAGCAAAAATACTAAATACATCCTTTTCAAATAATACTACAGTAAAAACTAAATTCTGTAAAAGTCAATTGAAGCATATTTAAATTACTTGCAAACTAAATAATACTATCCGAAAGAATGAGGGGGTCAAAGGAGAAGTCATAGAAACAACAAAGAATTTCATGAAAAAGAATAGTAACAATGAAGCAGCATACCAAAATTTATGGGATTCAGATTAGGAGAAAGTTGGTAACTTGAGACCCTAATGCACTTTTAGCGCAGTTGTGAACCTATCTAACTATTCCGGAGCAAAATTAGGGATTATACTCAAAAGGCTCTAAAAATGTCTGTGCCTTTTGACCCAGCAGTATCACTACTATGTCTGTATCCCAAAGAAATATAAAAGGAATTATGTGTACAAAGAACTGATAACAGTTCTTTTGTGGCAAAGATTTAGAAACTGAAGAGATGCTCATCAGTTGGAGAATGACTGAAAAACCTGTAGTATATGATTGTGATAGCATATTATCGTGCTATAAGAAATCATAAGCAGACTTCTTTCAGGAAAAAAAAACATGGAAAGTCTTATTTGAACTGAAGCAAAGTGAAGTGAGCAGAATCAGGAGAAGATCATACTAGTAAAATCAATATTTTGTGATAACTGCATGACATGATGCCATGATACTCACAACACAATGATTTAAGAAAATTCCAAAAGGCTCATGAAGAAAAATGCTACCCACCTCTAGAAATAGAATTGATGAAGTATGAAGATCGAGGGATCTTTTTAACAACTTTCTTTCTTTCTTTCTTTCTTCCTTCCTTTCTTTCTTTTCTTCCTTCCTTCCTTCTTTCTTTCTTTCTTTCTTTTTCTGTCTCTTTCTTTCTTCCTTCCTTCCTTCTTTCCTTCTCTCTTTCTCTCTCTTTCTTTCTCTCCTCCTCCATCTCTTCCTTTCTTCCTCCTCCTCCTCCTTTTCTTCTCCTTCTCCATCTCCCTCTTCTTCTGTTCCTCCTTCTTCTGCTTCTCCTCCTCCTTTTTCTTTTTCTTCTTACTTCATCTATATTTTCTTTTGCAACATGTTTTGCATCATTGCATATGTGTAATCTATATCAAATTGCTTGGTATCTGGGAAAGGGAAGGGAGGATGGGATAAAAAGTATTTGGAACTTTAAAAAATTAAATGAAAGTTAAAAGTTTTTCTATAATCAAAATATATAAAATATATTTTATGAAAGAAGGAAGGAAACCATGGATAATGAATTAATATAAATATTTATCAAAGATCCCTCAAAAACTGACAACATCTGAGTACTTAAACCAAAAGTTACAGGTAGAAAAAGACAAAAAAAGTAGTACTTCAATGTACTGCTTCAGAAATAGGAAAATCTTGCAAAATTTAAAAAAGAAAGATGTTATGAATCTGAATAGAGTATAAGAAAAATGACAGCTCAATGGAAATTGAAAAGAACATACATATTACTCAGCAAAAACTGACATTTCAAAAAACAGAAGGTATGTATTAGGATGTAGCAACTAAATAAATACAGAAAATGGCATATATATTTAACTGTAGAAATAAGACTATAGAAAATAAAGTAAAACTTAAGTGAAGAATAAGTAGTTTAAATTTAAAAAGTCAAAGAAAAATCATAAAAGTGATAAATTTATTGAAAAATAAGACAATATACAAAAAAAAAAAACTAGAATGAGTCAAATCTCTCCTTAGATGAAAATTTCTTTTTCTAAACCCTTACATCAGTAAATGAAGGGGAAGTAATGATGAAGTCAACATACATATTCTATAAAATCTAGAAAACAAAAAAAGAAATCCTGGTCTAATAACAGAATATTTTAAGTAATAAAAGAGAATGACAAAATTGAAATAAAAACATGCGATTTTAATACATAAAATTTATTCAGAATCTCTTCAGAAAATCTATTCAGAAAGAAATAGCAAAACGCAAATACCAATAACAAAATTTTTAAATAATTCATGAAAAGAAGGAAGCAAAAAGGAAATTATAAGAAACCACTTTAATTTACTTTATGACTATAAAACCAAGAATTTAAATTAAATTGATAAATATTAAGAAAAAATATGTAGATAAGAGGCAAAAGAGTTCAAATTGCTCATTCTTAGTAAAGGAACCAGAAATGAACTTCAGAGAAGAAAAGGAAATGGAAACAGAATAAATGGAATCACATCTGTGTCTTATTATACACTAAATAAATGGCCAATATCAATATTATATAAAATCATTTATAAAACCAGAAGATTCACAAATCCTATCAAATTCATTCTATGGCATAAAGTCTTGATACCTAAATTACACAGAATTTAAACAAATAAGGAGCAGCTTGGTGGCATATTAAATACATTCCCATCCCTGGAGTCAGAAGGGCCTGAGTTCAAATATGACCTCAGATACTTACTAGCAGTGTGACTCTAGCCATTTCATTTATCTCTAATTGCCGCAAAAAGAAGAAATTTAAATATAGAAAACTATAGATGAATATCCCCAAGGAATATCAGTAATAAAAAATTAAAAACACTCTTAGCAAAGTATCTCTATCAATATATATTGAAAGATTATATGTAAGAGGGATTAGAGACAAGATGGCAGAGTAGAAAGACTCACCTACTCTAACTCTCCCTCCATAGCCCATAAAACATCCATAAAAAATAATCCTAAACAAATTCTAGAGCAACAACAGTCACAAAACGAGAGTGAAAGAGACTTCCAGTCCAAGACAGCTTGGAGGACAGACAGGATTCACATCAGGCTTGGAGAGGAGTGCAGCCTCAGAAAAAAACCCAGCCTTGGCTGCATGCTGTGAGCAGGCCTCTGGGACGGAATCTCTGACAGCAACTGTGGTTTCCAGATTACTCAATCCACAAATGCCAAAGACAGCTTCAAAGGTCAATGTTTTCACTTGGAGAAGAAGGGAACATAGTCTGACCCCAGCAGTCCCAGAGTGGCAGCCATAGCTGCTGCACAGCATGCATCTTAGGAGACCTCTACCTAAAACTCCTGGGGGAATCAAGCCACAGATCTGAATCTCAGCCCTGAGTGGCATTCCTGAGGTGAGGAGGAGCACACTGGAATGGTGGAACTGGAAGCTGTTATGGAAGGGGAACCCACCTCACAGATTCTGGGCAGTAAAACTCTATCACACTGGTCTCAGAGCAGAGTCCAGCCCAGCCTTGGCCAGCTTGAGGCCAAACAGGCCTCAAGGATGGAATCCTCTGCAGCAACAGCAGTTATAGTTCCAAGACTGCTCAACCCACAAATTCCAAAGATAGCTTCAAAGACCCTGGGTAGAAAAGCTTGTGATATCTCCCAGACCAAAGTGCAGGCCAAGAGAGAAGTAAACTCTGCTCCCTTGATTGTGCCATGTTGGAGAAACTGAGAACTTACAGGTCTCCAGAATATACTCTCCTCTTAACAAAGGACTCAAAAGTCAAGTAACTGACTGGGAAAATGTCCATAAAAGGGAAAAACTATAAGACTGTAGAAGACTATTTTCTTGACGAACAGTTATTTTCTTCCATTCTTTAGGATGAGGAAGAACAATATTTACCTCCAAAGGAAGAACTAAAAGTCAAGACTTCTGCATTCAAAACCTCTAAAATAAATAAGCAATGGAAGCAGGCCACATAAGACCTCAAAAAGGATTTTGAAAATCAAGTAAGAGAGGTGGGGGAAAATTGGGAAGAGAAATGAAAGAAAATCGTGAAAAGCAAGTTAACACCTTGCTAAAAAAGACTCAAAAAATGCTGAAGAAAGTAAGACATTTAAAAATAGGCTAACTTAATTGGCAAAAGAGGTCCAAAAAGCTAATGAGGAGAAGAGTGCTTTAAAAAGTAGAATTAGCCAAATGGAAAAGAAAGTTCAAAAGTTTGCTGGAGAAACAAGTTCTTTAAAAATTAGAAGAGAGCAGATGGAAATAATGACTTCATGAGAAACCAAGAAATTACCAAACAGAACCAAAAGAATGGAAAAAAATAGCAGATAATGTAAAATATCTCATTGGGAAAACAACTGACCTGGAAAATAGATCCAGGAAAGACAATTTAAAAATTATGTGACAACATGAAAGGCATTATCAAAAAAAAAGAGCCTAAACATCATCTTCCATGAAATTATCAAGGAAAACTGCTCTGATATTCTAGAATCAGAGGATAAAATAAATATTGAAAGAATCCATCAATCTCCTCCTTAAAGAGATCCAAAAAGAGAAACTCCTAGGAATATTGTAGCCAAATTCCAGAGTTTCCAAGTCAAAGAGAAAATATTCCAAGCAGCTAGAAAGAAATAATTCAAGTATTGTGGAACCACAATCAGGATAACACAAGATCTAACAGCTTCTACATTAAAAGATCAAAGGGCTTGGAATATCACATTCCAGAAGTCAAAGGAACTAGGATTAAAACCACGAATCATCTACCCAGCAACACTATTACACTTGAGGGGAAAAAAATGGTCATTCAATGAAATTGAGGACTTTCAAGTATTCTTGATAAAAAGAGTAGAGATGAATAGAAAATTCAACTTTCAAACACAAGAATCAAGAGAAGCATGAAAAGCAAACAAGAAATAGAAATTATAAAGGGCTTACTAAAGTTGAACTGTCTATATGGAAATATAATATTTGTAATTCTTGAAACTTTTCTCAGCATTTGGATAGTTGACATAATTATACACATAGATACACACACACATAGACAAAGAGCATAGGATTGGTTGAATACGAAGAGATGATGTCTAAAAAATAAAATTAAAGGGTGAGAGAGGAAAATATTGGGAAGAGAAAGGGAGAAATGGAATGGGACAAATCTCTTACAAAAAAGACAAGGAAAAGCTTTTTCAATGGAGGGGAATGGGGGGAGGTGAGAGAGAAAAAATGAATCTTACTCTAATCACATTTGGCTTAAGGAGGGAATAATACACACACTCAATTTGGTATGAAAATCTATATTATACTACATGAAAGTAAGGGAGAATGGGAAAAGTGGGGTAGGAGGATGATATAAGGGAGGGCAAATGGGAGGAAGGAGTAATTAGAAGTAAACACTTTTGGGGAGGGACAAGATCAAAAGAGAGAAGAGAACAAATGGGAGGCAAGATAGGGTGGAGGGAAATATAGTTGTCTTTCACAACTTGACTATTATGGAAGTCTTTTGTAAAACTACATATATATGGCCTATATTGAATTACTTGCCTTCTCAGTGGGGATGGGTGAGGAAGGAAGTGGGGAGAGAAGTTGGAACTCAAAGTTTTAGGAATAAATGTTGAGAATTGTTTTTGTATGCAACTGGGAAATAAGAAATACAAGTATTATATAGGGGTATAGAAATAGAGTATAGAAATCTATCTTGCCCCACAAGAAAAGAGAGAAGATGGGGATAAGGGAAGGAAGAGATGTGATAGAAGGGAGGGCAGATTGGGTTATGGGGTAATCAGATTGCACAGCATTTTAAGATTGGGGAAGAGGAGGGTTGGGGCAAAAATTTGGAATTCAAAATTTTGTGGAAATAAATGTTGAAAACTAAGAATAAATAAATAAACATTTTAAAAAATCATACAAAGTAACAAGATTGGATTTAAACCTGACACTCTCATTTGGTTATTATTAGGGATGTTATTTTAAAAATTATGGGTCTTGTTAGTACGAACAAAAATTATAGGTGTTCCAAATAATAGTTAAAAAATTTCCTCTGGGAAAATCTATCCCCATTTCAGTAAAAAAAAAATATTTAACATGCTTAGAAATGCATGAACATTTCCTTGAAACTATAAACCAAATCTATCAAAAACAAAACAAAAAAGCCAGTTATCATATTTAAGGGGAATAAAATAGGAATTTTTCAGGGGTAAAACAAACATGTTCACTATCACTGCTACTATTATGTATTCTGTTATAAATTCATGGTATAGCAATAATGCCCAAAAACAATTGAAATAAGAATGAGGAAAATGAAGAAATAAAATTATCATCTTCTGGGGATGATATGATGACGTGTTTAGATAACCCTAGATTAGCTAATCATATAAAAGCTGAAAAAATTAATATTTTGAAAAAGTGTCAGTAAATAAAGTAAATCTAAATAAATACCAATATTTTTATATATTATTCCCTAACTCTTTCCCCCTGCTAAAATTAGCAAGAAAACGTGTGGTACCTATAAACTCTGAATATTCTTAAGTCCTCCTCCTATTATTACCAAGACTTAGACTAGTTGCATATCTTCCTTAGGGTTAAAGAGTAGCCCTGAGAGATAATGGTTATTCTCTAATGCCATTGACTCAAGGCTCCCACTTTGGTGCATTTCCCCTCTCTCCTCAGATTTCCAGCTGAACTTTTGTACTATGTTAGTACATAAGTATTTCTAAAAATAATAAAAAACATTAAGGTTGACAGATTAAATTGTTTCTCAACTAGAAATCTGGGGGAGAGGGGAAATGCACTAGACCTGAGACAATGGTATTTGTTAGAGAGATAAATCAGTGGAACAAGTAAGCTATACAACATATGGAAGTAAATGAATATAGTGTCCTAACACAGTTTGTTTGATAAACCTAAAGCCACAACTTCCAGAATTAGGATTTTACTATACTTTAGTATACCTGATAAAAAAATAGAAAACAGTATGAAATGAAGTCTGTTTAGTCCAAATTCTCACATCAGAAACATAGATAAGTTTCAAATGGATATATGGCATAAATATAAAAGGTAACATCATAAAGAAAGTAGTGGAGCATAAAAATATATTACCTTTTGGATCTGTGAATAATGAGTTTATGAACAAACATAAGATAGAGAAGATCACAGAAAATAAAATATCCTGAGTGTAGAGCATTCGATTTGGAAATTAAGATACCATTACTAATTTCAGAGAGAACAGTTTTAGATGAGTAATGAGGTCTAAAGGCAGACTACAGATGGTTTAGAAAAGAGTGAGATGAGAGGAAATGGAGACAATGAAAGTAGACAGCTTTTCAAAGAGTTTGGCTGCACACAGAGGATAAATATAGGATGATAGCCAGAGGGGATGGTAGGATCTTGTTAAATTTTTTGGATGGGGATGCTTGGGCATGCTTGAAGGAAATATGGAAGGAGATAAAGAAGACAATCAAGATTTCAGAGATAGGGTCAGTGATAGTGAAGACAGTTTCCTGAACAAGACAGGAAAAGACGACATTAAAAATGATGTAATCTGAAAAATTTGAATAGCTCCCTCTTGATCAAAGACTGAGGGAAAGAAGTATATTGTGAGGCATGAAGTCAAAGGGTTTTGAGATGAGGAAAATGTGGAAAAGGAGTCTCAGGAAAAATAACTTCAATTTTCTTAGTAATGTATAAAGTTAATAACTCATCCGAGAGAGTTAGTACAAAGATGATATTGAAGTCTGGAACAGAGAAGGAAATTTTAAAATAATCATTTTTTGCTGAGGAGAATCAAGAATCAAAATAAAAATATTGTATTAGAAGTAAAAATATTGTATGCTTCATGAAGGCTTAATTACTTTATATTAAAATATAGCTTGCACATTTTTATTATTACTTACAATGAATGAATAAAAGACTAGGTATCAAAATTTACCACTTTAAACTACTAATATAGTAAATATTATTAGATGTAACCTACATAAAAAAGAGCTCTTTGGAGGTGTTCAATAATTTTTAAGACTGCAATGTGATCTTTACTTCGAACCAAGATTGAGAATAATTCCTCGGTGGTCCTTCCTATTCGGGGATTTATTCAACAAGATGGTCTGATATCCTTTCAAATTTTGAGATTTGATAAAATTGAAGTCATGTTTGGAATTGAATTCCTCTGCCTCCAATTCCAATGAAATTCAACATTCTCTGTTGAGCACTTATTATTTAATTTTAACTGGATAAAGTAACTATGATATGGATATAAAGATAGAATGCATAATGGTGCCTATGTTCAAACAGCCTACTGCTGCAAGGAATTTTATAACAAAGGAGATAAAGTGTGAACTGTGTGATTTATTTATTGACAAGTCATATGATTGCAGAACTAATCAGATCCAGGGCCTTTAGCAGACCCATGGGCCATGAAGAGAGATTTATAAGGATTTGTATTTTTATATTTACTATTTTCAGATTTAGGAAATTTCCTGAGTTTTGGGACTCTGATTGCTTCCATCTACCTACATTCTACAAAAATACTTAGTGAGGGGGTGGAACCAAGATGGCAGAATAGAAGCAGGTAGTTCTCCCTCATAAACCCTTGAAAATACATGTAAAAATGACTCTAAACCAATTTTAGAGCTGTGGAACCCACTAAATGGTGGATTGAAACAAATCTCCAGCTCAAGAGAGACTGGAAGGTGGACAGGAAGCATCTATCACACTACTCTCAGAGTGGAGCAAAACGCAGTCCCAGATGGGCCCTGTCAGCACAAAGAAGATAAGAGCAGACCCCAAGAAACTGAATCATTGCCAGTTCTGGCAGCGTCCAGATGTTTCAACTCCCAAATGCCAAAGAGGACATAGAAGCTCATTGGGAAAACTTAGGATATTCTTTCATTGACACTACCCTCAACATTAAGATGCACTATATATACTGTAGTTGAGACAACTGTATTTGTCATTAATATCATTCGATTAAGAAATAGATACCTCAATTCAATCTCTAATTTGTTAGAGTAATTAAATTACATGTTTGATCATATTGCCTCCAGAAGCTTCTGTCCACGGAACTAGGGTGATATTATATAGAATGAATTCATGGTTTATTAATTTTATCTTACCATCCATCTTACAGTGTTGAGGATTGATATCAGGGCTTAATAAATGGTAAATATTGTACTGACAAAGAAATAAGCAAAAGAGAGATTTTATTTTAGTCATAATAAGAAGTTCTAGAAAGGAGTATTAAGACAATTGAACAAGGATTGCACATGTCTGATGAAATAGTAGTTAATAACACTAGCTGTTAATAGATGTTTCCAAAAATGATTGTCACTGTGTCAGCTTCATAGGTCAGAGTGGAACGTAGCAAATAAAATGTGTGATCCAACTTCTAAGTCTGTATAGAAAGTAGTTCTCAAAAGAAGGAATTTGCAAAAAACTCAATCCAACATCATGTTTGGTATAGATTTCAAAAATGCTGTATCATTTCTGGATTTTCTTGGCTAGTTGGAGCCATCACAGTATTTTATTGGTAACTTTAGCTTAGAAGAAATTGCTTTAAAAGCTTAAGAATATGGGACAGAGCCAAAAATATGGGACAGAGCCAAGAATATGGGGCAGAGTAAAAGCAGGGACTTTCTAGAGTTCTATCCCCAAATCCATCCAAATACCTTTAAAAAATTAGTCTGAACAAATTTTGAAGCTGTAGAACCCACAGAATGATAGAGTGAAGAAAATTTCCAACCCAGCATCATCCTGTCAGGCTGGGATCAGAGGGCTGTCTGAGATGGACTTGCACCAGCACAGATGGGACATGAGCAGGCCTTGGGAGGACTGAATCTCTTGTACCTGTGGTGGTTTTCAGACTCATGACTTCAAAATGCAGACAAATTGAAAGGTCAGTGGAAAAAACCTATTGGACATGTGTGAGATAGTAGAGTGATGGAACCCTAACCCCAGGGTGGTGGAGGGGACTGAAGATTCCACAGCAGTGACAGTAGCAACAGAGGCAGTGGCAGCAGCTGTTTCTGGAGTTCTAGACCCACAGATTATGAGGGGATCAAGCAGTTGACAGTACACCGCCACTGCCACTGGAAGTAGGGAACTATCTTGACAAAGAGCTCAAAAGCCAAGTAATTACCTGAGGAAATTAACAACAGGAAAAAAATCAGCTATAGAATCTTACTTTGTTGATAAGGAAGATCAAAACGTACAACCAGAAGGAGAAAACAAAGTCAAAATTCCTACATCCAAATCCAAGAAAAATATGAATTAGTCTGTGGCCATGGAAGAGTTCAAAAAGGATTTTGAAAATCAAGTAAGAGAAGTAGAGGAAAAATTGAAAAGAGAAATGAGAGTGATGCAATAAAATCATGAAAAACAAGTGAACATCTTGCTAAAGGGTACCCAAAAACTGCTGAAAATAAAACACCTTATAAAGTAGACTAATCCAAACAGCAAAAAAGATCTAAAAAGTCAATGAGTAGAATGCTAAAAAGCATAATTGGTCAAACGAAAAAGGAGGTCTAAAAGCTCACTGAAGAAAATAATTTCTTGAAAATTAGAATAGAGAAGATGGAAGCTAAAGAGTTTACGAAAAATGAGGAAATTATAAAACAAAGCCAAAAGAACTGAAGAAAAGAAGACAATTTGAAATATCTCACTGGAAAAACAACTGACCTGGAAAATATATCTAGGAGAGATAATTGAAAAATTACTAAACTACTAGAAAGCCATGATCAAAAAAAAAAGAGCCTAGACATCATCTTTCAAGAAATTACCACGGAAAACTGTCCTGATATTCTAGAATCAGAGGGTAAAGAGATGTTGAAAGAATCCACTGACTGTCTCCTGAAAGAGATCCCAAAATGAAAATTTCTAGGACTGTCATAGCCAAATTCCTGAGCTCCCGAATCAAGAAGAAAATATTGCAAGCATTCAAAAAGGTAAAATTCAAGTATTTTGGAAACAATCAGGATAACACATGATGTATCAGTTTCTACATTAATGGATTGAAGGGCTTGGAATATGATATTCCAGAAATCAGAGGAGGTAGGATTAAAACCAAGAACACTTACCCATCAAAATTGAGTATAATCCTTCAGGGGAAAAATGTAATTTCAATAAAATAGAGGACTTCCAAGCATTTTTGCTGAAAAGACCAGAGCTAAAGAGAAAATTGGACTTTCAGATACAAGAATCAAGAGAATCATGAAAAGGTAAACAGGAAAGAGAAATCATAAGGGACTTATTAAACTTGAACTGCTTACATTCCTACATGGAAAGATGATATCTGTAACTCATGAGACCTTGCTTAGTATTAAGGTGGTCAAGGGAAATATAGATAGATGGATAGATAGATAGATAGAAGACATAGGGTGAGTTGAATATGAAGAGATGATGTCTAAAAACATAAAGCTAAGGGGTGATACAGGATTATATTGGGAGGATAAAGAGAGAGATAGAAAGGGGTAAATTATCTTATATAAAAGAGGCAAGTGAAAGGTTTCACAATGGAGGAGAAGAGGGGGAAGGTGAGAGGGAATGAGTGAACCTTACTCTCAACAGATTTGGCTTAAGGATGGAATAACATCCACACTCAACTGGATATCGTACCCTACAGAAAAGGAAGGGGGAAGGTGATAAAGGGTGTGGGGAGGGATGATAAAAATGTTACAAGCAAATACTTTTGAAAAGGGACAGGGTGGAAATTGAAAGTAGAATAAGTGGTGTGTAGGATAGGATCGAGGGAGATGTAGTTCATCTTTAACAACATGACTATTGTGGAATTGCTTTGCTTACCTACGTATGTGTAAGCAAATTGAATTGCTTGCCTTCTCAATGAAGGTGGATGGGGAGGGAGGAAGGAGGAGAATTTGGAATGCAAAATTTTGAAAACAAATGTTAAAATTTTTTAATATGTAAATGGGAAATAGGAAAGATAGGCAAGGAAGTATAGAAAACTATCTTGCCCTACAAGAAAGTAAGGGGGAAGTGGATGGAGAAGGAGATAAAAAGGTGGACAGATTTGGGGAAGGGTAAGAAGAATGCATGGGGTGGGAAAAGAGAGAGATGGGGAGAAAATTTACAACTCAAAATCTTGTGAACATGAATGAACACTAAAAATTAATTAATTAAAAAATAATTAGTGGCTCACTAATGCAAGACTTCCCCCAAATAACATAACTTACAGGAAAACAACTCAGAAAAATGAGATAACACTAGTAGTAGCATGAAATATCAGTGTTGATACAAAAGGAAGTCAATCTGGTTCTTTCAAATCCCGCCTTGATACATGGGAGGTTTAACCTCCTAAGAATCACTATATTTTAATTCTAAAAATTTTTAACATGGTTATCATCAGTCGAATGTACTAATATGAATCTATCTAGGACTAGTCTAGGATAGGCTTTCACAGAGCTACTAATGCAAAATATAAAAAGAATTATAGAGTTTAGGGGAATGATGAGTCATTTACCAAGGGTTGTTATCTGGCAAATTCCATGTAGTCAAGTGAAGTAAAAAGAATTCCATCTGTTGGATCTTCTGAAGCCTTGTCATGATTTCCCCTGAGAGTTTAATGTAGGAACAAGAAGACTAGTTCATCCACAGCACAGCCCCTTCTTTGTGAAGATGCAAAAAGGTCTAAAATCATGTGAGTTTTTAACACCATTTGTGCTAAAGAATATACTTTATTTTGGAGGGAGGAGGTAGACTTACTTGTGACTTGGGCAAGTTTCTTAATCTCAAAGGAGAGGTTCCTAGCTGCCTGTTCCAATGCAGAGATGCCAATATATGGAATTAGGGATGAGAGGAATTTCATCTCCTTTCCGTGTTGTTTTACAGGATTTGGTATTATAGCCATCTCCCCACTAGAGTCTTTTTTTTGCCATCTAAGCCATCATACTCCCAGATTTCTGGTACATTTTTTTTCTACCACTAGTCCTGTGGTATGATTAGAGATTGATAATGCTAACACCAAATACATGATCTTTCATGTCCTAAAACAAGTAGGGGGAAGTGGGGAGTAAGATTTATTATTACAGACAAAGAAGTATCCCAGAATTACTAGTTCTCAATGACTTCAGATTAAATATATGAAATTTTGTAAATAGTTTAAGTGAATATGACTACTCCACTGGGGTCTTAGAAGGGTGATGTCTGACACCTTAATTGCCTTCACCAAAGTTGACAAGTATGAAACCATTGATGGTCAGATTGCCTAGAAAAGTATAATTTGGAATGGTCTTACGATCAGAGGTGTAACTGTATACCAGTGCAGTGGCACAAAGAAAAGAATATCCTTTAGTGATATTAGGGAATTAGGTGATATTCACCATATCACCCAAGGCCAAAGTAGCATTAGTTCTTTCTTCCAATGAACTCATATAAGGAATGTAGACAACATGGTCACAGTCCCAGGGCAAGCATTCGCAGGAGGAGCACTAGCACAACAGAGTTTATGGATTCATGGGATCTGGGACCTTGGGTTCCAGGGCAGAAAGGATTGTTTGTGGTCCCTGAAAGCTGGAACAAAGACCAGGATACTAGTAAACACAGGTCTCTTAGATTATAACACCTTAGAATAAATGGAATTGTACAGGCCTCCAGAACCATGTCTGAAAATAGCTACACACAAAAGCTGAAGTTTGGGACAGTACCCTCTTCACCTCAGGAGCAAAGCACAACTTTAACATAAACTTAAAAATCAAGAAATAGGCTGGTAAAAAGAACCAAACAACAAAAAGATCTTGACTGTAGAAAATTGTTATGGTGACAGGGAAGATCAAAAGACAAACTCAGAGGAAGACAACAAATTCAAAACCACTACATCTAAAACTTTAAAGAAAAAATGTGACTTGGTCTCAGACCCAAAAAGAACTGAAGTAAAAGCTTTAAAGAGATTTTATGAATCAAATAAGAAAGGTAGGTGAAAAAGTGGGAAAAGAAATGAGAATAATGCAAAAAATGATGCAAGAAGTCAAAAGATTTGTAAAGGAAGCACAAAAATTACTGAAGATAATATCTTAAAAAATAGGAAAGACATTCTGGGAGTCAAGATGGCAGAGAAAGCATTAAGTCATTCTCACTCTCCCTTAAAGAGCTCAAAAAACCCAAAAAATACTGCCCCATGAAAAATCCTGCCAGAGTGGAGCCAACTAAAAGATAGAGGTGTAACAATTTTATAGGGGGATTAATAGGAAAGTTCCCTCTTGCTGCACTGTAGAGGACCAATATATAATGAGATAAATAAAATCTAAAAGAGACAAATAAAAAAAGTTAAGAATGATTAGTAGACTCAGTTTTCAAGGCAAGAAATCATGTAAGGCTTTGCGTAGAATTGTCCAGGTTCTCTACTATCTAGCATTTAGACCTTTATGTTGCCTTGAAGAATGTTTGCTGAAATTTAGTATTCAACATTCCATTTTTCAGGTCCTTATTTGTTTCTCTTTCCTTTATCTCTCATAGGTTTAATGAACATTTTGCTTTCAAATTAATATATTACAGGATCTTTCTCATCAGATATTGTCAGGTGTCAGTTTCTGTTGTTTTTACTTCCTCAAAGGTTCTCTCATCTATCTCTTTCTCTGTTCTCACACATTCACCATACTAGTTCAGGCACTCATCTTCTTCCCTGGATTATTATAGCAATTTCTAAATAATTTTCCATCCTCAAGCTTCTCCCAGCTCCATACAGAGTCCAAAGTGATTTTCCTAATGTGTAGGTTTAGTCATGTCATTCCCCTATCTAATAAGTTCTAACTGTTATCGCCTCTATGATCTCCCATGTCATTTGAAGTCCTATACAAACTAGTACAAACCTAACTCTGTAGTCTTATTACACATGATTCCCCTTCATATACTCTGGTATTATTCTTATTCTTCCTCACTAATAGCATGCCTCTCCTTTTTAAGTCCCTTTGTACTTGCTGTTCCTCATATTTGCAATTCATTTTTGCCTCTGTGAACCCCTAGTTTCCATCAAGACTCACCTCAAGAACCATTTTCTACATGATGCTTATTCTTAAGCCCCAACTGCCAGTGTCTCCCTCCCCCTGAAATTTGTATTTATTTTGTACTTTGTTGTATGTAATTAGTATGCATATGATGTCTCTCTCAAAAGACTGCTACTTCATTGACAGCAGGGATAATGATGCTTCTATCTTTGTATTTCTGGTATGTAATACAGAACCTGAGGCATCATATACATCTAGTAAATGATTGTAGATAAAGTCTACAAGCATAGTTCAGGCTCTTCTGCCTCTTTGCTTTTGTACATGTTATAATTTGGAGTGAAGAGTCCATCCTGCACCAAAACCCCATATATATCCAGATCTTGGGACCTCCTTAAAAAATATATTATCTTCCAGGACACACCTCAAATGTCAAATCATCTACAAAGCCATCAAGAGATATCCTAATTCACATATTTGATTCAATAAACATTCCACAGATTTTTTTCTTAATCAACTGCTTTTTGTATTATGGTCATTTGTGTTCTTATCTTTACCATCTTGTAAGCTCCTGGAAGCTAGGAACAAATGCTTAATTTGTGTTAATTTTCTTCTTTCCACGTTGTAAGAATTTAATAAACACTTTAGGATTTTTTTAAAATTTCTTTCTCATAAGTAGGGAAAAGGAGAAATTCACATTAACATTCAGAGTAAAGGGTTTTACAGCTACTCTTCTTCAATCCAGATATGGGCAAGTGATGAGATTCATAATCTTAACCATGCAAGCTGGTTTTAGTTGCAAAGAGTGAAAAAATTAAAATATGCCATTTGAGTGTGTACAGTAATTGTACTGAATATAATGGTTTCACACCATTTTTAAGGTCATATCATTAACGACAGGTATAATGTTATGACTGGGAGTATGATAAGGAAAATTGACCAGAGCAGGGAGGTGGGGTTCCTTGGAAGACATTCAGCTAGAAGAGGTAGATTCCAGTATTGGCTCTGCCACCAAAAAGCAATTTAATCTCTCTGGACTTCAATAAAATGAAAAACCACAAAGTATAACGGTACTAGGAGAAACATGATATATTTGGAGTCAAATGACCAAGTTTCAAACATAGACACCGCCACTAACTAGTTACAGAATTTAGACAAGGCATTTTCCTTCATTCACCCTTAGTTACCTCATCTCTTCAATTAGGGAAAGGACTACTATATAAAATGATGGGGGACAGATTTTGGCATAGCTGAAGACACCTTCAATTTATTAAAATGGCATCATCTACATTTAACATACTAGTGAGCTACTTCCCAAACCTCCATTACAATCAGATGACCTCAAATGTCCTTTCTATCTCTACGTCTATGAACAACACTATGATCTTTGCAGAGCTCTCAGTTTCTGGGCTGTCTTCAAAGAATCCTAGAGAGTAAATGTTGCCCACTTGGCAGTCATTAATGCTGTTTATATGCAAATCAGTTCTTTTTTTACTTCCAGACAGCTTCCAAGAACTTGTAAAACTGTCTTTGAAACTGGATAGCAATTTTAAGTGAAAGCGTCACTGTATAAATATGGACAGCATTGTGTTGGGGAGAGCAATGCCAGGAAATGACATGAACCAACAGATAAAATCCAAGTAATCAAGTTTCCATAAACACTTGACTTGGGTTGAATCAACAGTCTTTGGTTGCAGACAACAGTGTTGCAGGCAATAAATCACACATCGTAAGTTTCCAGTAGACAAACCATATTGGTTTGGCTCAGTAAAGACTTGCTTTTTTAGCTCCTAAAAAGTGGGAACAAATTGCAGAGCAATCCTGTTATTTTTACTTGAAATATCATGTGAATTGTCTTTATTGCTTAATGCCAAATGCTTTACAGATGAGATCTGGCATGCTTCCTGTTTTCCATGCTCCCTTAAAACTCCTTTCCCCCGCCCCCAGCTATCAGCTGAACAAGTCATGACCATAAGCTTTTTGGAAGGCATTATTGAGTACAAATTATGAATTTATTTTGGGGGATGGGGCCATAGAGTAAGTCCTTTGACTAGGATAGATTAGTGGATCATTCACTGCATTCAAACTCATGAATCACAATTATGCTACTAGTTGCAATAATAAACATTTATTAAGCACCTACTATATGCCATTCATGTGCACATTGAGGATACATAGGAAAGCAAAAGACATTCTGGCTCTCAAGAAGCTCATTATCTATCAGGGGAGACAACACGTAAATAGCTATGAGCAAACAAGCTATAGTTTAGATAAATGAGAAATAGTCAACACAGGTATGGCACTATAATTAAGGGGGCAGCAGGAAAGATTTCCTATAGAAACCAGAATTTTAGCTGGAACTTGAAGGAAGTCAGGAGACAGAGATGAGAAGGGAGAACTTTTAGACAACAGCATTTGGGGGATCTCAGATGTCCTATATATGAAACAGGTTTTATCTAAGACAGTCCCGTTCTCTTTCTCTCTTTTACTCTATCCCTCTATCTCTGCTGTTTCTGTCTCTGTTTCTCTCTTTTTGTCTTTATTTTTCTTTATCTCCTTTATCTTTTTCTTTTGATTTCATTAGTGTAGGAAATTTCAAATGAGAAAATCCCCACTTCTTCTACTAATATAGACTTGACATTTGCTCTGATCCTTGAAGTCTTAGCTGCCTAGAACCCTAAAAAGTTGTGATTTACCCAGTAGGGGAGTTCCAGTCTTCTTGATTGCCAGGCCAGATCTCTAACCAATCCATCATGAAGACTCTAAAATTATTCAATTTCTTCCCCCTCTGATATTTGATATTATGTCAACGATCTGGTTGGCTCCAACAGAATCGTATTTATTTATTATTGGGCATTAGCTATGGATCATTTTGGTCAGAGTCTGCAAATATTGTCTTTAGGGATCCTGAGACTTATCCTTCTTCATTCTTTTTTTCTCTTTCAATAAGTCCTCTCTAAATATACTAGTCTACTCAAGAAAGAACTAAAAATCCTGTTAATGAAGAACATTTTATTAATTTATTTCAAACATCGATACACAATAAGAAAAAAGATGCATTATAAAGTAAAATATTAAAACTTAAATACAAAATAAGAAAAGAAAAAACATTGTCATGAGCACAGCAGACTGTAAGAGAGGATTAAAAATATACAGTAATAAATTTCCATTTCAAGAAAACTATACAGTAAATACTATATGTTTTGTTCAGAGCTTTCCTTTGCCTTCTTGTAAGTTTCCTTTTGTTCTCTGCTAGGTATTTTTTACTTTGTTCATTTTCCCCTTCTTCTTCCTCCCCATCCCCAAGAAAGCTACAATTAAGCATAAATACACATACACACACATATACATATATACTTGAATATCTATAGTAATATTCATATATATAGATATATACATCCATATGCATTTATGTAAGACCATACTTATATTTGTCTTCTGTTTCTCATAGAGTGGACAACATCTTTCTTGATAAGGTCAAGTCTTTCCATATATTTCTAAGTTCACCAACTCATCATTTCTTACACCACAGGAATATTCTAACCTTATACTGTAATTTTAAATAGTTATTTAAATAGTCTAAAACAATATTGATTAATATGGCTTACCTATAGTATAGTGTCCCTATTTTTTCTCTTTTGATTAAATCTACTTTAGCTTTAACTTTGTCTGAGATCAAGATTTCTACTCCCACCTTTTTCCTAAGAAATTCTACTCCTGATCTTTATTTTGTTTGTGTGCATCTCTTATTTCCTATCCCTCCTGAGTCATCTACTTTATTTCTACCCACTACTTTGCCCTCCTATTACTTAACCTACACATCTTTGAAAGATCCCCCCTTTTCCTCTCCTCCCACCCTTTCCCTTACCCTCTTGTTTCTATCTGAATTTTGAAGACTTTTATATCCTTCCAACTATGTTATTCCTTCACACCATTTTCATTGATCTAGATACCCTTCTATACTTCCCTAATCCTATTCACTCACCCTCTTAATTCATTATATATTTAGAAGACTTTCACTCCCTTCAAAATGTATATATTGTTTTGTCTTTATCATGGATCTGATGTGAGTAGAGTTCCCTCTAAAAATTCCTTCCTTATCTTCACCCCCATCCCTATCCCCTTAGCTTTTTATTTCTTTCTGAATTTAGATAACTTTTTATCTTTATGTATGTATGTAAATATGTATGTATGTATGTATGTGTACAGTTCCTTCTTTAACCAATTTCCTATGAGAATAGGGTTCTAGAATCACCAGCTCTCCTCCATCTAATTCCTTTGTGTCAGTTCTTCCTCTCATCCCTCATTTGTATAAGATATTTACACTTTTACCTTTCCATAAATGTTTTACTTATTTATAATCACATCATACTCAGGTCTACTCAAACTTCTAATTATTGATTACAATCTTATACATATGTTTTATAAAAAGTAAACAGTCTGCCCTTCTTGAGTCCCTTATAAATAGTCTTTGATATATACCTTATTTTTCTCTTGGATCTTGTATACCAAATTTCCTATTAAGTTCAGGTTGTTTGTTTGTGTTTTTTGTGTTCAACAAAATCTTGAAAGTTCTGCATTCGTTGAATATCTTTTTTTTCCATTCAGTATTATGCTTAATTTAGCTGGATATGATATTTTCAGTTGCAATCCCAGTTCTTTTCTTCTTTGATGTATAATGTTTCAAGATATGTGATCCTTTAGTATTACTGCTGCTAGGTTTGGGTGATTCTAACTCTGGTTCCATCATTTTTGAATTTGTTTTCTTGTTGCTTATAAAATTTTTTCCTTGAGCTATGGGTTTTATAATTTAACCATGATATTCCTATAGGTTTTTGTCATAGAATCTCTCTCAGGTGATGATTGGTGAATTTTTTCTATTTCTGTTTTCCTCTATTATTCTAATGCTTCTGGGCAATTCTCTTGTTTTATGGTATGAAGATTGTTTTTTTTTTTATCATAGCTGTCAGATAGTCTAATTATTCTTATGCTTTCTTTTCTTGATCTGTTCTCCATATCAATTGGTTTTTTTGAGATATTTCAAATTTTCTTCTATTTTTCATTCTTTATATTTTGCTTTAATATTTCTTGGCCTCATAACATCACTGGCTAGGTGGAGCCAAGATGGAAGAGTAAAAGCATGGACTTGTCTCCCCCAAGCCCCTCCAAATACCTTCAGATAATGACTCTAAAAAATTTTTGGAGTGACAGAAATGACAAAAAGCCAGAGTGGAACAACTTCCCAGCCCAAGCCAACTTAGAAGATTGGCAAGAAGGATCTGTTTCATCAAGGTAAGAGAGGAGTACAGTCAAATTAAATACCAGCAGAGTCTGGGTTCCCACAAACCAGGAGCAGGTATTGGGGCTACTGAATCAGTGACAGCAGTGGTGAATTTTAGGTCTTTCAGTCCAGAGACACCAAAGACAACCTAGAAGGTCAGTAGGAAAAATCTGTCACACCTGGGTGAGGGGGGCACAGTGCAGCACAGGCCATACCAGCAAGCTCTGGTCCCAGTAAACCAGGAGCAGGCCTTAGGAGCCACTCAGTCAGCAGTGATAGTGGCTGCTTCTGGAACTCTTAGTTCACAGATGGTAAGGGGATTAAATAACTGGTCATAAGGAGAGTACAGAGACTTCTTTGTTAGCACTGAGGTAAGACTCTGTTGCTTTACTCATATTCAGATCTGGGTTGCAGGACTGAGTGGCAGTCCCAAGATGAGCACTAACTCATCAGAGTTTAAGACCATACTGGAACAGAGACCCTCCTCACAATCCCAGGGCAGAAAAGAGTGCTGGTAGGTACTCAAATACCCAAGTACAGGCCAGGAAAGAAATAAACACCTCTCCTTAGATGGTACCACTTTGGAAGAACTGAAAATTTACAGGCCCCTACAAGTGTCTCTGGAAAGAACTGAACAAAAGCCCTAAATCTTGAGAAAGAGCCCTGTGGGTACAGGACACCAGCACCTGCTCTGCTTGTCCTTGGAGGCAAGGATAACATAGGATGTAGTATCTTCAATACTAAAACATCAGAGTACTTGGAATATGATATTCTAGAGGGCAAAAGATCAAGGATTACAATGTATGGCATAAAATAAACATTCAAGGAATTAGAGGACTTTCAGGCATTTTTGATGAAAAGACCAGAACTGAATAGAAAATTAGACTTTTAAATACAAGATGCGAGAGAAGCATAAAAAGGTAAATAGGAAAGGGAAATCACAAGGGACTTAATAAGGTTAAACTGTTTATTCCTACATGGGAAAATGATCCTTGTAACTCATAAAACTTTCTCCTTATTATGGAATATAGGAATATGTATAGACAGAGGACACAGGTGTGAGTTGCATAAGAAGAAATGATATACCTAAAAAAAATAAAATTAAGTGGAAAGAGAGGAATATATTGTTAGAAAGGGAAGGGGAGAAGTAGAATTGAGTAAATTATCTCACATAAAAGAAGGCAAGAAACAGCTTTTATAATGGAGGGAAAAGGTGAGGGGAAAGGAGTAAATCTTGCTTGCATCACAATTGGCTCAAAAAAGGAATAACATACACACTCAATTAGATATAGAAATCTAATTTTCCCTACAAAAACGTGAAAAGGGAATGCGGTAAGAGAAAGGGAGAGTGATAGAAGAAAGGGCAGATTGGGGGAGAAGGAAGTCAGAAGCAACAGACTTTTGAGGAGGCAGAGGGTGAAAGGAGAGAGAGAATAGAATTAAAGGGGGGAATAAGAAGTAGGAAAATAGAGTTACCAATAATAACTGTGGAAAAAATATTGAAGCAAGTTTCTCTGATAAAGGAGTCATTTCTCTAACATTTTTTTTCTAACATCAATTTTTTTAAAAGATCCATTCCCCAATTGATAAATGATCAATAAATATGAACAGTTTTCAGATAAAGTAAGCAAAGCCATCCATAGCCATGTGAAAAAAATACTCTAACTTACTAATGATTGGTGGAATGCAAATTAAAATAATTTTGAGGTACTACGTTATACCTATTACATTGCCTAATAGGAGGGAAAAGGAAAATGACAAATGTTAAAGGGGATGTGGGAAAATAGGACATTAATTTACTGTTGGTGGAGCTGTGAACTGATTCAATCACTCTGTAGAGTAATTAGAAACTATGCCCAAAGGGCTATAAAACCATGCATTCATACCCTTTGACCTAGCAATACCACTACTAGATCTATATCCCAAAAGAGTTTTTCTTTTTAAAGAACAAGGTCCTAGATGCAGAAAAAATACTTATAACAGTATTTCTGACAAAGAATTGGAAATGGGGGCATCTCCATCAATTAGATAATGGCTGAACAAAGTGTGGCATGTGATTATGATGAAATACGCTTGTTCTTTATAACAAATGATGAGCAGAATGCTCTCAGAAAGAAAGGGAAGGACAAGATGGTGAGGTGAAAACAGAAAATTGCTTGAGTTCTCCCTAAAATCCCTCCAATGATCTGTAAAAAAATGACTCTAAATAAATTCTAGAGCGGCAGAACCCACAAAATGACAGAGTGAAACAAACTCCCAGACCAAGACAACCTGGAAGGTTGACAGGAAAGGTCTATTGCATGGGGCTGGGAGTAGAGCACAATCCAGCATCAGTCATACCTGCTCAGATGGAACAAATGGAAGCTAATGACTCTGTGAGAAATCAAGAAACTATGAAACAGAATCAAAAGAATAAAAAATAGAAGACAATGTGAAATATCTCATTGGAAAAATAACTGACCTGGAAAATGGATCCAGAACAGAGAATAAAACTTACTGCATTATATGAGAAAACCATGACCAAGAAAAAACAGTCTAGACAACATCCTTCAAGAAATCATCAAGGAAAACTACCCTGATATTCTAGAGCCACATGGTAAAATAGATATTGAAAGAATCCAATGATCACTTCCTGAAAAAGATCTTCAAAAGAAAGTGCCTAGGAATATTTTAGTCAAATTACAGAGTTCCTGGGCCAAGGAGAAAATATTGCAAGCAGCCAGAAGCAAACAATATGAGTATTGTTGAAACACAATCAGAATAATACAAGATCTAGCAGCTTCCACATTAAGGGACTGCAGGGCTTGGGGTATGATATTCTAGAGGAAAAAGCAGATAGAATTAAAACCAAAAATCACCTACCCAGCAAAACTGAGTATAATCAATCCTTCAAGGGAAAAAATATGCAATGAAATAATGAACTTTAAAGCATTCTGGATGAAAAGAAAAGAGTTAAACAGAAAATCTGACTTTCAGGGGCAGAGCCAAAATAGAGGAGTGAGAGCAACTACTCACCTAAGCTCTTTGACAAATTCTTTCATATACCTCTAAAAAGAGAATCTGAACAGACTTTGGAGTGGCAGAAGCCAATAGGAGACAGACTGTGGCAGATTCACAGCCCAGGACAGACTGGAAGGTCAATGGGAAGGATCTGTTGCACGAAGCTGGAGGATTACATAGCTCACAGACTGTACCAGCACCATTCCTTCCATGGAAGGGCCAAGCAGGAAGTCCCAGGCAGCCTGAGGCAGCAGTCACATTGTGGAATCTTGGACATATCAGCCCAGGACAGGAGTCCAGTGGAACTGAGAGAATGAGAGTGAAGGAGCCCCAGATATCTGCAGCAGCTGTTCCTGAGACTATCAACCTGCAGATTAAATGTCTGTAAGTCACCTACTTGAACTTCTGGGAGTGAAGATGGCAGAGTGATCAGTAAATCCTCTCCTCTTGCCATTGGTGACCTTGAAAGACCCATAAAACATTTCCCCCAAAAAAATCCTGGAACAGTGGAATCAAATGAAGGGGTAAATTTTCTCTTTGCATGTGAGGCTAGGAAAATTGCTAAGGAGGGACCCTCTTGCTGTGGTGCCTCCTGTGCAGGACTAGAGCTGTCCCAGATAGCCCCACCTCAGCAAACAAGGAGGAGATCCTGAGCCCCAGGAAGGTGAACTCTGCAACCACCAACACCAGGACCCCAGGTTTGCCTCAGCACCATAGGGGAATCAGGAAGACACTAACGCATACAGGACTACCAACTGCTGAGCTTGACTATGTTCTAGCTCAGCAGAGGAGACCTGTTGTAGCCAGACCCCCCAACCCCCCCAAACACACTTAATGCAGCTAGCTCCAGGGCAAGTCCAGAAACCCAGAAAGACTTCACTTGGTTTCTGCTTTCTCACACCAGCCAGCTCAGCACCAGGTAAGCTGCAGCATTTCACCTTCTAGCCAAAAGAACTAGAGGTCATAACACACAAAGCCTCAAGTTCAAGACACAAGAACTGTGGGACAGAGTCCCTTATGCCCCAGAAGCAGAGATCTTCTTTAAAAGTCAGGAAAATGGTGGTAATCATGAGTAAGAAGCAAAGCAGAAAAGAATATTTGTATGGGGATGAGGACCAAATCATGAATACTGAAGAGGTCAGTTTTGACATGGTATTCCCATTGGAAACTTCAGAAGGGAATATGAAATGGTTGCAAGCTCAAAGAGCATTCTTGCAAGAGCTGAAGAAGGACTTTAAAAGCAAAATTACAGAAATAGAAGAAAAATTGGCCAATGATTTTAAAAATATGAAAAAAGAAATCACAGAAGAATGTAAAAGAAAAGTTGGACAAGTGGAAAAGGAAGCACAAAAACATAACTGGGAAAATTGGACAAACAGAAAAAGAAATATAAAAACAAACTGGAGAAAATCACTCCTTCAAAGGAACAATTAGACACATGGAAAAGGAGATGCAAAAGTTAACTGAAGAAAACAATTTGATAAAAATTAAAATCAGGCAAGTAGAAACTAATGACTATACGAGACATCAAGAATCAGTCAAACAGAATTTAAAGAATGAAAAGGTGGAAGAAGGCAAAATAGATCCAGAAGAGAAAATCTAAGGATTATTGGTCTATCAGAAAGTCATGATGAAAAAAAGAGCCTAGACAACATCTTCCAAGAAATCACCAGGGAAAACTGCCCAGAGGTCCTAAAGCCAGGGTGCAAAAGAGTAATTGAAAGAACCCATGATTCACTTCCTGAAAGCGATCAACAAACTAAAAACACCAAGGAATATCATTGCCAAATTTCAGAACTATTAAGTGAAGGAGAAAATACTGCAGGCAGCCAGAAAGAAACCATTCAAATATCATGAAGCTACAGTCAAAATCACATACCACCTTACAGTTTCTACATTAAAAGATCAAAGTAATTTGGAATATGATATTCCAAAAGGCAAAGGAGCTGGGACTATAACCAGGGATCAATTACCCAGAAAAGCTGAGAATAATATTTCAGGCAAGGAGTTGGGCGTTCAATGAAATAAGGTATTTCCAGACGTTCCTGATGAAATAGTCAGAGTTCAATAGAAAATTCAGTCTTCAAACACAAGTCTCAAGAGAGGCATAAAAAGGTAAACACGGGGGAAAACCTTGTTACTCAATATGGGCAAGCAAACTGCTTACCTCCCTATAAGGAAAGGTGACACTTGTTAACCTTGAGAATTGTATATTTATCATGATATATAAAAGGGATATAGATAGATAGAGGGAGTGGGCATAAAGTAAATGATGTGATAATAAAAATGTGATATAAGTATGGAAAGGGATTGTAACAGGAGATGTGAAAATGAGGAGGCTGAAAATAGTAAATTAAATCACAGGAAGAGGCATAAAAATGTATTACAGTAGAGGGAAAGAGGAGAGGGAGAAGAGCATTGTTTGATATTTACTCTTATCTGATTTGGTTCAAGGAGGGAACAACAAACTCAGTTAAGTATAGAAATCTAACTAGCTCTATAGACAATATGAGGGGAAAGGGGAAAGAAAAGGGAGGGGAGGTTAAAAGGGATGGAAGAAGTAGTAAGGGTAAAGTGGAGTAAAACAGAGTGGGGCTGAAAGAAGAAAGAGAAGACTAAGGGAAGTGGTGGTCAAAAATTAAAACTGTATTGTGGAGTGGAAGGGAGATGAGAGAACTAAAAGCACAAACTGGGGAAAAGAGGTTGGAGGGAAAGACACAGATAGCAATCATAACTGTGAACATGAATGGGATGAACACTCCCATAAAAGAGAGACAGATAACAGAATGGATTAAAAAGCATAAACCAACAATATGTCACTTACAAGAAGCATATTTGAAACAGGGAGATACACACAGAGTAAAGGTAAAAGATTGAAGCAGAATATATTGTGCTTCATCCTATGTAAAAAAGAAGTAATCTCAGACAAAGCAAAAGCAGAACTAGATCAACTCAAAAGAGATAAGGAAGGAAAGTATATCCTGCTAAAAGGCACCATAGACAACAAAGCATTATCATGACTAAACATATATGCTCCAAATGGTATAGAGAAGAAGTTAAGGGAGTTACAGGAATAAATAGATAGCAAAACTATACTTCCCCCTCTCTGAATTTCATAAATCTCATCTCAAAATAAGCAAGAAAGAAGCTGAGGAGTTGAATAAAACTCTGAATAAGGTAAATATGATAGATCTCAAGAGAAAATTAAATGGAAGTAGAAAGGAATACACTATTTCTTCAGTGGTACAAGGCACATATACAAAAACTCATCATGTGCTAGGGCATAAAAACCTCACAATCTAGTGCAGAAAGGTGGTGATGGTGAATGCGTCCTTCTCAGTTCACAACACAATAAAAATATGTAATGAAAGACCATGGAAAGACAGACAAAAATAAATTAGAAACAAAATAATCTAATCCTAAAGAATGAGTGGGTTAAACAACAAATCATAGAAACAATCAACAACCTCATTAAAGAGAATGAGATAACCTATCAAGTCTTGTGGGATGCTGCAAAAGCAGTTCTTTTTATTTATTTATTTATTTTATTTTTTAAATAAATTTATTTAACTTTTTACATTCATTTTCACAAGATTTTGGGTTCCAAAAGTTTCTCCCCATTTGTCCCCTCCCCCCTCCCCGATACACTGGACATTCTAATTACCCATATCACCAATCTGCCCTCTCTTCTATCATCCCTCCCTTCCCTTACCCCATCTTCTCTTTTGTCCTGTAGGGCCAGATAACTTTCTATTCCCCATTACCTGTATTCTTATTTCCTAGTAGCAAGAACAATACTCAACAGTTGGTCCTAAAACTTTAAGTTCCAGTTTCTC
>CM053770.1:332920916-332954370 GCA_028658325.1 Potorous gilbertii | reverse complement strand
GGTGCTATTTTCTTCAGCATTTTTTTGGGCCTCCTTTATTAAGGTATTGACCCATTTTTCATGCTTTTCTTGCATCTCTCTCATTTCTTTTCCCAATTTTTCCTCCACCTGTCTGACTTGATTTTCAAAATCCTTTTTGAGCTCCTGCATGGCCTGAGCCCATGGGGTATCTCTTTCAGATATTTGGGATACAGAGGCTTTGACTCCTATGTCTTTACCTGATGGTAAGCATATCTCTTCATCGTCAGAGAGGAATGGAGGAATCATCTTCTCAAGAAAATAACCATGTATGGTCTTAGTTTTTTTCCCTTTTCTGGGCACTTTCCCAGCCAGTTACTTGACTACTGAGAGTCCTATCCACCCCCTGGCCCAGATCCGCCCAGCTAGTGCTTGGGGTCTGAGATTCAAATGCTCCCAGCCAGTAACTTGACTTCTGAGAGTCCTCTCCACCCCAGCCCAGGTCCACCTAGCTAGTGCTTGGAGTCTGAGATTCAAATGCTGCTCCCCAGCCTCAGGGCTTTTGGCGGCAGGCCTGACTGCTCTTCAATGGGAGCTTATCTGCTGGTTCTCAGGTGGGGGCAGGGCCGCCTCCCAGGCTCAGTTCCCTCAGGGGGTTTATGCAAGAGATCTTTTGTAATGGAGCTGTGGTGGAGCTCCTGCCTGTTCTGGGGGCATCTGGCCACCCTACCTTGGCCTTTGCCACGGCCACCGCCTCCCGAGGGGGTCCGAGTCCCGGAGATACCCCGCTCCCCTCTCAGCCTGTCTCTCTCACTGACCTGTGCGTCTGTGGGTGGAGGGACCTTCATGGCTGCCAGAGATTCAGGTCCCTGACGCCTGCTTGGGTCTGCTTGCTCCTCTCAGTGCGGTGCGGCCAGGGCAGGGGGAGGGGAGCGCTCCGCAGGGCAGGGCTCCGCTCCCGTATGGGGTACCTTTGTGGTCAGTTTTTCAGGGCTCTCTACAATGGAAATCTCCTTCACTGTGTTGCTGCGCAGCTTCCACTGTTCCAGAATTTGTCGCGAGTTCTTTTTACAGGAAATCTATGGACTGTGGATTTGGAGCTACCAAATGTGAGTCTTTCTACTCCGCCATCATGGCTCCGCCCCCAAAAGCAGTTCTTAAGGGAAGTTTCATATCTTTGAATGCCTACATGCATAAAAGAGATCAACGAATTGGGAATGCAGCTGAAAAAGCTAGAAAAAGAACAAATTGGTAAAGTTACAAGTTATAAAATAAACCTACAGAAATCTTCTGCATTTCTATACATTACTAACAAAGCTCAATAGCAAGAAGTAGAAAGAGAAATTCCATTTAAAGCTAAGATAAACACTACAATATATTTTGGGGGTCTACCTGCCAAAACAAACCCAGAACCTATATGAACACAATTACAAGACACTTTTCATGCAAATAAAGTCGGACCTAAGTAAGTGGAAAAACATCAGTTGCTCGTGGGTAGGCTGAGCCAATAGAATAAAAATTATAATTCTACCTAAATTAATTTACTTATTTAGTGCCATACCAATCAGACTGTCAGTTAATTATTTTCTAGAGCTAGAAAGAATATCAAAATTCATGTAGAAGAACAAAAGGTCCAGAATATCAAGGGAACCAATGGAAAGAAATGCTAGGGAATGTGGCTTAGCCCTAGATCTCAAATTGAATTATAAAGCAGCAATCATCAAAATCACTTGGTACTGGCTAAGACACAGAGAGGTAGACTAGTGGAATATGTTAGGTACTCAAGACTCAGTAATCAATGAATATAGCAATCTAGTGTTTGAAAAACCCAAGGACCCCAACTTCTGGGATAAGAACACATTTTTTGACAAAAATTGCAAGGGAAACTGGATAACAATGTCGTGCAAACTGGGTGTAGACCAATGCCTGATATTGTACACAAGAATAAAGTCCAACAGGTACATGATTTAGGCATAAATATCAATACTATAAACAAATTAGAGGAGCAAAGAATAGCATATTTGTGAGATTTGTGGAGAATGGAGAAATTTTTGACTAAACAAGAGATAGAAAATATTATGAAGTAGGAAATGGATAATTTTGATTAAATTAAATGGAAAAGGTTTTGCACAAAGCCGAAGCAAACAAGATTAGGAGGGGAGTAGAAAACTGGGAAAGAATTTTTGTAACTAGTGTCTGTGATAAAGGCCTTATTTCTAAAATATATAGAGAACTCAGCCAAAGGTACAAGAATACATGTAATTCCCCAATTGATAAATGGTCAAAAGATATGAACAGTCAGTTTACAGAGTAAGAAATAAAAGCTATCTATAGTCATATGAAAATATATTTTAAATCACTATTGATTAGAGAGATGCAAATCAAAACAACTCTGAGGTACCACATCACACTTATCAGATTGCCTAACATGACAAAAGAGGAGGATGATAAGAGGAAGATGGAGAGCAATTTGGAACTATGCCCCAAGGGCTACAAAAATGTGCATTCCCTTTGAGCCAGATATATGGCTTCTGGAACTGTATCCCCAAGAAATCATAAAAATGAGAAAGGATTCCACATGTACAAACATATTTATAGCAGCTCTCTTTATGGTGGCCAAAAACTGGAAATCAAGGGAATGCCCATCAATTGAGGAATGGCTGAATAAATTGTGGTATATGAATGTAATGGAATACTATTGCGCTATAAGAAAGGATGAACAGGAAGACTTCACAGAGGCCTTTAAAGACCTATATGAACTGATACTGAGTGAAAGGAGCAGAAGCAGGAGAACTTTGTACAGAGCAACAACCAAAATGTATAAGGAATTTTTCTGGTAGACTTCATTGCAGTACAAGGACATAAAAAATTCCCAATGGATTCGTGAGGCAAAATGCCTTCCACATCGAGAGAAAGAACTGTGGAATTGGATCACAGGATGAAGCAGACCATTTTCTTTTGTATTATGTTTTGTTTTGTTTTATGATTTCTCCCATTCATTTTAATTATTCTATGCAACATTACGAAGGTGAAAATATATTTAATAGGAATGTATATGTAGAAACTATGTAAAATTGTATTCTGTCTCAGGGAGGGAGTGAGGAAGGAGGGAAGGAGGAAAATGGGGGAGGGAAGGGAAAAAGTCTAAGATATATATGGAATATATATATATTGTGGAACACTAAAAACAAAATGACAATAAAAAAAGATCTGACTTTCAAATATAGGATTCAATAAAAGCATGACAAAGTAAACAAAGTTGAATGTGTAGGGTTGATATCTAAAAAACAAAAGTGAGAGAGGAATGCAGTGGGAGAAGAAAAAAGGGAGAGGAAGAATGGATCAAATTATTTCACATAAAAGAGGCAAGAAAAAGCTTTTACAGTGGTGGTGAATATGGGGGAGGTGAGAGGGAATGAATGAGTCTTACTTCCATGAGATTTGACACGAAGGCAATACACAGTCAATTGAGTATGGAAATCTCTCTTACCCTGCAGAAAAGTAGGGAGGACATGGATAAGAGAAGTGGGGATGATAGAAAAGAGGGCAAATGGAGGGGAGGGGAAGAAGAAGCAAATGCTTTTAAGGTGTCTTTCACATCATGACTATTATGGAAGTTTTTTTATGACTATGCATGTGTAACTTACAGCAAATTGCTTGCCTTCTCAATGAGACTGGGTAGGGAAGGAGGAAGGGAAACAATGTGAAACTTATAGTTTTAAAAACGAATGTTAAAAATTGTTTTTACAAGTAACTGGGAAATAAGGCATAGAGGCAATGGTGTATGGAAATCTATCTTGCCCTACAGGAAAATAGAAGAGAAGTGGATAAGGGGGCAGTGATAGAGGGAATAGCAGATTGGGGCAAGGGATAATCAGAATGCAGGGTATCTTGGGATGAGGGGAGAGATAGGGAGAAAATTTATAATTCATAATCTTGCGGAAGTGAATGTTGATTTTAAAGAAAAAACCTGTAAGGACTTACATTAGCTGATGCAAAGTGAAATGCATGGTGAACAAAGTAAACAGCAATGCTTTGTGATAATCATCTATGAATGACTTACCTATTTTCAGCAATACAATGATATAAGACAACTCTGGAGGACTTATGATGAAAAATGCTATGAGAGAAAGAACTGGTGGTGTCTGAATACAGATTGACAAACATATTTTTTAATTTCTTTATTTTTCTTGAGGTGTGTTATTTTTAGGGGTGTCTGTTTTCTTTCACAACATGACTATTATGGTAAAGTTTTCATGACTACGGATATTTAAACTGAGGGGAAAAATAACTTCACTGGCTTCCCTCTGCCCAATACTAATTTTCAAGGATTCTTTTTCTTCCTTTTGATAATGGATCTCCTTTTCCTTTTAAGGTGTCTTTCACACCATGACTATTATGGAAGTTTTTTTTCTAGTTGGCTGACTTTGTTTTCATAATTTCGTTTTTTCTTGAATTGTTCTCATTTAATTTTTTTTCCCCCTCAATCTCCCTTATTCGATTTTTATAGTCTTTTTAAAATTCTTCTGTGAAATCTTTTGGGGGCAGGTGAACACTTTACATTATTCTTTGAGTTAGGAAAAGGGATTTTTGCTTCAGTATCCTCCTCTGAAGATGAACCCTGCTCTCCACTGTCCCCATAGTAACTTTCTACAGTTCTTTCTCCTTTGCCTGCTCATTTTTTTTTATTTGTAGCAGCTTACTATTGCAATTACTTCTAGTCCTAGGGAATGGAGGATGGTGCCTCTTGCCTCAGGTCCTTCTTCAGTTCTCTCCCCAAGAAATCTGCCCTTCTGTAAGTGCCCACAGGAACTGATTCTGCATTCATTGGTCATGTGCTGGCTTTTTTCCCACTTAGTTCCATGTTTTGACATCACAGCTCAGTCTAACTTCCCCTATCAGCAGAGGTTCCCTCAATCTTTCCCCACTCAGACCCCCAGCTCTCCACACTGTCAGGAAGGTGAAAATTTCTGTATCTGGGACTGAGACTACCTCCCAGTACATCTAGATCCAGAACTCATTGTTTTCTGTTTCAGTGGAACTAACCTTGAGGTGCTTACATTTCATAAGAACCAATATTTAGGTCCTGGGATTTTTCTTGGGATCTTTTCTGGTTGCCCTAAGAGGACCACTGTTCTGCCCCAACTCTTGTTCATTTTTTTTCACCACTCTAAGTTTGCCTGGAAGTGCTATTTTGTCTTGTTTGTTGGGAAAATTTGGAGAGCTTGTTAATTACTGACCTACTTTGCCATTTTCCCAGAATCCTCTCCCTAAATCAGAAAACTTTCTTCTCTTTCATATGAGTATTTTCACTGTAACTGAGGGCAAAGGAATGAATCTCTCAGATTGTAAATTTAGGCACCAGCAATCTAGTTCGGAGTAGTTGAAGTCAGGAAGACTTGAATTAAATCTATGCTCAAATTCTTACTAACTGTGTAAGTAATCCTGGGCAAGTCACTTAACCTTGTTTGCCTCCGTTTTTCATTCGCAAAATGCTATGAGAAAGGAAATGGTCAACCACTCCAGTATCTTTGCAGAGTAAACCTCAAAAGAGTTCACAAGGAGTCAGACACAACTAAAATGACTGAGCAACAAAAAAACCCAGCCTCTAGAGGAAATATCTAATAAGAACAAAGTCTTTGTATACGCCAAAGTATTTTGATAGTACTTTTTGGTAGCACCAAGATATTGAAAACAATAGATATCTATTAATGGGGAAATGGATAAACTACAGTATATAAATGCAATTGAATATTATTGTTCGAATAAACAATTAATATGATGAAAAAGAATTTATGTGATAATTCACATCATGTGATGTAGACTAACGTAAGCAGAACCAAGAAAGCAAGATAAAATTGATTACACTAATGTAAATGAAAAGAATAATTATAAATAAATCAAAAGTAAATGTTGTAAAATTCCAAAAAAAAAAGCATAACTCCAAAGAAGAGTTATAAAAAGGTATTCCCCACCCTACTCTTAGTCCATAGGTATGGTAAATGGCTTGTGCGTTCAGACTTTTTGAATATACTGATAATTTTTCTCTTCATTTTCTTTTTCTTTATGTGTCATATTATCATATTGGATGACATATCTCTGGTGTTGGGAAAGGGAAAGTAATGGGGAAAATTCTGGTGATATTAAAAAAGATTCCAATAAAATGCATTAAAAAACAAAACAAATAAACCAAATTAACTTTAGAGATGAATGCTGGCAGACTCATTTTATATGTTTTTGAGGAACTCTTAGGTTATTTTCTTTTAAAAAATTAATGAGCCAAGGAAGGTTTAATACTGTTGTTCACATTTATAGTGGATCTTCATCTAAATTACTCAGAAATCTGTAGAAAACACTGATCCTATTCTCAGGAAAAGAGTAAATAGTTCTTTTTGGTGACCCATTTTTATCTTTCAAATCAAATAAAGCAAATATTATGAAATAAGAATTCTAACAAAGGCACTTATGTAAGTTTAAGAAATGTTTATTATCTAACTAATGAATAGATGTACCCAAAAACAATTAATTTACCTGATCTTCACTAGGAGAATTAAGATTGCTACCTAACACAGAATCAAAGTAAAGGTCGGTAATTATTTTTGCAGATGAAATGGAGTCAGTGACCTGCCTGAGATCATACAGGAAGTCATGCCAGAAATAAAATACATAGCTCTTCTTATGGTCCTTTCAGGATTCTTTCATTCAGATTAGGGGGTTGTAGTTTTCCCTATAACCATAAACACAATTCTAAGAATTACTCAAAAGGAAGAGTGACCAGTGTGGACATATACAATTTATTTCCCTTATCAGAAACTTGATTCAAGCTCAAACCAAACTGAAAAATATGGTTTCAGTTTATGACAAATAAGGTAGAAAGTTTCTTTGCTTTCAACTGTTTAAAACAGGTATAATTTGAACATACCCCAAATGCCCACAAGCCTGACAGAAATAAATGTCTTTTTAACTTTTTAATATATATATATATATTCAACTTATTAATCAACAAAAAAGATAATTTTCATATGTGAACTAGGACATAAAATAAGAGTTTTCAATAGGCTGTCAATCTGAATCATATACAAGTTACTTTCCTTTTAAAGTTCATAAAAAGAATATACGTTATTTCCAAAGTGTACTGCTTTCTCGTCCCTGTGGACAAACTGTATTCTGTTCTCTTCTGTGTATTCATACATCCTTCAGTGACCATATTTTCTTACTTTTATTCATGTTGATAACCTTCTCACTATTCTTCTCCCACTACTCTTACTTTTCTCTCTAAATGTTATAGGTCTGGGTTATTTTTATTTAAGATTTATTAAAATATGATATTTAGGTTTTGTTGTTGTGACTTTCAAGCAGTCCAATTATTCTTAGATTTTCTATCTTTGACCTCTTTTCTAGATGAATTGTTTTTGATGTGTTACATACCTTTTTTCTTCAGTATTTTAATTTTGTTCTGATATTTTTGTTGTCTCATAAAAATTAACTTCTGCTTAGCTCATTCTTGCTTTCAAGGCATATTACCTGCAAAAGGTTTTGTATTTTCTGTAACAAACCATTTATTTTCTTTCATTCTCTGTTCATTAGAGATTTCATGTTTTTCATAGTTCTTTTATCTAGAGATTTTATTTGTGAAAGTTGTGCTTCATTTATTCCCATAAGTCTAATGGATTTCATGGCTAAGCTATGTTTTGTTTGAGGTTCTTTTTTTTCAGTTAGTCTCTTCTGGATTTGTGTCTTGACTCTTCTTGAGTCTATAATGTTTCTTTATCTGTGTACCTTATTTATTGAATCATTTTTTCCAGTCCCCAATTGACACTTTGTATTATGACCAAATCTCACAACTGGGATTATTGTGAATTTCTATACTAATATTGGGTCTGCTTTTGGATCTTCTTCACTTCTTTTTCCATTTATTCGGAGTTGTCTTCTTCAAGTACTTCCGGGATGGTTCAGACAATGACCTAGAAATTTTTAATCCCTTAAACTCTCTAACCTAGGGCATGGTATGTTTGCTGTCTTTCTGTTCTGAGCTTTGTTATATTCCCATTTAGGATATGTGATACAGCTACAGGTTTTCCTCTGGTTAGAGCACCATTATACAGGTATTGTCCCCAGTTTCACTCGGTGAAAGAAGTCCCTGCTAATTCAGAGCATCTGACTTGTAGTCTCATTCTCTCTGGTCCATGCTCTTTTCTTTAGGTTCAATCCCAGTCCAAGAATTGTAACATTTCCCAACCCAGCCTTTTGATTAGAGTCACACAATGCTGTAGACACTCTTTATCGGAGTTCCTTGTCAAAGTACCCAGTTGCAGTTCCCACCTCATGTCTCTCCATTAGAAGGCTCAGTGATCCACTTCAGACTCAATACAGTTTTGATCTCTCTCTAGCTCTGGTCCATGAGAAGGCTCCTTGACTATAGTCTGAGGTCAAAATAAAACATATTTGTGCTGTCCTCTGATCTATTTTCCCTGATACAATTACAAGAGTTCAGTGTATTGTCTTGGTTCACTGGCTGGAAGGCTTTGTTCACCATGATCCTTCCTGGCTGGACCCCCTCCCCAGTTCCTGCAGGATTCTCCCTATCTCACTATGTCAATATGCGAAGAAAAATCCTTTGGATATCCCTACCACTGTGCAGTCTGGTGCTCTTCCTTAATCTTCACTGGAATGGTCGTACTACAAAGATTGGCTAGGCAATTTTGTTTTACTCTGTCATCTTTACTGATCTTTTCTTTAAAATGTCATAATGTGAATGCATCTTTCAGGGTTGGGATCAAGAAATTCAAATTTACAGTTAGAGAAAAGATCAATTTAGACTTTTCTAAAAAGAACAATGAATAAAGTATTAGGAAGGTTTCTTTTAAAAACTGTGAAATTGAATCTATTTTTTCTGCGTGTAATATGTGACTTCCAGACAACTAATGATCGCAGAAAATATTTCAATTTCCCAAGTATATGGTGATATTCCAAATATCCCATACACCACATTACCTAATCTTTGCTGTTTCTATGGTTGACACTATTAAGTAGATCTTTACTGAGTTTAAATAACACCTTGCATAATTGTAAAATGATAACTCCAGAAATGTGATCTGTTGCTTTATAGAGATATGTCATTGAGGATCTCTTTAAAGGTATTAAGCACACAGGATCTCTTTAATAGCATTAAACCTACAACGACATATATAGAGGTAAGGGGATTGCATACTTTTTTTTATTTTTAGAGTCATCTCATATTGATATGTATAAGTAACTCTATGTATCATATCATCCAGATGCAAGTCGTCATCACAAAATCAAAAATGAGAAGGTGGATGTAAGAGAATGGTACAAAACCAGAATCAGTATTTGAAAGAAGCAAGGATTGTATCTGTAAACACACACACATATACATATACACATACACATATATACACACATACATACATACATGCAGTTAATGCCCAAAGATTGGAGATTACATTAATCATGCTGGAAAAGCAGAATAGGAACCCCTAGATTTCTTTATTCTTTCATTCCTGCTCTTAATCTTCTTCTAATATGTTTTTTGATTTAGATTTGGCATCTTTATCTACTTATCCTGGTTAGTTTCTGGGGATGCTACTACTCATGAGTAAAACAATAGGATTTTATATAATAATGAAGGATTATTTGAAGTGAGGAAATAATTATATTACTTCTTCCCCCAAAAGTTAATAACAAAAATATCCACAGAATGTTTAATTCACATCTCCTTAATGATTTTCGGAAACTTGATATTATATTGAAATTCTTTCCAACAGGTTATTTTGGTTTGGCTTTCCCATCTGAAAGAACCAATGATAATAACTGAACAAAAACTAGGCAATAAAAGTTAAATTAAATTGTAAAAAAGAAAAAAAATAACATTTTCATTGGTTTTAAATTGTATGTTTTTTTAAAAGCTATAGTATTAATCTATATAATAATTATATGTATGTGTATATGTATGCATGTATTTATTTTGAACTGCCCTTAAAAAAGAAAATTTTCTTCCTGTGAGAGTTAATATAAGTACTGGAAACAAATAAAATTCCTTAGCAACTTACTGTGGCAAATACAGTTAGTTGGATGATGAAGCTAGCTAATGACTTTTCTGTGATTATAAAATAATAAGATAGATGGCTTCCATGTCTCATGCACTAACTCTGAAGGAAATTCCAAAAGAATATATCCAGAAATATTTTATAAGATGGGAGATGAGAAGTAGGAAGGGAAATGTGCTTGGAGTATTTTCTAATACTTTATGTTTTGGGATACTTACTCTTATTTTATTCAATTTACTCCAAAAGGTGCCTACTACATACAATGTACTGCCTTATGTCCTGTGAATACAAAGTCAAAAATGAAGATTTTGTTTACATAATGAGTTTACATTACAATAAGGCGAACAATATATATACTGAAAGATAAGTATAAAAACTTACAAAATTAACAAGTATAAGGAACAGTGAGGAAAGGCTGTGCAGGAGTTGGAACTTAACCTTAGGTGTTGGGAACTTAACATTGAAGAAAGTTAGAGTCTTCAACAACTGCAAGTGTGGAGGAAGAAAATTCAAGGCATGTGGAAGGTGGAGTTAGGCAGAAGGTGCATGGCCATGTATTTGTAACAGCACATAAGTCAGTTTTGTGTGAGCAGAAAAGTTGTGTGTGTGTGTGTGTGTGTGTGTGGTGTATGTCTGTGTATCTTTTCTCTAGACATCCTCCAAATCTGTACTTTAGTAAGAGATTGGTTTCTAAGAGAGTTACTCTCTTTTCTACCTGTCGTTGTTCAAATATATGGAGCAACCATAACCCTAAGGTTATGGGGTGGATCTAATGCTATCAACTTAAGCCCAATTTTGTAGTTCATTTACTTTGCATGTCACTAGTTCTTAGTAATTTGGAAGAGCCCTCTATCCAATGAGGCTACTGAAAAAAATGTATAGTACTTCTTTAATTACTCATATCTTTGAAGAGAGCACTGTGTCAAGTTGACATTCTTTTTAGTCTTGATATTATTGGAAAAGTTTCCAGTGATCTTCCACTGCAAATTGGCAACCATTTTAAGTCATCACAACAAAGTACAAACGGTAAAAACTGCAAATAATATTACTTTTAATTTAGGACTAATATTCTTATATTGATGAAAGTTGTGTTTATTCCTACATTTTGTAATGTTTTATGTAAATAACTACTATATTTGGTGACAGACCTTTACTGTGTCTATTGACATAACGATCTAATTGTATTTTTATTGGTATGATTTATATCATATATTTTTCTTAATGATGAATTATCATAGAATGCCTGGCATATCCAAATATATAAAATATATTAATTTTGTTTCTTTACTAATATATATGTATATTTTGGAACTAAAAGGTATAGTAATTCTTCATCTACTTTCTGTTCAGTTTTTCAAATCAGTTGTTTTTTCAATGAAATAGCTCCAATTTTCTTCTCCTTTTCCACTGTTTTGATTTTGGTTTATTGTTTCTTAACGTTTCATAAAGTCATTAGAATCCAATTGTCCAATTCTAATTTTTAAGGAATTATTTTCTTCAGTGAGCTTTTGTGCCTCTTTTGCCATTTGGCCAATTCTACTTTTTTAATGAGTTCTTCTCTTAAGTGAATTTTTGTTCCTTTTTTCCATTTTTTTTAAGCTGTCACTTTCTTCAGTATTTTTGTGCCTCTTTTAACCAAGTTGTTAATTCTATTTTCATTATTCTTGTGCATTACTCCACTTTCTTTCCCCAAATTTTCATCTACCACTCTTTTTTCTTTAATGCTTTCAGGAATTGTTGCTGTTCTTGGGTCCCATTAGCATTTTCCTCTGAGGTTTTGCTTGTAACTGTTTTCACACTGTTGCTTTCTCCTAAGTTGATGTCTTAGTCTTCCCTGCCACCATAGCAATTTTTTTATACTCAATGTTTTTCTTTGTGTGTGTGTATTATTGTTTTTGTTTGTGTATTCTCCCAGCCTACTTTTTCATACTAAAGCTTTAGACTAAATCTATGCTCTGCTATACTGCTCAGGTTGGCAGCCATTGTATCAAACTTCAGGCTTTTTTATATAGTTATTTTCAGAACTAACTTTGGAGGACTACACATTTTGCTTCCAAATGGTATTATCCTGGGAGAGGAGCTATAACTGTTTTCCTTTGCTATGTTCTATTTTTTTTTTAATTTTTAATTTTTATTTTTTTTACCCAGGAAGTAGCCATGCTCTTCTGAAGCTATGAGTACCAGCGCTTTACTTATCACTGAAACTGTGATCAGGGCTCCTGTGCCTTGTGATAGACTACAAACTCTCCCCTCTACCCTGGAACTGTGATCCAGAACTACATATAGACAATGTAGTTGCCAATCAGTGCCAGCTGCACCTAACATTGGCAGGGCGTCCCCTGTAATCCCTTTCTGACCAGATGTCCAAACCCACTACTGTTCAAAGGCTCAGAGCTCCCAAAGTTGCTTCTTCTGCTGTTCTGACTGCCTCCAAGGCCCACTGCTGGTGCTCCTTCCATGCTCTAAGCTTGAATTCAACACTCCTATGTTGAATAACCTCTCCTGAAGACATAGCCTATTTTGTTTTAGGCTGGATAATACCTTCCTTTAACTTTCTGTTGGCTCTTCTCCAAAATTTGATTCAAAGCACTATTTTAAAGTTGCTTGGAGAGGAATGTTGCCAGGGTGCAGCTAGGTCCTAGTCTGAATCTCTCATCTTTGCTCCAAGGCAGTGCTCATTTTAAAAAATAGATGTGTAATAGAAGGGGGATGAGGTATAAGTTGCCTGGAAATGTATATGGTAAGACTAGATTATGAATGGCTTTGAAATTCAAATTGGGGAGTTTTTATTTGATCCTGGAGGTCATAGGCAGCCATTAGAGTTTACTAAGTAAGTGGGGTGTGATGACATGGTGGGACTTGTGCTTTTGAAATATCACTTTAGAAGCTGAGTAGAGGGGAGTCAGTTGTCACATGGTTTGGTCAACGATACTCAAAAACAAAAGGCCAAAACAAAGTGGCTATATTGCTGACAGGAGGTGAATGAATATATTAAACATCTCTTTTTCCCCTGAAAAGATATCACACAGACTGAACAGTTGTTAAGAATTAAAAGGAGAGAAAGGGAAACAGAAGTGAGAAGATATATTTTGACTATTCCACAATTCTGCATACAATCTATCTTGTGATTGACTGTAATCAATGTACCTTCCTCCACAATAATTTAATAAGCAATGAAGAAAAAATAAACTTCTATATTGCTATTGATACCCATTCTCCTTGTCACTCAGACCTGCCAAATTGATATTCTCAACTCCTCATTTTCAATCACCCCACAATGCACTGCCAAACCTTGTTTCAATTTGGCATCTCTAATCTATCTTTCCTTCTGTCTGCTTACACAGTGACCACCCTAGTTCAGACCTTCCTGGATTCTCACTTGCACTATGGAGATAGAATCAAAAGCATATGAATAATTCATTTGTGAAGTAACTAAGACTCAGACTCTCCTAAGGATTTGAAGTCAGGATCTTAAACTCCAGATCAAGGGTGGTTTCTACTGTACTAAGTTGCCTCTTGTTTATCATGGTTCCCTTATATAAGGGCTTCACAGGAAGCAGACCAGTTTTCCAAGTTATATTCAACTTCAGTGAATCTCTAAGCAAGATGGTGGAACATGTTAATGAACAGGACTACTTGGTGTCATCACTTGTCATAATTAATTCTTGAAATTCTTTATGTACAATTTTTAGAAAGAAAAAAATTACTGTGTGTGATTGATTCCCCTTTTAAATAAACAGGCAATAAATAAATTCATATTGACTAATGTACAAAGTCCATACATACATACACATTCTTCCCCCACTCCAGATAATAATGTATCTTTTTCTTCATTTGATTCTTGCAGTGGTATTTCAGAATGATATATCAATTAATTCATGAATTTTCAATGTTTGGGAATTCTTTCCATTGTTACAGAAACTAGCTGGTCTATAATTTATTGGCTTAGTATATTAGGTGGATGGGCCTTGCCCACCTTCTCACAGCTAGTAAGAGACAGGAGTGCTCCATATCTACACAAATATGTATGTATACAATTAAAGTCCAACCTTCCAAAATAAGTCTTCCTCAACTCCTCTTAATTCCAGTGTCCTCCCTCTGTTATTTCCCCTGCCCTCATTTATCCTAAATACAGCTTGTATTTTCTCCCATTGGAGTGTAATTTACTTGAGGGCAGAGATGGTTTTTGCCTCTTTATGTATCCCTAGGGCTTGGCAGGTAAGAGGTGCTTAGTAAGTGTCTGTTGATTGGTTGATTCTGACTTTGAAATGAGAAAGTCAAAATAAAAGCATGTTTCCTAATGCATATATATGTATGTATATATAATTACATAATTATGTACATATATACCTATATTTATATTTTATCATATGTCTATATCTTTACCTGTAGCTATATTTCTACTTCATCTGCATCTACATTTATATCTGTATCTGCATCTTCTTCTACAACTTCATCTTCACCTACATTTATGCCTGCATCTACATTGACATTTATATCTATACTTACAGCTATACTACACATATGATTGCATTTGTATGTACATATCCATGTATATCTACAGTTACCTCTGCAACTGCTTCCACATCTACTCCTATACCTATGCCTACATTTACATCTATGACTATATTTATCTGCATCTAATTTATATAGAACCATGACATGCCTGATAGACAGAATTAGGTCTGGAGTCAGGAACATCTAGGTCTCCAGTTCCACATCTGTTGCATACTGTGACAATCTAGGAAAGTCTCTCATTCATTCAGTTTGTATTGGGCAGCTCTCAGACTATACTTTTCAGGGAAGGCGCTGATCTGTATTGGCATAGGGAATTCCTCACAGGAAGCTACCCCAAGCAATGAAACCACAGGTCTACCCCATCCCCCATTCTCTATGCACAATACAAAAATGCACACGTGTATAGACATATATTAATATATAAGACATATAAATAACATGCCATTTTATACGAGTACCTACAAACATATTATACACACACACACATATATAAATGTAGCAATCAAACAGATGCATAAAATTCTCTTCTATGTTTCCACAATTATATCTCCACACTATGAATTTAATTCAAAATTTCTTCCTTGTATATTTTATTTTGGTCACTAGATGGCGCCCTGAGCTAGTCAAACATTGCGTAATAGTTTATAAACTATTTACTGAGATTGTGTGTTGTGAAATAAACAAAACCCGGACAATTTCAGTAAATAATTACAGATGCAAGCATCATTTTACTTATCGGGACACAAATTATCAGCGGTTCCTTTTTTTGAGACTGATTATTGAATGATTTTCTGATATAAGGTATGTTTAATGATAAAAACTTAAAATCATAATATGCTAGAGATGCATGGATAGAGCATGACTTAACCTCCCACCACTCCTTCTGCCCCAGTTTTTATTTGTTTGTTGCTGTCAAGAACACTGCCCATAGAGTAACTAAGTGACCTACCCACACTCACAAAGCATCTGATAGAACCTGAAGCTAAAACCCAGAATTCTGGCTCCCTCCCCCTTCAAAGAAGTCATAGCCAAAAGCTACGGCAAAGTCAAATTTTAGTTTGTAGCAGCAGTGATCAAGGGAACCCCTGAACTACTGTGTTGGAGCAAACTTATGGCAATGAGAGCCTTCTTCTACTCTGGTGGACAGAATTTGAATGTAAGCCTTCTGACCCCCTCAAGTCCTTATTAGCACAAGTTGTTATTGACTTTGGCTGTTTTTTAAAATGAATTATGATAAATAAAACAAATCATCAAGTGCTACATAAATACTGTTATCGTCATCACCATCACCATCATCATTTAGGAGTGCTTCACTGAATAAAAAAAAAGTAAATATATTTTTGTCTGGGTCAATGTATCTTTATATCAATGCAAATCATCTGTATCCATGTGCCTTACTCTTTTATTGTCTCCAATTTGGGGCAGGTTATGTTTTTTTCCATCACATCAAGATTCACGTCTCATAGATTTTGAATACCACAATTGGTTATGGGAATCAGCTTTTGAAGTATTATTTCATCACCCAACTTTAAGATCCAAGCTACCAAGTCTTAAGCAAATTTTACTGGTTGAAATGAAAAAGAAGGCTTGATTAATTTGTGGCTAGACTTGCAAACATCCTTCATTCTATGGAAAATGGGGACCCATTTACGCAATTTTGAAGACAGGTTGAAAGATACAATCCCTTACCCAATAGAATATCAGATTTAATAGTTGTCCCACCCTAGAAATTATCTGTTAAGCCCCCAACACTTGGAGCAGCCAAATATTTCAAATCAGTCTACTTCCCTGTTCTTCTTATATTTCAGTATTCCCCTAAGTCTCATGCCTCTTTTCTTTTATAAAAATAAGCTCTGTAATTGATTCCTTTGTCATTAATTACTGAGTGATTAATTGATCTGACTTTTGATCTTTACTCAGAAGCTTTGTACCTCAGAATTCTTTCTTATTTTAGATAATTTTAACAGTTGACACCCAGATGGGACCTGAGAGAGTGACTCTAAGCTTCCCTTAGTGTCCCTCTTTGAGGAATTTCCCTGAGAGCTCTCACACTAAGAGACATCCTTGAGAAGGACAGCCTTGGAGGCCAGTACTCTCCTCTGGACTGAATCATCCCTTCTGAGCTAAGGTAAGCGCCTATTTTGAGGAGGAAATCACCAAATTTTTTTATTACTCTTCAGGGATTGTTATTCTTTCAAGTTTAAAGTAAGCCTCCATTTTGGAGAGGAAAAGGTTTTTTACGAGAGGAAGTTTCATTCATAAAATGGGGAAGAAAGAGCTTTATTGAGAAAGGCATTTTTTAAATTAGAAGTTTTCCCCCCATACTAGTGGAGAAGAAAAAGTTTTTTAGAAAAAACTTTTTCTTCTCAACTAGTGAGAAAAAGGCATTAAAAAAAAGATTTTAAAAATGGAATAGGTACTTTTCTCTAAAATCTCTTTCTATAATTTAGTAAAGAATCTTTTAAAAAGCTGAATATGAGCCAACTAAAAATAATGGAACTTTGTGAAAAATTGGTTTTAGTTATTGCTGCAAGAAATTAAAAAATTATTGGGTTGAATATTTGTTTGAAGCTATGTTGTTATTGTATGTTAGAAAATTCTATCAGTATTTGTATGTATGAAGGGATAAATAACAGCCCCTACCTCCCAGGGTTGTTGGAGGAATTACATATTTCTAAAATGCATAGAATAATGAGCAATGTTTAAATGTTGACTATTGTTTGGGAGTTGAGATTAAATAATATATCAAAGATAATAACATGAATAATTTCTAAGAAAACTGTTAAGATTTTATCTAAATGAATAGATATTCTTTAACCTTTTAGTTTTCTTGTATTGTGAAATTTGGAAGGGCATGACACATGACAGAAATGGGAATTCTTTTCAATTAGAAAAATATATTTTTAAAAACATACTGTTATGTGAAATTTTTCTAAATTATAACAAAATGTTATTAGAGATGCCATATCCCTATTGCTTTATTCAAATGAATGTGATGTCTTTGAAAAAAAGTTTAATAATGATGTGCCTTTTGCCTTAAACTGTTATGATTTAATAAGAGGTCTGAAGACACCCTTGTCTTCAACCAGAGTCATGATCTAAATTTGTGACTGTGTTTAAGCAGTTACTTTGAAATGGATTAACTTGATGACATGTGGATAAAGTAAGTTTGTTATTTTATGAATTGGACTGCTGAAAGATAGCAAAATTGTTAAAAAGAAAACAAACCTAATAACTATTCACTGTGTTACATTTTCCTCTAAACTAGTCTCCTAAAGGGAAAGATTGGAGTCTTACCATTCGTAACTACCACATAATGTAAGCTAGTAAGTCATTTAAATAATAACTGAAATACAACACAAAACATTCTAAAGTACTACAGAAAGAAGGCCTCTGAAATTCTTTAAAGTATTCTTTAAAAACTAAAAAATAAAATCTGGCAGGTGGCAAACATATGCACACATGTATATATGCATATAGCTATGTAGTTATATGCATATGTGTATGTGTAAAACTATTATCACTAGATGTATGAACTAGTATTACCTCTTTAATTGACTGCAATTATTCCACAGTGGATAACACTGTACCGGGTTTTAAATGTAACTGGAAGTATGATTTTCCCTGTAACATAATTTTAAAATGTATCTCATAGAATTATTGTCATTTGATGAGTAAGGAGTTTCCTTTACATTTTGAATTTTCTTTTAAGAAGCTGTTAAGGCAGATTCCTTTTCCTCTTGATCTGACTTGATGATTAATGTTATAGAATGTGAAATATTTAATGAGATGTGTTTTGCTTTAAATTAAGAAAATAATATAATGTCAAATGACTTACTGTTGGGAAAATGGCACAGCGAAATTCTCTTAAGAGAACTTTGTGAGCTTCCTTTAGACTTCCTTCTTGACCTGTTAAAACATCAGACATTAACCAGGGTTGCTGACAGTGCTCTGAAACTCTGAAGTGCAGCAGTTTGTTTGTTTGTTTTATTTTAGACTCAAATGTCGGAACACAGAAGTGCAGTCGTTTAAAGAATTAGGATGTCTTCTAGCCAAAATAGAAAATTTATGAGTAAAACCTTTAAATAATAAGTGAATTAGAAATCCTGAAAAAAATCAAAAGAATGATTTTAAAAATTGAAAGTAAGAAAATCATTGAACTAATTAAATAAAATTAGGAGTTAGTTTTATGAAAAAAATAGATAAATCACTGGTTAAATTGATTTTTTAAAAAGGAAAGAAAAAAACAAATCATTTGTATAAAAAATGAAAAGGGTGAAGTTACTGTCAATGATAATGAAATTAAAACCATTATTAAGAGCTATTTTTCCTATGTACCCATAAATCTTAACACTCTAAATGAAATAGAGGAATACAGAAATATAAAATGCTCAGATTGACAGAACAGATTGAACACTTACGTAACAAGCCACCAATGAGTTCCCTAAGAAAAAATCACTAGGACCTGATGAATTCACAACTGAATTCTGCCAAAAATTTAAATAATAATTGATTGCAATACTATATAAACTGTTTATAAAAATCAGCAAAAAAGAAGTCTTGCCAAATTCTGTATATGTATATGCATATGTATATATATATATAGATGGATGGATGGATAGTGCTGTTACCTAAACCAGGAAGAGAAAAAAGAGAGGGGAAAAGAATCTACAAACCAATCTCCTTAATGAATATTGAGACAAAAAATTTTAAATAAAATACAATTTAAGAGATTACCCTAATATATCATAAAGATCATGCACTAAGACCAGTTAGAATTTATGTCAGGAATACAGGGCTGATTCAAGATTAGGAAAACCATTAGCATAATATATCATATCAATAACAGAAGCCAAAAAAATCATATTATTATCTCAATAGATGCAGAAAAAACCTTTTGACAAAATACAACACTCATTTGTAATTAAAAAAAATAGCATTAGAAAGCATAGGAATAAATGGTGAATTCCTTAAAATGGTAACTAGTATCCATCTAAAGCCATAAGGAAGCATTATCTGTAATGGGGATAAGACAGAAATTTTCCCACTTAAGAACAGAGGTGAAGCAAGGATGCCCATTATCACCACTTTCAAAATTGCACTAGAAACGTTAAGTATAGCAATAAAAGAAGAAAAATAAATTGAATGAATTAGAATAAGCAAGGAAACCAAACCATCATTTTTGCAGATGATATGATGATGTATCATTTGGATAAGAAAGTCCTAGAGAATCAACTAAGAACTAGCTAAAACAATGAACAACTTTAGCAAAGTTTCAGGAAAAAAATAAACCCATATAAATCATCTCAACTCTTATATAGTACCAAAAAAGTGCAACAGAAAAAAATATATGTAAAAGTAATTGTGTACATGGAAGAAGAAAGATACAAGCAAATCTCAGTTGCATAGATAACATGTTTTAGGGCAATGGTTTTTTAATATGACATCTGCACACTTTTAAAAATACATATTTTGACAATTATTTCAATTGGTTTTCCCTTTATGGTCTTTTTTTATTTTATATACTTAAAACATTCTAAAAGGAGGTTAATAGGCTTTACCAGAATGTCAAAGGGGTCTATGATATATACTGAAAGCATAAAAAAAGTTAAAATGAAAACAATGTAAAGTAAAATCTGCTTCTGAAATGCCTGATATTTCTGTGACTAGAAGACCTGACACTAAATTGCTGGTGCTGGTGAACAATTACAAAGCAAGATCTGGTCATTTAAGTCAAAAGTCTGATGAAGAGGTTTTGTCAAAGTGGAAGACTTGCCCCTTAAGCTGATCATTTATTCTGAGACAAACTTAGGGCAGAAAATGACCGCAGAGGAACAGAGTAACCATTTATCCTAGGAAATATTAACTATGACTCATACTGAAGAACTGTCTGGGGACCCTCAGACCTTTAAAAAACCTGAGACTGTTGCAGTCTGAAACATGTAAGAGATTTTCAACTGCTTGCTTTCCTTTGTACCTCTAATAATGTACATCATTCATGGTCATGAAATAAACTCATTTCCATCGGTGTTTTTAAAAAATGGGGGATGGGAGCTAAGATGGTGGAGTAAAAGTAAGGGCTTGCTAGAGTTCTTTCCCCAACCCAGTCAAATACCTGTAAAAATGACTCTAAACAAATTCTGGAGCTTTAGAACCCAATGATGGAGTGAAGCAAATCTCTAGCCCTTGACAATTTAGAAGGTCGACAGGAAGCATCTATCATGCCACACTGGGAGCAGAACATATTCCAGCTTGGACTGTGAAGGCACAGATGGGATCTGAGGGGGACTGATGGGGGGGACTGAATCACTGGCACCTATGGTAATTTCCAGACTTTACAGCCCCAAAACACAGGGAAAAAATTGGAAGGTCAGTGGAAAAAACCTGTGGGACCTGTGTGAGAGAGTAGAGTGGTTCTGCCCCAGGCCCAGGGTAGCAGAGGGAGTGGAAGATCCTGAGGCAGCTTCAGCAGCAGAAAGGACAGTAGGAGCTGCTGTTTCTGGAAGTCTAGGACCACAGATTTTGGGAGGATCAGGCAGCTAACAGTACACCCTCTCTCCCACTGGAAGGAGAGAATGACCTTGCCAAAGAACTCAAAAGTAAGGTAATTGGCTAGGGAAATGAGTGAAAACAAGGAAAAGAATCATACTGTAGAATCTTATTTTGGTAAAAAGGAGAGTGATGCAAGAAAATCATGAAAAATGAGTCAACTGCTTGTTAAAGGGGATCCAAAATTGCTGAAGAAAATAACACCTTAAAAATTAAACAAACCCAAAAGACAAAAGAGATCCAAAAAGCCAATGAGAAGAAGAATGCCTTAAAAGGCAGAATTGACCAAATGGAAAAACAGGTTCAAAACCTCACTGAAGAAATGATTCCTTGAAGATTAGAATGGACCAGATAGTAATTAATGAATTTATGAAAAATCAAGAAATTATAAAACAAAAGAAACAAAAATAAAATCAAAATACTTCTCAGCCTTTTCTTTCTGCATGTATGCTAGTATTTCTCACAGAACTTGATGTGCAGTAATCACTTAATAAAATTATGTTAATCAATTAATTAATTCACTCATTCATGGTAGCTAGATAACATAAACAAAGAGAAATGCTAAGATCCATAAGACCTGAGTTTGAATCCTACTACAAGAACAAGTTGTATAACTCTAGGCAAGTTAGTGCCCTAGTTCAATATCATGCCTAGGTGTACCTTTTAAAATATAAAATTTCAGACTCTAGAAACAGTTAAAATTTTTATGATCTTGCTTTGTTATTCATGAGTTTTATCTACAGATTTCATTTATTCCTATTGTTCCCATTAAAAGTTTGTAGAGGTCACTTGAAATACATAAACTTAGTTTATAGCTAGAGAACGTCTCAGTCCCATTTTCAAGCTGACCAGACCTGAACTTCAAGCAAAAAATCTTGGGTGTCAAAATCCTACATAATAGTCCCTTCCTCTATGGTTAAGAATTGGGGAGGTGACTTTAATTGATCCTACGGACAAGAAAAGGTATTTTTAATAACCTGAAGCCTCTATCTTTTGGTTAGACTTTGATTCTGTTCTATACCTCTTAATGAACTATGTGCTCAAAAGGTAGAAAATATTTTGAAAACTGATTGAGATCCTGTTGTGAGAACTCCTAAAAAGTCTCTAACACATGTCCCCACTGAAAAGGAAATGAAAATTTTAATGTCTTTTTGGAAATGTTGTTGTAAGATGGGAAAAAAATGAAACAATGACCTTGGATGCCACGGATTTGGAATGAGGGGACTAAGGACAAAATTCTGACTCTGCTTCCCTACTGTCTATATTTTACCTCTAACCTCTATCCTTCTAGCTCTAAGTCCTATGGCCCAGTGAAAAAGAAACTCATTTATTTTTCAGACATGGCCCTGAAAATCCTCTTCTTCTGTTTGGTTGCTACAACTTTATGGACTGTTTCAGTGATAAAGGTAGGAGTTCAATTTTATATTATCTGATTGGTTTTCATATTACACAAAGCAGGCTGACAATTATGACAAATTCGCATTCAACCAAAAAAAGATAGCCAAAGAAGTACTCTAATTGTCTCTTTACAACAGTTAAAGAATCAAGTCCAAAAAAGTTTAAGTGACTCATCTAGTTATATGTTTAGTTATCTGAGGTCGGATTTGAAATTAGGTCTTCCTGATTCCACATCCAACCAACGATCCACTATACCATACTACCAATCTGTGTCATTACTTGGATTTTTTCTTTTCATCTGCACTATTTATCAATCATCTGCCCCACACAATGAATTCTGAGACCATAGGTATGTGGTACGCAGTAATAGCTACACAAATCTATCAGTATCCTCTGTGCTTCTTCATTCATTTCAGTAATATCCAATTCTTTGTGAACCCATTTGATTTTTGTTTGTTTGGCAAAGATATTGGAGATGAGTAAAATAAGGCAAACAGGGTTAAATGACTTGCCTAGGATTATCCAGCTAGTAGGTGCCTAAGGTCATATTTGAATTCAGGTCTTCCTGACTCTAGGTCCAGGGTTCTGTCCACTCTTCCACCTAGCTGTCCCTATGTCCCTACTATTCAGCAAATATATCATTGTATTTGTTTAATTGCTGTTCTAACTCAAACTTTTTAGGAATCAATGGAGAGCAAAAGATTTACGTAGGTGTTATGGCTTATGGAGAGAAAGTATTGGCTTTGAAGTCAGAAGACTTCAATTCAAATCTCCACTCTAACCTTCAGAACTTTGGTGATCTTGGACAATTCTCTTAACTTCTTTAATCCTAAATCTCATTTTTTCAAGAAAAGGAGGTTGAACTAGATAGTATCTGAGATCCTTTGTACTTTTAGATTCATGATCCTTATGAAAAGGAAGATTATCACAGAGAATGGGCTGATTTTGTACCAATAAGTTTGTTTTATTATTTCTCTTCTTACATGTTTGAATGCTAACTTGATTCACACATCTTTGCTTATTTAAATTTTCTTAAAAGAAAATATAGGAAAGCTAGAACATGAATTTGGAGTCAAATGACTTGGATTTAAATCTAAAGTCGATCACACTTTACTTGTGTGATCTAAGGCAGGGCACAGCTCCTTTCTAGTGCTCAGTTTCATTGTTTGTATAATGAGTAGCAGAAGGCAGTTTAAACTAAATGACCTTTAAAGTACTTTCCTGCTCTAAATCCATGATTCTATAAATCTCTGACAGAGATGAATATCAATTTTCTATAATTGCTTTGCTGTCCTATTCATAGTATATAGTTTGCTACCTGCCTCTTATCCACCATAATATGTACTTGTGACATATATATGCATATATACATATCAATATCATAATCAGGTCAGTCTGATTATCTCATTTCCTGCTCAATAATTGATCAACCAACAATGAACACATGTATAGATATGTGTATCTATATATGTGTAGGTATATAGTTACACACACATGCATATATGTGTACACAAACAGAGAAAGAGAGAAATAAGGCATTCTATAATACTATATCTCCTGGAAGAACATTTCCTTTTAAATATGAACACTTAAACAGATTCCTAATAAATTTTTTAAAATATTACCACATTTGTACTTAATAATTTAAAAAAACCCTAAATCTGAAATACCTTTCTTGGAACAGGGTGAACCAACGAGGGTTCCATATGAAACAGTTTCTACTAAAGCCGTGCATGTCCAGGAAGAAATTGTTGGCAAACACAACACCCTCAGGAAGGGAGTAATTCCCAAAGCCAGAAACATGCTGAAAATGGTAAGATATGAAATGTTAATTGAGTGACGTGTAACCCTTCTGCATCAATAGGAATCTGCTAACTAAGGTTCCTAGCCCCAGGCACATAGGACTTACACTGACTGTGTGATCATCCAGTAACAAAAGGCATGCATCTTTCAAAGTTCTTAAATAAAAATGGCAAGACATATCCTGCCTCACCTGTTTATGTGTAAATAATATTCCAAAGGAAAAAAAGAAGAAAACACTTTGGGAGGAGTCATGAGTCAATTAACCACAGATTCTTCTCTTCCAGAAGCAGGAATTGGGATGCATTGGGCATAGGAATTGCCTTGAAATTCTGGCTAATTACACTAAGAAAGAAAAACAGAATTGAGGAAGATCTAGGAGCTTCCTTCTCTTCATAATAAAGGGGAGAATTGGATGAAGGAAGGCAAGTTAAAATGTGGTAAATCTTTGATCTAAAACCCACATCCCCAGAGATGTTCAGAACTTTGTTTCAATAAAAGCAATACAAAACTAAACCCACTTCATAGGAATTAATTGAACAATTACTAAGTGTTCTCTCAGCCATGTGTGGGGCTGTCACAGATAGATAACTTGTCAACATAAGTATTTTCCCCCCTAAAGCAGTTTGATTATGTTACTTCTTTACTCAATAATTGATAAATCAGTATGTCATTATTAATAAATGTCTTCTGTTCAATCAATGTGATACATGCTAAAAATTCAAAGACAATTTAAAATAACTTTTTATCTTCAGGAAGCTTACATTCTACTGGTAAAAACACCAATTATGAAACAAATAAAATGCAAAATACGTTTGAAAAATTTAATATAATTAAATATAATCAAGGAGAGGGGCAGCTTGGTAGTGCAGTGGATAGAACAGTGCCCTTGAATTCAGAATGACCTGAGTTCAAATTTGACCTCATAGATTTACTAGCTGTGTGACCTTGGGTAAATCACTTAACTCCAAATCTCTCCCGCAAAGAAAGGAGGAATCTCTTGCAGCTAGTCAAACTGGAAATATTTCATGCTTAAGATAATACTTGAGCTAAAGTTTAAAGGACATTCACTATTATATTTAGGGCACAAATAAATCTATTGTTGTCATTTAAAGCTCCTTATAACCTGTGTTTATCTGCCCATGGCTAATATACATTTTTGTTGTTATTATACATCACTCTTCATAAGCATTTATTAACTGTTTACTATGGGCAAATTTCTCCACTAATTTCTCAGGACAGAAAGAAATACCAAAATCTGTACTCTGCTCTCCAGGGGCTCACATTCTAATGAGAAGGACAGCATGTGAATAACGAAGTACATAAAATGGAATGTCAGAGGGAAGTCGTTTTCAGTGTGTTGGGCATAAGAGGAAAACCTGCAAAAGATGACATTTGAATTGAGTCTTAAAGGAATTAAACCAGCAAGAAAAATTGAAGAGGGGGGACATTCCAGTTAGGATGTACAGCCAGGGCAAAAGGCACAGTCAGGTGATGAGACATCTCATGCAAGAAATAACAAGATCAAAATTGCTGAATCATAAGATCCATAGAGAGAATCAGAGCTTAAGGAGATTCTAAAAGTGGGAAAATGTTAGCTTGTTAATGATGTTAGCTGCCAAGGAGATTTTACATTTAATCTTGGAGGTAATCAGGAGGCAGTAGAGTTTACTGAGGTGGTAAGGGGAAGGGGAAGGGGGAAGGGAGTATGACACATACTTTCAAATTAAGAAAATCATGCTCACAGCTGAGTAAATAATAGATCAAAATGAGAAGATAAAAGAGAACAACCAGAAACATATTGCAATAATACAAGCATGAGATGATGTGAAATTGCACCATGTTTTGACTGATTGAGTGGAAAAGAGAAATATGAGAGAAAATGTGATAGTAAAAATGATAAGATTTGGCAACAGATTGTTTTTCAAAGGATGAGTGAAAGAGAATCAACTGAAGTTGAAAGCTAAGGTGACTGGGATTATGGTCACATCAAAAATTTTAGACAAATTTGGAAGAGGGGAGGTTTGGTGGGAAAATGATGACTTTTCATTTTGGACATGCTGAGTTACATCTATGGGGTTTCCAAATGAAAATGTATAGAAGGCAGTTGGTGATGCAAACTAGAAGTTAGGGCTATACATAATGATGTGAGGGTCATTTGCATGGAGATAATTGAATTCATAGGAGCTAATGAAATCACCAAGAGACATAGTCAAAAGAAAGAAGAATGAGGAAAGAACACTGAGCAAAAAACAGAATGAGTTGATCTTATTTAGATGAAAATTTGGCAAAAAAAAAACAACTAAGAAAAAGAGATCAGATAGACAAGAGGAAAATAAAGAGAAGTGTCATGAAAACCTAGAAGATAGAGTATTTAGGAAGCGAAGGTAATAGATTACAAAATTACAAAAGGATCAGAAGAGAAAAGGGCATTAGAGTGGTCAATTACATCCTGATAACTTTGGAGATAGAAGTTTCAGTTGATAGATGAAGGTGAAAGTAAGAATTAACGTTTAAATCACATGAGAGGAAAGGAATTGGAGGCAATGAGTGTAGGTAGCTTTCTAAAGGAGTTTAGTTGAGAAGAGGAAATATATAGGAAACAGGCGGCAGAGATGGCTAAATTGAGGGTTTGTTATAAGGATAGGAGAAACAGGTATGTTTGTAGACAGCAGGGAAGAAGGTGAAAAGCAGAGGCTGAAAATTAGACAGGGAAGATAATGGGGGAAGTAATACAGTGGAGGAGATGATGGGATGCGATTAAGGGTGTTTGCAAGAGGGATTTGCCTTGTCAAAACGTCATCTGAGATGACCCTAACCAAGCAGAGAGTGCAAGGAAATCTCTGAGTTACAGGTGAAGAGGAGAGCAAAAATGTATTTATTAAATGGCTTCATTAAAAAAAATATGTAGCATGAGGTGAGGTCCTCAGCTGTGTGGGGGTTGAGAGTGGGAGGAGAGCTGCTGTCAAAGACTTGGAGAGAGATGAAGCGTTTTGGAAAATCACTATGGTGAGTGAGCAAGAGATCTGATTTGGGGGACGTAAAAGAATTGCCTTGCTTCAGTGAGTGTCCAATAGACTCAAACTTGCCTTCTTGTTGTATGTCACGCATGTCTATCCATCTCAACTTCCACACTTATATTCACCACCGCTTACTTCTGAAATGCACTTTCTCATCACTTCTGTCTCTTAAAGTGATTACTTTAAAATTCTGTTTAAACACCCTCATATATGGAAAATCTTTACTGATCACCTCATCTACTAACTCTCTCCCCCAAACCAGGTCACATATGTGTGTGTATTTGCCATGTACTTAGGTATATGTGCTTATTTTCCATGTACTTATAGTTGTACATGTCTCCTGCCCCACACCCAATAATATTCCATTTTAAATTGGCAATTAGTAGTTTCTTGCAAATATTAGGTGACTAATAAGTATTTGTCAATTGATTTCAATAAAATATAAAACTCCATGCCCTATTCTTAGTTAGTATCTTTCAGAAAAGATAAGACAAACAGTATGTGAAACAATCAGTCCAAATTATTTTCCCTTTGGTATCCCTTGTCTTCAATGGATAACAGAGGAAAACACAACCCATGTTCCTAAAGTTTTCAGTTTCTTACCTAAGTCTTCAGTCATTAGCCATATGTTTTAGGTGATTTCCAGTACGATGCTTTTGTCCTTGTTGAAATTAATCACCAAAGTGCGGTATCTGTTATTGGTTTCAATGTCTTTTTAGTTTCATTGTTATTGTTTGGATGTAGCCTGGAAATCAAAAGATTTCTCTATTTTTTATTAATTATACATGTTTTTATATATGCCTTTGTATTGCAAGTCAAGGAACCACTAACTACAGCTATTTTTCACTTCTTCAACACTCTGACCTGATAGTCTCTGTGCTTCCCTTCACTGTTTATGGTGAAAATTATGTGTATGTGTCTATATGTGTACACATACTTAATTGTTCAGTCATTCAGTCATGTCTGACTCTTCAAGACCCTATGGGCCATAGTGACCATGGACTTTTCTTGGCAAAGATACTGGAGTGGTTTGCCATTTCCTTCTCTAGTGAAAGATTAAGGCAAATAGAGGTTAAGTGACTTTCCAAAGGTCACACAGATAGTAAGTGTCCAAAATCATATTCGAACTCAGGTTTTCTTGACTCCAGGACTCAAACTCTATCCACTGAGTCACCTAACTGCCTCCTGACATACATAACTCACATACATAAATTCATTTGTATATATCATAAATATAGTATATGCATAGTTGTCCAGAAATTTCACAGAAGAATCAGAGCATGAGATAAGCCTGGAAGAATAAACATTTGACTAAGTAGAGACAAGTAGAATAGGATGTTTCACATTAGAGGATAACAAAAATAAAGTTGTATGTAGAAAACAGAGGGGAAAATAACTGGTCTAGAATACATGGTTCATATTGAAGAACAGTATGTCTAGATTATAAGGACCCTTGAATGCCAAGATGAGAAAATTGGCCTTGATCCCATGGAAAATAGGAGGTTCTTGAACATGAAATTAACATGAGAAAAAAAAATTTAGAAAGATTAGCATAGGGTCATATTCAGGATAGATCATCACTAATCCCAAAAGACTCCAGAATGAGAGCTAGTTTGGGCCTAAGATGTTCTAGGAAAGACTGAGGATTTTCTGAATTTACTACAATTACAAAGGTGTTTTACAAATGATACAGATAGGCACATGGTGCATGAGGTAAGATAGTGTGAATTGCTTTATACAAATTTTGGAGTTGCAAGGAGAATTATGGATGCTTTATTTGAATTCTCTTATTTCACGGGTGAGGATGCTGAAGTCAGGGATACTGAAAAAATGACTATAGGTCATGTGAATCATCAGTATCTGCACAGCAGCAAGAACTAAGGACTTTTTGGTCTTGGCCCATTGCAGTTAGGACAATATAAAAATAATAAATTAGGTAATAGTTCCTCCCATTCTTTGAGTTGCTTCTCCAATAGTGGAGACATATTTCATTGTAAGTATGTATTCTCTAGAACTGCATTTATTTTAAAATTTCAAATGTTTTGGGATATAATTTAAGTCCATATGAAATTGCATAGCTCATATAGGAATGGATTCTTTCATCTTTCTTTTCTACTCATTGTGTCCTAAGCAGTTGTGATACCTAGATCCTATTGTGCTGGACTAACCAGTTTAAAAAACCAAAACAGGATAATGAAATAGTATTAAATACAAAATCAGATGGGTGTTTTCAAGTAATTCATCCAAATTACCACTAGATGGAAGTATATGCCCATAATTTTGGTTTAAGGATGTCTACGTTTCTTGCTCTAAAATAAATTTTGATAGGTCTTTCAGTCACCTGACAAAGGGAATCCTCAAATATCTTTGGGGAACATGTTGCAATGGTATTATATTGTTTTATCAAGATAGAAATTATGTGGATCTCTTCTGGAAGTTCTCTGAGAGAGCTTAGACAAGAATCTCACAAGATAAGTAGGCACGGAGGGACTGCAACCTACATTGCTGGAGGGAATCCTTGTATCCCTGAAATTATAGAGACATTAACTATCAAATTATGAAACTTAATCCTTGGGAGTCATTAGAATTATAAAGATTTCATCTGGAAGGTATATAGATTACTAACTTGATAGAAAGATAAACAGAGACACATTTTCAATGAATAGAAAATTGGCTTTGGAGTCAAGAAAATGATGATTTGAATCTTGCCTCTGAGATAAGACTGTATAAGTTACTAAGCCGCTCAGTGTCTGAGGCAATTCCCTTACACTATACATTGAAGAATAGCTACCATTTTGCATTGGTAGAGCAAGTTTTCTCATCCAGAAATCCACAACTCAGTGAAATAACAGGTTCAGTAAAAAAAACAAAACAGATTTACAGAAATGAGAGTGTTGGTTAGTAGGAAAGTCAAAATTTAAACCCATGTTTATAGTCATAAAATATCATATTTAGACCTATAATGCACTTTTGTAATGCTTCTCCAAGTTCTTTTATAGATCCCCCCACAGAAAAGAGTTTCATCTAAGTCTTTTTATATGTCATATTTTCCTTCTGTCTCAGCATAGGACCAGTTCACCTCTTTTTTGTAATCATACATTGCGATAGGACTTCAGTGTCTGGTAGCTTATCCTGCCAGGTAATCCACAGAATCTTCTTAAGACAGTTCAGATGGAAGCGATTCAGTTTCCTGGCACAGTTCTGGTAGACTGTCCACGTTTCACAGGTATACAACGAGGTCAGCACAACAGTTCTATAGACCATCAGTTTGGTAGTCAATCTAATATCTCTTCTCTCCCAGACTTTTCTGTGGAGCCTCCAAAACACTGAGCTAGCTCTGGCAATGTGTGCATCAAACTCGTTGTCAGTGTGTACATCTCTGGAAAGTACACTACCAAGATAAGTGAATTTATTATCCACAGCATTCAAACTTCTTGCTCAAGCTGAACTGCCAAGCACTCAAACTATGCTTCAGAGAGGGAAACTCTGATGGGCTGGCTACTTTGTTTGAATGCAAAATATGCATTTGCCAAAAAGACTATTTTATAGAAAACTCACATGGGACAGGCGATCACATAGTGATCAGAAGAAGTGATACAAGGACACTCTCAAGAACTTTGGATTTGACTGTGCAACATGGGAGACATTGGCACAGGATGGCTGAGAATGGCGTGCCTGCATCAGGAAGGTTGTTGTGCTCTACGAGCAAAGCAGAATTGAGACAGCACAAAGTAAACATACGATGCATAAATCTGGAGTATCCAACTCAAATATTCATACAGACGATCCGTTCCCAACCTGTGGTAGAACATTCTGAGCTCATATTGGTTTGATCAGCCACAGTCGGACACACTGAAAATTCCCTTTATCATGGTGATGTCATTTTGGTCCTCTTTGAAAATGAAGGATAACAACCAACCACCATTTCAATATCCTTATCTACCTCTTGCACTTAGTGTATCACTGATGAGACCTTATATTTTACCATGTGTCTTCCCATTTGACCTAAATTAACTTACAACTTTGATTCCATAGAGATTATGGAAAAGTAAGAATGCAAACATATATAGCATTACATGGAGAAAATTTGTGTTTAAAAATAATATGGGTTTTTGCATGGGAGAGCAGCTTGGGCACATTAACATTATTGCTCAGTTCCCCCAAATGTTGCTCCAGGTATTGCCTTGGAAAGATTTAACATCAACCATTTTTTTTAGCTATTCCCAAACTATGAGTACATTTCATGGCTTAGAATTAATGAATATGCCAAGTTGAATTTAACTATCAAGAAAACATGTTATAAGCTAGTTACAACATTATGTAACAGATTCTTATTTTTTGACTTCAGGGATGGAATGAAAATGCTGCACAAAATGCCAGAAACTGGTCAGAAGAGTGTAAGAGGGAACATAGTCCTCAATTCAAGAGGACACTTACAGGTAGGTATATTGTTCAAGCTTTCCTAAAGGGATTCACAGTGACTCTAGCAGTCTGTAGAACTTTTCATCCTGTATATGCAATTAGACCCTAAGCATATTCTTCAGAATTATTTAATTTTTTCTCACCGGTAAATACTTACATGAAATATTACATATGCAATTGACAGTCTTAGAATATTCTATGTTAATGTTGGCTGAGCAGTTGAAATGGATCTATTTTATAAAAGGATTATGCCCCAAAAGGATTTTGGCAGATACCACCTTTTATAAATACACAAATTATCCTCCTGGCACTTACATACCAGTAGGAGATAATTACTGTTCTTCTATGACTACAGAGAAATTGAGTTGTCAAGTTATACCTGTCATTCTTTGGCTTTCTCCAGAAAGCCATACAGTAGAAATATACCAATGAGCACATGCTCACTCTCTGCAACCAAAACTAGTTTTTTTTTCAATTTTCTTAAAGTAAATAAAATTCAATACATACTTACTAAATCAGACATACTCTACTAGATATCAGATATGCTGTTGGGCACTATGACTATAATTGGCAAAACTTAAGAAGTTCCTTCTTTCAAAGAACTCACAAATAAAAATAAGTAGGAAGATTTCTTCTTAAGTAGAAAGTAGCATAAAAGTATATTGCCTCTTCACTATAGCTGATAAGAACAGCACTAGAGGAATTATAATAAAGTCATCACCATGATCATCATAATAGTAAGTGCAATTGAAAAATATTTCTAGAAAAAAATTGATATACAAATTCAGTTGATATCTGTTTCCAAGGAATGTGATGATTGAGTTCATGCATGAAACACAGAATGTTCGAATACAGAAATGACACTTTTCATTAAGACCATACTGAAGGACGGAGCCAAGATGGCGGAGTAGAAAGACTCACATTTGCTAGCTCCGAACCCACAGCCCATGGATTCCCTCTAAAAACAACTCCTGACAAATTCTGGAACAGTGGAAGCCGCACAGAAACACAGTGAAAGAGATTTCCGTTGCAGAGAGCCCTGAAAAACCCACTGCAAAGGTAACCCGGACGGGAGCGGAGTCCTCCCCTCCCCCGCCCCGGCCACGCACCACTGAGAGGAGTGAGCAGACCCAAGCAGGCGTCAGGGACCTGAATCTCCGGCAGCTGCGAAGGTCCCTCCACCCACAGACGCACAGGTCAGTGAGAGAGACGGGCTGAGAGGGGAGCAGGGTATCTCCGGGACTCGGACCCCGGTGACCACGGCAGAGGCAGCTCCGCTGGAGACTCCCGGGGCAGGCAGGGGCTCCGCAGCGTCTCCATTGCAAGAGATCTCTGCTTAAACCCCCTGAGGGAACTGAGCCTGAGAGGCGGCCCTGCCCCCACCTGAGAACCAGCAGATAAGCTCCCATTGAAGAGCAGTCAGGCCTGCCGCCAAAAGCCCTGAGGCTGGGGAGCAGCATTTGAATCCCAGATCCCAAGCACTAGTTCGGGCAGACCTAGGCTGGGGTGGAGAGGACTCTCAGAAGTCAAGTAACTGGCTGGGAAAATGCCCAGAAAAGGGAAAAAAACTAAGACCATAGAAGGTTATTTTCTTGGTGACCAGAGGATTGCGCCATTCCTCTCTGAGGACGAAGAGATATGCTTACCATCAGGTAAAGACATGGGAGTCAAGGCCTCTGTATCCCAAATATCTGAAATAGATACCTCATGGGCTGAGGCCAT
>CM053770.1:332903316-332920416 GCA_028658325.1 Potorous gilbertii | reverse complement strand
TTGTAGTATAAAAAGACAGAGATACCATAGCAGGACATCTAGATATGTAATCATTTAGTCTTGTAGTATAAAAAGACAGAGATACCATAGCAGGACATCTAGATATGTAATCATTTAGTCTAGTAATAAGGAATTAGGTATGTTCATGGTCTAGAGAAACAAGTACTCTCTCCTTCCTTCACGTTCCCCTTATGATTCTGAATATTCACCTTACTTCCTGACAGTATTTTCTGTCCTGAAGAAACTCAGCCAGACATATAACAGAACATTCTGACCAAGAGATCGTCTATAACAACATAGCATCAGGCCTCTGAAAGCCCAATATATTTTATTCTATCTGGTGATGTGTTTCCCAGAACAAACAAAAGGAGGTATCAGCTGTTTCCTAAATAGTATGAAGCAGGAGTGGGGAACCTGAGCATTGAGGCCACATGTGACCTTCTAGGTCCTGGGAGCAGCCTTTTGACTGAGTCCAAGTGGTACAGAACAAATCCTTGTATTAAAGGAATTTGTTCTGTGCAGTTTGAATTCAGTCAAAGGACTGCACTTGAGGACCTAGAGGTCCACATCCGGCCTTAAGGCACACACACGTTCCTTACCCCTGGTCAGAGGTAACTATAATACAAGTTCTGGAATTAGAGCTTGTTATGATTCCCATAGAACAAATTTACAAGAGAAAGGTTAGTCTAAGGGTAATTTCTGCTCTCCCCATTTGGCCTTGGGAAGATTGACCCTAGGGTGAAAAATCATGAAGGGAGTAAGATTGGTTATCTGTATCCTTCCATCTCTTGTACCACTGTCACGCCCTCCATTTGTCCACCATTGGTTGGATTGGGTGGGAAGATTGCTTCTAGGACATCATGTTGTCCTACCAATTCAAAGGATAGATGGATTTCATGTTGTAAACTATTCTCACCCCCATCACAACTTATCTAATTTTTGTTTCATTCTATCACAATCAATGCTTTGTGCTGGTTAATCTATCAGTTTTTGTGGTTATTTCTTAAGGTGTGTGAGAGGTAAGGGTGGGATGGAGAAAAATGAACATGTTGTCTTTTGCTATAGAGAAAATGCCAGAAGAGAATTCATTGCTAATGTTCCTTTTGCCACAAGTGTGTTGATGTCATTAATATTTTTCAAGCTTCTATATTTTGCATGACTGGGATTCATAGGTGTTAAAAGGACCAACAAAGAAATATTGGTGCTTAGGTGAAAACTCAGGAAAACAAAATAAAAACTTTGATCCATTCTCTCCTACTCAATAAACTTCAGTGGCTTCCCATTAATTTCAGGAGAAAATACAAATTGTTCAGTTAGGCATTCAAAGTCGTTCATAACCTAGACCTCTCTTACCTTTCCAGTCTTCTGGGCTCCCTTATTCCCTGGCACAAACTTTGATCCACGGCCAGTGGCCTCTAGGTTATGTTGTGAACAAGACACTCTGTCACTTGGCTACAGATATTTTCTCTGACTTTCCATCATGCCTAGAATGAATTCTCTCCTCTTCTCTGACTTTAGATGTCAGTGGTTTCCTTTACATCATAATTAAAACTTCACCTTCTATAGTAAGCTTTCCTTAACCTCTTGATTGCAATACCTTCCCTCTATAAATTATTTACTATTTACCCTGCATATTGTTTGCTGTATATGTATTTGTTTTCACATTCTCTCTTCCGTTAGACTTGTTTGTCCTTCTTTCTTGAAGAGGACCATGTCAACAGAGAGGTGGTGTCATGATATGCAAGAGAATTGGATTTACATGAAGGAGGGCTGTGCAAGAGCACTAACCTCACTTTCTCCTCCACAGTCATCTGGGTCCAGTGGCAAGATACAGATCAGGATGACTGGAGATGGTCCAGGACACAGGATGGGACCTTTGCCTTTTCAAGTTAAAGTCTTTAACAGGTCTCAGTTTGACTGAGGTAAAGCCCATTCAGTGATTAAGGCTCAATAAGAATTGAGGCAGAGGATGGCCTTTTTATCTAGTCAAAAGTTTTTTTTGTTTTGTTTTTTAATAAATAAATAGTCAATGGAGTGAGGAGAAAATTTTCAGGGTTTCTGTCCCAAACAGAGACAATTGCTATTTACCTTCATTCTCAGTCAATCAGGGCCTAAACAATGACCAAGAAGGGCTTGTCCTAGGACCTATTGTTTGCCAATCAATGAGAGCTAGAGCGATTTGGGCTTAAGGTTGGTCTTTAAGAAACAAACAAACAAAAATTAGAAGAAAATTGAAGTGTAAGCTCTTTGAAGGCAGGGACTGTCTTTTATCTCTTTTTGTATCCCCAGTGCTTACATAGTTCAGTGTCTGGCATGTAGCTGATGCTGTTTGTTCTATGTTCTGGAAGAAGACCATGACATCAGGAAGGTCGATGTCATGATAGGCAAACAAATTGGATTTACATGGGAGAAGACTATACAAAATCACCAGCCTCACTTTTACCTTCAACATCATCTGTATTCACTGGCCAGATATCGATCCGGACAACTGGAAATGGCCTAGGATTTAGTGAGGAACCTTGGCCTTTTCAAGCTAAGATCTTTAATAACAGGTCTCAATTTGACTGAGGTGTAATGGTAATTTAAATGGGAAGATCTTTCCCATTTATTGATAGGTCCATGTGACTTCCTGAGTCACCTGAGTTTAAGTCACATGGAACAGGAAGGGGTAGAGCAGGAAGGAAGTAAAAAGAAGAGGTGGAAATAAAGCAGAGCTGAGAGGAAATTGGTCAGAGTGGTCAAAACTGAGGGAGGGAGAGGAGGCAGATAGCTAGACTGAATGTTTGTGGGAAGCCTAGCAAGGGGAAATCTTGGGGATGGTGTTGTCCTCTGCATTGTTATTGTATATAGATTTTTGTTACTATGATGGATTTGACTTTCTTGTGTCTGATAGAACTTTTGGTTCTGTCTTCCATTTATTTTTAAATTCAGAATTGTGCTGGGATATCTTGGCCATTGTAGGTGCTGTAAATATTGCATTGGAGCTACATGAGGCAAAGTCTATTCAGTGAGTGATTGAGGTATAATAAGAAATAAAGCAAAGAATGGCCTCAAAAACAAACAAATAAAAAAAAAGATCTGGGAGTGGTAGATCTTCAGGGTTTCTGGCCAAAACAGAAACAATTGCTATTTGCATTCTTTCTGAGCCATAAAGGCCCAAAAGGTGACCACTAAGTGGGGCTTGGGCTGGGACCTATCATTGGCCAGTCAAAAGGGCTAGAATGATTTGGAGAGCCAGAGTGATTTGGGGTTAAGGTGGTCTTTAAGATAAAAGGGAAAAAAAAGTTTCAGAAATTAAAATTTACATTCCCCTTTGGGCAGAGCATCCACAGGGAAGCCCTACTTATTGGACCTTAGCTTAAAAAGGCCAAGGTTTCCCATTACATTTTGAGACATCTCCAGTTGTCCTGATTGATTTCTGGCTACCAAACACAGAAGATTCTGGCAGCGAATGTGATGCTGATGGCTTTGCTCAATCTTCCCTCACTTAAATCCAGTGTACTAAATCTGGCACATAGTAGGCACTTAATAAATGTTGACTGATTGATTGTTAACCCTGAAGCCAAAAAGAGTCAATAGAAATATGGCCTAAACCCAGATAAGAGAAAGGGAAGTATACTACCTCCTTAGAGAACTGAGGAAGTATCTCAGAATCTTTGCTTTTGTTCCTCATTACTGAGGAAAATTTCTGTTACTCTATCTGTATACTCTATGGACCTTTTAAATTTTTGCCAATGGATCAAGAGACTGTTGGAGAGAATTGTTTTCCATTGGTTTATGCAGGTAATATTATCATTGCATAGTTCTCTGTTTATTATATTTTATTAACATAATAAATATACTGTTAAAGCAGTAAGGTCTAGTGAATGGGGATGCTGAGTGTGGAACTAGGAAGAGCTAGGTTCATATCCTATTATTGATAACTTTTATTAGGTAAGTTACTTAAGTTACCTAATCTAGGACTTATCTCCTCATTCATAGATATTTTTTATAATCTTTGGTGGTAGACCAAATCCTCATTCCAGGACTTCCCTACCACATCAAAATGGAAAATTCTCCATGTATTTTCATATTCATATGTTTTGTGAGTAAAGTTTCATCAAAACTTTCTCCTTTGATTGGGGAGGTAATTTATTTGTACATAAGTTTTGCATTGGATAGGAACTCAAACACAAAATGTTCTCTTCACCCCATGTTGAGCCTAAACATAGTATGAGGACTATTTTTTTAGGTATTAATGCTTACAATAACTTTATACACAATAAATTGCCACATTTTCATTTTAATAGGGGGCTTCAAAGCTTATATCAAAAGAGTCAGAAAAGATTTAGAATTGTGGAAGGGTATTAGGAGAAGTATTTTTTTTTCTTTTGGAAAAGTGTTTTTATTTCTGTCTTTTTTTTTTACATTACTTTGAATTCAGAGATGTCAAACTTACAGCCCCTTCCAAATGCCAGATTAAAATGTAACTGGGAAATGTTTTAAAAATAAAAAAATACAATAAAATATTCATGTTAATTTGTGGTTTTTATAGTCAGTATGAAGCCAACAGGGATCTTTTTCTATCTGAGTTTGACACTGCTGTCTCCTTGTTTCTTTCTCCCCCTCCCACAGAAGCATCCTAAAAAGCAAATTTCTAACAGGGGCAAAAAAAGGAACAAAAGGGAGAAATTCACCAAAGATAATCAACACATAAAAATTCAGATGTTACGTACAGTACTACGTATCTGTAGACTGCAAAGAATGATTTTTTTTCATATTTCTGGGGATTATTCTTTATACTTTTGCAGTGTTTAGTTTGTGGTGTTTTGTGAGGGTTTTTTGTTTGTTTGTTTTTACCATTTACATTCTTATATTCATTGGATATGTTGTTTTCTTGGTTCCCCTTACTTGACTTTATATCTGTCCTTGAACATCTTTCCTTGATTCTTTGTATTCGTATTTATTGCTTTTGTAGTAAAGTAATATTAAGTCATATTCATATACTATAATTTGGTTTGCCATTCTTTGATAATTGGGTGTCTACTTTGTTCCCACTTTGCCAACACAAAAAGTTCTCCTATATGTATTTTGGAATATGTTGAACATTTCAAATTGCAAATTACTTCCTTGGAATATATGACTAGCATCTGAATCTCTCAGCCAACCAGGAGAGGAGAACCTGTGATCTGGAAGCCGCATGTAGACTTCTAGATCCTTGTATGTGACCTTTTCACTGAGTCCAAGTTGTACAGAACAAATGCTTTTATTAAAGGGATTTATTCTGTGAAATTTGGATTCGTCAAAGGGACACACTTGAGGACCTGGAAAGTCACATGTGGTCTCAAAGTCCACAAGTTCCCTACCCCTGGATGATTTTAAGAATTTTATTTACATAATTCCTAATTGCTTTTCAGAATGGTTGTACCAATTCACAACTCCAACAACAATGCATTGTGTACCCATGTTTCCACCTTTTCTTTTTTAAATTTTACTGATTCACTAGGTCTGAGGTAAAATCTCTGGATTATTTTCAAATGTCTTTTTTACCTATTATGCCTATTTTGATATGACCTTTTATTACTTGTGATTTGAAGCAATCTTTCCTATGGTAATTAGCAATTCAAAATACTTCATTTAAGGCCTCATATCTTTTCATCACATATATTTGGGAATGGTTTTTGGTCTTATACATATATGTTAATTATCTCTGTGTCTTGGATTAAAAATCCCTAGAGATATTTGAGGGGCGGCTGGAACAGGGATTAAGCCTTGAAGTCAGGAGGACCTGAGTTCAAATGTGGCCTCAGATACTTGACATTTACTAGCTATGTGACCCTGGGCAAGTCACTTGATCCTGACTGCACTGAAGAGACAGAGAGAGAGAGGGAGAGAGAGAGAAAGAGAGAGAGAGAGAGAGAGAGAGAGAGAGAGAGAGAGAGAGAGAGAGAGAAATTAGAAACAAATTTCCCCTTCAGTTGACTATTATAGGGGAAGCACTACAGGGTCCATGAATTCATTTCACAGAAACACCTTTTCTGCCTGTAAGTACAAGCTCTCTACAGGAAGAAGTAGAACTACCCATGTTCCACTGTATACCAAATCACCTTAAAAAAGGGTACCAGGTTCAAAACAATCATCTTACTTTCCATTATGAGTAGCTGAATGAAGTGTTGTAGAGATTATAGTGTGCTGTGAGTCTGTTGGACTTTCTTTTGGAATCAATAGTAAATAGCTTGTATCTAGGATCTCATAATTTGCAAATGTGTTTTGAAGAAGATGGAAATCTGAATATCAGATTAAAACATAAACAAACAAACAAAAATCAGTCCTGGCATACAATGGTATATAAAAGGTTTTGTGGTTCATATTAAAAAATGGAAAATTCTCACTTTGCAGGATTTTGCGAATTTTAGCCTTCACATTATATATGAAAGATTGCTCATATGATTATGGGAACTTTTCCCTATTAGGATAAATGGAATTTTCTGCTGACATGGCATAACTCTTAGACATGACTGTGATTCAATCATTCTAATTATTGTATTTTCTAGGGGAAATAATCGTGCAACTTTTACTACTCCTTATAAGAAGGGGATCCCATGTGGAGACTGCCCTGGCCAATGTGAAGATGGACTTTGCAGTAAGTTTTCAAAATCAGGAAAATTTAAAGAGAGTGATTGATCACAAGGCAATGACATCTTCTCAAAATATCTGTAACTCATTATCGTTAAGCAATTTTACTTTCCACATTTTGGGGTTGTTTAATCAGGTTGCCTGTGGGAAGCACTAGCACCATCCTTCCCATCTATATGTTTACTGAGAGACTAAGCCAATTCTTTCACAGAAAAAGCACTAGTTCTGGAATCAGAAGACCTGAGTTCAAATCCCACATCAGATGTCTACTCTCTTTGTTACCTTGATCAAGCATTAAATACCATGAGGCTCATTTTAATCATTAAAATTAGGCAGTTTGTACTACATGGTCTGCATGGTCATATTTTGTTCTATAGCTATGATCCCATAACAGAGTGGAAGGTTGAACTGGATTCCCACATCTCACTTGGCTGTCAAATTTTTGGTCCTATAAGTAAGGACTTAACAGAATCATGGTTATTTTAGTATATGTTATATTTTATATAATATTATATATTATATTTTAAGTTTTGAACTATCTCCCTCTCTTTCCATCCCCACCCTGCAGTACAGAAGGCCACCATTTCATAAACACACGCGCACACACACGTGTGTGTGTGTGTGTGTGTGTGTGTGTGTGTGTGTGTATGAAACCATACTATACATGCTTCTCTTTATCAGTTAATTTTCTGGAGCTGGATACCATTATTCTTCACAATTTCTTTTTAATTGCTTTGAGTATTTATAATACCCAGAGTTACTTAGTCATTTTTCTTTGAACACCATTGTTGTTACTGTACATGATATTCTCTTGGATATGCTCATTTCATTATTTATCATTCCATGCAAGTCTTTCATGTTTTTTTCCTAAGATCAACCAGCTGATCAATTTTTGTAGCACAGTAGCATTCCATTATAATCATATACTTTAGGCATTCTTCAATTGATTGACATCTCTTGCTACCACAAAGAGAGCTTCCATAAATATTTTAGAACTTATAGGTTCTTTTCCTTTTTCCCTTGGTCATCTTTGGGAACAACCTTAATGGTGGTATTTCTGAGTCAAAGGACACTTATAGTTTTATAACCATTTAGGTTATAAAATATATATATATGTATACATATATGTACATATATATGTATACATATACATATATATGTACATATATATGTATACATATATGCATTTAGACATAGTTCCATATTGTTTTCCAAAATGATTAGATCAGTTCACAGTTCCACCAACACTGTATTAATGTCCCAATTTTTTCATATCTCCTCCAACATTTGTCATTTTCCTCTTTATTATTTTTGTCATTTTAGTCAATCTGATAGCCATGGAATGATATCTCAGAATTGTTGTAATTTGTATTTCTCCTAACTAATAATTATTTGGAGCATTTTACATGACTTTGATATAGCTATGTATTTTATAACTTTGGTATAGTTTCGATTTCTTCATCAAAAAAAACCTGCCTGTTCATAACCTTTGACCATTTATCATTTGAGAAATGATTCATATTCTTATGAATTTGACAAAACTCTCTATATATTTGAGGCATAAACCATTTATCTGAGAAACTGTCTATAAAGATTTTCCCTATGTTTTGCTTTCCCTCTAATCTTAGCTATATTGGTTTCCTTTGTACAAAAACTTTAATTTAATTTAATGTAATCAGTATTATCCATTTTATATCTACCAATGCTTTCTGTCTTTTATTTATTCATACATTTTTCTATCCAAAACTCTGAGAGGTAATATGTTCCATTTTCATCTAATTTTCTTATATCTACCTTTATATCTAAGTCATGCATCCATTTTCACATTAACTAGGTAAAACGCATAAAACATTAGTTTATACCTATTTTCTGCCAGATTGTTTTCTAGTTTTCCCAACAATTTTTTACCAAATAGTTAATTCTCATTCCAAAAGCTTAAATCATTGCATTTGTCAAACACAAGGTTACTTTAATTAACTACCACCGTGTACTTTATGTATATTCTGTTCCACTGATCCACCTTTATATCTTAGTGCCCGACTGTTTTGGTAAGTACTGTTTTATAATAGTTTAAGATTTATTACATCTAAACCTCCTTCCCTTACATTTTTTCCATTAATTCTTCTGATATTTTTGACTTTTTGTTCTTCTAAATGAATTTTATCTTTTTTCTAGTTTAATAAAACATTTTTGGTAATTTAATTGGGATGGCATTGAATAAATAAATTGGTTTAGGTAGAATTATAGTTTTGTTTTGTTATAATTATAATCCTGTCCACCCATATAGCAATCATTCTAATCATCTGTAATTGACTCATTACCATGTTCCATGCCCACTCTGAACCTATTCTCCCCTCTCAAAAAATAGCCTCATATTATTTTACTGAAATGATTGAATCCACCTATTCTGAGTGATCATACCTACCCTCTCCATATCTCTAAACTTCTGCATATCCTTATTATTCTATAGTTATTCTATCTTATCTCCGGTCTCAAGGGAAGGCTATCCCTCCCCAGTAAGACAAGCCAATCCAAACATTCCACTGACCCCATGCTCTTCAAAACTAGATTAGGAATTTATCTTATTTGGATTCTGCACCATCTCATCTTTGTTCATTTCCACACAACATCCCTCAACCTTGTACATGCATATGTGTATATATTTATGTATATGTGTATATAAATGTGCATATTATAAATGCAAATGTATGTGTGTTAGCTATTTCATTTTTAATCAAAATGACCAATGCTGGGCACAATGCCTGTAATGCAGTAGATATATTAAAATGGTTTTTAAATTGAATTACATTTTCTCCTTTCATGCACAATGTCCTGTTTATCCAAATCTGTTTGTCTTTCAGCCAATCCATGTCCTTACGCTGATGCTGCTATTAACTGTCCAGATGTTCTACGTGTTCTTAAATGCAGTCATAAGTTGGTTACTATAAAATGTAAAGCTAGCTGCAGGTGTACAACTGAAATAAAATAATGTTGTATTTCCTTCGGCTTAAATTGGTTTCCTCTAATGTGTATACCCAGATGGATTAAATGCTAACTAACATTTTTTTTTGCCTCTACATTATAATATCAAATTATTCTCAAGGCCTCCTAAGGCAGTGCTGTGCACACAGTAAGAGTGTACTTGTGCTTGTGTTGTTTTCCTTGATGGGAATATAGACTGTAAGATTTTTACAGAGAAATCCTGCTTCATTTTTGTCTTTTTCATTTCACTTCATAACTTTCTAACTTTTAGTATATAGCAGAAGTTTAACAAATATTTGTCGGTTGTATGTTGCTAAATAAATATAGAATAAATGAATTAAATTTGGGTCTTGGATGCATACAAAACATTGTCTGATTCTTTTTCTGCAATAAGAAATACTGAGTTTTTAATTTATTCCATATGCTAAGTCTTAATTATTACTTTTTGCAGTTGCTCTCAAACGTTTTGCTTATACCATCCCTCTTACTTACGCTTTCTTACATGTTTTATATCTGTTACTAGTTACTAGTAACATAAATATCTTATGTTCCTCTGAAAATAAATGATTTTTACCTTGCAGACAGTCTAAAAGGATCTTGGGGATCATCATATTACTATGAAGCTGTGGAGTACACTTTGAAAACCATTGAATTCTAGAGATATAAAGAGATGATTGATGAGAGAGAGAGGGAGAGAGAGAGAGGTTGGGGGGTGTTGTATGAATATAGATGATAAAGAAATGTCAATCTATATCTATATCCATATTTATATCACCTCTATCTGCAAGCACGATGCAAAACTCAGAGTGCTATACGTATATCAGCTTTCAAAAACTATGATGAACCCTACCCTAATTATAAGGGCAATCATGTTATTTCCATGAGGAGAGTTATCAGAAGAACTGACAGAGCTGCAGGGGCCTCTCAACCTAGAATGCAAGGAATGGTACTCAAAATGCGTAACAGGATTTTTCCAAAAACAATATCACTAGAGGGCAGCAGAGTCATTTTCTGCCTGGTTCCTTTGGGCCTTTCATCAGGACAATGATGTCATCAAGCTAGACCAGACAGAATTAATTGCTCTGGGAGGATTAACCAAAGATGCCACTTTAAATACATATATATGAATGGGCAACAGAGACAAGGTAAAGACTCTTCTGGACTTGTTCTTCCAAGCTCAGAGGTTGAATTCATAAGATGATACGACTAAGGTTAGAATTAGCATAGGCTTAACACTATTTAGTCTAATTCCATCATTTTACAGATGAGGAAGCTAAAGTCTTACAGAAGCTGAGTGATTGCATTTAGCAAGTAATGGGCATGATAATTGTCACAGTAGATAGAGTAGTGGATTTTTGTCACACATTTGATTTGAACTCATGTCTTCCTGACTGCAGGGCCAACACTATATCCACTGCACCACTTAACTGTCTTATTTTTTTGGTTTTTGTTTTTGGCCTTATCAAGATACACTGAGTTCAAATCCCATCTTGGATATTTATATGTGTGAACTAGGCAAGTCACTTACTTTGTGTTGGTCTCACTTTAATTTGTGTAATACTTTATCATAGAGTGTTGTGAGGATCCAGTAACACATAAAGCACCTTACAAACCTAAAAGTGCTTTATGATCGCTAGGATAAAGATGAGGATGATGTTAATGTGTGATATGTTGTGTGTGTGTGTTTGTCCTTCATTGCTGAAGAAGACTACACCATCAGAGAAATAATGACATGATGCTCTTGACTTTGTTTTGAGTGAGGGAGGGCTGTGCACATCACCAGCCTCACTTCTCCTTCAGAGCCATCTGAATCCAGTGAGCAGATATTCACCAGGATGACTGGAGATGACCCAGGATGAGGCAATTGGGGTTAAGTGACTTGCCCAAGGTCACATAGCTAGTGAGTGTCAAGTGTCTGAGGTGAGATTTGAACTCAGGTTCTCCTGAATCCTGCACTGGTGCTTTATCTACTGCACCACCTAGCTACCCTCTGTGTGATATGTTGTAGCTTAATGAATACCACAAGAAACCATGTGGAATTGACAAACAAAATAATAGGCAAAAAATGAAAAAAGAGTAACAGATGGAATGCATTATACTCTTATCCCCTACCCCTTTTTCTTTCTATAAGTGGCAAGGAGAACTCCAAGATACTTTACTAACCCTCAAAATTCAGTAGCTGAACTACCAGGAGGGAGCTTTTTTCTTCACTCATATACAAGAGACATTAGTTGGAGTAGCTGTCACCCAGATAGTACTTCTCAGAGCCATCAGAGAAGGAAAAAAAAATTCCCAGGAAAAAAAGACAAAACTTTCACCTCTGCCATAAAAAATGAATTTATAACTGGAAGAGACCTTTGAGTATAGTTATTCAATCATAGTATTCCTGAATGACAAATACATGATAATCCATTAAGATTCTCTTTTATCATAACAAAGAATGAATACTTTCTTTTCTTGCTCTAATGGTGAGCAGGGGAGGATGAACCATCATGTTCTTCCTTCAGATCAGATATGGATCTCTGTCCTTCCCTCATTCAAAGGCACAATAAAGCTAGGGGCACATGGACATCCTGTTGCTGAGAGCTGTGATTGCAATGGTGAAAGGAATTCCCTATCACTTTACTATCTCCCCTACCAAGCCATCAGCATGCATCTCATGAACACAGGGCTTTCTGTGCCTTTTGGTTCCTTCCTGCTCTTATATGGAAGGGTATAAGGTGAAGCTGTGAACTGGTGAGCTTTAAAAGGTCAGCTGTAGTTAATGACAATTTTTGGGAACATCCTGTACTTGTAGGAAGCAGTCTTTAACCACTTAATTAACCACCCAGCATTGAAATGTATTTAAATCATCTAAGAGGAAAGAAAAGCTCATTCTTTGAAACTAATCTGTCCATTATGCAGAATTCAGAAGACTTTGTGTTTGTTTTTGACAATTCTAGGTAGAAACTTCTTGAGGTTTGAGTTTACCCTCCCCAGGAACTAAGGTAGTATGGGGAATAATATATTCACAGATGAGGTGTTGGGGGGAGCAATTTGTTTCTCTTTTTCTTGATGCATCTCAGTAAATATTCTTTTGTAAAAAGGAGACAGAGAGAGAGAGAGAGAGAGAGAGAGAGAAAGAAGAGAAGATAAGAGAACTCAAAGCAGTAGTGATTAAGAGCTTTGAGTCGCTCCCCATAATCCTAAATCCCCACCTTAACCCTAAATCTAACTCTCTGGAATTTATGGAGTGGGCAGTTCAGCTGCTGGGTTCACAGGGGTGGAAAATGCACATACCTTCCACTGTACCTTTGCTTTCAGTTTATCCAGAGAGATGCAGAGGCCCTTTATTAGATGACTATTCAAATACCAGTTGGCTGCACAATGGATATAGAATGTTGGCTTGCAGTCAGACAGACTCATCTTCCTGAATTCAAATGTGACCTCAGAAACTTACTAGTTATTTGAACTTGGGCGAGTCATTTCCCCTGTTTGCCCCAGTTGCTCATCTGTAAAATAAACTGGAGAAGGAAATGGCAAACCACTACAGTATCTTTGCCAAGAAAATCCCAAATGATGTTACAAAGTGTTCAACATGACTGAAATGACTAAACAACAATAATTCAGACATTGCTCAAGCTGGTCGGTATCAGGAAACAAGAACTGAATTGAAGATTGCTCCAGGAGCGTAGGGGTATAATGGATTAGTTTTGTCCTTTATCTCCCTTTCCAAAGATTGTACTGCAATATGAATTTAGTGTTGGCTGCAGATGTTGAAATACAATCATTTGGGGGAGGGGGCAGGTGGTGTTAGACCTTGAGAAGGATCTTCATGGGTTATCTAAATTCTTTTTTACTTATGTGCTATAACATAGAGAAGCAAGATTATAATGTGTTCTTGTGTTCTGGTCAATTACTGGTGGCCATAGTGACCCTCACAACTATCCTTTTGTCTTATCCCAAATTTCTGTCACAAGCATGGATGTCTTTTTTGTGATAGGAAGGGTGGGTATTTTCACAACTGAGGGAAAGTCTAAGTGTCTTTTATACTCCATCCCATTCATGGAAAACTATATTGCATTTCAGGAGGAAACTGAGAAATTGCAGCCACTATATATGTACAGAAAATGGGAAGTAGATACTTCTGACTCTGACTTCACCACTACTATTAACATTTAACTTCCTAGTATTACCTGGGAAGGGGGGCTGGGGGGAGAAACTCCTGGAGAATAATAGTGGATTTTGGAATATTGAATCAAGTGCTGGACAAAAGTGTCCCAACTCCACCTAGTATATTTACTATTACAACAACTGGGTGAAATATCTGACAATCAGTGTAAAGTTTTGATCCTATAATGTATTTTTCTCAAAGTAATGAGTCAGATGAGTTTTTATGTTTGTTTATTTTCCTTTCCCACATAAGTCCAATGATACAACTTCACCATTCTACCTCATGGATATTAGGACTCACTGGTCATCTGCCACAGTCTAATTTAATAAAACCAGGATATGTTTTCCCTGGCACACCAAATAATAGTTCCTACAACAATTATTACATTATACATTATGCTCATTGGTCCTGACAAAGATAACATAGATAAAATCTTCAGTCTCTACCTGCGAAAGGTGATGGCAAATATCTCCCTTAAAACTTCAAAGCTCAGCCATGTACATATGAAATCTGGACAATAGAAGATCTATAATCTGTAAGAGATTTCTCACAAAGGTGACGATAAACTACTGCATTTTCCTTCGCAGACCACCGAGAGATTCAGAACTGAATGGACCTTTTGGAGGATTTATTTTTGTAGAGATAGCACAGGTCTGTCCAACATGCAACCTGCAGGATGCAAGTGGTCTGCCAAAGGATTTGGGGCAGCCCACACAAAATGGAGAGGATGTAAAAGAAAGTACAGATATAATGAGTATTTTGTCCCTGCACCACTTAACCTGCCTTCCACTAGTTACTATCATATCTATCATGTAGCTTGGCAGGTGGGTTGCCACTGTGTCCTTTCCTATTTGTCATGTGACCTATGGCAACCAACCATTGTCAGTCTGTCTCTAAACTGAGAGGAACAAGAGCTGTATCTTTTCACTGTGTTTTTGGTCATTACTGGCATTTAACAGGGGCAAAATGAGTGAAGTCACATGCCCTTGTACTTGATACCCACTAGGTTGTGCGAAGCAACAATGCAAGGGCTTCTTCCTCCTTCTTGCTGAGTGGCTGCCCTCCAAGTTGCATGAATGTCTGGCCCTCTCTCTGAGGTCAGACACTCAGTTTAGTATTTTTTGTACATGAGCAGTTGCTGTGGAGAGTTTTTGGTTCTATTAAAGTTTTTGAGGTGACTTTGTAAAATGGATGATTAAAAAAACAGAAGGTCAAATCAGAATATAGAGAGCTGAATCAAGAGTAGACAAATAGATATTTGTTAACTTACACTAGAGACAAAATAGTGTGCATTCTTTGACAAGAAATAACAGCCATTCTGAAAGAACACAGTTTTCCTTGCCATTTCCAATCAAAACCTCTTGACTTAAGCAAATTGGACTTAACCAATAAAAACAAAGCATGTGCATTGTTGAAAAATGTCAGTGGGCAACAAGAGTTTTTCAAGAAAACAAACTCAGAAAACGAGGCAACTATTAAAATTAGTTTTCAGATTTCTAAAGAAATTGCTTCTGCTGAGAAGTCTTTTACTGATGGTAACTTCATAAAAAGATGTTTGCATATTGCAGTTTCTCAATTATGTCCTTCTTTTGGTTCTTTAAAGTGTTTTTGAGAACATAAGTTTGTCCTGTTTGACCATGCAGCAAAGAGTAACTGTTGATAAAGTGATTGCTGATGAGAACTGTAATATATTGCATTAACTAAATGTAAACAATAAGAAAACATAAATGTATATTAAAATTTGTACTGGTTAGCAAAGTAATTTTTTAACATTAGTGTGATTTCATGACAAATAAAAATCTTACGTAATAAGTGCAATCAATTGATATTAATTGAAATTTCCCTTTTAAAATATGGTTTATTTGCAGAATAGTTTAATAATTTACTATACATTTACTTGGAAATTTTGCTGCTAAAAATTGATCTGCAGTGCAAAGAAGTTTAGCCTATTTTAACTTTTGCCCCTACCTACTACTAAGCTGTGCAAGTGTGCTATAACACATTCCAAACACTGGTGTTTATACTCTATCTAATGGCATAATTAGGGAGGATAAAGGAACCCCTGATTAAAGATTTTTCTTGGAGTTCAATTGCCAAAATCACTGGAGGGAAATGTGACCTAACTAATGAGGTCTTAAGTCCTTAAAAGAAGTATTAACAAAGACTTAAAATGTGTTTTTTCTTTACAAGTTATAAAGAAGTTCACAGATCAAAGTTGAATGAAAAAAGAAAAACAAAACTAGCATTGCCTAGCAAAAGAGTAGTCATACCCTAGTGAATTTTTTTTCTTTTAATGGAAAGAATCACTTGAAGGAAGCAACAAGTATCAAAAAAGGAAATGGTTCTGAGGAATGTATCTGGTAGCTGAGAAGTGAAACATATAGAGAAGAATCTAGGTTTTGAAAGGAAATCTCTTGTGCAGAATGTATTTCCTATTGTAGAATATATTTCTCTACAAACCCACACATACACATTAGTCATGGCATCTTGCAGCAACACTGTGTCCAGCAGGAGATACCATACCTAGCAGAGAATAGGTATTAAATGAGCCAAGGAGGAAGTCTTCTGAGCAGTGTGAGCTCAGGAAGGCAAGAAGACGGATGAATTTTGCTACTGGAAGTGTAACTGTGTTGAAGAACTCCACGTAAGAATTCCAAGTAAGCAACCTGTCCGGGAGTCAGAGGAAATATACTAGGGAGCATGCATGTTGCTGATGTGAAATGTATTGGCCACATGTTCCATATATTTCAAGCTCTCTATATACTCTCTGTGAATATCCACTATTCTTGTTACCACATGTAACTGTGTGATAGTGTGCCCCAGATATGAAGGAAAGGGGAGATATTTTCTTACTATTTTTTTTATATTGCTCTCTTAGTCAAGGCTTTTGATGTTGTTCAGTTGTTTTTTAGTTCAATCTAATTCTTTGTGACCCTATTTGGGTTTTTCTTGACAAAGATACTGTAGTGATTTGCATTTCCTTCTCCAGCTTGTTTTGCAGATAAGGAAACTGAGGCAAACAGGTTTAAGTGACTTGCCCAGGGTGATACAGTTAACAATTATCTCAGGACAGATTGGAACTAAGTCCATGTCCAGAACTCTAGCCACTGTACCACCTAGCTACCCAGTCAATATATTTACTTTGAGCTAATTTGATTTATTGGCTAGTTATGAATTAAGTAATTTGTTATATTTTATTTCTTTATTTTTATTTTTTTAATATAAATTTATTTATTTAACTTTTCATATTCATTTTCACAAAATTTTGGGTTAAAAATTCTCTCCCCATTTGTTCCCTCCCCCCACCCCAAATACATCAAGCATTCTAATTACCTATATCAAAATCTGCC
>CM053770.1:332804549-332902816 GCA_028658325.1 Potorous gilbertii | reverse complement strand
CATTGGTCGTCTTCATCAGAGAGGAATGGCGGAATCATCTGTTCACAAAGAAAGTAACCTTCTATGGTCTTATTTTTTTCCCTTTTCTGGGCATTTTCCCAGCCAGTTACTTGACTTCTGAGATTCCTCTCCATCCTCGCCCAGATCCGTCCAGCTAGTGCTTGGGGTCTGAGATTCAAATGCTGCTCCCCAGCCTCAGGACTCTCAGCGCAGGGTGGGGTTGCTATTCAATGTGAGCTTAAGTTCTGGTGCTCAGGTAGGGGCAGGGCCACCTCCCAGGCTCAGTTCCCTCATGGGGTTTATGCAGAGATCTTCTGTAATGGACCCCAGCTCCTGCCTGCTCTGGGAGCCTCTGGCCACCTGCTGCCTCTACTGCTGCCTCCCAATGGGACCTGAGTTATGGAGACACCCCGCACTCCTCTCGGCCCTCCAAACAGTCTCTCTCACTGACCTGTAGCGCCTGTGGGTGGAGGGACCTTCGTGGCCGCCTGGAGATTCCATCCCTGAAGCCTGCTCAGATCTGCTCCTCTGGGGCCACATGGCCAGGGAAGAGCTGGGCTAGGCTCCGCTCCTGTCCAGTGCACGATGGACCTTTGGGATCGGCTTTTCAGGGCTCTCTGGAACAGAAATCTCCTTCACTCTGTTGCTCCTCGGCTTCCACTGCACCAGAATTTGTTGGGAGTTCTTTTTACAGGAAATCCATGGGCTGTGGGTTCAGAGCTAGCATATGTGAATCTTTCTACTCTGCCATCTTGGCTCCTCTCCCTGGGAATGATTTTTATCTTAAGTAATTTATGAAAATGTACTTATTTTGTTCTTTCTATGTGCCTGTAGTAAGCAATGAAGGGAATGGGGGTAGAAGGAAATACAAGTCTTGTGGTCTATCAGTGAGAATGGCTACAGTAGAATGAATGGATTGGGCATCAAAGGGAGGATCCAAAATGAGGGGAAAGAAGAGGATTTGATGTTTAGGAGGAAAAGAGGGCGGGGGAATACTTTTATAAATGGTAGTAGGGGTGACATTGATAGCTTTTTCTGTGGGAGAAGAAAGATATTCTATAAAGGGAGATCAATTAGTCAACAAAGATTTATTAAGTGCCTTCTCTGTGCCAAGCACTCTGCTAAGCAATGGACATACAATCAACAAATAAAAAGAAATATAGTCCTTTCTTAAGCAAGTTACAATTTATTGGTATAAAACATAACGCACAAAAGAAAGCTGAGGGAGTGGGTAGGGGAAGAAGTTGCTTTTTTTTGGAGGAAATCTTATAAGACACTGAGTATGAGGATACTCTAACAAAATTAGGGAAATTCAAGGGGTCTTCAGTACAAATTGGGTCATATGGTGATAAGGTTGCAGTTCTGTTTTGTAATGATTACTCTGTGACTTCTAGGTACTCATACATATCTTTTTCTTCATATATCTGATTCCTGGCAACATACATTTTCTAAGGAACTCTCAAAAGTTTCATATTAATTCCCTTGTTATGGGTGGGGGGTTGTTACTAAAAATAGGGGAATAGGCTATGTGGAAGGCTTTGATACTACTTCCCTCTAAAACTACTAATCAAAAACAGAATTGCATCTCAGAAAGAAGCCTAGACATCAAGTCCATTGTATGATACCTATAAAAAAGTGAAGAACAAATATCCGTGACCCAAATTCCCCTACCGTTTTTAACCTTTAACCTCCCAGTATAGCAAAAAAAAGGACAAGTCCTGAAGAATAACAGTAGATTATGGAATGGTGAATCAAGTTCTGGACCCACAGAGATTCCCAGATTTGCCTGATAGGCTGATTGTTAGAACAACTGAGTATAATATTTAACAAATGGTTTAGAGTCATTGATCCTACTAATGCATTTTTCTCAGTGTAATGGATAATATCCATTAGATATTTTTTAGCATTCTTGGTCAGGACAAGAATACAACTTTACTATCCTGGGTCATGGGTATGATAACTCACTGGTCATCTGCCTCAGTCTCGACATGTCTTCCTGCTATCACAAATAACAATGGCCCACAATGTTGATGACATGATGCTCATGGATTCTGACAATGATAACATAGTTGAAACTCTCATGGGTCTAAATGCTCTCCTGTGTAAAATCTGTCATTGCCTCCTTCAGCCACATATGAAGAGAGTAGCTTCATTTTTCCCCTCTCCCCTTCTCCCTTTTCTCCTCCATTGAACAAGCTTTTTCTTATCTCTTTTATGAGTTATAGCCTGCCCTGTTCCATTTCTCCCTTTCTCTTCCCAGTATTTTCCTCCTTCACCCCATAATTTTTATTTTATTTTATTTTATTTTGTGTGTGTAGATATCATCTCTTCTGATTCAACACATCTTGTACTCTATCTATATATGTGTATGTATGTCTGTGTGTGTGTGTGTGTGCAATCTGTCCATCTACCCAAATACTGAGAAAAATTCAAGAGTTATAAATATTTTCTTTCCATAAAGTAATGTACAGTTCAGCTTCAGAGAGTCTTTTATGATTTTTCTTTCCTGTTTACTTTGTCATGCTTCTCTTGATTCTTGTCTTGGGAAGTCAGATTTTCTATACAGATCTGGTCTTTTCCTCAGTATGAATGATAGAAAGTCCTCCATATCATTGAATGACCATTTATTCCTCTGAAGTATTATACTCAGATTTGCTGGGTAGGTGATTCTTGGTTTCAATCCCAGTCCCTTTGATCTCTGAAATATCCCATTCCAAGCCCCTTGATCCCTTAATGTTGAAGCTGCCAGACCCTGTGTTATCCTGTTTGTATTTCCACAATACGCAAATTGTTTCTTTCTAGCTGCTTGCAGTGTTTTCTCCTTGATCTGGGAACTCTAAAATTTGACCACAATATTCCTAGGAGTTTCTCTGCTTAGATCTCTTTCAGGAGGTGATTGGTGGATTCTTTCAATATTTATTTTGCCCTCTGATTCTAGACTATAAGGGCATTTTCCTTCACAATTTCATGGAAGATAATGTCTAGGCTCTTTTTTGATCATGTCTTTCAGGTAATCCCATAATTTTTAAGTTGTTTCTCCTGGATCTCTTTTCCAGGTCAGTTGTTTTTCCAATGAGTTGTTTCACATTGTCTTCAATTTTTTTTTCAAATTTTTGGTTTTGTTTACTAACTGCTTGGTTTAACTCATAGTCATTCATTTCTCTGAACTCAATTCTCTCTTTCAATGAATTATTTTGTTCAGTGAGCTTTTGAAACTTCTCCTCCATTTGGCTAATTCTGCTTTTTAAAACCTCCTTCTCCTCATTGGCTTTTTGAACCTCTTTTTCCAATGGAGTTAGCCTCTTTTTAAAACTGTTATTTTCCTCAGTATTTTTTTGGTTCTCCTTTAGCAAGCTTCTAACTTGTTTTTTTTTTAAGGTCTCCTATTGCCTGAGTCCAATTTAAATTCCCTGGAGGTCCTGGAGGCAGAGGCCTTGACTTCCTCTGACAGTATGCCTTATTTTTCTTCACCTGAAAGGATGGGGGGAGACACCTGTTCCTCCAAGAAATTAACTTTCTATAGTCTTATTTTTTTCCCTTTTTTGGGCATTTTCCCAGCCAGTTACTTGACTTCTGAGTTTCCTCTCCACACCCACCTAGCCTCCGGTTCAGTCAAGCTTGCACTGGGGGATGAGATTCAGACAAGCTGCTCCAAACCCTCAGTGCCTTTAGATGGGAGCAGGGCTGCTATTCAGTGTGAGATTAAGATCAGCTGCTCAGGTTGGGATAGAGTCGCCACACAGGGCTCAGTTACTTCATGGAGTTTATGATGACACCTTCTACAGTGGAGGCAGGCTACTGCCTGCTTTGGGAGCCCCGTCCTCTACTGCCCCTACTGCTGCCACCTGAGGAGGCCTGAGTTATGGGGACACTCTGTTCCCTTCTCAGCCAGCCAAAAAGCCAACCCTCTCACTAATCTTTGACACCTGTGGGTTGAGGGATCTGTGCTGCCACTGGAGATTCTGTCCCTGAAGCCTGCTTGGATCTGCTTCTTTTGGTGCCAAGTGGCCAAGGCAGGACTGGGCTCTGGTCCATGTCTGGTGCTGGACAGACCTTTCTTATCAGTCTTTCAGGTCCCTCTGGAATAGAAATCTCCTCCACTCCATTTTGTTGTGGCTTCTGCTGCTCTAGAATTTGTTGAGAATTCTTCTTTACAGGTATATTTTGGGCTGTGGGGTAAGAGCTAGTATATGTTTGTCTTTCTACTCCACCATCTTGACTCTGCCCCCAACAGAAGACAGTTCCAAGGAAAGTGATATCTGAAAGGTGAGAAGTAAACCTTCTGTAGAAGAGGAACCTGGGTCCAGAGAAAAAAAATTACTTTTTACCACCTCTGAGAGAGGCAGTTCTCTGTTCATAACTTTTGGCATGGTGTCTTGCAGTAAAACAACCTGTCCAGTGGGTACATCACAAATCTAACTGGTGGTAGGAATCTGGATTCTAGGAGTCAAATGAGTCAAGGAAGGATCCAACTGAGCAGTGTGTCCTATGGAAGGAAGTGTTTTACTAACAAATATGGAGCTTCAGAAAGTTACAGGACCAAGTAGCCCATATAAGTGACATGTCCAGTAAAGCCAGGGGAAAGATATCAGCAAACATTCAAATTATAGGCATGTCTTGGTCACATATATTTCCAATGTTTATACCTATACTAGTATATTTTAGGTGCATACACATTCTTCCTTACTACAGAGTTTATAATTGCATGATAATGTGCCCTGATTTATAGTAAAATATTTGGTCAATATTTTTCTTTTCACATTATCTCAGCAAATACTTTGGCTTTGAGCTAATTCTTTCTATTGGCTCAGTATTATTAAATAGATAGATAGATAGGTAGATAATAGACTGATTAATAAGTAACTTATGAAAAATTATGTATTAAGAATTCACTATGTGCCAGTGGTAAAAATAATGAAGTAGGGACCAAGAAGAAAGGCTATTGGAGAATTAATGAGATGGCATAGAAAAGAATTTAAGCTGAGAAAGAAAGTAGTTCTTGGAATAGTAGTAGGAAGGAATATCATTTAAGAACCATCCTATAGAGAAAGAATAAATATTACAGTCTCAATAGGTGATAAGGTCCTGAAATATGAGTGGGCAATAGTGTTCTGCTAAAACAGGAGGTGTTTTGGTAAAATGGAGATAGCATGGTTTGGAAATGGATTAGATGTGTTGAATGAGTAAGCAGGAGAATTATATTGACACTGGAATCCAGGGTGACTGGGAAAATGGTGCTACACTAATAGGTCATTTTTCAAGAGAGGAGTATTTTGGGGGAAGATAATGAATTTTATCTGATACTATCCTCTGACATTAGTTCATATCTAAGTGGTAAGCATATTAAAACTATTAAGTACCAGAACTCTATTTGTAAATCTTCATCTCTTGATGTTCGTACTTTGATATTACAAGATTTCAAATCACAAATCAACAAGTAAATGTGACTATTGCCCAAATAGCAGCAGGTGTAAAGGTTTAGAGATCAATTTAAGTAGCATTCTATTTTTGTGGTAGAAATACTACCTGTTGATTTTTGGTGAGATTTTTCTCAGGTCATAAGAACACAATGAATAAGCAGGTAAATGTGGATATTACCTGCACACCAGTGAATGTGAAGCAAACCTTTTAACATCAATGCTAGTAACATTCTAGTCATGCTCTAGAAATATTGTCAATGATTATAACAATCAGTATATTCATGTGCATGCAAGTAGGATGCTTTAAGTAAAGGTATAGTTAATTCTAGACTTCATGATTCATGAAAAAGTTAACATCATCTTAATCAGCTTGCTTTGAATGTAGGCTTTCATTAAAATGCATACTAGTTAGACAATACATGGATAAATACTTTATCACATGATCCCTGGTAATTATATCTGATGTCTGCCTGGATATGCTTGTATGTACCAAATGAAATATTCTGTCATGATGCTGCTATTCTAATTCTTCCTATTTCTTTCATACATACATATAGATAGATATATACATATATTGACATGTGTGTATATGGATATGTGTGTACATCCGTATGTTTACAACGTACATTTACAAATACATGTATATATGAACATGCACACATATACACATACATATATACACATCAGTAAAATTATACATATAAATGTTCATATGTTATAAATATGTGTATTAAATAGTATATATAACTATATAGTATACACATATTACTGTATTATAAAAAGTATATATAATTATATATAATATATGTATATATCTATATACACATATGCAAATTTAAAATCATATATACTACTTTCTCCTTTTATTAGGTATATCTTTATTGAGCTTTATTTTAATCATATTTGTTATCCTTTAATTTGCTTATTGTTTATCTTGCTTTAATTAACTTGAGGGATAACAGATAGTTCTGTGGTCCCTCATTTAAACTCTGTGAATATTTTCTTTCAAGTATACTATTTCCTCATTTACCCAGAATATGTATGTGACATCTAAGGACTGAGTCAACATTCTTTCTCTTGTTGCTTTTCCTTTATTTCAGTTCTTCCTTTTATTAAATTTATTTATTTTCAGTTTTCAATATTCACTTTCACAAAATTTTGAATTTCAAATTTTCTCCCCATCTCCCCTCACCTCCCACCCCAGGAAAGTATATATTCTACTTACACTTTCCTCCAATCTGCCTTCCCTTCTATCACCTCACCTCACGTATCTCTTTCCCTTCTATTTTCCTGTAGGGCAAGATAGATTTCTACAACTCATTATTTTGTCAGATTCGATTTTCTAATTCATTCTACTTTTCCATTTTCTCTTTGTATGGTTATAATTAGTTTTGCTGGAGAAAAAGTTATCTTTTATTGTAACTCTTTATCTTTTGCATTTTGGAATATCACACTTCAGACTCTCCTGGTCTTTATTGTAGAAGTTTCTGGGTTTTAGGAGATTCTTATTCTAACTTTTTAATACTTGAAATTTTTCCATGGGATTAAATGTAGTATTTATTTCTCTGAACTGGAAGCTCTGAATTTTGGCTATAATGTTCCTAGAAATTTTCATTTTGGGATTTCTTTCAAGAAGTGATCATTCAATTCTATTTTTACTTTACCTCTTGGCTCTAAAAGTTCAGAGAAGTTTCCATTTGTAATTTCTTATAATATAGCATCCAAACTTTGAGAGAAATAAATATATGCTTGTTTCCCTTTTGTCAAGGTTTTGATTTTGTTTTAATATGTTTAGTTGTCTTACTGAGTCACTACTTTCTGTCTGATTTATTCTAATTTTCAGGGCACTTTGTCTTTGGGTAAAGTTCTCTGTGATATTTTCTGAAATGTTAATTTTTCTTGAATTTTTTATTCCCTCACTATATCAATTATTGTTGTCTATTTCATTTCTTCTAGCTAATTCTACTGTCTCTGAGGCCAAGATATTTTTTTAAACCTTTACTTGTTATGGGGTTACTGTCCTTCTTAGATATGCCACCTGAACATCTTTCAAACTAAGGTATCACCTCATACTCTTCAGAATTTTCCTCTTTTCTTTTCATTTCAGTTGCCTCATTATCTGTGTTTGGGTCAAGCTTAGCAACTGAATGGAATGGGCTGGGTCTATTTTGTCTAGAGTTTGATGTTCCAAGTTAGTCACCTTCTTAAAGGGTCTGCAGAACTGCCTTGATACTATGCTCTGTCTAGGAAATCTTTCTTGCCATGAGGTCTCTGGGACCCACCTGATCTTCTGGAGAATTTTTTCTCTGCTTTCAGTTACAGGGGTTGCTCTTGATCTAGGATCCTTCCAAAATTTTTATTGATATTTCAATGTGCATCTTTGCTTTATTTTCTCCTTCATATGTGTTCTAGTCACTAATGCCAGAAAAAGAACTAAAGTTGTTCTTCTGGAGCTCCTCAGATACTGTCTGGACATCTCCAGGATCTACCAGTTAAGGTACTTATGACACAGATTTTTGGAATGTCTAGGTTGTTACTTGCCTAGGGACTTTATCCTTCCACTAAGCTCAAGGTAATGGTGCCAAGATGATACAGTTCAAATCACTTGAGGCTACCCTACACTCTACTTTTCATCAACCTTAGTTTCTCTTTCTTAGGGTCTCTAGATTTCTGGAGATCATTTTGTGGATCACAGGCTTAGATGTAGAAATCTGAAGATGGTTCTTCTTATTCACTTTCACTAATTCATTTCTAATGGGGCCTATCTGACTCTTAGCACCTTCAATCTTGCCAGAAAATTTATACTTAGGAAAAGATCTATATAATCCCCAAAAGGACAGAGGTGCAATACATAGTAAATAGCACAAAATTTTACCTGGATTTCAGAAAATATTAAAAGAACTAAAAGAAGGTCTATAGTCATTTGACTGCATCTTTTTTAGGAAGATGTGTACATACATCCTAAAGGTATGGTATGAATATGGCATGATCACCACAAGAGGTAAAAGTACTCCTAATGAAAAATCATGTACTCTCTGAAGGATGACTATTGGTTGAGGATAAATGAGAGTTAAAAATAATTTTATACTGATGAAGGAACCTATTTTTAAAGGAAAACTAATATTTGATTTTGGGTTATTGAACTAAGCAGAAATAGTGAATCTTTTTGAAAAGCCTTCATGAATATGTACACAGTTACAATTGTTATTTTGTATAAAACTTTAAATATTTTATTTTCCCCAGTTACATGTAATAAACAATTGACAATTAATTTATATTTTTGTTTTGAGTTCAAAATTCTATCCTTCCCTTACACCTCTACCACTTCCTTAAGTCAATTATTTATTCTTTTCACTCCATTGTGAAATTACCATTCATTTTCTGAAGTCTAAGGACTCCTGGAAAGGGGAAAGAGGGGTAAAAAAAATAAAATTGTTATTCCTAGGCCTTGTATTTAATTTCAGTAAGGTTTAATCATTTTTAAACATAAAATGTGATTTTGAAGTCATTAGAAACCTGTTCCATGTTATCAGTCACTCCTGCTTACCAAGTCCAGTACAGCCTAAGGTTGAGTATCAGTTCTTACAACACCATGTCAACCAAATTGAGACAATCAGGAGAAAGGCATTATACAAATACGAGCAGCTGTTTTATGATATTTTGTTCCAGTTCCTGTCCATGAAATAGGATTATACACAGCAGCCAAATCACAATTGAAGAAATGAAAGAAAACATCATGTTCCTTCCTGATTCAACCACATTGTTTTTCCTTTTTGCACAATAGTATCTGCTCTACTCCATTATTGACTATGTGAGAAAATATATAGTTACATCAATCACTGAAACTCAACTTTATTTCTCCTTTCCTGGTCTCAGTGACATTTTACTTTTAGGCACAATGAATACAGAGGGAAGAGACTGGTGAAACCAAAATCTCAAAGCTTAAAGAAACTTTCCTTCCTCCAGACAGGCTGTTTCAAAGATGTGAAGGATGGATTGGATCTGCCAGTGTCCTTTTCTTACAGAGGCAATATGGTCTACATAAATAGCTTCCTAGATATACTGATGAGAGAAGGTTCATGCATAAGCAAATGATAGAGGGGATCACAAAGATAAATTGGGAAATTTTGATGATAAAAATTTACAAAGCTTTGCACAAATAAATCCAAAATAGCTGAAATTGGAAAACCAAAGGTAAAAATATATATTTTAGTAAACTTCCCTGATAAAGCTCTCTTCTCAATATATAAAGGATTGATTCACATTTATAAGAATGTAGCACCAATGTGATACCCACAGTGCTTACAGCAGCTGATATTCATAGTGCTTAGGACAGCCATGAATATACCAGTGGAATTCTAAATCATGAAATACAACAGACTCCCTACATGGAAGACAGTACCAAAACATTTATTCAGATACCAGAAAGCCAGATCCATCATAGTAACAAAGAAATCTATACACATTATCAGGCCTTCCCACAAGCAAACACTTATGAGTTTAGCTGTCTGTCTTTCTCCCTCAGTTCTAACTCCTCTGACCAATTTCCTCTCAGCTCTGCTCCAGTTCTGACTCTTCCTGTTCTACCCTTCCCTGTTTCATGTGACTTAGACTCATATGATTCAGCCTTCTATGTGAACCAGGCAAGTCACATGGACCTATTAATGATTGGGAAAGATCTTCCCATTTAAATTCCTTTACAAAGAACCAGAGGCATTCTTCGATAAACACATGTTCAAAGATATGAATAACCAGTTTTCTTTTCTTTTTTCCTAGTTCAAGTTTATTTTACTTCATTTTCAGTTAGGAATTCTCTCCCTTCCACCATCCACTGAGGGAGTGAGAAAAACAAAGCCCACTACAAATATATATATATATATACATATATATATATATATATATATGTATATATATATATATTATATATATATATAATATATATATATGTATGTATGTATGTACATATACAAATTTCTTGAATTAGCTACATATAAATAGTGGGAAAAGACAGAGAGAAGGGAAGCAAAAATAAATATGCTTCACTCTGCACTCTATCTGGAGATACACCGCGTGTTTCATTATGCATTCTTTGGAATTATGATTGGTATTTGTGTTGATCAGAGTCCATAAATCTTACAAAGTTTATTATACTATATTATTGCTACATAAATTGTTCTTGTTCTACCAACTTTACTTTGGGTTACTTCATGTAGATCTTTCTAGTTTGTTTGGTTTTTTTTCCGGAGCTCCTCTTCATTATTTCTTACAGTAATAGCAATGCTATGTCCATCGTATCATTCCACTAAAGATTCCCAGACAAAAGTGAAACAATCCTGTCCCTAAAGCACCTTACACTTTAATGAGGAGACAACAAGATTATAAGTAATTCTGCAAAAAAATGTAGACAATCTCTCTACAAATTGGTTACTTGCTCTGAAACTTCAAGTCTTAGGTGAACTAAGAAGTTAAGGGACTTGTCCAGAATGACACAGCTAGCATACAATGCAGGATACATTTAACAGGTCATTCTGACCTTGAGGAGAGCTCTCTGCTCTCTATTATAGGATGTTCTGGACCTGGAACTCTAGTAACTGGAACATAGTCTATATGATGACATGTTAATTCAGTTACAGCCCAGGCTGCATCTATAAAGGTGTTCAGTCTATGATTCCTCTGATCCCACTCAAAGTATATTTCAAATCCCAGATATAGTATCTTGGCTTCTGAAACACCAAAATCATCTGTTCTCTCTCTAAGTCTCTGTTACTGTTTCTTTTTGATACTTCAACAGCTGAATTCTTCTAAGTCGTGTCCTGGGCCTTCTTCCCCTTTTTCTCCTTGGATAATCTCACTCCCAAATGTTAGTAATCACTTTTCCCCAATGGATGGTATTTTCCTTTGTGGAAATTATTCCCAAATCCCCACCACTAGTCCTGACCCTTCCTCTGAAAATTAGACTTACACTTTCATTTATTTAAATTATATTTCTATTTTGATGTTCTACCAACACCTTAAACTCAACATGTTCAAAAGCAACGTTCTTTTAAAACTGTTCGTCTGATTTTATTATTCTTAGCACTAACATCTCCATTTATCCAGTCTCTAATATTTGAAAACATGATATAATTTCAACATATGATCAGTAGTCATTTGTTCTATCAATTCTACCTCCGCAAACCTTTCAAATCTTCCCTCTCTTTTCTCTTCCCCCTGCGACAGCTACACAAGCCCTTATTATCATTGAATCCCCTATACCACTGAAATAGCCTCGAAACCATTCTTCATGTTTCATTTTTCAAATTGCTACCTAATAAATTATCTTTATTCATAAATCTCTTATTAAAATTCACTGTGAATACCTTACCAGGGCAGGCTTGTCTAAGGCTTTACCAGCAAAGTGCAAATTCTATTGGGTGCTATTAAACTAAAAGAAGACTATAAGAACCTCTACATGAAAAAAAACATCATCATTCATTAAGAAGAGGCTCGACTTCTTTTTCCTGGATTCTACTTACTTGGGTTCTAGTTATTGGTGAATATTTGGGAACTTTTTTCCAACTCCACTAACAGAGATGGCTTTTGAGAAATTAGTACAGAGAGAAAAAAAGCACTAAATTTGATTTCAATAGACTAGTAAGGTAGTGCCAACTATGTTACTGATTTTGGGGTGGGTCACTTTATTTCTTTATGCCTCAGCAAACTTGTTTCTCATTTTTTGACCTAGTGAGTGGGAAGGTGATCCCCTGGAGTACAAGAGGTTATGGACGATAGGAGAAATCTCTGTGGTCTTGGACAAAGTGGGAGGGAGGTCTATTCTTTCTAACCTTCCTGATGTACTCTGGCTCCATGATTGCCCAAACTGTCTGTTTTCATCAGCAAGAAAATCAGAGAAGGCTAAGAGGATAAAATTTATAGGAAGTAATGTCTTTAGGATTCAGAAGACAAAGGAACTCACAGGAAGGTATGACCCTCCAGTAGGGATTAAAGATCTACCTGAAATGTGGTATTCAAATATTCCCCATCATCTTCTCTCATATAACATAATTCTATGCTAACAGTCATACTCTCAAGAAAACATTTTCCATAAGAAAATCTTTCCCTGTCACCAGAGCAGTATTCTTTCCAATAATTAGACTGTCTTAGATACTTTCAATGAAGTTTCCCTTTCCACAAAGGCATTTTCATGCTTTCCTTCAAAAAAAAGTTTGAGGAACTGATAGGAAGATATATATATATATCTCTCCAGAGAGAATTGAGGGCTAGTTTTTTTTTTTTCCTGGATCTTGTTGTACTTAAAATGCATCTTTCTGTGCTCCAAGATTGTCCAGAGAGGTGCTTGTGAACAGTTCCCTCTCTCTGAGGGTTAATTTTTAATAGGGGACAGGCTTCCCAGAAAGCACTAATTCCTGGGCTCCTCATCTTCCTAGGCTAGAATAGGCTGACACGTAACTCCTGAATGCCATTGCTACTGGTTCTAAAAGAAACAGCTCCCTGAGCTAGGAGCAGGCTTTTTACTTCATGATTCACACTTCTTTCTCTCCCACCTCAACTGAGGAAGTAGGAATGGAGATAGTAGCCTTCCAAATGCTCCCCCCTGAAAGAATCTTTTGTGGGTTTTCCATCCTTCTCTATCATCTTTCTGCTGTTCTTACTAATCCCATTTCTGCCATTATCCCAAACTCTATCTTGTTTCCTTTTTTTTTTCCTTAGAGGAGTACAAGTACTGTCAGCAGACCTTTACCTTTCCATCCTTGCAACAAATTACTGATGCTGAATCAAAGTCCTGATCACATCGTCTTAATTACCATTAGGTGAGGGTTGGAGGGAGAAAAGGGAGGACCTACTGAACGTGCACTCCTACCTTCATTGATAATGTGAAAATAAAAATAAAGCAGCATAATCCTCATAATTATAATTTAAATAGTAGTTTAAGTACTATTTGCAAACACTATCTTTACAAATGCTTTCTCATTTTGTCCTTGCAACTACCCTAGGAAGGAGATGCTTTTGTCATCCTCATTTTACAGATGAGGAAACTGAAGGTCAGGAAGGTTAAATGAATTTCCCAAGATCACATAGTTATTATATGTCTGAGACTGGATTTGAATACAGGTCTTCTTGATTCCAGGCACACCATTCTATCTACTATACCACTTAGTTGCCAAATTAAAGTAGCACAAGTAGGTCCTGATCTACCATCTGAAACCTCCAAAAGTAGAAGCTAAGGTAAGACAATCATGTACAAAAAAAGATGAAACAAGCTCTACCTTGTAACAAGCTCTACCCTGTAGTTAGAGAAAAACTGAAATAAAAACCATCTAAAAGAATCTAAGCTAATAAACAAAGCAGTACACGGTATCCTCAGCAAGTCTCCTTTCCTTTCTGTTCATGTATCCTCATTTATAAAATGAGGAGGGTACTGGATTTCAAAAACTCCATTAGCACTTAACACAATACCTGGCACATAGCAGGTACACAATAAGTGTTTATTGACTAATTGATAGCCTATAACTCTTGAGAAGAGTAAAGGTTCTTAAAAGTTTTTTTAAATTGTGAATTTTTCCCATGAGTCTACAAAGAGGTCACATTCTCCAACCTCCCTTCCTCCCACATGCAAATCTAGCTTGTATATAAAACTTGAGTAAAAATTGCAATTGGTGATTTTTTTCAATATAGTTACCAGACATGATAATGAAAGAAGTAGATATACAGACAAACAGATGATTAGATAGATAGGAAGATTAGATAAATAGGCAGATAAATGCATAGTTAAATACATAGATAGCTGCCTTTTCAATGAAATCTGGTCTTATTTCCAGGTGACCAATATCTGGACCAACATATTGTTAATTTATTTGTAGTCAATCATCACATATTCATAGCTTCTCAGTACCGTAAGTGATCTCAAAGAAAATTTTGGCCAACTTTTACTTAGAGAATATTCCCATCCGTATTATCTGTACTGAATGGTCATCTTGCCTTCACTTGAAAATATCAAGTAATGGAGAGGTCACTACTTCTCAAGGCAACAAACGCTAATTCTGTACAGTTTTAAAAATTAATACTTTTCCATGACAAGTTGAAATTATTTTCACTGTAGATTTCCTCCATTGACCAGATCTATCCTCAAGGACCAATCAAAACACATCCGTCTTCTAGATGATGGGCCCATTCAAATACTTAAGGAAAGATAGAGTCACCCACATTCATCAAGTCTTCTCTTACCCTTGTTAAATGGCCCTAGTACTTTCACCAGTTACTGCATGGAGTAATTCCAAGCTCCCTCACCAAACTGATAGATAAACTCCAACTTTTCAGTATCTTTCCTAAAATAGAGTGGCATATCCCAGATATAGTGTGATTGAGGAAAAATACAGTGGCACTACTAGTTTCCTTGTTCTAGACTCATTCATTGGTGCAGTTTAAGAGGTAGGTATTATAGTAGACAGAAACTTGGTCTTTGGATCAGAACAATCTAGATATAAGTCTTTCCTCTGCCATATAATGTTTATAGAGCACCAAGCAAATTGCTTCCTCTCTCAGTGCCTCAGGGCAACTTTTTAAGACTATAGAAGTTGCTAATCTTCTCATCAGCAGAAAGTTTTCTCACTAGGCACTCCTTACATAAATAAAGGAACAAATTTAGATGAAAACAAAGCAAGACACTCAGATCAGTATCTTCAAATGGCATTTAACTCTTGAGGTTACCATGCCACACCATGGTATAAGGAAGTAAACAGGCCTTAGGATCAGGAGAACTTGGCTTTGCTAATTGTTTCTGACATATCCTGGCACATCTACCCATGTAGTGGGAAGATTGCTTAACCTTTTGGTCATCTTGAAGACATGATGCCAACTTCCACTGATAGAGGGATTTTCCCTAAGAAATTTCTCTAAGAAATTCTAAGACAAATGAAATCACAGATCCAGTCCCAAGGCAGACAAAACTATATTGATTAGGCTTATAGCCCATCAAACTACACATTATTTTTCACATGAGTAGCTACTCAGCTATACCTCCCCAATCCTATAATAGGGTAGTATTTTTATCTTTCATTTTCTTAAAAAAAATTGTTTTCCAAATTTTCTCCCTCCCCCTTTCTCTCTCTTTCCCCTTCCCTGACATAGCAAGCAATTTGATATACATTATACAAAATGCAAAACATATTCCATATTTCTCATGTTGTGAAAGAAAATGTAAATAAACAAAAAAGAAAAGAAAACTAGAAAATAGTGTTCTCTGATCTACATTCAGACTGTATTTGCTCTTCTCTGGAGGCAAATATTATTTTTCATCATAAGTCCTTCCAAATCCTAGCTAAGTGATGCACAGTTGATCACTGTATAATATTGTGATTACTGTGTATGCTGTTCTCCTGGTTATGATCACTTCACTTTGCATCAGTTCACTTAAATTTTTCCAGATTTTTCTGAAAGCATCTTCTTCATCATTTCCTATGGCACAATAATATTTCATTACAATCATATACCACAACTTCTTCACCTACTGCCCAGTTAATGGGCATTCCCTCAATTTCTAGCCACCACAAAAAGAGGAGCTATAAATATTTTTGTATGTATAGGTAATTTTCTTTAAAAAAATTTTCTCTGGGATACAAAGCAAGTTGTGGTATTGCTGGATCAAAGGGTATTCATGGTTTTATAGCTCTTTGAATATAGATCCAAATTGCTCTTCAGAATGATTGCATCAGTTTTCAATTCCACTGACGGTGCATTAGTGTCCCAACTTTCCCACATTCCTTCCAAAATTTATAATTTACCTTTTTTGTCATATTAGCCAACGTTATAGGTGTGAGGTGATATCTCACAGTTGTTTTAATTTATGTTTCTCTAATCAATAGTGATTTGAAGGATATTTTCCATGTGACTATAAATAGTTTTTATTACTTTACCTGAAAATCGCCTGTTCATGTCCTTCAACCATTTGCCAATTCAGTATTTACTTATATACTTATAAATTTGATTCAATTCTCTGTATATTTTAGAAATGGGGCCTTTATAAGAGAAACTTGCTGTGTTTTTTTTCCACATTTATGATTATTAACTCTTTCCTTTCACCCTCTCCCTCCTAAAACATGCCCTTCCCCGCCTATGTTCCTTTATGGTATGATAGATTTCTATACTCAACTGAGTGTACATGTAATTCTATCTTTGAACCAGTTCATATGAGAGTAAGGTTCAAGTGTTTCCCACCTCCCCCATCTTCCTCTCAATTGCACAAAGCTCTTTTGTGTCTCTTTTATGTCAGATAATTCACTCCAATCTATCTCTCCTTTCTCTCTTCTTCCAGTATACTCCTCTTGCTCACTCTCTAATTTTTATTTTTTAGGTATCATCCCATCGTGACATGCTCTCCATGTAAATTCACATTTTTCTTCAGTTTTGAATTTATATGCTTCGACTTTATTGTCTTCTGAGTTTGTGTTTTGGTCTTTGCTGTCACCATGCTCACTTTCGGTGATTAGGTTCTTTCTTATTGTTTGCTCATTTTTTCAATCTATTTCTTGCCTTTTAACTTTGTGCTAAAATTGCACTGTACACCTGGAGTGGAGGGGGCACTGTTCCAAGCTTTAGGTGTCACATGATGCCATTATTTAATTCTGGGGACCTGTAAGTTTTCATTTCTTTCAATGTGGTATGATCTAAAGAGAACTGTGGTCACTGCTCTCCTGGCCTTTGAGTGACTGCAAGCATTCTTTTTCCAACCTGTAACTGTACCTAGGGCACCCCCTCCCTTAGGGTCTTATGTTCTAGTGTGCTAGTGGGACTGCCAGTTGGAATTGCATATGGCAATGCAACAGAGTCCTGCCCCCAGTACCAGTAAATGGTCCCTCATAATTACCTTTTGACCATTTGTCCTTCCCCCTTATCATATGTGGGTTATGAGCTTTGGAAGCAGCTACTCATGATTCAGTCTTCCCAAGGCCTGCTGTTACCTTGCCCAGGTGTGGTTAGGGACATCCTGCTTTAAATCACTCTCCAGTGTAATGACACTGAGAAAGATCTTTCCTGCTTCTACATTGTCTTGGGTGGGAAATTTTTTCCATCAAGTCCTTTATTTGGTTTTGCCACTCCAAAACTCATTTTGAAATGTTTTTGTTTTTAAGTTGTTTGGAGCGGAATTTGGGAGGAGTCCTTGTTTATACTCCACCATCTTGGCTGTGCTACACAAGATGTTTGTGTTTGTTTTTTTCAAACTTTATACCACATAAAATCTTCCTTGGTTCAGCATAATCAATGTCTCTTTCTTTAACATCAATGGGGCAGGATATTGCGCAAGTCCATTGATATTTTTCGAACTTTAGTTATTATAAAATGTGATTGAGGATGAGGCTAGGATTACACTCACTATAGGATATCTATAACCGGTTTAGATCTCTCACTCTGCTTCTATAATTTTTTGTTGCTTTCTGAGAGTTGCACAAAGATCTTTAGCACAAACTTTGAATCTGTTGGATAGCCATAATTAAGACTACTGTAGGTAGATAACTCATCCAGGCTAATTCTATCCTCTTGGACTCAAAGAAGGTTCTAGGGTAATTAAAATAATAATGTCTCTGCTTGGAGATGATTGGAAGATCCATGTCAGAAAGTTTACTCAGAGGCAAGAGAAAAAGAAAACTCTTTTCACATTTTAAGCAATATAATCTTGAATTGTTTTCTGGGGATCTCATTTGTCTTACTTCCAGCTTCTGTGGGAGTATGATGTGTTTGGAGTAGAGGATACAATGAAGTGAGTTGAATGAAAAGAAAGTGTTGTAGGTGATCTGAGGAATTTTATGTATCAAGGGAGCAAGAGGTTAAAATGAGGGAAGAGAAATTTTGGAAAATTGAGAAAAATATAATGGTTAAATTTAAAGGTTTTGGTTCTGACTTTTGTGGGAGGATGAAGAAGGAGCAGAATTCGGGAGGAGCAAGGAGTAAGTATCTGAAGAGAAAAACTCAAGGAAAAAGAAAAAGGGTAAAGTCATTACTAAAGCAAGATACTAAGAAAGATTAAGTGAAACCAATTGGTATATAAAACAAATTATTAATGTGAATTTTTGGATGAACAAGTCAATGGAAAAAGAGGTTGGTAGATAAGAGAGGAAATCAGTGTAACTCTTGAGATGTTCAGATAGATCAAAGAAAGTTGGGCATTCCTGTAAAGCTATCAAGAGACAATAATCTCTAAGTGTCTTAATTAGGTATTTAGGAAGAGTGGGAAAAATACCCTGGTAGTTTCAAAAGGGGGAAAAAAGGTTAAAAATTTTATCATTATTGAAAACCATTATTTAATCAATCTTGAATCTAACAAATTTTGCTATAACTTGCAATGAGAATGAAATATTTGGATTTCTGCCAAACATAGTGAATATTGTCTATTTTCCAAGTAAAGCCTCTGCCTCCTAGAAAACAAAGTGAAAGGATTCAATTGTCACCTCTCTACATTTCCAGTTATTAGAGTTAATGAACTATTCTTTTAGAAAAGGAACTAAGGGGTAAAGACAAGATGACAGAGTGAAAGGTCACAACTACCAAGACGCCCTCAAAACTTTTTCTGCACAACAATCATAATTGCCAAACACAATTCTGAGCATGAAAACCAACAAAATTCACATTGAATAATATTTTTTCAACCCAGGAGGAAGTTAGAAAGGGAAGTCTGTAGAAATTTAGGTGGGGATGGCCAAGAAAACTATGTGGCAAAAAGAGTACCTTCTGTGGGTGGCAGAAGCAGTGAAAAAGAGCAATAAGTTATAAGGCTTTTGAGAAAATACATACTTTAGGAATCCCAGGGAAACCATCAGAAAATGGAGCAGCTTCAAAAGATATTAAAATCACTAATAGTCATTTTAACTAGCACAAATGATCCAAAGGATTTATAAGAACCCAAAAAGAGATAGAAAAAAAGACATATAGCATTCTAACAAATCACCAATTCTATCTACTCATCCACTAAAAAATTGAACTTGGATTTGCTATTGGGACAACCTTGGTGAAACTTTGGCAGGTTCCATTTTCTCAGAATTCTTCGTAGGTCTTCTGCAAGACTCATTTTGCTACCTTGTGGTTCATACTCTTAATCCTAACCTTTCATTAAAAAGTAAATATGTTTTGATTATTGAAAACAAGTGATTCCTTTATCTTCAGACATGCATTATTTGAAAAGCTGACTGGTTTACTTATCCAAGTAGACTGGAACAATATGTATACATTTTTTTCCTTTCACCAAGAAACATGCTGAGTTGGGAAATTATTTATCTGTCTAGAAAATCTAATTTTCAAATAACCAAATTCTCAAACTTGAGAACTCTAGATCAAGTCAGTATCAATGTCTGCTTCTGCTCCTGTAGGAGTTCTTCGGATACATGAATGATATTGTACCTTATAATGAGAAAGTGTACTCTCAGTGGAACAGTTCATCTTATAAGAGCTTATCTTCCTGATTGTCAATCATTCATTTATTAATACTCCTTTATCTTCTCTTAGCAAGACTCTCTTGTTATAGAGAGATACTTTTTATATGCTTCCAAAGGCTCCGGTTCTAAGATCTCAGTTAGTTAATTGAGGACTTCATGATATTATCTAGCAACTCTCCAGATCAACTCATTCAAAAATTACCGTTCCCAGTTAAATATTTCCTTTCTTGAAGGCAAGAGGATGAGGGTGAAGAAAGGAAGGCTTTCATACAAAGGACCGTACTTGCAATTTGAAATTCTTCTGTAGAGACATGAACAGAAGCTTTAACATTTACTTGTTCTCTAGATATTCCCCATATTAAATCTTTGTGAGAACTTAAACATCCAATATCTTGGTGGCGTGAATATTATACTTATCCCTAAATATTGAGAGAGATTCAATTTTAAAATTTTACAAAGTTCCCATAGATTCATGTTCTATAATCTTGTTAAGTTATGCTATCCCTCCATTCTGAGAGTTGAAGAGAAACTCCCTGATTATCTGCAATGATCCTGGGTACCAAGATAATAGAAATGTTTGCCAACTGTGTTCCTCTACCACAATGTTGACTCAATTTCAGGTTTCATAAACCTTGATTGCATAGTAGAAATTGTCTTTTTTTTTAACAGAGTAAGTAGTTGTTGAAAAGAACAGTGACACAATAATGGATTTAAAGTATTCATTATGGAGTTTATTTTTCTTCAGAAAATGTGCTTGAGCAAGATTCTTTTCATCCAGTAGCTGATTGCAAGAATCTTTAAATTAAGAGATTAAGTGTATTTCAAAGAGGCCATAAGAAGACTGCTTTCCTCTCCTATGGACTATTCAAGACAAAGGCTACTGTTAAGTTGGTTAAATGATATCTGTTCATTTATTCTTTCAAGGCTATTTATCATTCTGTAGGTCTCCATGTCAAGTATGATACAAGATCCTCCAAACCAAATAGAAAATGTAGCATAGGAGAAAGAGCACAGCTTTGGTGTTATAGACATTTGGCTGCAATCATATTGATTAGATAATCACTTTTCTAATCACTATTATACTCTACCTTAGTGGATTTGTACAAGTGTTTTAACCTCTCTGAGTCTCAGTTTCCTAAATGGTAAAAGAAGTATATTGGACTCCTGCATCTTGCATCATCTTGTACCCTGGTTGCCTGAATGAAAATATGAGCAAAGGGGAAAAAGAAAAAGTGCTTTAAAAATTAAAGATGAGGAATTATGAAATGAAAATAGACTTATGCACTGTTTAGAAGTTTCACACTTTTTATAAAATGAATACTTCCTTCAAGAAGAGAGACTGAAAACACCAGTCATAATGAACATCAAACAATGTCATAATTCCTGCAGTTCCAACCTAAACTCTTTAAACAATATTTTGACTGAAAAGTAGAAAGTAAATGAGAATAAAACATTGATTCTGATGCGTATGAGTAGAAAGAGGACTAGTTTTGGAGTCATGAGCTTTTAATTTAGTCTTGGTTCTGTTTACTGTCTATATTATCTTGGACAAGTTATTTGTTCTAGGCATCAGTTTCCTCATTTGTAAATAACGGGGAGACCAAATGACACCCATCAGTAAATATATGTTGTTATCATCTGTTGGACAATTGAACAAAGGTAAAACTATCACCACATTAAGGAAGTGAAAACATTCTAGAAAGAATCTTCATCACCAAACACCTTGTCTCTTTGACCAACAAAGAGATGTGCCATCCAAAAGCAACTCTACTTTTAAAGTACAAGTTCATTGAAAAGATACCATGGAGAGAATGCAAGATTAAGTAATATTTTCTCACAAAAGAAGAAAACATGATGGGAATGGAGAGTACAGGAAGGAAAGAGTCTAGAAAAAGTTATTTGGCATGAAAGACAAATAAATCAGATTACTTTGAAAACAACCTAGAAACACACACACACACATACACACACACCGTAGAAGACTTTAACAGTATTTCTATAGCTATCTGTTTTTATCATCAACTACACTGTAACTACCACATTTAATTTCTTCCACCTCAGTACCCAATGTCATATGAAATGTTAGAGTCCCACAGGTTCCCAAAGTAGGTGATACTGTCCACTGTAGGAGGGGGCACTGAAATGAACTGGAACAGGGGCCAATAGTTGCCTCAGATACAATTGGGGGTATTGAATACAAAATAAGGGGATGGTGGTATCATAAGAAAAGAGGAGAAGAGAAGAAAAAAATTTTTTTTAAAGTTTGGACATGTTTCATCTGTTGTGCAACAGAGTTAAAGTCGTAATGGTTACACTATTTTCCAAATGAACACAAAAATGCAAGTTATAACGAGTCAGTGCTCAAGTCCAACCAATAGGTCTTAACTGGCAAATACTGGAAGGTGAATGTGTCACTGAATTGTCTGGAAATCTAGTATGTATGATCAAGAATGTGTGCATGTCATGACCTATTTGTAATATGATACTTTATGGCTACATGGTGCAATATTGCATCATCAAAACTTCAATGAAGGAAAAACCCCACAAATTTATAATAAAATTTTAAATTTATGCTGCATCACTTCTTAAAAATATGTAAAATATTTTTGAAATGATATTTTAAAAAATCATTAATGGGTTAAAGAAAGTAGATTTTCAGGGGGCCTCTGAGTAATTTTTTTTGAAAAGGAGGTGGTAGTTCAAATAAGTGTGAGAACCTCTGACTAGCTGAAGCTAGACTAACTGGATAAAATAATTGGGGAAAATTCCTCAATATGACCAATTAAATAGAGAAGAAATTCATGCTGGAAATGTCAAAATGTTACTCTCTTTTCATGTTATATCAGAAAAAAATTTTGAAAAAGCAGATTATATTGTTGTATTTAGCACATAGTAAGCCCTTGATAAATGTCTCTTGAATTGAATTGGGAAAAATATGCAGGAACAAATGATGAACCAAGCAAAAAATTCCTGATACTAGGAATATTTTTTGTGAGTCAAAGTCTGAGTTAAAGTGGGAAGGAAACTGAATGCCTTCAGTGATGCTATTGGTCACTGGGATGCCTTGCTGGTAATTATCTGGGATGTTGCTAATTTTTCCTCACTGTAACTTAAGAGGGGGATGAAGATATTTACAGAATTAGATATTTATTGCTCCCATCTACTAATATCTATCACTTATTTACCTTAAACATAATGACTAACTCACAGAATTACTATAAGTTTCTCCAAAGAAGACCTGTCTGTGAAAAATATATATGTAGGAGACAGGAGGTAGCTTGTTATTATCTAATTTTCCTATTTAATATTATTCATGGTATATAAATTCTCTTGGTTTTATGTAAGAAGTAAGATGCCCTTATTACATGTGGGGCATTAGTACAATTTAATTTATAATATCATTAAAACAAATTAATAAGCATTATTTAGTACAGTTTTTGCATTCAGTAGTTTACTAGATGATGGTGATGCAAATATAAAAAGTAACAATACATCCTCATCTTAAGAAACCTACATCTAATCAATAGGTACAACATTTACATGATTATACATGTATGTTAAAAATAAGTGTAATTAGGGAGTCTGAGGGGATGGTATAGGCCACAGATATAGGAGAGGTAGAGCTCAGGAAAGGTCTCATTTAAAAGGTGATATTTGAACTAAAATTTAAAGGATGCTAGGGATTTTAAGAGGGAGGAGGAAGGGGATTTGAAACTTTGGATAATAAACTACAAAAGTAGAGAGAAGACAGAGAGAGTCACATGTGAGTAAGAACTAGACCAGTTTCACTAAACTGTAAAGTATGTATAATAAGGTAGGAAAATGAAGTTGGAACAAGATTGAGAAGGTCTTTAATTGCTAAGAGAAAGTTATATTTGATTCCAGAGCTATTAAAGAACCAATAGGGTTAATTGAGTAAGAAAGTGATGGTAGACAGATCCGACTTAAGGAATGCCACTTTAGAAGTTATGTGGAGGGAAATTGGAGTCCAATGAAATTAAATTCTAAGTGCTGGGAAAACAAATAAGGAAAGGAGAAACAGTCCCTGTGCTTAAGGGGAGTTTATAATCTAATGGGGAAATACAACACACAAAAGTAAATGGGGGATGTTGAGGAGGGGCACTAGGAGTTTTTGAGAGCAAGGGTGCAATGTACTCTTAAACCAAGCAGAATTGCTGATGGACAATGAAGAATTTTCTGCAAACTTCTGACCCCTTTATAAAGATTTGGAAGGATTTCATTGCTCCATTACTCAGTCCTCCAATCAGAGAGGAGAGACAACTGAAGAAGTTGAAAAAGTGTGGAGTATCAATGAACATGATGACAATGATCAGTTTCTCCTAGAGGAGGCATGTTCTTCCATAAAGTAGAAACAAATCGTTGTTTCTGATTGGAAACGGAGAGTGCTATCACTTTGAGTTGCCTAATCAATAAAATACCTGTATCAGAGTAAATTAAAAAAGATGTGTGATCTTGTCAAACCACCACCACCATCTCAAGCACCACTTTCCTTCAGGCCCTGAATAAAGATATTCCAGGGACCTAGAACCTAAGAGCCTTGAGAGGAACAGCGTTACTCATACCACAAACCCAGAATCTATAACTATCACTGAGGGAAGCAATCACTGACGAGAAAGATCCCACTTTCCTTACCACCACCTACACCAAGTGGAGCCATTATCTTGTGGAGATGGGACCTGACACATCTGTGGGTGATGCTTCAGCAGACACAGCAACCGCAGATCCAGAAAAGAAAGTTCTGATTTCCAAAGTACTTGAAGCTATCAAATGATTCAACATAAGAAACTAATATAACTGTCAATAGAAACGGCACTAAAAAAGATGCATTGCTTTCTGATCTGTTGTACTAGCCAAGGGATCATCATCAGGCATCTCTAGCAAAGTCGCTGCTGAAATCTATGTGTTATCTCCCCCATTAGAAGATGAGCTTCTTAGGATCAGAGACAATTTTGCTTTCTTGTGTGTATCACCAATGCTTTGCTCAAAAATGCTTTTCATTCATTCTTGTCCAGGGGAGGGAATCATTATTTTACATTTTCCTTTCTCTTGTCTCATGCTACACTTTGCACATGTCCTCTGCTTTTATCCACCTTCCCTAACTTCCAGCGTCTATACTCATGGCTAATGTCAAATGTAAGGCAAGGATTAGGAGCTGCCAGTTACTTTATATAACAATTGGAATAATCTCTCCCTTCCTCTCTCTCTCTCTCTCTCTCTCTCTCTCTCTCTTTCTCTCTCTCTCTCTCTCTCTCTCTCTCTCTATATATATATATATATATATATATGTATGTATGTATGTATGTATGTATTTATATATATATAGTGTGTGTATGCATATACATACATACATGCATATACATAAATGTATAAAATATATACATACACATATACACACACATACATCGTGTGTGTGTGCATGTGTGTGTGTGTGTGTGTGTGTGTGGACAGAAACCTGATAAAGAAGAAATTTTGGCATCAAAGGAGTTGCTGACTCAGTTTGTTAGAAATGATGAGTACATGCAAACACCTCTGATTGCCAAAGAAAGATTATTCTTCCATCTTAATATTCATGCAGAGGAGTGTAAAAGTAGTGTGGAACTCTGCTGTAAGAATGAAAAAGAAGTTATCCATGCTGTTGCCCTGTCTGGTTTCAACGCTAAGAAACAGCATGCCCCTTCCAGGATAAGTTCGTTACTTCTAAACTCAACATAATGTTGACTCAAGACATGATTGATTTAATCTCCCTCATCCTTTTCTTCCCTCTGATTGGAGGACTGGGGTAGGGGGCAGTAAGTGTACCAAACTCCCCCCAATTCCTTCCTTTAAAGAAGGAAGAAACAACTCTGAACTCCAGTTTGCATCTGGTGCCCTGCCCGGTTTCAGTTCCACAGAAAAGACAGCCCTGTGACAACTGTACCCTACTGTCCTGTCCTTTGCATTCCATACCCTTGATGTGTTGCTTCCTCCCTTAGATTGCAAACTTTTTGAGGGCTGAAACTGTCTTTGTTTTAATTAATAGTATCCCCAGGACTTAGTACAGTATCTGGAGGATATTAGGCTCTTAATACATATTTATTGAATTGGATTGGACGGTAGTCTCTCCACCCAATCATAACTTAGGCTGCAACCTAATCTCAGCCCAGCGAGGATCCTACTCTTACAGTGGAGACAGATACAAAGAGCAAATAGTAGAGTCTTTCTAGAGAGGAGGCAAAATACACAACTCTGAAAAGTCTGCATAATGTCTTGAAGGAAACTGACCCTCAACTCTCACTCTGCTGACCAGGCTTCTTCTTTCTTCCCTCTCAAATTCCTTGTCCAAAACAAACAAGCAAATGAACAAAATTGCCCCCCCACACACACTGTTCCTCCTATCTCCCCATCCCCCCAAAAAAGTTTCATGATGTCAATTGCTGATGAATTTTGAGAATCATCTCTAGCTCTTTGGTTATTTTCATGCAGGTCCAGATCTGAAAACAGTATTATAAAGTCAACATATACTTTAATATTTGATTATATCAGAGTATGGTGGGCATGGGGGTCAGAGAAAGATAAATAAGTTGCAAAATTTCTTTCAGGACTAACAGAGAGGTCTAAAGTATGTAAATCATACAGAAGCTTCATCCCCTATATCATAAATACTTTTCTTCATGAAGAAAACTGAGAGATGCTGAATTTAGCAAGCACTGCATAATATTTTTAAATGAAATTGAGTATTCTAGTAAAGAAGAACTTACAGATTGCCAATGTGAAAATCATTGCTGAATCATGTATGTGCAGTCAAAACATTCACAATTTAGAGCAAAGATTAAAACATACATCATTTTGGTATTGAAAAATACTGACATTCTGTCACAATGATTCCCTGAGGCAAGGAGTACAAATAATACTCTTCTCACTTTGTGATGAGAAGACAGTTCCTCAAAGTGAGGAATTGACTTTCCCAAGGTTACCTGGTCAAATCCAGAGCAGATGCTAGAATCCAAATATTCTGAATCTAAGTCCAATACTCTCTCCAATACACTCTACTGTCTTTCTAAGAGGTGAATACTGCCAAAAGTGCATCAAAGCTGAGGGGAGACCTAGGCACCTGCCCATTCCCTTTACTTCTGAGACTATATGAATTAACTTAGTGTCTTAGATTGATCACTACAGTTTCCAGCTACTATAATTCTCTCAGGTTACCCAGTATCATTGAATTTGGACTGCAATTATGATAAAACATTCAAGCAAGACTGTAGAATTCACACAACACAGCTCATACAGCTGTGGGAAACACTGCTTCCTGCTTGGTGAGCTTTGTTTCTGCTCAAGATTAGGGAATATAGACTCTGACTCTGGCCAGAATTTTCTTATGCTTTATTTTTTCCCCTGAGGATAAGGTCAAATTGTGATTTATGTGATTTTAGGGGTGGGAATTCTTTAAGAGCATTGTGTTTCGTTAGTGGAACTAACCATGGCTGAGCACCATCTTGCCAAAAAATATGTTCATTCCTTCACTTGGAAGGCTGACAGATTTGGAGTCTTCAGGGAGGTTTAACTTACAAAGTTTGGCCTAAGTGTAATACAACAAACTATGTCTTAGAAATTTTACTTTAGAATATATGAGAGTAGAACTCACTAAGCTACAGAAGGCAAAGATGACATATAGTTTGGTATCCCGTATTTTCAATTTATATAATATATGACAAATAGTAGATGTATGTGTGTGTTTACTTCTTAAAATATAAGTATGTATTTTTGATACTCCCCTGTATGTACCTACTTTTTTTCCTTTTTTTCCCCACAAGAGTAATTTTTAATTATAGACCAGGACCAAGTCAGGTTCCTGTCATCATTTGTGATTATTGAGCATATTATGCAAATTCAGGTGGACTTTTGTGGCAAAACAATATTGACCAAGTACAAAATCATTTTCCCAAAGTGAATTGATAATAGAAGAACCTTGCAATAAAACTTCTTGTATAAAGCCCTTTGATATTCACAAAGACTTCTAGATAACACAAAGATGCCTAATAACCACAAAAGGAAGGAAGCTATAATTCTTTTTTGACTGCTGCAACTGCTGCTACAGGGTCACTTGTCATTTTAATACCCAGTTGTATGGCATATAGTAGTTAACACATATATTGTTGTATCATTAAAAGATTAAGTTGCTTTAAAGGGAGAAATATGTTAAGATATACATGCTAACATACAATGTAGGGGGAAGCAATATAATGTCATGGAAAGAGTTTTGAAACTGAAGTCAGGGGATCTGGGTGTATGTTATGGCTCTGATCCTAACTGTACCAGCATGGTCAGCTCCTGTATCTTCTTGGAGCCTATTAATTTCCTTAAAATAAAAATAATATTTCCACTATCGGAGTCATTATGAAGAAAATATCTTTCAAACTTAAAGAGTTGTGAACATAACCATTTTTATCCCCTTTGAATTTCTTAATATTTTATATCTCTAGTGTTTTATGGGATTGCTGCCATTGTTAGAATGGTTTTACAATGATGAAATATTCATGCAGAAGCTCACTTCATCTCCTGCCTTTCATTGTTACCCAATATAATAGACAAAGAGGTCAAATTATCCTATGGATTTGCATGAGAAATGTCATTTGATCAAGAATAACTTAAGGACACAAGTAGTATTCAAGGAAGGCTAAGCGGTATTAAGAAACTAGAGCTGGATTTAGAATGAGAGAGTGTATTTGGAAGATAACTTCACTAATTGCTGACTTGGGGAAAATCATTTAATCTCTCTGAGATTCATTTAACCTCATCTGTAAAATGAGAGGGTTGGGCTAGATAATCTCTGAATTCTTTTCCAGCTTGAAATCTGTGATGCAGTGAATTTGATGAGACAAGCTAGGGTGATAATGATAGATATACATGCCTCCACAGGAAGCAGAAACACTACCTTAACCAATAATCTAGGAAAGATGTTTTCCAGACATGTATATTCAATTCAACTCTACAAATGTTATTAAGTGCCTATTACATTCAAGGCACAGAACATGCTAGGAATGGAGAATACCCAAACACAAATGAAATATTCCTTTCTTTCAAAGAGTTTATTTTTCAAAACTTAGGATCTCTCTCTCTCTCTCTCTCTCTCTCTCTCTCTCTCTCTCTCATCTATCTATCTCTTTTACACACACACACACACACACACACACACACAGATAAGCAAATACAATGTAATTTGAGGAGGAAAAAAGACATTAATGCATGGCCACAGGGATGGCTTCACAACAGAAGTGATATCAAGGTCTAGAAGGAAGATAAGGATTCTGAGAAGAGGAAAGAAGAAAATGTATTTTCCAGGCATGGGCAAAAGGTAGAACATCATATCAGGAGAACCACTAATAAGCCATTTTGACTGAAATGTAGTCTACATAAAAGGAAATAATTTGAAATCAATCTTAACAGGTAAATTTGAGATAGATTACAAAAAGTCTTAAATAACAGACTAAGATATTTGCATTTTATCCTAGACAAAATGGATATTTATTGTAGGATTTTGATCAGTGGAGGCATATGTACAAACCTGTGGCTTTAGAAAATTATTTTGGCAGCTATATGAATGATAGACTACCATGGAAACAGAAGGTAAACAAGGAAATATTTCAGAGGATTCTATAGCAGGTCAAGTGGGAAAGAATAAAGATCTGAAATTAGTGTGGTAACTTTGTGAGTGAAGAGGAGACCAATGAAACATCAGCAAGCATTTATTCCATACCTTATATGGGACCAGCACTGTGGTTAGAAAAACCAAACTAAATGGTTCATGCTCTCATATAACAAAGGTTATATATGGGGGATAAGGGAGTGGGAAGAGAAAAAATAAGTGAGCGTAGAACTAGGCCATGATAAGGATGATAATGTCTTTGATAGAAATAAAGACAATTGGAAGTGAGGAAGGTTTAGGGGAAGGTGTTACAGAGAATAGAAAGGCAGCAGAAAAATCAGAAGACTGTATGATCTAAAAAACAAGGGTGAAGAAAATGTCTAATAAAAATGGAGTGTTCTAGAGAGGGAAATGTCCAACCGCACAAGACTGAGAAAAGGACACTGGATTTTGCAGTCTAGAGGACATTTTTATTCCTGGAGCCTTGGAGAGAGCAGTTTCATTCAGATGGAAGAGTTGGTAGCCTAATTGTGAAGTTAAAAAGTGAATGTGACTCACAAAGAAGTGAAAGCAATAAGAACTGAATAATTTTTCTTCCTAGGAATTGTCATAGAAAGAGAAAATTCTGTATGTTCATGCATTTTTTTTAATGATAAGAGACCTGAAAATATATATAGTCACTAAAAGCAGAGCTAACGAAAAGGAAGAGGTTGAGAATGAGAAAGATGACCAGAATGATCCAGAGCAAGTCCCTAGATGAGAAGGGAGGGTAGGAGATCAGAGGCCCAAGAAGCGAAGTTGGTGTTGACAAGAGGGCTTATCTTATTTACCTGCCTAAACACCATGATCTAAAACAGAGAGGGGCATAATCTTGTTGCTCTCAACCACAAGCCTCTAATTATAATTCATTCTATTCATGAGGTTGGAAGCTCAAGTTGTAGATGCATTGCCTTTTATCTGGGATTACAATGGACATGGTTCACTTCTAATTTTGTGTAACTTAAAAGAGATTATATTTTTTAAAAAGTACACACACAAAGCAATCTGGGTTTCTATAATTATATTACTTGGAGGAGAATGGCTTGTCATTGCTTTGGAACTGAATATTCTGGAAAATCTAATAAGAAATACAAGACATGAAATGATGAAAACCCAGCCCAAAGTATGACATGTCACTCCTAGTTAGTGCATGGAAAGGTCCTATTTGCTTCAAAGTTCATAATGGTCATGGTCTCAGGAACTGATGTTAATCTAGAGATTTTCAAATATACTAAAAAGATTATATACCAAGGGGTCAGGGTCAGCAGAAACAAAATCCCACATGATTACAACAGTACTTGAACCTGGAGAGCAGATTATACTTGGGTTTAATATTTGACAAAAGGTCATAGCAAAGAACCAAGAGGCTGCTTATTGTCCTTTGATGGGAGAACAAGATGAATAGATCACAAGTTAAATGACAAAGGGTCAGTGTCAGCAGGAACAAAATGACAGATGATTCCAACTGGGGTTCTTTAACCTGGAATGCTTATTATGCTTGAGATTAACATCTGGCAAAGGGCCAGATGTTAACTGAAAAGTTGTCCTTTGAGGACAATATAAGATGAACTAGTAGGAGACACACAGGTACACACATTAAAGTGTGATTGATATGGATTTCCATCTTTGGGGGACACTTACAATGACTTTTTGTAAAGTTGGAATAGAGGACAGAGAACATTGGAATAGTTCCAGCATTGACAGGACAACCTCTGAATTGTTATAAATCCAAGCATAAAGTGAAGGGAGAAAGTAGTCAATCAACAAGGCTTTATTAAATAGCTACTATATGTCTTAACTCTGAGCATGCTGTTTGTCCTTCATTCTCATAGAGGACCATGATATTATGAAGGTGATGCCATGACATGCATTTGCACTTGCAAGAATTGAATTTAAGAGAGAGAGGGCTGTGCAAAATCACCAGCTTCCCATTCTCCTCCAGAGTCATTTGGTTCCAGTGGCCAAATACATATCAGGATGACTAGAGACAGCCCCAGACGCAGTGGAAGATTTGGCCTTTTAAAGCTAAGGCCTCTATCAGGACTCAATTTGACTGGGGCAACACCCATTCTGTGATGTAGGCTAGGTAAAAAAAATGAGGCAAAGAATGGCCTCTTTAACCTAGTACCCCCAAAAAAATCAAAATGGGAGGGGAAGGTCCTCAGAGTTTCTGACAGAAACAGAAACAACTCCTATTCACATTCACTCTGGGCCTGGGAACTATTGCTGGTGAATCAGTGAGAGCCGAAAAGACTTGGGTTTAAGGTATGATCATTAAGAAAAAAATGTAGTCTGTCAACCCCAAGATATCTTGCAACATTTCTAAGGATTTATCTGAGGACACAAAGAAAGAAAGAAGAAACAATCCCTATTTCTATGAGGAAACACAGTGTGTGTGTGTGTGTGTGTGTGTGTGTGTGTGTGTGTGTGTGTGTCTATAGGGCATTAGCATTTGGAGGGATTAGAAAACTCTTAATCGAAAAGCTGGTGCTTTGGTGGAAATCTGAAGAATTCTATGAGACACAAGTGAGGAAGGCATACATTCAGGACACAATGAAATAGACAATGCAAAAGCACAGGGACAGGAAAACCACGTTGAGTAACACAGGGAAAGCCAGTTTCGGGGCTATAGACCATGTAAGAAAGGGAGTAATAAATGACTAGGCTAGAAAGGTGAGTTGAGAGCAAAATGTGAAGAACTTCAAAAGTCAAACAAAGCTTCATATTTTTATCTTTGAATCTATAGAAAGTTACTGGAGTTTATTGAGTTTGGGAATAACACAGGTAGATTTGGGCATGAGAAAGTCACTTGGAATCTACATGAAAGAGGGATTAGAGTAAGAAAAGATTTGGGGAAGGAGACAAATTAGGAGCTTATTGTGATAGTCCAGTTGAGAGATAAGAATATGAATCAGAGTTGGGAAATGAGTGGAAAGGGTACACATTACAGAGAATGGATTTACAAATCTTGGCAAATAATTAGACATATGTGGTATGGGAGGGAGAGAAGGAATACCAAGATTTGAAATCTAGAAGGTTGGAAAAAAATGATGGTGTCTTCAATAGAAAAAAGGATATTTAGAAAGCAGGGAACAATTTAAAAAAAAGTTTATTTTCAATTTTCAACATTCATTTCCACAAGATTTTGAATTCCAAATTTACTCCCCATCTTTCCCCTCCTCCACACGATGATAGTGTGTACCCCAAGCACCACTTCCCTACTCTGCCCACTCTTATATCACCCCCTTCTTCTATTTCCCTTCCCTCTATTTTCCTGTAGGGCAAGATAGGTTTCTTCTTCTCATTGTCTTCTTCTCATTGTCTGTACAATTTATTTCCCAGTTGCATGTAAAACCAATTTTTAACATTAATTTTTAAACCTTTGTGTTCTACCTTCTCTCCCTTCCTCTCTCCCTTCCCACCTTCACTGAGAAAGTAAGCAATTCAATATAGGTCATATATGTGCAGCCATGCAGAACATTTCCATAACAATCATGTTGTGAAAGACTAACCACATTTCTCTCTATCCTGTCCTGCCAGACATTTTTTCCATTCTCTTCCTTGACCTGTCCCTCCACAAGAACATTTGCTTCTGATTATCCCTACCCCCAATCGGCCATTCCATTGTCTTCCCTCTCCTATCCCTTTCCCCCCTGCCGTCCTGCAAGGTAAGATATATTTCCATACCTAATTGAATGTGTGTTATTCTCTCCTTAAGGCAAATTCAAAGAGGCTAATTTATTATTTATTTATTAGCTTATTCCCTTTTACCCCTCTTCTCCTCCATTGTAAAAGCTCTTTTGTGCCTGTTTTATGTTGAGATGATTTATTACATTCTACCTCTCCCTTTCTCTGTCTCCCAGTATATTCCTCTTAACACTTAATTTTATTTTTAGGAATCCTCCCTTCATATTTAGCTTACCCTGTGTCCTGTGTATATATAACATATATAATATACATATGTAATATATATGCATATATTTTATACAATACACACACACACACACACACACACACACACACACACACACACATTTCCCCTAACTACACTAATACTGAGAAAGGCCTCATGAGTTATAAATATCATCTTTCCATGAAGGAATGTAAATAGTTTAACTTTAATGGTTCCCTTTTGGCTTATCTTTCCTTTTAAGTTCTTCATGTTTCACTTGACTCTTGTACTGGAAAGCCAAATTTTCTATTCAGCTCTAGTCTTTCCAATAAAAATGCTTGAAAGTCCTCTATATCATTGAAATTCCATTTTTTTTCCTGGAAGTATTATGCTCAATTATGCTGTGTGATTCTTGGTTTTAATTCTAGCTTCTTTGACCTCTGGAATGCTATATTCCAAGTGCTGTGATCCCTTAGTGTAGAAGTTGCTAAGTTCTGTGCTATCCTGCTTGTGTTTCTGCCATACTTAAATTGTCTATTTTTGGCTGCTTGTAATATTTTCTCCTTGACCTGGGAACTCTGGAATTTGACTACAACATTTCTAGGAATTTTCCTATTGGTATCTCTTTCAGGAGGTGATGAAGGGATTCTTCCCATTTCTATTTTACCATCTGGTTCTAGAATATCAGGGTAGTTTTCCTTGATAATTCCTTCAAAGATAATATCTAGGATGTTTTTTTCATTCTGGTTTTCAGGGACCAACAGTTTTTAAATTTTCTCTCCTAGATCTATTTTCTAGGTCAGTTGCTTTTTCAATGAGATATTTCATAGTCTTCTATTTTTTCATTCTTTTGATTTTGTTTTATAATATCTTGATTTTTCATAAGGTCATTAGCATCTTTTTGCTCCATCCTAATTTTTAAGAAATTATTTTCTTCAGTTAGCTTTTGGGCTTTTCCATTTGGCCAATTCTGCTTTTTACAGCTTTCTTCTCCTCATTGGTTTCTTGGACTCCTTTTGTATTCTGGGTTAGTCTATTTTGAAAGGTGATATGTTCTTCAGTATCTTTTGGGTCTCCTTTAGCAAGCTGTTGACTTGTTTTTCATGATTGTCTTGCATCACTCTCCTTTCTCTTCCTAATTTTTCCTCTGTTTCTCTTACTTGTTTTTCAAAATCCCTTGTGAGCTCTTTCATGACCTGAGACAATTTCATATTTTTTGGACACTTTGGATATAGGAGCCTTTGCCTTGCTATCTACCTCCGGTTATATGCTTTTATCTTCCTCATTTTAAGAAAATACTTTTTTACCAAGAAAGTAACCATTGAGAGTGTACAGTCCCAAGTTCAGCAGTTTTATGCAGTTGTGTTCAGAAATATCTCCAGGGTCATATAAGTTCTCAGTTCCTCCCAAGTGGTATACTCAAAGGAGAGGTGTCTATTCCTCTCCTGGCTTGCACTCTTGTCTGTGAGCTACAAGTACTCTTTTTTGCCCTAGAAGTATGAGTAAGATTCCCTCTTGCCAGCCACTGCTAGCTCTGCCACACCAACACTCATCCTCACCCTAGGACTGCCACCCAGGGCTGTGATTCTGATCAGCTGCTCAATTTCCCCAGTGTCTATAGGCTGAGAACTCCACAGGCAGCTCATTCCTCTCTCACCTAGGTAAGAGAGCTTTCCCACTGACCTGTCAAGCTGTCTTTGGCATTTGTGGATTGAGAAGATTGAAAACTGCTACAGCTGCCAGTGATTCAGTACCCTGAGACCTCTTTCAGTCTTGTCTTTGCTGGTGCAGCTCAGGCTGGGCTGTGCTCAGGTCTAACCCCAGTGTAATAGACTCTTCCTGTAGACCTTCCAGATTGTCTTGAGCTAGAAACCTCTTTCACTCTGTTATTTTGTGGTTTCCACTGTTCTAGAATTTGTACAGACTCATTTTTACAGATATTTTGAGTGGTAGTGGTGGGGAGACCTAAAAGCAACCTGAAGATAGACATGCCCAGACCGTATACCTTTGTGGTCACTGTAAGTTCTGGAGAGGTTGCAGGTTGGCAACTGAGAAGTCTAAACCAACACAAGCCAAGTCTGATGAGTCATTAAGACAGCAGCTAGGTGACAGTTGATATGGTCTCTTTTTTTGGCACCCCAACATTTCAAGATAGAATACCAATAGAAGGAGAGCATTCTGATTCATTGGAGGAGTGACCTTATATAGCATCATTAAAGTGGCTTCACCCATCAGTAGATGGATGCCTTGCTCAGAATAGCAAAATTTGGAAAGGTATTTCATGAATAATTTACAAAGGAATTAAAGGATTTACATGACATAATTTGGACATACCTTTTTGTCATGGGTGTTCTATTCAGATGAACTTCACTACCATTGTACTTTTAAATTTGATCCCACTCTCCTCAGGGAACTTGTGTATGACCAGATTCTGAGGAGATGTACTCATGAGTAAATTTCTTTCTTAAATCTAATGTGGTACAGTTGTTTAAGTGATAATGGGGAGCACATCAGTGGAAGTTTTTGAGTGATGCTACAAGAAACTACAGTCCTACAGGATTTCTCTGAGAATGCTGAAGGAAGCAGATATCTTCTGTGCTATCCAGGACCCTAAATCCATGAATTTCACTGTTTATTTTTTTTATTATTTTATTTATTTTCAGTGTTCTACAATCACTTCCATATAACTAGAATTTTTCCCTCCCTCTCTCCCCCTTCCCCATACCTCTCCCCTCCCTCCTTGAGACATCATACAATTTTATATAGATTCTACACATACATTTCTATTAAATACATTTTCACCTTAGTCATGTTGTATAGAAGAATTAAAATGAATGGGAGAAATCATAAAACAACACAAAACATAACACGAAAGAAAATGATCTGCTACATTCTGCGATTGAATTCCATAGTTCTTTCTCTAGATATGGAAGGCATTCCATTGGTAATTTTTTAAGTCCTTGCACTGCAATGAAGTTCTAAGTCTACCAGAAAAAATCTTGATGCACTGTGGGTGTTGCCGTGTACAAAGTTCTCCTGGTGCTCCTTTTCACTCAGCAACAGATCATATAAGTCTTTCCAGGCCTCTCTGAAGTCTTCCTGTTCATCCTTTATTATAGCAAAATAGTATCCATTATATTTATACATCACATCAATTAATGGGCATCCCCTTGATTTCCAGTTTTTGCCCACCACAAAGAGAGCTGCTATAAATACTATTGGACCCTTTCCCATTTTTGTGATCTCTTGGGGATACAGTCCTAGAAGCATTATTGCTGAGTCAAAGGGTATGCACATTTTTGTAGCCCTTTGGGAAAAGTTCCAAATTGCTCTCCAGAATGTTTGGATCAGCCCACAGCTGCACCAAAAGTGAAATTAGTGTTCCAACTCTCCTACATCTTTTTCAACATTTATCATCTTCCTGTTTTGTCATGTTAGCCAATCTGATAAGTATGATGTGGTATCTCAGAGTTGTTTTGATTTGCATCTCTCCAATCAACAGTGATTTAGAGATTTTTTTCATATGACTATAGATATCTTTAATTTCTTCCTCTGAAAACTGCTTGTTCATATCCTTTGACCATTTATCAACTGGGGAGTGTGAGTGCTTCATTATACCCTAGATGTGGAGGTCATATACTATATAGGATGATAGCTTAATGAGATAGTATCATCTAGTAAATTATTTCCTCCCTCCATGACCATTGATGGGGAAAAATCAGAATATAAGAAAGTAAGAAACAAGGAACCAATAGATAAAGAGAGATTGAAGATTATAGGATGTAATCTGCTAGAAATATAATATACATTAAAAAGTCATCTCAAGAGGGAATGAATGTTCACTTTTCAAGGGATAAGGAAATACCTTGTATAAAAATTGATGCATAAGTTATATCTGAATCAAAGAGAGGAAGTGATCTGTCCAAAGTCAAACTGTTAATAATTGACCCAGGCTTCTGGGTCCAAGTCCAGAACTGTTTCTACTACAAGCAATCTTAAGGCAAATTTATAGGATAATATGATTCTAAATTTACTACTGGAAGGGGCATGGAAGATAATATAACAAATTTCAAGATGAGCAATACCTTTGAGTCAGTCCCTCTTCTTTAGAAACTTGGCTGGAACATCATTCTTCCATTCTTTTTATTTTAGGGATGAGGAGATTGAGAACTAAAAAAACTAAAAAAAGGTAAAATTAACTCATCCAAGGTCACACAGCTAATAATGTGAACAGCCAAGACACAAAATGAGATGATCTGACTTAAAATCTGGAAGTCTTTCCTCTTCAGAATTTGAAATAATTCATAGTAAAATCTCCGTAATCAAAACTGAAAGATCAGAGTAGCTCCCACATGACCCATGGCATCCATTATTGAGCAGGTCATAATCAGAGCTTAAAGGTTCATATACAATCTACACAGACATAGGGACATGGGCATATGAAGGGAATTAGCATAGTGCCCAGACAATCCCACATAAGAAGACGTCATTTTGCAGATCTTGAAGGTCTTTTTTAATTCAATATTTCTATGACTGCTTCATGTTTCAATGGTTATTAATTCTAACTTTATTGCCTTTTTCAGGGATATAGAGGTAATAGTAGTAAAGCCTGCAATTATGAATTAGGTCTGCTTTCTTTCAAGGAATTATTCTTTTTGAGGCAATTAAGTGGTGGATTGAGCATGAAATCAGGAAGACTTGAATTCAAATGAAGGCTCGGACACTTCTTTCCTGACTTTCTGACTATCTCAGATTGTTCATCTGTAAAATAGAGACAATAATGGTATTGGGCTATTAGGATTATTGTGAGAAAAAAAGAGATATTTGTGAACCATTTTGAGAAACTTAAATAATATATATTATTAAATAATATAATCCTAAAATAATGCTAATACTACTATTTTTATTATTATTAATTATTTTGAAGATATAATATCCAGAATAAGAGAGGTAACAGTCCTGTTATAGCCTCTCTTTTAATCTAATCATATCTGGTATACTATGACCAATTTTTGGATTCATATTTTATGAAAGATCTGGAAAATATTAATATTAATTACAAAGTAAAAATTAACTTTATAAAAAAGACCTAGAGGAAAAAAATGTACGTCTAGAGAGATGATAAAGAAACTGCTATAATGTCAATTGAAGAAGAAAAGACTTATGAAAGACTGGAGAGATATCTTAAAGCATTTTGGAAGACTAATTTACAGAAAAGAGGTTACAGTTGTTTCTGAGACTGTCATTGTGAGCAACAGGTGAAAGTTACAGAGAAACCAAACCCAAGGCAACCAAGAATTAAAGGGAAGCAGAAATCTGGGAAAGAATTTTTGCAACTAGTGTCTGTGATAAAGGCTTCATTTCTAAAACATATAGGAAATGGAGTCAAATGTACAAGAATACAAGTCATTCCCCAACTGATAAATGGTCAAAGGACATGAATGGGATATTTCTTTAGAGGAAGAAATTAAAGTTACTTATAGTCATATGAAAAAATGCTCTAAATCACTATTGATTAGAGAGATGCAAATCAAAACAACTCTGAGATACCACATCACACCTATCAGATTGCTAACATGACAAAACAGGAAGATGATAAATGTTGGAGAACATGTAGGAGAGTTGGAACACTAACTCATTGTTGGTGGAGCTGTGATCCAACCATTCTGGAGATCAATTTGGAACTATTCCTAAAGGGCTACAAAAATGTGCATACCTTTTGACCCAGCCATATCACTTCTAGGACTATATCCCCAAGAGATCAGAAAAATGGGAAAGGGTCCCACATATACAATAGTATTTATAGCAGCTCTCTTTGTGGTGGCCAAAAACTGGAAATCAAGGGGATGCCCATCAATTGAGGAATGGCTGAATAAATTGTGTTGTGTGAATGTAATGGATACTATTTTGCTATAAGAAATGAAGAATAGGAAGACTTCAGAGAGGCCTGGAAAGACTTAATGATCTGATGCTGAATGAAAGGAGCATAACCAGGAGGACTTTGTAACAGCAACAACCACAGTGTGTAAGAATTTTTTTTTGGTAGACTTAGAACTTCATTGCAATGCAAGGACTTAAACAATTCCCAATGACCTTTTAAGGCAAAATGCTTTTCCGCAACATTCAGAGAAAGAATTCAATCACAGAATGTAGCAGAGTATTTTCTTTTGTATTATGTTTTGTTTTGTTTTATGATTTCTCCCATTCATTTTAATTCTTCTATGTAACATGACTAAGGTTAAAATGTATTTAACAGGAATGTATGTGTAGAACCTATATAAAATTGTATGCTGTCTCAAGGAGGGAGTGGGAAATAGTTGGGAAAGAGGAGGAGGGAGGGAAAAAATCTAACTTTATATGGAAGTGATTGTAGAACACTGAGAACAAATAAAATAAAAAAAAAGAAAGTCACAGAGAGGTAAATTTCTGTTTGATATAGGGAGAAAAACATTCTAACAAGTAAGTCTGTCCAAAAGTAGAAATGAGCTTCCTAAGGTTGTAATAAGTTTGCCATTATTGAAAGTTATGAATTAGAGGTCAAATCACTTTTGTGTGTATTTAATGGAGGAGATTCTTGCTCAGTTATACGTTGGAAATAATGTTCTCTCTAGTTTCTCCCAATTCTATTACTCTGTGAAAATGGTCCATAAAATAGGAACTATACCTGTGATTTCACAAAGATATAGCAAGAATATAAAGTCCAAAAATTTCTTAGTACATTTTTATAAGCATTCTGTCCTTGTCCCCATGAAAAAAATGAGTTCAAATGTCATGTGTTTTCTGGACAACATTCACCCTTTAGGTTTCTTTTCAACAGCAACATAACTCTGTGTGACTTATTGTCTCAGGTACTGCCAGGATATGTTATTCAGGTTATTCTAAAAGGCATCAAAATTGGGATGAGTCTAATAGTTCATTCCTCAGGACTTATTGACAGGCAATGAAAATTAGCATGCATTCTAATCCCAGACATCTGTTAACTGACCATTCTTACACTTCCAAATTAACAAAATCATTGATGTCTTCAATATTCCTTCAGCTAGTGAGAGAAGATTGTGGATATTATTGTTCAATCATATCCAGTTCTTTGTGACTTCATCTGGTGTTTTCTTGGCAAAGATACTGGAATGGTTTGCCATTCTCTTCTCCAGCTTATTTGCCCAGGATCACATAGTTAGAACCATCTAAGGTCAGATTTGCACTCCTAATTTTTCACAACTCCAGGACAGTGCTCAATCCACTCCCACCTAGCTGCAACACACCCCTCCCCCAAAAAAAGAGATGGAGGTTCCTATTACTAGGCCATATATCAGCTTCAGGTGGAGATGCCTTAAGGCCCTTCTATTTAATAACATTTTCTCTCCTTAGAAGACAGCCATGGCAGTGAAGTACCAGACCAAAAACAAGATCTTACCTTTTGTGGTTTATACATTTTGAATGCACCATAGTTCTGTCTGTGTAATCAATCAACAGTATAACTTGTCTTCACCTGTTTTAGCAGATTGGAACCATTTATAGAATATTTGTAAATGTTTCAAATCAGAAGCAGGCAATTCCATTACAAATGATCCTGTCTTTACAGAAGCAGGCTCCCCAAACCTTTCTATATACACAATTGCCTCAGAAAAGCATGCTCCCTTTTGCACTTCCATATATGCATCGTTTAAGAATGTAACTTTCAAAAACAAAGTGTAACTTAAAAATATATATATATAAAATATATAAAATAATATATATTTATATAAAATATATATATCCCAATTAGTTCCCTCTTCCAACACATACACTTGTATGGCTCTCCCTTTGTCTTTATACTAGAATTATATTTAATTGTGTCTTTAGAATAAAATGATTGAGAACTTTACATTTTCCTGGGTTGCCTTCCTGTTGGAAATTTCATTCTGAGTGACCTACCTATGTTTTCTCTAAATCCTGTGAAATATTATTGAACTGAATTTACATTGCTCTCCAAAAATCTCAGGGTCATATTAGATTATTTCTGAGTTTCCAGTCCTCCTAAGACTTTCCTCTCAAATTCTAAGTTTGGATAATCATTCGTCCAAAAGGTTCCCATAATTTCTAGTTCAGTAGTCCCTCCTTGTTGGTCTGATTCAGGTAGAGGATAATACATATTTTTCCCCATCTTCTGAAGAACTAATAATCATTAAGGCAAGCTAAGAAAATATTAACTCTATTTTTGGCAAGGAGAGCTAAAAATATATAGGGATAAATTAGGTCTCCAATAAGTACCATAAAATTCCTCCACACCACATTGCATCCTGGGCCATCTCCAGGGATCCTGATGAATATCAGACCACTGGACCCAGATGACTCAAGAGAAGAAAGAGGTTGGTGACCTTGCACGGTCGTCCCTCACTCAAATTAAAGTCAACTGGAAGTCATATCATCATCTTGATGTCATGGTCCTCTTTGAGAATGAAGGACAAACACAACAATCAAAATTGCCATTTGTTTCCTGAACTATTCAACAATTTCCTCTTTCTGTCTAGGTAGTCTATAGTATATTCTGAGAAACATTACACTTCTCATACTGCCTTCAGTGGTCTTTGTTGAAATGGTCTTCACTTTGTTTTCTTCCAAAAGTTCTCCAATTTTTTGACATGAATGTATCTTATTATATAATGCTATGTCAGCTATCCTACCTTTTTGTGATCTATCATTTTCTTGGAATTAATGTATAATGTTCTACCAATTGGTCTCATCCATTAAGACTCAATAATACTTCGAAGTCAAATTTGCCTCCCTATTCTTTTTTTTCTTATGAATATTTAATACATTTTTTAATATACAAAGTAAGCCATGGGTTTTACTTCAGGCTCCTTTCTTAGAGTTTTGTCTTCCATAAGTTCTCCAATAAATCCAAGGTAATTTTTCTTCCTACATTTTAGCTATTCTATATGGCATGCAACTTACATGTATTAAATGGCTAATATTCTCTCATATCCCACTTAACATCTAGACAGTAAGATAGCAATGAATTCTACTTGCTTATTTTTAATTTTTTTAATTTATGGAATAAAACAAGCATTTCTATAACAGCATAATAAAAACATGATTGCATATGAAAGTACAAATTTTTAAAAATATTACTTGCTTTCCTTTTAAATGTATGATAGTTATCATATAAATCTTTCTTTTCTCTCTCACCCCAGAGATGGCTACCATTAGACACAAATATGCATGTGTAAATACAATATATATATATATATATATATATACATATATATTATATATACACATATATCATTCTATGCAGCTATTCATTAGCTCTTTTTCTGGATACAGATAGTATCTTCCTTCATACATCCTTTGTAGTCAGTTTGGGTATTTATAATAGCCAAAACAACTTTGTCACTCAAAATTATTCTTCTAGCATTATTGCCGCTACTGTATACAACAATCTCTTGTTTCTGTTCATTTCACTCTTCATTATTTCATGCAAGTCTATCCATGTTTTTCTAAGATCATCAAATTTATCATTTGTTATAGCACAGTAGTATTTAATCAAAATCATATACCACAACTTATTCAGTCATTCCTCAATTAATGAGAATTCCAACAATTTCCATTTCTTTGCCATGTTGTTTCATTTAAATGTTTATTTGAAACGACATCCCTATACCTTGGAGGATAAACATATGAACCTTCTTTTTCAGGAAAAGCATCATATTTTTTTCTCAGCTATAAATAATTGATATTAATTCTCTTTGCCCTTTTTCTTTTATATCACCTTCTGCCATCTTCCAATCTCAAATTATGATTCTTCTCTGAGTCAACAGTTTATTTTTCTCTTTTTTCTCATAAAAGTATTTCTTTTTTATATAAAAGAAAACTTAATTCTCTTGGGTAATCAAAAATGAAGAGGCATTCTTCATACTGCTTTTTATTTACTCCTAACAGGGAAGGTAATTTACATTTTGAGCATAGATGGTAACTACTTGTCTAATGTAAAAAGGCAAAAATTCACATAATCCTCTGTGGTCATTACAAAATTCATGTTGTTCTTTGAAATTTTGGAAACAAACTTCTTTGTCATTTGTCTAATTGGCTAGTGTCTCTTGTGGATGATTTCCTTTAAAAAATATGTGAAGGTCATTCCCTTTTTCTTTTTAACACTCTTGAACTTCACTATCACCTTACTGGACATAGCCAGGTTCTGTCTCCTCATTTCCCTTTATCCCAAGACCTTTATTCCTCCTTCAGTTTAAGTTTTCTCCTTCATTTCAAGTTTTTCTTTTTGGTCCAGCTAAGTTCCTCATTTGAATTTATCTCTTTCTTCTTTTTTTTCCTTCTCTTCCCATCCTCCTTTTTTCCTATCTCTTTCTCCTGCTTTTTCTCCTCTTCTTCCTCCTCCCCCTTTCATTTTTCTTTTTTCTTCGTTCCATTTCTCCTTTCTCTCTCATTTTTTCTTTCTCCTTCTCAAGTCCTTTTCCATGTGTCCTTATTTTCATTCCTCTTATCTTCCTCTGTATTTCCCATCTCACAATTTTAATCACTGGCCTTTAATTTCAAAGCCCTACAAATCTATAAAGAACAAAGCAAAACAAAATTTTGTTGTTCTTTAGTTCAACAAGTTTCAACTCAACCTTCTTCTACTCAACTTGTAAGTAGAAAGAATTTATTCAGTCTTTCTGTGCATTCTTCTTCATGCTTCTCAATTAATTTTCTTTTACATATAAATGTGTCTGTGTGACAATTTTGCTCAAAATCTATAGTGATTCTATGCTGCATAGAGTATCGTTAAAATTCCCAAGTCTGGCATTCAATGCGTTCCATAACTCAGTACCACCCTACCTTATACATTTTCAACATATTTAAATATTATATCCTGTATGCTTTATCCAGTGCATCTTTGCTTAAGCTGTTCTCAGTTGCTGAATTGTCCTCCCTCCACTACCTTATTTGCTGAATTGCTCTGATGACCCAAAAATATATTATCTGTATCATAAACCTACCCAAATCCTAACCATTGGCAATATGGTTATTTTTATTAGTTTCTGTTACCATTAGTAACATCAATACTTATCTGAATAATATTGTATTTTTATATCATGTTTTTGAGGTTTAAAAAGTGTTTCTATCTTGATCGTACTATGAGATAGGTAATGTCAGTTTTATATCACTATTTTTCAATTGAAAAAGTGGGAGGTCCAGGCAGGGAAGTGCCTTAATTACAGTAAAACAGGTAACAACAAAGTATGCTGTTCTGTACTTCTCTAGGTAATTTTTTCAGGTAATGATGCATATTCTAGTTATCGAGTTATTGTAGTTATCTCGAGATAGAACTTATTTTTTCCACTAAATTAGTTTCCACTAAAACTAATGACCATAAATCCAGAAGCAATATTTTATCTAAAATACATGGCTTTATAAATACCTACCAGAGTTCCCTGCACATGAATGGTGCATAATATATGTTTTCTGAATTAAATTGAATTTGGTTCTAGAACACAAAGGAAAGATTTGGGGCTATCCTACTTTTTTTTTAATATGTCATGCTATTTGTTGGCTTTTTTCACTCCCACTCCTTGAGAATAATTACAAGCTTGAAAAAAATTAGCTTCAGTTTTTCTCAAAATTGAGGAAAAAGAGGTCAAAAAGGATATGTCAAATAAATTACGGAAGGTTATTATGGAGTAATAGGAAAGAATGTGGTGAACTAAAGCGGAGAGACTGTAAGCTTGGCTGAAACTTAACCTTTCCTCGTATAAGAAAACAATTTGACCTTTCACAATTGTCTTAAACAGGAAAATCAACCATATAAGCTTATGTCATCTACACTGAAGCTCTAAAATCAATACAGTGCACTCATTCATATCCCACCACACCCTAGTACTGAAGGTTTTGTCATGCAATTGGGTAAGCTTATTAGTTGTTATAATTTAGAAATAATTCATCCCAGAATGGGACCCAATAAAGACTGATATCTCCATCCACCCCAAAATAAAATGCAAAATTCACAAATAATCTCAGGAACTGGAGGGGAAGAGAAGAAGTAAAGCTATATATGTAACACCTTCTGCTTTCTCCTAATGTGTTGAAAGATTTATTGACCTGCTAATAAACCTAGGTCTTAGCTCTGATTTATTGCCTGCTTCAGATGGAAAAATATTATGTGTAATAATATTCACTTCATAATAGAACATCACTTTAACAATCCAATGTGGATATCTCCAAGGTTGTATTATTTCTTAAGAATTTATCTGTAAATGTATTTGTAATTGGCTTCTTTGCCAAGTCCACAGGAAATAGTGCCTCAGACAACTTGGGAAAGAAATCTGACCTGCTGGTTAAAAGATTTATCCAGAATTTCTTAAGTTTTTTTGGATGAAAGGAGGCTTGTTAGAAGACAGAGATTCCAGGAAAACTTTAGGGACAAACTGAATACACTAAGGTGCTATTTAAGGGGAGGCTACCAGAGTTGATATTGGGATGTGGATCAGTTTGATGACCAGAAATGAAACAAGAGGACGACCCAACAACGTGTATCTAGGTGAAGTGAGGAGTCTCAGATTAACTAAAAATGTTTTTATTTTCTATGCATTTGGGTAGAAGCATAATCTTCCCTAGTCAATAAAGTGTCTTTTAATTTCCTATTTTATCTCTTGCCCTCTTTGGAGGTTAGATAAGCCATACAAGTCATTGAAAAGAGATTTCTGTTTCTTTACTTATTTTACTTTCTACTTATTCCTAATTGGTTAATTTTCTTTTATAGCTTTACAAACTCTAAAGAAAATATCAAATTTGCACTAATTAAAACTGAATATACAAAATAAGGCAGAAACATCACACAAGTTAAAAGTCTTATGGAATAATATGGGTGAATTAAGCACTGATAGCCATTATTTACCCTTCACTACTCTACCCTGCCCTATAAGCCAGAATAGCCATTATATATACTCAGAGGCAATAATGACTCAGAACATAGCTAAAATAGTCAAGATATGGTTCACCAAAGGCACTGACTCCGACAACAACTATATACTAATACTGCCTAAGAGGTGGAAAATACTGATTCTGCCAATCTATAACAAAGAACAAGAATTGCAACTGTTAGGGAATCAGGGCAGAAAATATGACATCATAGAAAAACCTAGAGGTTAATAGTCTCCTATAGTCATATAAGGGGCACTAGAAACCAATTCTATCCTGAGATTTCCCACTGAATAAGCAACGAATCAGTCTCACTCCACACCCCAACCCCAACACACACAATTTTAGGAGGCCAAGGACATTTAACCTGAGGGCTTTTTATAAAATAAAAGGTACTCAGCTTATCAATGAGAGAAGAATTAGAATATGAATGAAGGAAGACAAAGAAAAGCAATCAAAAAGGCCCCAAATCCAGAATAGTCAAATTATAAATCTTGCTCCCAAGCAGTTAAACAAGGATCCTCATGAAGACATGTATATGGACTTTAAAATTGGGTCCTTAAGATGTTTTGAATGTATTATATTCTGATTGTCCATGAATTGAAAAATTAAAATAAAAGTTGTCGAAAAGTGGTACCAAGAAGGAAGATTGACCAGAAATCAAATGTTTCCAAGTAAAACTAATTAAAACAAATATTAACCAGACAAATTAGAACCTTATGGATATTCTCTCAAAATAGTAGGAGAGAGAAAAAGAAAGGGAGAGAAACTAACCTGTGAGAAAGGATACATAAATATAATTTAATGATAAACATTCCATTAAAAATACAAAAAAGATTATCATCCTCTAGTAAATAATAAAATTCCTGAGAACTTTTGAGTATATACATTTTAAAAAATTGACCAACCAAATCCATATTTTACTATAGAGAAAATCCACATACTTGTACCTCTGATACAAATAGGGAAAATACATACATATTTTTAATACCCAAAACAAGCATAAACAAAAAAAACACATTTATTTTGTATGCAGCTGGGAGCAACATCCTTAATCTATGAAGGAAACACAATTCAAATAACCTAGAATTACTTTGAGGTAATCCAAAGTACTCTGAAGGCACAATCAAACAAGGAAATAATGAAATATTTTTATTCCCAAAAGCAAAGTAGTACAATCGATAACCAAAATAATAAATTCTGAATAAGTTGAATGTATTCAGTGAAAACATATATAGATCTTTAGCAATCAAAAAATGAAGTATTCATGCAAAATTTTAAAAAGCTAAACAATATGTTCAATTTGCAAAAATTCTGAAAAAAAATAGAAGTTAAATAAAAACAATTATCAAGGACAGACTAAACAATGAAAAACTTATTTTTTATTTCTATAGTTTCATTGTTACAATAATAAATTTTATTCAAATTTTATTGAAAGAACAAAAAGAGATCATCAAGGGAGGAAAGGAATATAAAAATCTGTAGATATATAATCTTAATGAGTCAAGAAAAGGGAAGGAGGAAGTTACTTAATATGTAGCCTATATCTTATATTTCACTAAACATAAATCAATATATTTTGGAATAGGAAAAACACGATGAAGTCATGTAAAGTGATTAAAAAGCCAGAAAGGACAGAAGAGAATTGAAGTTATATCCCATCCAGTTTGTAGGTGAGTAGAGAAGGAGAAGTAAAGTCTTTTGCTTCTCAAAAAATGTTGGGTACCATAAGCAATTAGAATAAGAGATGTGGGAAAAATGGAGAAGAAATCCAAGATTGTAAAGAATTAAAGTTCACTCTAGAAGGGGAAAGGAAAAAACCCATTAAAGAATGTTTAACATTGGGAGAGAGGGAAGAAATCCATATATTCAGGAACACAATTAGTTACATTTGGGGAAAATGGGCACAACAGAAGACCATTCTGTAAGAGCTATGATTCCTAGGACTTTATCTTATCCTAGAAGATGTTATGTAGACTTTCTTGGAGGGTGGACAATCTAAAGGGTGTTAGGACTCATATGGATGAAGACCTAGATAAACTTAGAGTGAATATGATAAGGAATAAAGGGGATATAGAGTGATTTTTCACCATATCTTATTGCTTCCTTATTAACTGGCATTTCATGTAGTTCCAACAGAAAGACCAACCAAAAATAAAGCCAAGATTCTCTTCCCTCTTTAAAATATTATAGTAATATCTAAAGTATCTTGGGGAAGATCTATTGAAACTATGGTTTTTATGTTTCTAGAGTATTAGACTATTGTCTAATTGTGTGGACTCTCTGTCCTGGTCTCTCCCAACCCTCTTCTCTCCTGATTCTTTGCTTACCTATCTGATGTCCTTCTCAGTCTCCTTTGTGAACCATCATCCTTTCCTAAAACTTATGTGAGGGCACACCCCATTTTTCTGTCGTGGCCCTCTTTACACTATATACTCTCTGGATGAGAACTCTTATGGACCTACTTAATACCTCTGTGTAGAGAACACAGATTTATATTGTGAGGAGCCATATTTCTTCTGATCTCTTGTCCTACATCAATAATTAACTATTGAACTTCTTAAGTGGATATCTCGTGGTTATATTAGCTCAATATATCTAAAACAGAACCATCTTTCAATTTAAAATAAAATTCTCCTCTCTTCTTAACGTCCCTATTGCCTTTGAGAGCATTATTGTACTTCTACTCAAGCTTTTGAATTTTGAATCATCCTTCACTCTTCTATTTCCATTATTTCTCACATACAATCAGTTAATAAAGCTTATTGTTACAGGGCAGTTTGGTGGCAAAAACTGTGCACATGAGGTAAGGTTTGAATTCTGTCTCAGACACTTACTAGGTGTGCAATCCTGGACAAGTAATTTAATCACTCTTGGACTTAATTACTTTATTTTTAAAATAAAGACAATAATGATACTTAACTTGCAAAAATATTCTATAGGCCAAATGTAATAGTATATGTAAAGCACTTTGTAGCCCTTAAGTACTATATATGGTGGTATTTTTCTACCTCTACATATGTGTATATAATACATGTATATGTTATACTGCATATTGATTTTGTCTCCTCTCCACTCATGCTACAGTCACTCTAGTATAGGCCATCATCACTTGTGATTCTTAAGAATATTATATGAAATAATATTGTATAAATAAAAACCCCAGAAAATCAATTATTTTACTCCACCAACCAAAATAGAACTCCAAGGAAAACAGAAACACCAAAAAAAAAAAAACTAAACAAACTAAATTCTGAAAATCAAATAAGAGATTAATAATGTTGAATGGAAAAAAAAATTAATTGACAAAGTTAAAAGCTATTTTTAAACTATTAAAAGAGTTAAGCCATTTGATCAGTTGATCTTTTAAAATGAGGGGGAATGTTGGCAAATGACCATTTATCTAAAATGAAAAGTGCTAATTTACAACATGGAAGAAATTGTTTTTAAAATTACAAAATTATCTCATCCAATTATATTCTAATAAAACTACCAATCTAAATAAAAATGTATGATTATTTATAAATATAAAATGCATAGTTTGACTAGGAAAAGAAATAGAGATCATAAGTAATCCAATCTCAGAAAAAAAAAATGAGCAATCCATGAAGAGATAACAAAAGGGGTGGGGTGTGTGGGGAACAAAGCCAGATGGATGTTTGAATGAATTGTAAGCTCCTTTAAATAAATAGGAAAAGAAATGGTCTTCCCAATTTCTTCTCTGATATAAATAAACCAGGGAGAGTAAAGTCAGAGAAAGAGTATAATAGACCAAAATCCCCAATGAATGTCAAGGTGAAAACTATAGATAAAATACAGAATGGAGACTATAGCAACATATCATAAAGATTTTATACTATGATCTCATTGAATTTGTAACACTAGTGAGAGCCAAGAGAAAACAAGCATTTAACTATACGATTATATCAATAGATGCAGAAAAAAAAGATATGAAGAACAATTTATTCATTCATTCATTTCTGTAAAAAAAATTTAAAGAAATCATAGGGAATAAATAGATTTTTCTTTGACATGAAGTATATTGTCTAAGTAAAACCAAGAGCCAAAGTTTAATGGGGATCAACTAAAGGATTTTTTTCTGCTAAGATCAGGTATAAAGCAAAGAAGCTCATGATAATCATTAATATCCAGTCCTAGAAATGCTAGCTATAGCCACAAGACATGAAAGAGAATCTCAGTCAATAAGTATAAATACAGAAAAAAATTTTACTTTTTGCAAATGATATGATGCTTCATTATCAGAATACTAAAGACTCAAACAAAATGTTATTTGAAACAGTGAACAACTTCAGCAAAATTATCAGATTAGAAAATAGATGCACATAAACCCTTAGCATTTCTGCATATTCCCTACAAATTCTAGTAGGAGGAGAAAGAGAAACTCAATTTAAAATAGTTACGAAATGTATAAAGTGCTTAGGAGTCTACTTGATAAGACATACAGAGAAACCATAGGAATACAACCTCAAAACCCTCTACATACAAATAAAGACGATTCTAAATAATTGGAGTAAGATTCATTTTTCATGGGTAAGCTGAGCTCACATACTGAAAATGACAGGATGACCCAAATTCATTTTTGAATTTGAATATTCAGTGTCATAACTATCGAACTTAAAAAAGAATACAAAGCTAGAAAAACATAACACAATTCATCTGGTGGGTCAAAATATAAAGAAAACAAAAGAAAATAATGGGGAAAGGGGAAAGGTTTGAAGGAAAGGGGCATAGCAATATCAGATCTCAAAATACACTACAGTATCAAAACAGTTTGATAAAGGTGAACAAGTAGGGAGGTTGATTAATAACAGTCATGGTAATTTTAATAATATTTGGCAGGTGTTACTTTTGAGAAATGTCTTACAAAGTCTCACAGCTAGTAATTTTGGGGGATTGAATTTGAACTTAAGTCTTTCTGGCTCCCAGTCTAGTGCTGCAACATAGCTACCTCAGTGTAAGAAAGAAGGTATGCAGTTTACAGAATCAGCCAAGTAGTGTAGTGTTTTACAAACCCAAATATCCTAGCTACTAAGGGAAGGATTTACTATTAGACAAAAATTCTTGGAAACACTGGAAAATCATCTGGAACAAAGGAGATATAAGCTAACATTTCATAATAAATACCAAGATAAGCTCCAGAAGGCAAGCATAAAGAATAATATAAAAACAAATAATAGAAGCAAATGTGAATATCTGCTAGATCAATAGTTAGGGCAACAGTTTCTGAACAAATAAAAGATATAAATGACTAGAAAGCAAAAAGAAAAATTTTGTTCATGTGAAATTTCAAAGTCCTTAAAACCAATGCAGCTAAAATTAGTAGAGAAGCTAGCTGTATATATGTTTATATTCATTCTGACCAAGCTGGATTTATGTTCCATGGATGATAAGATAGATCTATATTGGAAAAATAATCAAGAAAATCAAAATAAAAGGGAAACAATATAAATCAAATTGTTATAGCAGTAGTTTAGTAACAGGGACTACTACACAAATAGGCACAGGATAAAAAGCCTTGGATAAACAGCAATAATTAATTCTAAACACTCTAAAAACATATGAAGACAAGGTTTGTGAAAGAAAGAAGGAAGGAAGGAAGGAAAGAAGGAAAGAAAAAAGGAAGGAAGGAAAGAAAGAAAGAAAAAGAAGGAAGGAAGGAAGGAAAATGGAAAGAGAGAGACAGAAAAAGAACTAGAACAAATATATTTGTTCAAGCAAAATATGTTTATCCATTGGACATATTCAACACTGTCAGGGGGTCAATAGCATGACTCACCCAGTTGTCAGAACTTAAAGACAATTAATAGTTTGTTTGAAGTTCTCAGGGTTTTCAAAATTGTTTTGGCTTTACAGTTTTATTGATATTATTTAAATTGTTCTTCTGCCACTACTCATTTCTCTGCAAGTTATTTTAAATAGTTTTCATCAATTTTTATAAGATAATACTATTCTATTACATTCATTTTCCATATTTTGTTCATTCTTGAATGAACAGTTTTCGGTTTGATGCTACAAAAAGTAGTTGTTTTTGGTTTTGCTTTCTTCTTTTTCCTCTTCTTCTTCCTCCTTCTCCTTATATTTCTCCTCCTCCTCTTATTTTTTTTTCTACGTATAGTATCTTTTCCTGTCTTTGATGTCTTTTGGTATAGATGCAGTAGTCACAACCATGGGTCGAAAGGTATGTACAGTTTAGTAACTTTTATATTGAAATTTTTGATTGTTGTTGTTCAGTCATTTTTGACTTTTTGAGACTCCATTTGGGGGTTTCTTGGCAAAGATACTGGAGTGGTTTGCCATTTAACTCCTTCAACTCATTTTACAGATGAGGAAACTGAGGCAAACAGAATCTCCAGGATTAGAGAGCTAATAAGTGTCAGAGGCCAGATTTGAACTCAGGAAGATTTCTTCCCTTTATAAGGCCCTGCACTCTATCTACTGAGCCACCTAACTGCCTCTTATACTAATATTACATAATATTGTGCCATGAGATGATAAAATAGACACTTTTAAGAGAAACTGGGAATATCTCTAGTAACTAATACTGAGTGAAGTGAAAAAAATAGGGAAATAATTTCTATAGAGACATCATAAAAGAAAAGAACTGAATGACTTCAGACCTCTAACCAATATAATAACAAACCACAAATCCAGAAGAAACCACAAGAAATGTAATAATAAACAAGTCTATGATCTTGAAACATGTCACTTATCTCCAGCTACAAGGGTGATGGCTTTAAAATGCATAACAAAATATAACCGTGACTATTACTCGAAGGCCAGAAATGTTATATTTTACCCCTGCCTCAAGATTCTCCAGCACTCTTATGGGGGTATATACTCTCTATAAATAGTTAGGCTCTCCACAAATAGCTCCAGCCCCCACTAATGCTGTTCCCTCCATTGTAAGGGGAGAGTTAACACTGATTATTTTTACAAAGGAATATTTACTTCAAAAATATGTTCACAAACATACCAACTCCCCCAACATGTGGGGCTGAATACCCCCCTCCCCCTACCTCCACAGTTTCTGGGAAAGGGAGGGGACTGTGCTCACACCTTAGTTCAGTTTTTATATAGCTCAGTCCCAGATCCAAACTCCCTTGAGCTTTAGTCCAAGCATTCCAGCTTCCTAGAGCTTCTCTCATAGACTGACTGGCTGCAACATCCCTTCTGGAATCCTGCTTCTAATATCACTATGACTCAAACTCCCAAGTCCTTTGGGGACCATCAGCCCTCCAAAATTAAAAAGAGCAAAGTGAAACAGAAACAGACACCCTTAGACCAATTTCTTACTAGTATAAAGAGGGAAAAAGAAAAGGAAGCCCTTCCACTCTTACCAGTTCAATCCATGCTACCCACATTGTTTGGTAAACTGATTCTCAACCTCTGAGAGCATTAGGAAAGTACTAGGAAGAAAGAACACATGTAGAAAAGAGAGTAACTATTTATCTTAGTCTGGTCAGTTTTTAAAGATGCAAACTTTTCTGACTTGTTCTAAGCAGCCAATAAAAGGAGAACACTTGTTATGTGGTAGAGGAGCTCAGCGAACCAGAATATCTCCCTATTTGTCAATTTGGACAGGTGGGAAAGCCTCATTATTTATGTAACAGCATTACCTTGAAAACAAATTGCACTTAGATATACATCATTAGTGGAAAAACATCAAGAAATTATAGTATAACAGAGCAAAAAAGTATACTTTTCCTTTTTAATCTCTTCGGGGTTATATCCCTAATCGGAGTATCACTGGGTCAAAGACTATGCACAGGTTAGTATTGAGGTGAGCATAATTCCAAATCACTTTCCATAATGGCCAGGCCAATTTACAATTCTAAAAGCCTGTTATTGTACCTGTTTTCCTTCTGTTTTTTAACCAAATATAGAAAATTACCAAAAATGTATATTTTTATTGTACTGGAGCTGGAATAAGAAAAGGAGCCATTGATTAAAAATCAATTCATTCCAGTGACTTGCCCAGGGTCACCTAGCTACTAATTTTCTGAGGTCAGATTTGAAGTCAGGGAGATGAATCTTCCTGACTTCAGGTCCAGCAATCTATCCACATGCCACCTTGCTATCCCCAGTTATTAACATCACCACACATTTAATGCTTGTTTTGTGTGTATTTTGTACCTACAATAAGCAACAGGGCTGAGGTATATAGAAAGCTGACCACACTCTTACCTTCAGGACAAAGGTAATAAGAAACCAGGAAATTCCCTCTACCAGGGAATGAAAAAAGAACTTTTATCACTTGGATTCTTCAATGAAATGATAAACCAATGGATATTGTCAGAGTTTGGAAGGTCCAACCTGCCATTTTTCCTGGTTTCTTTGGACTTCGTGGTTTTAGAAAATCAGGAGATTGACTTTCTGCTCATATATACCAACAGAAGAAAAATTTAAAAATGAAGACCTTTGGGAATTCCAGTTTAGTTAGTTTTACTCCCAGATTTTCCCCCAGATTTACTCCCACTTTTTCCCCTAAAGTGCATCCTGGATACCAGTAACAGACCACACTCTCACTTGAGTAAAACCTAACTTTACCAACATGCCTAGTTTCAGGGAAGCCAGCCTGGGACTTATTTAAAGAATATCTGTGAACTAAAAAGCAAGCTCATGGGAAGAGAAAGGGGGAGTAGATTTTCTTTCTGAGAGACAGAGAGAGGGAGAGAGGGAGAGAGAGAGAGAGAGAGAGAGAGAGAGAGAGAGAGAGAGAGAGAGAGAATCAATCAATTAACAATATTAAGGACTTACTATATGTAGGTTTTATTCAAGTTAGTGTGTGTGTTCTTCTTTCCTTGCTGAAGAAGACCATGCCATAATAGAAATAATGACATGAATTGCACTTGACTTTGTTTTGAGTGAGGGGGGGCTGTGCAGGTCACCAGCCTCACTTCTCCTCCAGAGCCATCTGAATCCAGTGACCAGATATTCATCAGGATGACTGGAGATGACCCAGGATGAGGTAATTGGCATTAAATGACTTCCTCAAGGTCACACAGTCAGTGAGTGTCAAGTCTATGAGGTGAGATTTGAACTCAGATCCTCCTGACTCCTGCACTGGTGCTCTATCCGCTGCACCACCTAGCTACCCCTTTTATTCAAGTTACTGGCTTTAAAAGAGCAAAGAATTGCCACCCCTAGGGAACTTACCTTCAAGAGGGATAATCAAGTGGCAAGAAAGTTAGGTGGCTCAGAGGATAGAGTTCTGGTGTCAGGAAGGCCTGAGTTCAAATCTAACCTTAGACATGCTGTGTGACCCTGGTCAAGTCACTTTACCTCTGTTTGCCTTAATACACTAGAGAAGGAAATGGCAAACCACTTCAGTATCTTTGCAAAGAAAACCCCATGTACTGTATTGATGTGCTATGGTCCACAGTGTCACAAAGAGTCAGACAGTATTGAATGACAATTAACATGTAGACTTAGAGATTACCTTGACCTGGGGTGTGGAACTTCTCTTCAAGAAAAGGGGCCAGTACAGAGCTAAGAATCTTTTTACATATTTTTTACATATTTGAATGGCTAAATACACACACACACACACATACACACACACACACACACACAGAAGAATATTTTGAGATATGTGAAAATTATATGAAATTCAAATCTCAGTGTCCATAAATAAAGTTTATTTGGAATACTGTCATGCTCATTCATTTACACATTGTCTATTATTGCTTTCATGCTACAAAAGCAGAATGGAGTAGCTGCAATAGAGACCACATGTGGTACTCTCATCATTTCACACTGCTGCACAGCAAACTACAAATCACTATGATGAAGTTTTTAACTCAGCAGCATTTCAAGTGCATTCATATTAACTTACTGAAACATTTTCTTTCATTTATTTATTTTTTATTATCAGTGCACACCATGTCAAAACAAGAAAAGAAGAGGAAAAAAGTTTTAATGTAAGTTTTGGAGCTACAGGCTAAGATTGAAATTTTCTCAATGAAATCCACCTTCAGCCAAAATTATGGAAAATTGAGTAGCTTTTAAATTAGCTTTTGCTATAGATTTGATAATGTTTCTTAAAGAATTAAAACTAAAATTACAAGTCAAAACAGTTCTTTGTTGCAAACTTATGTTGTGGTAAAATCAATTCCATGTCGTCTAATGTTTGCATCACAAGTAATTTATGCACTTCCTGTGATGTCAAAGTTAAAATGAAAAAAAAAAACAAGATTTCCATTCCTGCAGAAATGTGCAATGAATATATTTTAAGAGTTCAAACTACAGTTACAGGAACTTTTTTCAGACCTTGATCCAAATGCCAAAAAAATTTCCATATTTCAGAATCCATTTAATGTGTAATTAAGGAATTCCCACTTAAACTTCAGTTAAAAATGATTCATCTTCAATGAAATGACATACAAAAAGCCAAATATCAAGTAGAGAAACAGTTTCTATAAATGTCTTTCAAGTAATACATAAACTAAATTAATATCATCAGCTTACAGATTGACACTACTATTTGGCAGTATCTGTGTGAAAAAATTTTCAAAGATGAAATACATAAATTCTCATTACAGATCAACATTGTTATTTTTCAATTATTTTTCAGTCATTTCTGACTCTTCATGTGCCCATTTGGGGTTTTTTTGGTAGATATACTGGATTGGTTTGCATTTTCCTTCTCCAGCTCATGTTATAGATGGGGAAACTGAGACAGAGTTTAGTGACTTGTCCAGGGTTCCACAGCTAGTGAGTGCCTGAGGTCAAACTTGAACTCAGGAAAATGAAACTTTCTCACTTCAAGATTCGCATTGTATCAATTGCACCATTAAAAGATAAACGTTTGCAGTTAACTTTGATGGTAGAGAAGATAAACTTCGAATCCCCCAAATCAAAATTTTAGCCCACAAAAAGTGTTAGATTTTCATCAGTAGTTTATATTACAAAAGTATTCTTCTCTATTATTATTATAATATCCTGAATTTCACCATTAAAATTTTGTGGAAATTTGCTTTCTCTTTTGTTATATATGTATCTAGGTAATATTCATGAATTTTTGCCTCTCAATTTATATATCCTACATATTGATTATCTGTGCATTTATAGAAAAAATAGTTTGTTCTTCCCTGGCCCCGATTACTGGGATGGTAAATGACCTGATCACCATAGACAGAATGTGTCAGAAGTGGGACTTGAAAGTAGACCTTCCTAGTTCCGACGTCAGCTTTCTATCTGCCTCAGCCTGGTTGCTTCTCATAAATACAAAATACACACAAAACAAATGTTAAATATGTAGTAATATTAGCAATTGGGGGCAGCAAAGTGGCATGGTCAGTAAAACATAGAACTTGAAGTCAAGGAAGTCTCACTGATTTCAATGATTTCAAATCTGTCCTCAGAAATTCACTAGCTAAGTGACATAAAAGAAGTCACTTAATCCTGTTTACCAAAGTTCCTCATCTGTAAAATAAACTGGAGAAGGTAATGGCAAATTACTTCAGTACTTTTGCCAAGAAAACCCCAAATGAGATCCCAAAGACTTAAACCCAACTGAATCAACTGAACCACAACAACAATATAAAGAACTGGTATAGAAAGATCAGGAAAGGTCTCCCATTTATAGGTAATATAAAATATTTCTATTGAATCATAAAAAAAATCATAGACTGAGAGCCAGAAGGGATCCGAAAGGTCCTCTTACTGAGTTTCCCTTCAATTTGGGATCTAAAGAAGAAATTTGAACTAAAATTGACAAAACTTTCAAACTAGCAAAAAAAAAAAGGTGAAGTTAATGTAGAGAAATTCTGTTCAACAGAATTTTTTCCTTAAGTAACAGAAAACCAAAAGGACATATATTTGACTCAATTTTTAACTCTAATATGAAAGAAAACAGTGAAGATACTGAGATAGAGAGTACCTTTTCCCAACATCCAAATGCAGTTTGATCTGAACTATTTTTGTTATGCGTGATTAATTCATTTTGTCGCTCTCTACCCAACTTCTCTTCCTCCCTTCTCCTCCCTTTTTTCTACTCCCTACCACATTTCCTGATTCTGTGGTGCTTGTCAGTAACAGAAGCAAAGAGATCCAAAGTGCATTCCCATAAATTATTCAAACTAAGCTGCATCAGGAAGTTTGTTCTCCCGGGGACCGCAATCTGGTTTTAAAACCAGTTCAATTTGTATTAAGTCCTATAAGCTTTGAATAAACATCCAGACTTTTTATATGCTACTTACCATCTATTTTTCTGCCAAGTTTCATGACTTGTGAATAGCCCAAGAGGGCTAGATAACAAAATCTTTGTTCTGGAGTGACCACCTACTTACCACCCACAGAAAGTTGCTTGGCTTAAAGCCAGGTTGGGCACCATTGTCGTACCAGAGAGGGAAAAATATTAACAAGAAAGAGAAAGCCCTTTCTCTCCATATTGTACTATCATGCCATACTCTCACAACTCTTATCAAATCACTAAGATCTTGCCAAATCACTAAGTATAAGTGACATGATTGTTTTTTCTCACATTTTGATAGTCCTTTATGTATTTAAATTTTTAGGTGCAGCTAGACAACACAGTGGATAGAGCACCAGAGATGAAGTCAGGAAGATTCATCTTCATGAATTCAGATCCAGTCTCAGATACTGGCTATATACCCTAGGCAAGTTACCTGTTTGCCTCAGTTTCCTTATCTGTAAAATGAGCTGGAAAAGGAAATGATAAATCACTCCAGAATCCTTGCCCAGGAAACTTCAACTGGGTTTACAAAGCGTTGGAAATGACTGAACAACAACAATTTTTCGATTTAAATATTTCAGCTACAGGTAGCTAGCTGGTGGTATAGCAGAGAATTCCAGACCTGGAGTCAGAAAGGACTAACTACACAAACTGATATTGTTAAGCAAAATTAGAGAGGCAACACGGGATATTATATAATGAGTTGACCAAGAGTCAGGGAAATCGTGAAGTCCTGCCTCTTACCTATGACATGTGATCTGGGAAAAAATCACTGACCTTCTGAAGGCCATAATTAATGCTTTCAAACAGTAGGACAGTTGGCAATCTGAATTAATAAAGGAGGGTCCCATAATAAAGGAGAAATTCAATAAATCAATAAAATCACTGGTTGGAGAAGTAATAAGAATCAACATTTGCCATGTGTGACACTATATGCCTATGTATGAATACTACTTCTCTCCCTGCTAAGAAGATGGAGATGTATTTCACTCCCGGTCCTCTGAAGCTACCATTCTAAAATTTGTTCCCACTCTTCAGATTCCTTTTATCTCTATCAGTTCATACAAATCTCCCGAAGTTTCTCTAAATTCTTCATAGTTATACTTCTCACAATATTCATATATCACAATTTACTCAGCCTTTCCCAAATCAATAAATACCTATGTTATCCCTACAAAAAATGTCACTATGCTTTTTTTTTTAATATGTGAGCCTTTTTCCTCTATCTTTCCCAAGGCTGTTTTCTGTGTTATTTAATGTGCTGATAGAAATAAGAAGAAATGAGGAATTATTGCTTTCAGAGAAGAGAGACATTTATCTCAGAAAGATCGACCTTGAAGTAAAGACAAACAACAACATAGAGAGGAGAGAGAACGCTGGTATTGTAGAACAGCAATTAATAGAAAATTTATTTAGACAAATCATGAGATTAGAAAAGGGTGGGCTGTGAATAAAATCCTCTGTCAGTAAAGGGAGGTAGGTGGTGAAAGGGACAGGGCACTAGGCCTGGTTTCAGGAAGGCATGAGTTCAAAACTCACGGTAGTCACTCACAATCCATGAGACCTTAAGCTTATCCCCTAACATGTGTCTATCTCAATTTCCTCCACCTTAAAGGTGGAATAAAAATAATAGTACTTAGTCACATGGTTTCTGTGAAGACTAAATGAGATTTGTAAAGTGTCTACAAAGTTTTAGGACAATGCCACACACACACACACACAGAAGCCAAACCCCATAAAAATGTCTCAGCAGATGGTTTAAATCATATTGAGAGTAACCAATAAACCTCAGACCCATTGGTGAGTTAGGAGGATGTCTACCCCATGCATGTGAAGACTTCCACCAGCAGAATGGGTAGATCAGAGCCATTTGTTCCAATTGCCATGAAGGGAACTGGAGCAGGTGCTTCGGATATTAAAGCCACCAAGGTCATGCGCTGTGTCTCAGGCTGTTTCCAGTTGTCTTGACTTTTGTCTAGTCACTGGACTTGGATGACTCTACAAGAGAGAGTGAGGCTAACAACTTTGTGTAATTCTCCCTCACTTAAAACCAATTCAAGTACAAGTCAAGCCCTCAATGCCATGATGTCATTGGTTCTCTTTGAAATGAACAATCAGCAAAGTACATACAAAGCAGTTAATCCATGCTTGATTTTTCTTCTTCTCTTTCTCCCTTCCTTTCTTTTTTCATCCTCCTTCCTTTCCCTTCTTCTCCCCCTTGTGTGTTCTCTTTTTTCCTCCTTTCTTTCCTTCCTTCCCTCCTTCTTGACTGCCTCTGAAACTTGGGAAACAAGCTTCTCTTGCACACTTCAAAGCATAACCATAGAGGGGAAGGGGACATAAATACTTACACATATATTCAATAACCACACATATATTCACAATACTACACATATACACACAATAACTTACACATATATTAAAAAACTACAGAAATGCTACCCAAGCAACAGAATATTGCTGTCAATACCCCAAAGATCACTCATGAGCTCCCCTTGGTGGTTAAACTAGTCACAGATGTTTGTGTGATGTTAGGAAACTACACTCTTGTAATTTTATTGCATACTTTTGTAATTGATTATATAGTACCTGTACTGGTGAAGTTTGGGCTTGTAATAAATGGCCCTTGACGCTAGTAACACATCTAAAAAAGTAAAGAAAACATACAACTTTCACTGTTAATTGACTAAAATATATGTTGATTAGACCAAGACAGGGCTGGAGTACAGTTGTTCTCCACATGAGACTTCCTTCTAGGATAGTATCTGCATTATCTCTTTAGAGAATAGCTCTTTAGATATTGTTCCACCACTTGGAAAGGAATCTAAATGTGCAAGGCTTTAGACTTCTCCACTGCAGTTTTTACAGTCTTGGTCCCAATAAGGATAAGTTCATAAGTCTTTACTAATGAGATTTGGAATGGAAAAGTATAAGTTTCAATCTTACTTTTGCCATTTAATAACTATACAACCTTTCTCTCTCTGGGCTTGTCTTAAACAATCTCCAAGGTTCCTTTTAGCTTTACCATTTTATCATTCCAACCCCATAAACAAGTCAAATGATTCTCAAACAGGTTAAAAGGGAGTATCCCAATGCAATAAAACACCAATATTCCAGGTAAGAAAAGGACAAATCAAAGGACAAATCCACAAAATGGTCTCAGTTGAATGAAGTTGACATGCTTGTTCCAAAAGTTGCTTGATGGACCTTTATTCTCCCATCTGCTTGGCTGATTCTACAGAAGATTCAGCTTTCAAAGTTTATGGGAACAAACCGTATTCTTTCCTATTTCATTCCATCTCATTCTATTCTAGCAAAGATTAAATAAGGTGTGCTTCCTAGTCTTATAGAGTTTACAATGTGGTGTTTTGGGGGGAAAGTTGGGGGAGATATATAGAAGACCATATAATGGAAAATAAAATAATAATTGCTTGCACTTTAAGGTTGCAAAGTACATATTATGTCATTTGCTTCTCATGACAACCTTATGGGAGAGGTACTATTAGTATACTCATTTTACAGATGAAGAAACTGAGGAAATTGAAAGTTGAAGTGAATTTTCTAGTGTCACATAAGCTCATAAGTGTCTGAGGCAGAACATGAGCTCCTGTTTACTTGACCTCAGATCCAGCACTCTAATCACTGTGCCACCTAGTAGTGTAAAATATGCCAAAAGCATGAAGTGCAAAAGAAGTTCTTGGGGAGGTCCAGAATGAAAGATTTTGTTTTATGCCCCTGGGGAACTTAGAGAAAGCCACATCTGCATCGTTTAAATGCATAAAGTTAAAATTATTGGAAATGAATAAGGTGGGTAATTCCTCAAGGAAGACATTTAAGCTACAAGCAGCTGTTTAAAAAAAGAGAGGGTGCAAAGAGTAAAACTCAGAGCAGCAAACCAGTGCTTAGGTCATTAACAAGTAATTATGGAAAGGGTCATCAATTGCCTAAATATCCAATAAGAAATAATGTGGGTACACAGAGGGTCATGTATGGGCCAGGGCCCTTCTCTGTTATACAAATTTCCATACCCATCAGTTTCCAAGTGTTTTTCCACCATGTTTTCTCTCCAGCCTTTGTCTTGCATCCCATTCACATAGTCAAAAACTTACTACAACAATATTTTTGATTACGAGATATTGTTGATAGCATTAGTGAGTTGAAATTTTTGTTGCTTTAATTTTTTTTGTTTATTTACCAGCTTTCCCCTCTTCAAATCTCATTTTTCACAATACAGCCCCAAAGATGAAAGAGTAGATTCTTGGACTGGTTTAGATAGAGATATCTGGAAGGAATCTGGAGATGTTAGACTTAATTTTCATAGAGAGGGCAGTATATATAAATCTGAGAGGTAATTGCATGGGCATATTTATTTTCCACATTTTACATATAAAGAAATAGAGAAGTAGAGAGTTTAAAAGATATGTTTTAGGCAGGGTCATCTTTTCTATCAAAGACTAAAGTCTAAATGTCTAAGTTCTAAAATCAAAAATGAACTAAAAGGTAAATGAAATAAAATATTATTAGATTTGTATGAGTAAAACTAGAAGACAACTCTTCATATACATATTTGTACGCCAATATAATTTTACACAATATAATTAAAGTATTAATGTCTAAGACCTAAAGAAATCTAAAAGGAAAAAGAAATTTTTATATATTTGTACAACTAAAACCATAATACATCTTTTCTCCCTTCATGTCTATACGTATACATATAAACATGATTTGTTCCTCTATTGCCTATAACACATCTTTTCTCTGTAGCACCAATGAGATATTCACAGTGCCTACAGTGGCCGTGAATATCCTGACACAATTCTGAATCACGAAATACAACCATTACACACTCTTACCATTGACCTTAAGTTGACACTAAAATCTCCTCTTCTACAAGAAGCCTTCCCCAATAATATCTTTTCATTCTAGTGCCTTCCTGCTGTTAATTTTTAACTATTTATACTCTATATAGATTGCTTTGAATATATTTATTTTCATGTCCTCTCCCCCATTAGATTACAAACTCCTTGAGGACTGGGACTGTCTTAAGCCTCTTTTTGTATCTCTAGCTCTTAGCAAGGTGCCTGGCATATAGTAGGCACTTAGTAAATATTGACTGCTTGGTTGAGAAATACTACAATGGTAAAATCATCAGGCCTCAGCAACAGTTTGGATATGGGAAATGAAAGATAGTGAGGAATCTAGAGTGACTCTTAGGTTGTGAGCCTCAGGGACAGAAAGGATGGTGTTGCCCTCTGTGTGTTCATCCTTTGTTGCCGAAGAAGACCATGAGAGAAATGATGATTTGACCTGCATGTGACTTTACTTGAGTGATGGAGGGCTGTGCAGGTCACCAGCCTTACTTCTCCTCCAGAGACATCTGAATCCAGTGACCAGATATTCATCAAGATGACTGGAGATGACCCAGGATGAGGCAATTGGGGTTAAGTGACTTGCCCAAGGTCACACAGCTAGTGAGTGTAAAGTATCTGAGGTGAGATTTTAACTCAGGTCCTCTTGACTCCTGCACTGGTGCTCTGTCTACTACACCACCTAGCTGAGTCCTCTACAGTAATGAGGAAGGTAAGTAGGATGTGGGACAATTTAAGGTGAAAGATAATGAATTTCACTTTGGACATAAGATGCCAACTGAGATATCTAAAAGACAATTCAAGAGGCAAGTCTGGAGGTCAGGAAGATACTGAGGTAGGAAATGTAGATTTAAGCATCATCAACCTAGATTGGTTGGTTTTATCTCTTTTTGTTATTAGATAAATAAATACATAGTTCTTGTTTTATCCTTGAGATTTTAGTAGCAAATAGAGTTCCATGTGAGGAAACCCTTTCTCTCAGGAGAGAACCATGGCTATTCTGTACTTTAGAGTCTTAGAAAGATGCTAGTGGCACTGGGAGATATGAGTGGGACTGAACAAATTGACTAAAATCATATGGGCAGTGTTGGAGGGAAGACTTGAACCCAAGTAGCCTGGACCTCAGGGCCAGCTCTCCATTAACTCAACCAAACAGACTCTTGTTTTAGTTTTAAAATATCTACAAATCTTAGATTGTCTTTTGTATGATATTTTCCTTGCATCATTTAGAATTGTATTCAAAGGACTGCTTTGTTTTGAACTCTATAAATTTATGGTGATGGAGCGCACACATGTACAAGATCCAACAAATTAATCATTAACAAAATTTGACATCACAGTTATAATACAAAGAATACCAAACAATGAGTCTATAAATACGGGCTCTAGTATTGCTAATTGCATGACCTGGGTCATAGAATTATGGATTTAGGAGCTGTAGATGATTTGAAAGCTATCTAATCCAGTTCTTTCATTTGATAGACAAGTTAATCAAAGAGCAGGAAGGCAGTCTTTCTCTCCTGCCTATCTTCCACCCTTATAAAAGTGAACTTTAGCACACATATGATGATTGCTTCAATTGCCTTAACTTCTCATTTCTTCAATCTAATCATTTTTCATGACATTTCTCCATTCCACCTGAACTACACAAAAACTTGGTTTTTTCATCACCCCAAAGTTTTCCACTTCCTTACTCACAATCACAAAATTCCTCTGTTTTATCACATCTTTTATCATTTTTCTTGCCCTTTGTCTTAAGAACCTTAACCCATCCTTCCTCCTCTGAGTGTGACCTCTATTCCCTCTACCCCTAAGTTCTTTTCCAGGTCATTACATCTGTACTGACTATCCTCTTATCTTCCATATGTCAGCTCCTTGTTGAATTAACTTAACCTCACACTATCTTCTGCTCTAGAATTCCTTGTCCCTTGTCTTACTGCTAATTGTTCCCAGTCCCAACCCTAGATCAACTTTACCCTTCTTCAAATGCTGCTAAAAAGAGCTTAGGGAAACAAGGAAACCAACAATTACTGTGCTGTTACTGTGCAGTTGTTTTCAATCATGTCCAACTCTTTGTGAACCCATTTGGAGTTTTCTTGCCAAAGATACTATAACGGTTTGTCACTTCTTTCTTCAGTTCATTTTACAGATGAAGAAACTGAGGCAAATAGGGATAAGTGATCTTCCCAGGATCACACAGTGTATCAGGTTGGATTTGAACTCATGAAGATGAGTCTTCCTAACTATCCACTGTGATATTCATTGTAAAGTTACATTAACTCTCTCCTGGGGCTTTTTTTTTTTGGCCTATAACATAGGACCTTAAGCTTGTACTTTTTTATTTTATTTTTTCACATCATGGACCTCTTTAGCATTCTGGTGAAATCCATCAGTACCTTCTCAGAGTCATGTTTTAAAATGTGTGTATTCATCTTTCATTGCTGAAGAAGACCATGCCATCAGAGAAATGATGACATGACTTGCACTTGACTTTGTTTTGAGAGAGGGAGGGTTGTGCAGGTCACCAGCCTCACTTCTCCTCCAGAGTCATCTGAATCCAGTGACCAGATATTCATCAGAATGACTGGAGATGACCCAGGATGAGGCAATTGGGGTTAAGTGACTTGACCAAGGTCATGCAGCTAGTAAGTGTCAAGTGTCTTAGGTGAGATTTGGACTCAGGTCCTCCTGACTCCTGCACTGGTGCTCTATCCACTGAACCACCCAGCTGCCCTGTTTTAAAATGTATAAAGCATATTTATATATATATATATATATATATGTGTGTGTGTGTGTGTGTGTGTGTGTGTGTAAAATGTATAAAGTATATAGGATTACAGGGGAAATTGTATTGGAATACATTATCAACATTTTGTAGCCCTCAACTTAAACACACCTTTTTCATATCATCTTAGTTATTATCTAATTAGTTCTTAAGTTTTCAGTGATCATCCCTATGTATCTCAAATTCCATAAATCTAGCCCTAGACTATTGTCAACTCTAATTTTACATCACAAACTACCTTTTGGATATCTCACACTGACAGATTCCCATGGTTATCTCAAACACATCATCAGAAACATCCAAAGTAGAATTCATTATCATTTCTCAATTTCCTTCTGTCTTTTGAACTTTGCTGTTCCTGCCAAGAGAACCACAATCTTCCCAGTGACCAGGGTCACAACCTTAGTGTCATATTTAGGTCCTCACTTGTCCTCACTCCATACATCAAATTGGTAAATAAAATATGCCTCTTTACCTTCATAGAATCTCTCCTATATGTCCCCTTGTCTTGATTCATGCATCCATGATCCCAGTGCAGACTGTCATCATTTTTTCCCTGAATTGCTCTAATAGTGTTCTGGTTGATCTTCCTGGTTCAAATCTGTCCTTTGTTCAGTTGACACCAAAATCTTCTTGAAGTACAAATATGATTGTAGTACTGTCTCCCACTCCCAACTCAATAAACTACAGCTGATTTCTATTATTTTCATGATCAAATATCAAGTCCTGTCCATATTTGACATTTAAAGCTCCTTTTAACCTGGATCCCTCCTAGTTTTCTGGTCTCCATACACATTATAATCCCCCAAAACTGGACAAATTGAATTTCTTTGAGCCTGATTTCATGATGCCCTTATATTCTTTCATTTGCAAGGAATTTCTTCAACATTTAGTATCACTGATTATCATGGAGGTCAAATCATGTCATAGGATCATGGGTTCTAAAGTTAATGGACACCTTAGAGATAATTGAGCTAAAACACCATATTTTACAGACAAGGCATTGAGATAGCAGAAAAAAAGGACTCACTCAATATCTGAAATAAAATATTTCTTACCTCTATGCTTTTCAACTGTCCAGCTTATATGCCTGGCTTCCTTTCCCCCCATACTTCTGCTTCTTAATCTCCTGGGTTTCCTTCAAAACTGAGCTAAAATCCCATGTTCTAAAGAAGACCTTTCTGGATCCCCCAGCTTCTCATGCCATACATTCCAAAATTACCTCCCGTCTATTCTTTATTTAATTATATGTACATAATTGTTTCTACATTGTTCACCCGTTAGAATGTAAGCTCCACAGGAGACTATGTTTTAATTTTCTTTGTATCCACATGATTCAGCATAGTAAATTTTGGCACATAGTAAAGGTCACATAGACAGCAAATAACAGATGTAGAACTAAAAGGGACCTTAGAGGAAATCTAGTCTAATGCTTTCATTTTCCAAATGAAAATAACAACAAACAACTAACGGCTAGAGTTGATTTGCCCAGCGGCAGAGGTTAAGTAGAAGAGCTAGAACTCAAAAACAATTGCTGTGACACCAAAATCAATCTTCTTACCATACAGCCTCTGGCAAAGGATTTCCTCCTTTTGGGCCTCTATTACTACTTCTACAAATAAGGATATTGGTCTAGAAAATGCTTAAATGTCCATGACATTTAAAAAACTATTCATTGCACTATGTCAATATATGAAATAAGTTGCACTTCTCACTTTTCTTGTTTCATGTGTGTGTTTCAGTTGTGTCCAAATTATGACCCCATTTTGGGGTTTTCTTGGCAAAGATACTAAAGTGGTTTTCTATTTCCTTCTCTACCTCATTCAACAGATGAAGAAACGAGGGAAACAGTTAAATAACTTGTCCAGATCACTTAGTTAATAAATGTCTGAAGCAGGATTTGAAATTATAAAGATAAATATTCCTGATTCCAACTGCAGTGCATTATCCACCTAGATGTCCCTTGTTAATTTTTTGTGTTTTATTTTGTTTTATTGATTTGTTTGCTTTTCAGTGGAAGATTGATATCTAAGCTGGGAATCTAAAAACTGAAGCAGAAATGTATTATCAATTAAAACAATTATTAAATGCCTGATTTCCTGTGTGATGTGGTGCTAAGCACTGTACAAGGAGAAAGAAATTACTACTACTACTGCTTTTTATGAATTTATTGTGTAAATCAAGAAACAGATTCAATATCTGTCCTGTTACTGTTGACAGACTTCCCGAAATCTAGCCACAGATTACTGAGAATTCTTGTAGTCATAGACTCCTAAGATGTCTGTGGGGCCCAGGTTAAGAACCCCTAATCCCTCCAGTCTTAATCCTAGGTCTCCACCTTACTTCCTGAATGTTTCTACATATACTGTCATCAATTTTTCCCCCACCCTCTCTTGTTTTAGTTCCTCTTTATATGCTGTCTTTACACATTAAACTGTAGGTTCCTTAAAGTCAGGGAAGATGCTGTGTTTTTTTTTTATTTGTTTGTTTCTTGGTGGAGCTTCCAGTATGAATGAAGAAGTAAAACACCAATGAATGTTGTAATATAACAATGACCAGATTTGACTCTAAAGAAGAAAAATGTTAACCTACTTCCCTTCTTTCTTTGAAGAGATAGGGGTCTGTAGATGTGGAACACTACATAAAATATGGGATACACTTGATAAGTTGGTTGTATTTACTGAAGTCTAGTTTTAGAGCTGAAAGGGATAATTGAATTCAACCCTCTCATATTACAGATGAGGAAACTGAGGCACCGAGAGCTGAATTGACTGGCCAAAGTTAACCTATTCAGAAAGTGTCAGAGATAAGAATGGAATCCTGTTCTTCTTGTCTTCAAGACCAGCCCTCTATTGATTACACTATGCTGCCTTTTTAGCCTAAATTTTATTTCATCAGCAATATTATATAGAAAATAGATATGTGGGATGTGTTGGATTCCCAAGGATCACACATCATATTTCTATGGAAAAGTATGCTATGGGAAAATGAGTTCCACAAAAGCTAACTTAAAGTAAACTTTAAAACATAATATATTATTAGATTCATATGATCAAAATCAGAAGACATTTCTTTATGTGCCTCTATATGCATGTTTATAATTAAGTATTTATGCCTAAGTATCCAGGATTTGTTCTAGTGGATAGACTGCTAGATTTGGAGTTGGAAAGACATGGTTTTCAGTTCCCCCTCTGCCTTGACATTTGCAAGTTGTGTCAACCTATCCAAGTCACTTTGTCATTCTGAGTCTCAGTTTCCACATTTGTAAAATTGAGGAGTTAGACTCAGAGACCTCTAAATTCCCTTCAAACTCTAAGTCTACTATTGTTTATTTTATCATGTCTGTTGTCAGAACTATAAAATCTCAACAATTTCTTACCATATCTAGAAAGATAATAGTGAATGTAAAAAAAAGTCAAAGTAGTTTATTGGTCCATAAAGAACAATAAACTGTATGTGATTATAACTATCTGGAGAGTCATTGTTAATGAGATAGTCTGCTGTGATTTTTATGATGCCATCATATTCCTTCATTTTTAAGGAATTTCTTCAAAATTTATATTCATTGATTGTCATTGAAGTTGAATCAGATCACAAGATCTTGGGTTCCAGAGCTAGTAGAAAGAGACCTCAAAGATTGCTTAATTAAAACACCTTAGACTCACTAAAGAAATCAAATGATCATTAAATTAACTCAATTCCATTTATTCAATTCAAATCTAATATGTATATATAATATATTTATGTTATATATAAATGTGATATGTACATTTGTATGTTATTAGTGTTTACAACAGTGCCTGGCATGTAGTAAGTGCTTAAATGGTAGTCAAATGAGTGATTTTATAGTACCTATAATTAGCATCAGCAAAATATGAGAGGTAATACTGCATAGAAGAGAGTAAGACTTACACTCAACAAAATTTGGATTTGATTACGACTTCAGACAAATGTCAGCTGTTCAACCCTGGGAAATTGTTTGACTTCTCTGTGACTCAGTTTCCTCATTTGTAAAATGAGAGAGGTAGACCAAATGGTCCCTTCTAGCTTTGAATCAATGGGGCAATGAGTGACTTGGCTAAGCAAATTTAGTCACATATATGTGAACTGTGTACAAGAATGATAAGGCTAGTTTGATATTCTCAACAAAGGAATATTGGAATATTTCCCCCTAAAAGTAGAAAATATAGGGATTTAAAAAAAAATAATTTACTATTTCTACATAAGGGACAGTGTGATTTGATCAACAGAGTGCCAGAATTAGGATCAAAATAGGTTCACATACTATCTCTAACACCAGTGGACTGTATATTGGAAAAGTCACATAACCACTATCTGCCTACAAATAATTCCTAAGGATTTTGATATCAAATTATCTGCAGTGTTAGAGGGAGTTGCTCAGAGTTCTCCATGCTGATGAAATCATAGATCCTGTTCATATGTAAAAAGACTTGGTTTTGAAACAATGCAAAAATCAGATATTTCATTTTACAAATGTAGAAATGGTCTTACAAATTCTGTTCTGATGCAATGGTGAGAAAAACATAGAAGAGTTGAGACATCTATGAAAAAAATCTATCAAAAATGTGAAATAGTTACAATGGACAATTTGAAGCACTCAAACAATGGTTGGAATTGTGTCAGACAACTTGGACAGTGATTTGATACTGTTTCCAGAAGTGGCATGACAAATTCTGCTCTAAGCCTATGTTGACTTAAAATTAATTACACAACCTTGTATAACCAGAATATGCCACAACCGGAAAAGTTGTGTGTGTGTGTGTGTGTGTGTGTGTGTGTGTGTGTGTGTGTGTGTGTATATATACTGTTCCGTTCAGATCCTTAAATATACACACCTTAGATCTTCCTAAAGATAGAACAGGTGCTTCATCTTGCTCTAAAAATCACTGGTAAGTGACAACTACTTTATTTCTATATGAAAACTCTATTTTCTCATATTTTTTTTTTATGCAAGTTAGTAAAATGACAGACCTAATAAAATGTCATGATCACCAGTGAAGGGACATGTTATTGCTGGTTCATATTAAAAAGAAAGATTCAATTTCTTACTTTGAAGATAAGGATAGAAGATGTAATCTTTTCATTTTTAATGTCATTTTAGTCCAATGGAAATACTGGTAATGATATAAGTTTTATTGAGAAGACCATGTGATTAGATTGTTTGTTTGTAGTATCTAAGAATAAATTTTCTTGAACTATATATGATAAAAAATTCAAAGGGATCTGTTGGGTAGGGGATTTAAAAAGGGATTTGACTGACTACGTGTGTGTATAATCAGATCTTCTGTTCATTATTTTTTTTCCTTGTAATTTCGTTAATTATTCTGTACTGATAGTTTTAAAAATGAGAAGTTGCATATAAGTTTTTGTTTTTAGGTTAAAATTTGCCAATCCTAAATAATAACATTAAAGTTGAAGTTTAAAGTGTAAGTCTGCTTTTTCTACAAATAATAAAAATGCCCAGAATTGTGGTACATAAAGTGTCTACATAAACTGGAAAGAAAATTAAAATGAGCTGCATTGTATTCTCAAACATCTGACATTTGTAGATGCTTGGAAAACTTACAAGGGATTCTATCCAAAAACTGACTCCGAGAGAGAGAGAGAGAGAGAGAGAGAGAGAGAGAGAGAGAGAGAGAGAGCACAAGGGACAAGGGGGGCAAGGAGGGAACAGGGAGGAAAGAAGAGGAAAGAGGATGGGGAGAGGGAGGAGGAGGAAGAGAGGGGTAAGAAACAAAAGATATTTGTTATGTATACCTAATGGTAATTTCTATATATTAAGCATAGTAAGTGTTTCTAGGAAACCAATTATCATGTTTCTCTCTTAGGGATATGTTTTCCTTCCATGGTTTTAAATAATTCATCTTGCATCAATGTATTACTCTCCACAGTTGTGGTTTACCCTCTCCCCCCCCAAAAAAAGAGGAACTAGCCCCAGAGTGGTTACTAAGAATTAGACCTAGAAAATCTGGTTGTGGCATTGAACTCCTAAAGGATAGCTAGAAAATAGTGAAATTATAGGCATATTTCTAGACTATTCAAACTCTCTCCAATGAAGTCATCATGACAGAAATACAAGCATGAAAGAAACAGAAGCCAGTTTCTGAGAATTGAGACAAAGCTAGAAGCAAAGAGAAGTCGTAAAAGTAAAAAAGGTAGAAGGAATTTTTATTAGGGCTATTGACTTTTCAATTTAAGTTTTAAATTTCAATTAGATAGTTGGAGTCATCCTACTTAAATTTTACTAGATCCCCATCCCCCCATCCTCTCCCCTACAAATAAAAAATAAGTTCTTCAAAAAATGAAAATCAAAACAGATAAGCAATTATCCTTGGAAAAGAATTTTGCTGAGACACTCTGTAAGGCTTATAAAAATAACTCAAGTAAATTCACTCAACACTTAATAAGTACCTACAAGGTGATAGGCCAGTATTCTGTCTCAGTGGGTTATCCCTATCCCGTACAACCTACACTTTTTAAATTTATTTGATTTTGATGATGCTTGTGTACTTGGGGCTGAAACTTCAGGCTCATTATGATAGATAATTGTAGGGTAGGAAGTGGTCCTTTGTGTTGTTGCCATTTCTTTACTTTCCATATATATCATATGAAATGTTTGACTCTTAGTATTGAGATGGCTAAATCAAAGAGCCTGAGGAGCTTGGTCAGTGGCACATGACAGCCTGAGGGAATGTGGATTCAGAAGACTTGGACTCTGATCCTATCCTTAACTGTGTGAATGTGGACTTGTCATTTTCCTCTCTCAGGACTTATTTCTTCTTTTGTACGATGAATAGTTTGGACAAGATAATCCGTGCTATTCATACTGATTCTAACATTGTGTAATTTTGTGTAATGTCTTAGGTATGATTCTCAATCAAGTAAAACAGCCACAAATAGACAAAAAAAATTCACCAGTGACATCATATAGTGCTGTTGAGTTGTTTCAGTCATGTTCAACTCTTCACCCCATTTGGGGTTTTCTTGGCAAAGATATTGGAGTGGTTTGCTGTTTCCTTCTCCAGCTCATTTTACAGATGAGGAAACTGAGGCAAACAGGGCTAAGTGACTTGCCTGGTGTTACCCAGCTAGTAGGTGAGCAGCCCTGATTTAAATTCGGGTCTTCCTGACTCCAGGTCCAGCACTGCACCTTCTACTGCACCACCTAGCTGCTCTGGTATCATATATACCAGAGAGATAGCTAGTGTGGAAAAATCAGGGCTTCTTTTTAGGGAGCCAAATTTAGAGGATGCTAACAGCATTTGCATTTCTTCAGCACCTAGGGGGAAAAAGAATTTAGAATCTTCATAGCAAGAATAATTAGTTAAAATAGGAAACTACCAAATGTCATTTAGAATGACTTCCTCCCCCATAACTTGCCCATTCCTTTCCACTTCAGCCTTATTTCAATAACCCAGCATCATGGTATACCCCTGATTTTGTTCTAACACCCTCAACTCTGGACACATTTTGTACACTCGCCTCATGAAAATTACTGATTTTTTTTTGTTATACACTCCCATATGTGTGAGGAAGAAGCTCACCTTTGTAAAAAAAAAAAAAGTGCTGTACAGAGCATTCCCAAGATAAGGCTCCTCATTTGAGCTGTCTTTGAAAACTGTTCTAAATTGAAGCAGTCTATAAATCACTTGTTAAAAGGTATCACTTTTACAAATTTATTTATAAACTATTATTATTATTTTACCAATACCTATGATGTTACCTGCCTTCTGTCAATCTCAGACAATTTGTGAGATGATAGGTCAGGGTTAGGAACTAGGTCTGTGATCTCATTGGTATATCAGTCCAGCTTAACAACATCTCTGCAACTTACACTCAGGATTGTTGAGTGCTGAAATTAAGGGACTTGGCCCTAGATCACATGACCAGTGTATGTCAGAAGCAGGACTTGAATCCAGGTCCTTCTGACTTTGGGGTGTAATCACTGCCTCTTGAGAAATGGTCCCATTTACTTATATATTGTTTAAAGGTTTATCAAGGACTTGATGCGGTCAACTTTTTAAGAGTTCATTCTAAGAAGGACAAACAAAACTAAGCTGCATGTGAATGTTTATTTCCCTCAAAGCTGGGAGATCTTGCACACAGAGATACACACGGGAGTTCATTGTGAAAATGAGCACGCTTTGGGTTGGGTCACACTGATTATATGTCCGTAGAGCAAGGAATTCTTTGTTTTTCCTCCCCTCTGAATCAGGAAGTCTGTTTCAGCCAAAGTTATAGTTTCTACATGTGTTAAACACAATATGAGAAGGGAATTTTCTTCACAGAATAGATTGAAATACAGCTAGATAAGAGAGGTATCAAAGTGTCAATTGAAATTATAGTTCCAGGATATCTATTTCTTCTACATTGCCATGACATGCCATGACATGACTTGACATATGTCCATAAAGTATCAAAATAAGAAAAGTCCCATTATTCAAGATGATTTCCAGTCCATGCAACCTTGTCCTTGGCAGTCATAAACATAGGAATACTCCTGGTCAACTTCATCCCACCTTGTAGTTGTTGCACAGAAAGGGGCATTTTGGGTTCATTCAGAGAACAGAGCAAAGGATATCTGTTATGCCAGAACACACAAAGCATTATGGTAGGTTAAGCTCAAAGTGAGTCAAAAATATCTTTCTCCTGATGGACCAATGCTAGTTTTAGGCCTTTCTCAGCTGATGGGGGTTCACACTGGTTTGGGGAGTCCCTGGTTGATTCACAATATCAATCTGGGAAGATAGATAGTACTAGTATTAATATACCCAATTTAAAGATGAGGAAACTAAGACTCAGCAGGACGGAGTCACTTCCTCAGAATCCCATGACTTCATCTTGGATAATAGAGTTCACATCTATGTCTTCTAATTTGACCTCAGACATTTATTAGCTGTGTGACCCTAGGTAAGTCATTTAACCCTGTTGACCTCAGTCCCTCACCTAAAAAATGAGCTGAAAAAGGAAATGGAAACCATTACATATCTTTGCCAAAAATAACCCCCCCACACACACACACACAACTGACACAACTAAAATGACTGAACAACAATAAAGATATTAAAAAGAAATCTTGCTTCAGGTTTCACCCTGGTCAATGAGGGAAACTCAGTAAAAGAAAGGCAAAAATATTTTATTATCACACCAAGGCAACAAGCAATTGGAGTGAAGCTGGAAGTAAATAACTTCAGCACAAGGGCAAAGAAATGCTGATTGGTACCAATATTACAAGGAAATGGGTTTACATCAGCTTAAATTTTCCCCTTGTCTAATTATATGGGTATTTCCAGACTGCTATTTCCTGCAGGCTGATTGTGAAATTACCCTAAAGGTCAAGCAAGATTTAAGCATGGAATACCTTGGATTAACTTTGCACACACGAAAAAGGATAAATTAAGTTAGATCAAGATCAAACTTTTCTTCCCAGAGGCTCTTCAGCATACACAATGAAAAATTTTAGCTAGGGAGACTTCCGGGCAAAAAAACAATGACTGACTCACATCTTGAAAACTACAGAGATAGGTTGATTCTCTATATTGTCAGTGTTGTTTGAATTTTGGAGGGATCAACTTGGTAGTTGTCCCAACTTTCCTACTCATCATGGTGTTGTGATTCAGGAGTTGAAAGCATGGGAAATTTAAAAAAAAAAAGCAAAGCTAAAGAACTTTATATCTTAATGGGAAGGCCTCCTTATAATTCAGTCCAGTGAATACCCAGGCTAGCATTAGGATCTGTCAAATCTGTGCCTTTGGACCTTATTTTCTGCAGGAAAATAAACAAGAAACTGTCCCTGTCATTTTTTAATTACTATACTGTCTTGTCTACTCCCCTTATTTAAAATCTTGGGTAGTCTTGGTCTTTTCCAATCTGATGTAAATCTAGAGCAGACAGAAAAGAATCCCTACCACTAATATAAGTCCAAAATAAATCTCAATTCCTCCCGTGGCCATTATTGGTCATTACGAAATCCTTTAGTATCTGGTAATTCTAGTCTGCTCCCGGTAATTCTGGTTTGTGACAAATTCAGAAGCTAAATTTCTGATCTATTCCCATCCTATAGACCAGACCTGTACAACTTGGCATTAGATAGTAATTAGATAACTACAATAAACTAAATTTTGGGGGGCCACAGGTTTTTAATGACTTATTTTCCAAGTAAAGGTATAATTAACTATTAAACCATTTTGCAAATAAACTTTATTTTTTTTTAAAAAAGGGAAATTTCAGTCAATATCACTAATCACACCTATTATTTGAGATTTTTATTTATCACAAAATCACATTAACTGTAAAAAATTACTTTGCTAAGTGGTACAAGTTTAATACATTCTTCAGGTTTTCTTGATGTTTACATTTAGTTAATGGAATATATTACACTTGTCAGCAATCAATTTATCATACTCTGGAATCATGTTTGAAATCTATTTCTTTAGAAATCTGAAAACTAACCTTAGTAGCTGCCTCTTTTTCTTGGTTTACTTTGCTGAAAAAACATTGTTCCTCACTGAGATTTTTTTCAACTATTTGGACACTTTAATTTGTCTTTTATTGGTGTCCAATTTGCTTAAGTAAGGATGTTTTGATTCAAAATGGCAACAGTTGAATTGGTGCATGGCTGCTCTCACTTTCTTCCTGCTCAATGCCAGTAACAACTGAAAACACAGTGAAAAGATATGACTCTTGCTTCCCTCAGACTAGAGACTGATGATGATTGGTTGGTGTGGGTCACGTGACAAAGAGGAGACAGTGTTCAGTGGCAATCCACCTACCAAGTTGCATGATAGGCACAATAGAGACTAGTGGAAGGCAGTTAAGTGGGGAATGGACAAAGCACTCATCGCAACTTTACTTTCTTTTACATCCTCTACATTTTTTGCAGGCTACCCAAAATCCTTTGGCAGTCTTCGAGTAGCCAATGGGTCATATGTTGTGGAGGCCTGTTATGGACAAACCTTTGGATTGTCTCCTGGATAATTAGAAGAAAATTTCATAGGAAAACAAACAACTTAGTCTGTATAAAGTATGGTTTTTACTTTGTGAAAATGTCTGGGTGTGTCTATCTTCTGAAACTAGATATCAGGGAGGATCTTTTCAAGTTTAAGCATTGTCTAGACCTTTGTTAATCATTGAAACTTCATATCTCAATCAGCTCATTTTGTTGTTCAAGCTCTCCAGACACTTCCTGAACCCATTTGTGGTTTTCTTAGCAAAGATGCTGGAATAGTTTGTCACTTCCTTCTCCAGGTCATTTTGCAGATGTTCCTCAGTTTCTTCTGAGGAAAATTGGGTTAAATGAGTCGCCCAGAGTTACATAGCTAATAAGTGTCTGAGGCCAAATTTGAACTCTGGAAGATGAGTAATCCTGACTCCAGGCCAAACACTCTATCTACTATGCCACCCCACAGCCCCTAAAATAGTTCTAGTAGGTGTCTAAAATTCAAATGTTAAATTCACCTTCTTGAAAACCTAAGACTTCCAAAGACTTTTAAATTAAAATTTCAATGGGGGATGAGTATTTTTTTAATAATTAATTTGTTTTCACTTTTCAACAATCACTTCCAAGAGTTTTAAATTTTCTCCCCCTTCCTCCGCTCTCCCTCCCCAAGATGGCATGCAACCTTATATACACATACATTCATGTTAAACACATTTTCGCATTAGTCATGTTGCATAGGAGAATTAAAACAAAGGGGAGAAATCATGAGAAAATAAAAAAATCAAACATAACAAAAGAGAAAATAGTCTGCTTCATTCTGTGTTCTGACTCTAGTTCTTTCACCGGATGTGGATGGCATTTTGCATCAAGAGTCTTTGGAAATGTTTTAGGTCTTTACATTACTATGAAGGGCTAAGTTTATCAGATATAGTCCTCATTCACTGGGGTCCTTATTGTGCAAAATTCTTCTGGTTCTACTCACTTCACTCAGCAACAGCTCATGTAAGTCTTACCAAATTTTTCTGAAGGTTGCCTATTTGTCATTTCTTATAGCACAGTAGTATTCTATTACATTCGTATACCACAACTTGTTCAGCCATTCCCCAATTGATGGTCATCCCTTCGATTTCCAACTTTTAGCCACTACAAGAACTGCTACAAATATTTTTGTATATGTGGGTCCTTTTCCCATGTTTATGATCTCTTTGGGATACAGCCCTAGAAGCAGTATTCATGTTTTTATAGCCCTTCTAAATGGTCTCCAGAATATTTGGATCAGTTCACAGCTCTACCAACAATGAATTTGTGTTCTAACTTTCCCACACCTTCTCCAAGATGTATCATTTTCCTATTTTGTCATGTTAGTCAATCTGATAGGTATAATGTGGTACCTCAGAGTTTTTTTTAATTTCCATTCCTCTAATCAATAGTGATTTAGAGCATTTTCTTCATATGACGATAGGTAGCTTTAATTTCTTCCTCTGAAAACTGCCTATTCATATCCTTTGATCAATTTTCAATTGGAGAACAACTTGTAGCCTTGTAAATTTGACTCGGTTCTCTATATATTTTAGAAATGAGACCTTTATCACAGATATTAGTTGTAAAGATCCTTTCCCAGTTTTATGCTTCCCATATAATCTTAGTTGCATTGGTTTTGTACAAAAACTTTTCAATTTAATGTAATTAAAATTATTCATTTTGCATGAGAGATAAGTATTAAGAAATGGGTAGAAAAAGACTAAGGATTTTTTTATTTACTGAAAGTATCCAAGCTCTTAAAAACATATAATCTCATCCTTGTGTTGCTGATTTTGGCCTGGGAAACAATGAGCTAAAAGGGAAAGATCTTCTCCTCTGCATAAATTTAGAGAATTGTCAACTAATTGAAAGGAATTCTGTTTATCATATATCAAATTTTGGTTTAGATGTTTCCATAAATTCTCAAATACTCTACTAAGATTTTTGGGTAAATGGACCTTTTTTTCCACACAAAGAGCACACTTCCTATCACACTTTTTCCATGAAGAAGGACAGAAAATACTTAGCTTGTCAACAGATAGGTTAAAATGCCAGAAGGGGAAAGTGACAAATATTGCAGGGGATGTTGGAAAATTATAGTACTAATTCATTGTTGGTGGAATTGTGAACTGATCCAACCATTTTTGAGAGCAATTTGGAATTATGCCAAAAGAGATATTAAACTCTGTACTCTTTGACCAAGCAATAACATTGTTTGATCTATTTCCAAAGACAATTCAGAAAAAAGGAAAATAATCCTTATATTCTAAAATGTTTAAAGCTGCTCCCTTTGTGATGACAAAGAACTGGAAACTCCAGGGAAGTCCATCAATGGGAGAATGACTGAAGAAATTGTGGTGATAGGATAGTGATGGCATATTCCTGTATTGTAAGAAACAATGAAAAGATTTATTTTAGAAAAACACAGGAAGACTTGCATAAAATAATGAAGAGCAAAATTAGCAGAACCAAGTGAATATTGTATACAGAAACAGCAATACTGTTTTAAGAATGATTTTGAACTAATGAGTTATTTTGACTATTAAAATACCCAAATTAACCATAAAGGATGTATGAAGAAAGACACTTTGTATTCAGAGAGAGAATTAATAAAAAGATGTATAGAATAATGTGTGCGTATGTATATATATGTATATACATATATATGTATACACACACACACACACACACACACACATATATACTTATTTGTGTCTAATGGCAGCCATCTCTAGGGCAGAGGGAATGGGGTAGCAGGGAACAACAAAAAAAAGAAAATTACAAAATAATTTTGCTGATTATTTGAAAGACATAGCAAGTTGTCCATAGTGGATTTTCAGTTTCATGTGCAATCATATTTTTAATTGTACTGTTATGAAAATGCATGTTCTATTCCATAAATTAAAAATAAAATTTTAAAAACTTAAAAAAAATACTTACGCCAGTCTCTAATGTATTCAAAAAGTATTTAGGAGATATTCACCTAGGATATTATCCAGAGAAAATAATTGCCATTATGATTAAAATGTTTAATTAATCTATACTGGTCTCTGAATGCAATTAGTGTAGAATGCCTAAACTGATAGACAAATAAAATGTTGTTTTTTTGGTAAGGTAGTTCAAAAATTCATTCAATTGGATTAATGTTACTTGACTTGGTAGTAATTTTTGTTGAGGTTAATGTTTTAAATCTATGATAATATTTTATTTTAGTACTATGCTTAATTTCTTTCACTTTAATTTTGAAAAATTATTATATAGGAAATGCCCATTCTGATTTTTATTAAGTTACTTTCGTTAGTATATGTGTATGTCTTTGCTAAGGTATTAATTGTCTCTCCATAATTTCCTTGCATAGCTCTCTTTTCTTCCCCCAATTTATCTTCAATAACTTATATTGTTTTCAATTTATTTTGCTGTTTTTGTCTAACTTTTCTAGAAATTCTTGTTGGGCTTATATCTATCTATCTATCATCTATCTATTTCCTTTAAGGTTTTCTTTATAGATATTTTTAAGTCATTGTCTTATTCTGTGTTTGTTTCTTCAGGTTCTTTGTTTCCATAATAGCTTTTAATGGTTTTTATTGTAAGGTTCTTTTTCGATATTATTATATTCTCACTTTTCCAGCTTTCTTATTGACTTTAAACTTCAGATTATAGTGGGTCTGCTCTCCTTGGGTAGAGATTGGGGTGGAGATGTTTGGCCTGAGCTTTTTCTTTTCATATTCGTCTGTTACTTTCACAGCTCGTCCTGGAGGCCTGTAAGTTTTCAGTGCTTCTAAGATGGTGTTATCTGGGGAGATACATGTTCATTGCTCTCCTGGTCTACACTTCAAATTTCTGACCTGGTTTTGATCTGTTGGCTTGTGTGAAGTTGAGTTTTCTGTAGATTACTGCTAGACAGTTAGCCCTCTAACAGATATTGCAGGTTCAGAGCAAATAAATTGCTGGCTCCCCACTTGGTTTTGATCTCCAGTTTCAGTTTCTTCCACTGTAAGCTTATATTCAGGACCAAAGGTTAGAAATGAGTCCAAACTCTGCTCTTGGGCCCAGAGTCAAGCTGTTAAGTTTTTGGTTCATTTCTGCTTTACAGGGGTAGGATTTCTGCTCCATGACAGCTCTGCTCTGCTCTAGAATTATGATTAGGAATTGGATAATGGGTGATAGAGATAATAGCTCATACATGCTTCTGTTCCCAGTGTTAGTATAGATGCCCCTGTGATCACTTTTTGCTCAGGGGTTCAGTCCTTTCACCATCCCTAAGTGCTAGGCAGCTCACTACTACTGTTGATGTAGCTTGGTGCTACTTCTGTTGCTGCATTGTGTGCCTGGTCTACACTCACCCCAGTATCTGTAGATCTCTCTTTCTGTCCTCCCAAGCTATCCTAGGATGAAAAAATTGACTCATTGTGACTTTTTAAAAAATTTCTTAATCAAAATATGGTTTGGTAACTTTTTAAGGTTTTTATAGAAAAGGCCTATAGCAAAGATGCTAGATTTCATTCCTCTATCTTGATTCTGCCTCATAAATGCTGCCAACTGAAGATATGATAGAATATAATGGATTTGTTGAAGATTAGCTCCTCTTTTAATGTGAAGGTTTTGATTTTATAAGGTTCAATTTTACTTATTAAAACAATGTAGTTAAAGATTATTCTTAAAATTTAGTGGAGTATGCATCAGTTCATCAGAGCTAACTTGTTTAATTGAGGAAGGCCCATTAGGTATGAGAGTACTTGTGAGGCCTATTAAATTTTCAAAGTTCATAAATACTTATAAAATTTATGAGGCAGGTGCCTTATGAAACGATGACGTAAATAAGGGTTTTGTTTATTCTACTCTGAGACTAAAACAATTTTGGACATTATCTTATAGTAGTGATAAGTCCTTTTCCCACCTCAAAGCAAGCACATAGCAGCTTCCATTTCCTGAAGTTTGTTTCAGGACATCATTTTCTTTGTTACAGTAGTAAATAACAATTGATATAAAACTTATCTATAATATTTAGTAAGTACCACAAGTTCTTTCCAAAAGTATTGCTTTGATAATTAAATAATTTCTTTTTGTATTTAAAAATTATAGCAAAAGTAGGGGATGATTGCTATTATTGTTGTATAAAAGTAATTTATGTGATGAATTGTATGACTGTTGATGATAAAAATCATGAAGTTGCATGGGGAATAGTTGATATTAATATTAAATCTTTGAGTCAAATCTTCAACTTAATAGAATTTTTCTTTCAATGTTAAGGATTATCCAATGGAAGGCCTTACTACATTATAGCAACTGCGGACAGTTCTTTTTTTTTGTTGTTGCTATTCTTCCAGAGTGTGAGTAAACAATATGAATTCACTTTAAAAATGAATGTGAATATTTTCTTAATTTCTCCTTAATTGAATTTTTACTTCAGGATGTGTTTATACCCGATAAGTAAAATGATGAAGTAATATTTACAGAAAGAACTTGTATGTACTTAATAGGTACTGTAGAGAATATTAATGCTAATTACTGTTAAGCACTATTAAATAGGCCAACAAAGAAAATTACATCCTGCAATAAACCTAATGAAATGGGACTTACAATGTGAGATGGAACTGTAATTTGATTTGCTGTAAGTTTTTGATTCAGGCGTAATTAATTATTGTCAAACCAGTACTCCACCTTCCAAGGGAAATGCCAAGAGCTTCCCAGAAATGACACCTTCTGGAAAATACTTCTGGTAAATGTAAATGAATGGACATCTTGAGAAAATAGCATCACAAAGGTGATGCAGCATCAATTTTGACTCAATTTCCCCACTGTGATAATTCCTTTTTAAAGAGAAATATTTTCTACCTTGTCAATTCTGAGCCTGGTTATGACATGTAATGAATAATGTGAAATTCTGCTACATGGTTGGCTATTCCAAAAAGGTTTCTATTAATTTTACCCAAAATCAAACAGTAATGAAGAAGTTTCCCTTAGTATACCTATATCAGATAAGTCTATCATATTAGACTTAGGCTTCAGAGAATAGTATTGATTTTGTTATCTGGCATATAAACTTATGACTGTGTTCCAGGTATGAAAAACTAACTTATTAATGAGACCAGCAAATAATAAGTAAGTTGAGGGCAATGATATATTTTGTCAATAAAACATAAAAAGGTAGCATCTTGGGTCATCCTAAATCTGTTTCCCTTCTCACAGTGACTTTCACTGACAAGTAAAGAAGGCAACCCTGATTGGCAGACATTTAATTATGCAGTGGGGTAAGATTTGTCAACTCCTTCAGTTGGATGTGGGGAGGGAAGTGAAAGCTGAGAATGTGGCCTGGTCCTGAGATTCAGTAGCCTCTCTCAGTCTGGGCAAGGTAAGCCATCCTGATCAGGATCTCTCTGGTCAAGTTTTTCCTTTATAGACCAGGTTACTCCCAATTTTAATGAAGGCGGTATGGACAAACACTTTCTAAAGTGCAGAATGAGTTAAGGATAGGCTTATGGGTAAACACACAGGCTGATTCCAGGCCTTGGAAGGGGCTAGATAGAATGGGATCACATTCTTTTGCTAGGATGGGAAATGTCTCCCTAAAAACAATAGTGAAAGGTGGAAGTTCAGAAAAGAAAATATTACATTTTAATATTGATAAAAAAATGATATAACATGAAAATCATTTTCCTTCTTTTTAACACTACCCTTAATCCTCTCATAACAAATCTCACTAATCATGGCAAGAGGAGAGAAAATGTTTTACAATATTTTATCTACAAATTGATTTTTATTTCATTAGATATTTCCCAATTACATGCAAAAATTTTAATGTTAATTTTTATTTTTTTCCAAATATACTTGTTTTTAATTTTCAACAATCACTTCTGTAAGTTTTAAATTTTCTCCCCTTCTCCACTATCTCACCAGAATGGCATGCAGCCTTACATAGGCTCTGCATATACATTCTTAATATATACATTTTCACATCAGTCATGCTGCAAAGAAGAATTAAATGAATGGGAGAAAGCCTAAACAAAACCAAACATAATAAAAGAGAAAATAGTCTGCTTCATTATACATTCTGCTTCTATAGTTCTTTCTCAGGATGTGGATGGCATTTTGCATCATGAGTCCTTTGGGAATGTTTTAGATCCTTGCATTGTGTGCTAAGTCTATCAAAGACAGTTCTTGCACACTGTGGCTGTTGCTGTGGATAATGTTCTCCTGGTTCTGCTCACTTCACTCAGCATCAGTTGACATAAGTCTTTCATGTTTTTCTGGTCTGCCTGTTCATTATTTCTTATAGCACAATGGTATTCCATTACATTCACATACCACAACTTGTTCAGTCATTCCCCATTTGATGACTATCCCCTCAGTTTTCAGTTCTTGGTCATCAAAAGAAAAACTGCCCTTTTTTTATATGGAAGTCCTTTTCCCATTTCTATTATCTCTTTGGGATACAACCTTAGAAGCAGTGTCATACCTTTGCTGTGTCAAAAGATATGCATATTTTTATTGCCCTTTGGGTGCAGTTCCAAATTGCTCTCTAGAATGGTTGGATCAGATCACAGCTCCATCAACAATTGGGGAATGACTTTTATTCTTGCAAATTTGACACAGTTCTCCATATATTTTAGAAATGAGGCCTTTGTCACAGACACTAATTGTAAAGATTCTTTCTCGGTTTTATCCTTCCCTCCTAATCTTGGTGGCATTGGCTTTGTGAGAAAGCTTTTCAATTTAATGTAACCAAAGTTATCCATTTTCCACTTCATAATGTTCTCTGTCTCTTGTTTGTTCATAAATTTCACCATTCTGCATAAATTTGAGAAATAAACTATGCCTTGCTCCCCTAATTTGTTTATACTACCAGAATTTATACCCAAATCTTGTACTCATTTGGATTTTATTCTGGTATATGGTGCCAGGCATTGGTCTATGCTCGGTTTCCACCATACTATTTTCTAGTTATCCCAGCATTTTTGGTCAAACAATTAGTTCTTATGCCAGCATCTGGAGTCCTTGGGTTTATCAAATAGTAGACTGCCATAATCATTGACTACTATGTGATGTTTACCCAATCTATTCCACTTACCTACCCATCCATTTCTTAGCCAGTACCAAGTGGATTTGATGATTACTGCTTTATAATACAATTTAAGATCTGGTATGGCTGGGCCACCTTCCCTAGCATTTTATTTTCATTAATTCATTTCCTTGCTATTCTGGACCATTTTTTCTTCCAGATGAATTTTTATATTATTTTTTTCTAGCTCTATAAAATAGTATTTTGGTAGTTTGATTGGTAAGGCATTGATTAAGTAAATTAATTTAGGTTGAAATGTCATTTTCATTATTTTAGCTCAGCCTACCCACAAGTAACTGATGATTTTCCAATTATTTTTATCTGATTTTGTTTGTGCAAAAAGTATTTTGCATTTGTGTTCATATAGTCCCTGGGTTTCTTTTGACAGGTAAACTCCTAAATATTTTATAGTGTCTACCATAACTTTAAATGGGATTTCCCTACCTCTTTTTGTTGGGTTTTTAGTAATATATAGAAATGCAGATGATTTGTGTTGGTTTATTTTGTATCCTGCAACTTTGCCAAAATTGTTTATTAATTAAAGTACTTTTACTTAATTATCTAGGATTTTCTAAGTATATCATCATATCATAACTTAGTTTCTTCTTTGCCTATTCTAATTCCTTCTATTTCTTTTTCTTCTCTTATTGCTACAGCTGATATTTCTAGTACCATCTTAAATAATAGTGGTGATAATCCTTGTTTCACCCCCCAATCTTATTGGAAATGCATCTAGTTTATTCCCATTATATGTAATTCTTGCTGATGGTTTTAAATAGAAACTTCTTATAATTTAAGAAAGACTCCATTTATTCCTATACTTTCCAGTGTTTTCAATAGGAATGAATGTTGTATTTTATCAAAAGCTTTTCCCACATCTACTGAGATAAACATATGGTTTCTGTTAATTTTGTTGTGGATATGAACAATTATGCTGATAGTTTTCCTAATATTAAACCAGCTCTGCATTTCTGGATAAATCCTACCTGATCCAAGATATTCTATTCTCAAGATAAGTTGCTGTAATCTTTTCGCTAATATCTTATTTAAAATTTTTTCATCTACATTCATTAGGGAAATTGGTCTATAATTTTCTTTCTCAGTTTTTGCTCTTCCTGGTTTATGTGTCAAAACCATATTTGGATCAGAAAAAGAATTCGGTAGGACTGCTTTGCCAATTTTCCAAAACAATCTATGTAGTATTGGAATTAACTGTTCTTTGAATGTTTGAGAGATTTTGCTTGTTTGATAGAATTCACTTGTAAGTCCATCTGGCGCTTGATATTTCTTCCTAGGGAGTTCATTCAATTTCTTTTTTTGTGATGGGATTATTAAAGTATTTTACTTCTTCTTGTGTTAATCTGAGCAATTTATACTTTTGTAAATATTCATCCATTCCCTAAGATTGTCAAATTTATGGGCATAGAATTAAGCAAAATAATTTCTAATTATTGTTTAAATTTCCTCTTCATTGGAGGTGAATTCATCGTTTCATTTTTATAGAGGCAATTTGGTTTTCTTCTTTCTTTTTGTAAATCAGATTGACCAAAGGTTTATCAATTTTGTGAGTTTTTTCATAAAACCAGCTCTTTGTTTTATTTATTAGTTCAATAGTTTTCTTAATTTCAATCTCATTAATCTCTCCTTTGGTTTTCAGCATTTCTAATTTGCTGTTTAACTGGGGATTATCAATTTGTTCTTTTTCTAACTTTTTCAGTTACATGCCCAATTTATTGATCTCTTCTTTCTCTATTTTATTCATGTAAGAATTCAGAGATATACAGCTTCCCCTAATAACTGCTTTTATGGCATCCTATAAGTTTTGTCAGGTTGTCTCATTATTGTCATTCTTTTGAAGTTATTGATTGCTTTTGTGATGTTGTTTGACCCACTTATTCTTTAGGATTAGATTATTTAATTTCCAAATAATTTTTGTTCTAACTTTCTATGGCCCTTTATTACATGTAATTTTATTACATCATGATCTAAAAATGATATATTGAATCTTTCTTCCTTTCTGCACTGGATTTTGAGGTTTTGTGCCCTAATACATGGTAAATTTTTGTGTATTTGTCATGCACCACTGAGAAAAAGGTATATTCGTTTCTAACCCATCCAATTTTCTACAAAGATCTATCATATCTACCTTTTCCAGAATTCTATTCACCTCCTTAACTTCTTTTCTTGTCTTTTTTGAGGCAGGATTTGTCAAGTTCCGAGAGAGAGAGGTTAAGGTCCTCCACTAGTATAGGTTTGCTGTCTATGTCTTCTGGTAATATTTTTCCTTCCTTATCACTTTTGTATAGGTCTATTTTTTATTTTGCTTTGTCTGAGATTAGGATTGCTACCCCTGTGGTTTTTACTTCAGTTGAAGCATAATATATTCTTCTCCAACCTTTTACCATTAATCTGTGTGTATTCCCCTGTTTCATATTTATTTCTTGTAAATAATATATTGTAGGATTATGGTTTTTAATACATTCTGCTATCTGCCTCCTTTTTATGGGATATTTTACCCCATTCACATTCATAGTTATGATTACTATCTATGTCTTTCTCTCCATTCTATTTCCCCCTTGTTTATGCTTTTATTTCTCTCTTTTCCCTTCCCCTCCTCTCAAAAAAGCTTTACTTTTGACCACCACCTCTCTCAGTCTTCCCTTCCTTTCTTTCAGCTCCCTTCTCTTTTCCTTCCCTATTCCCTTACTACTTCTTCCTTCCCTTCTAACCACCCCCTCCCTTTTCTTTCCCCTTTCCTCTCCTACTATCTGTCATGAAAGTTAGATTTCCATACTTAACGGAGAATGTTATTCCCTCCTTGAACCAAATCCAATGAGAGTAAATCTCAAAGTGTTCATCCCCCTCCCTTCTTTACCTCTACTATGATACATTTTTGTGCTTCTTCATGTGATGTAATTAACCTTTTCCTGCTTCCTCCTTTCCTCTTCTCCCTTCACACCTCTTAATTAGATTTTTATCTTTACATCAGTTAATTTATACTCACACCTTCTATCAATGTATAACCCTTTCAAATGTTGTAATAAACATACAATTCTCAAGACTAACAAGTATCATCCTCCCACATAAGGACGTAAACAGTTTGCCCATATTGAATAACACATTTTTTCTGGGTTTTTTTCCACTTACCTTTTTATGCCTCTCTTGAACCTTGTATTTGAAGGTAAAATTTTCTATTGAACTCTGGCCTTTTCCTGAGGAAGGTCTAGAAATTCCTTATTTCATTGAATGCCCATCTCCTTATCTCAAAGATTATGCTCAGTTTTGCTGGGTAATTGATTCTTTATTGTAGTCCAAGCTCATTGGACTCATTAACTTCATTAAAATCTCTCAAATAATTTAAAGTAGAAGCTTGAAAGTCCTGTGATCTTGACTATAGTTTCTCAATATTTGAATTGTTTCTTTCTAGCAGCTTGCAACATTTTCTCCTTGACCTAATAATTCTGGAATTTGGCAACAACATTCCTTGGCATTTCCAATTTGGAATCGCTTTCAGGAAGTGATCACTGGAATCTTTTGATGCTTATTTTGCCCTCTGGATCTAGGACATCAGGGCAGTTTTCCTTAATGATTTCTTGGAAGATACCCTCTAGATTCTTTTTTTTTTCATCCTGGCTTTCTGGTATACCAATAACTCTTAGACTTCCTCTCTTGGGTAGATTTTCCAAGTCAGTTGTTTTTCCAATAAGATATTTTACATTTGTTTCTATTTTTTCATTCTTTAGATTTTGTTTGACTGATTCTTGAAGTCTCATAGAATCATTAGTTTCTACTTGCCCAGTTCTAATTTTTAATGAATTGTTTTATCCAGTTAGCTCCTTTTAAAAGTTATTTTATATAGAGACCTGAGTCACATTTACAAGGATACAATTTATTGCCCAATAGATAAATGGTCAAAAAATGAAAATGAACTTCTCAGATCAAATAATCAAAACTATGCACAGACTTGAAAAATGACGTTGATTAGAGAAATGCAAATTAAAACAATTTTTGTCAGATAAATGAATCAAAGCTATCTGTAGTCATATTTTTAAAATGCTCTAAATCATGATTGATTATAAAACACAAATTAAGACAAATCTGAAATACCACTTCACTCCTCTCAATTTGGTTAATATGATAGAAAAGAGAAATGACAAATATTGAAGGGCATGTAGAAAAACTGACACACTAATGCTCTGTTCAGTTGTGAACTGATACAACAATACTAGGGTTTGCAACTATGCCCAAGGGATTATAAAGTCATGCATATGCTTTGAAACAACAGTATCATGACCAGATCTGTATTCCAAAGAGATTTTTTTTTAAAAGGGAATTGACCTATATTTGCCTTGTTTTGAATTTGTGACTTGATCTTTGCTTTCCCTATAATAAGAATCTATGGTCATTGTCTGTTTCTGCTTTTTGGTCATGGTGTTTGTCTATTTTCTGGGTTTTAAAATTGAGCTCTCCTGCTGGAGCATAGGTGGTACTGACCCAAGAGTCTTGTGCTAGAAGCCTGGGACCTGGTCACTGGCTTTGTGTGCTAGGGCAAAGGGTGCTGGCAGTTGAAGACTGTAGTGGGGTCTGGAAGGTTACCTGGTGTTGAGATGGGGTCAGAAACACTAGAGCTCTCAGGTAGGGGGAATATGGCCCCTGGGGGACACCTTCTCACCTGGCCTTTGCTTAGAATATTTGGCTGCTGGAGGGTGGTTGCCAGCCTGAAAGTACCTCCTGGAGTTGTGCTTCTTGGAGTTGTGCTAAGGCACCAGATTTGGCTGCTGGAGAAGATTTTTTGGAGCTGATGTCTGCAGTTCCCCTGCCTGGTGTTCCCCTGGGATCCTGGTTTTGGCAATTGCTTATTCCACCTCCCTGGGGCTCAGGATCTCCCCCTGATTTGCTGACGTGGACTTGCCCTTGGAATGCTGGGATGTTTTCTATCCTGTACTGCTCCCCTTTCCCCAGAGCTAGAGGGGCCTTTCACATTAATTCACCAAGTTATCTGAGCTACAAGCCTGCTACACACTATCTTTCTGCTGGCTCAGCTGTTCCAGGGTTTTTTCCTGGGATAACATTTTTTGGGCTTTCAGAAGTCAATAATGGAGGGTGAGAGAGACTTACATCTTACTCTGTCATCTTGGTTCCTGCATGTAGAAATCTCTTCTGAGGTTTTTCTGACACTATTGTGCTCATTTCTTATAGTACAATAGTATTCCACCACATTCATATAACACAACTTGTTCAGCCATTTACCAGTTGATGGATATACCATCAATTTCTGATTCTTTGCAACTACGAAATAAGAGTCATTAAAATACATATTTGTGATGTGTAAGTGTTTTTCTCTTTTCTTTAATTTCTTCAGGATACAGATCTAGTAGTGACATTGCTGAGTCAAAAGGTATGTTCAGTTTTATAACTCTGTATATAGTTCCAAATTGCTCTCCAGAATGGTTCACAACTCCACCAATAGTGCTTCTAGTGTCCCAATTTTCACACGTCCCCTCTGACATTTGTTATTTCCCTTTTCTGTCTTATTAGTCAACCACACAGATGTTAGGTGTTAGAAGTGTTTCAATTTGCATGTCTTTAATCAATAGTGAGTGATTTGGAGCATTTTTCATGTGAATATTTATATCTTTGATTTCTTTTTTTGCAACTGCCTGATTATATTCTTTGACCATTTATCAATTGGGGAATGGCTCATATTTTTTATGAATTTGTTTCAGTTTCCTACATATTTGAGAATTGAGGCTTTATTAGAAAAACAGTGTAAATTTTCTACACCAATTCCTGTTTTCCTCCTAATTTTGGCTACAAAATTTTATTTCATGCATTCAAATCTATTTATTTTACTTCCTATGACACTCTTTTTCTCTTGTTTGGTTACAAACTCTTCAGTTATCCACAAATCTGACAGGTACATTGTTTTTGCATGCTCCATTAGTTTACATATGATAACATCCTTTATATCTAAATCATTAATCCATTTTTATTTATCTTGGTATATGGTGTGAGATGTGAGTCTATGCCTAGTTTCTTCCAAACTACTTTCCAATTTTCCTAGCAGTCTTTGTCAAATGATGAGTATTTACCCTCACAACTTGACACTTTCGATTTATCAAATAGCAAATTATTCTGGTCATTTACTACAGTGCATGGTGTAACTAACCTATTCTAATAATCCACCATTTTATGTCTTTTGCTAGTTTCAGATTGTTTTTATGATTACCATTTTTATAAAACTTGAAATGTGTTGCTATCAGGTTGCCTTTCTTTACACTTTTTTTATTGATTGCCTTAATATGTTTTAATTTTTTTCTTCCAGAGGAATGCTAATATTTTTCCTAGCTCTATTAAAAATTGCTTAATAGTTTCACTGGCATAGCACTGAATAAGTAAATAACCTTTAGTAAAACTGTCATTTTACACTATATAATATATATAAATATTATATATTTTGTATTATATTGACTCAGTTTGTACATAAGTATAATGTTTCTCCAACTTTTATGTATGTATTTCTGTTAAAAAATGTTTTGTAATCATATTCATTTAATTCCTGGGTTTGTCCTGGTGGGTAGACTCCCAAGTATCTTAAATTGTCTCTGGCTATTTTAAATGCAATTTCTCTTTCTAGCTCTTCCTGATGGATTTTGTTGGTAGAATATAGAAATGCTTGTGATGTATGTGGGTTTGTTAAAAGAAAAAACAAACCTAGAGATTATATCTGAATCATCACCAGATAAAAATTAGGAAATTAGAATTGAACAAGTGTAAGCTAAGGATGCTGAGACAATAAGAAACAATAAAAAAAAAGGAAAAAGAATGAAAAAATAGAAGAAAATATGAAATATCTTAACAGAAAAACAACTAACCCAGAAGGAGCAGAGGACTGAGAATATGCTATTCCAGAAGGCAAAAGTGCTAGGGTCACAACCAAGAATAACTTACCAAAACTAAGCATAATTCTTTAAGGTGGAAAAATGAACATTTAATGAATAGAGGACTTTTAATCATTTCTCGTGAAAAGACCAGGGTCAAATAGAAAATTTAATTTTTACAGACCAGATTCAAGAGAAACTTAAAAAAAGGTAAATGTGAAAGAGAAATCATAAGAGACTTAATAAGGTTAAACATCCCTATATGGGAAGATGATACTAACTTAGAAAGTAGCTTCTAGGAATTTTATCGTTATTAAACTAATTATAAGGATTCCATATAGATACAGTTTGAGGGAGTGAGTTTGATCTATTAGAATGATTTAAAGGGGAAAATGTATGACTAAGAAAGAGGGATACTTAGAAGAGGGAAGGAAAAGGCAGAATGAGGAAAATTTTCTCACATAAAAGAGATATGCAAAGAAGAGTATTTGGTATGGTGATGAGGAATGATGGGGTGTTGAAGTTGAGAGTCAATGCTTGAACTTCACCTTCATCTAAAACTTTATTTTTGTTCTTGTTCTGTGTTTTGCTGTTGCATGCCCAATTTACTGATTTGTTCTTTTTTCTCTTTTATTGCTGTACACATTTAGAGACAAAATTTTCCCATAAGTACTGCTTTGGTGGCATCCTAGAAATTTTTATATGTTGTCTTATTGTTGTCACTATCTTTAAGGAAATTATTGATTAGTTCTGTGATTTGTTCTTTGACATACTCATTTGTTAGGATTAAATAAGTTTCCAGTTAATTTTTAATTTATGCTTCCTGGTTATGTTATTGAATGCAATTTTTATTTCAATTTAGTCTGAAAATGATGCATTTAATTTTTATGCTTTTCTTCATTTGGTTGGAAGGTTTTTATGCCCTACATATAATCAATTTTTGTGAAGGTGCCAAGTATAGCTGAGAAAAATATTCAGTTTTCTCTAGAGGTCTCTCTCTAATATTTAACTTTTCTAAGATTTTATTCATCTCTTTAAGTTATTTCTTATATATTTTATGGTTAGTTTTATCTAGTTCTTAGAGGGGAAAAAAATTGAGGTTCCTCAGTAGTACAGGTTTATTTTCTATTTGCTCCTATAGATTTAACTTTTCCTTTAAAATTTGGGTGCTATGCTGTTTGGTGCTTGTGTGTGTGTGTGTGTGTGTGTGTGTGTGTGTATACAAAAAACCCCCATAAATGTACATATTTATACATCTATATTTAATATTGATGTGCATATTATATATATATAAAGAGAGAGTATTGATATTTATCATGTCTTGTGAGATGTTATGAATGTAGAAGCAGCAATATTTGTCAGTTGTAAAATGATGAGAATAGGCTGGCTCAAATAGAGGGTATTAGATGTTGGGCTGTTTGAAGAAGGACATAAAGTTATGTAGGTTAATTAGTATTATGTAGGAACATGACGAATAAGCTATATTTTTAATTTAATCAATTGAGTATTAATGTTAATAAATAAAATTATTTGACATTAAGTATAATCAATACATATGTGTATCAACTGCTAAACATTACTATTCTTATCAAATATAATTACTTAATAGCTCATGTTCATTAATGTAAAGACTATAATGGCCCACATTTACATAGGACCTCAAAAAGTACAAGGTATTTCTCCTATAATAATTCTATGAGATAATAGATCAAGTATTGCATTATCATCACTATTTTATAGATAAGGAAACTGAAAGTCAAAGAGATTAGGTGACATAAAATGCCATAAAAGTGGAAAATGTCAAGGACAGGAATAGAATTTCTTTTCATTGCCTTACGCTTTTAGGATTAAGGGTTTGGTTATGACATGGGAGGAAGTGGGAAGCCAAGAGGGTTGGTCAGTATCAATGTCAGTATTTGAGGATTTCATTTATATCCCAACATTTCTCAATATATTTTAATTATTTCCCTCATTTTTCCTACATACTTCTTCCTGGCCCTTTTTCTTATCTCATAGCTTTTTCTGCTTCTCTTTTCTTTCACATAGATATTAGAGAATAACAAATTCAGAACAGGTCTCAGAGATCATACAATTATGATTTCTTTCACAGAAAGAAAAGTGAGGCCTGGAGAGAATGGGTAAATTGTCCAGAATTATAGTCAGGTCTAGAGCCCAGATCTCCTCATTCCCAGTTCAGAGATTATATTTTCTGCTTTAATATAGTGCATCTTCCATATGGATAGATAGATAGATACATACATATATACACAGATATATGTATGCATACACACATACATATATACACATAAATACATATATGTACACATGCATATGTGTGTGTGTGCAGAGAGAGAGAGTTTTTTAAACCTTAAGGAATTACATAAATACTAGTTATTGCTGTTAATAAAATAGTAAAAACTCAAATTCCAAAAACAAGTATAAAATCATAGAATGTTAGTTCTTAGTTAGCATTCCCTAAATTTTGTAGAAAAAATCAATTGCAGATCTACATTCCCAATCCACCCCTGGCTAAGTATGTTCTGATGTAAAATAAACAAGAAGACAGGGTTGAAATGCCCTTTAGTGAACAAAACTCCCATTTACTTTTATTGGTGATTCTGACATGTAAGGGACAACATGATTCAGTCTATTGAATTAAGGTAAAGATACTAGCCTGGAAGATTCTGTGCAGCCTGCCCAGTCTTATTGAATTAAGGATTGTCTTCCTCATAACTTTTATTTCCGTAAGAAAAGGAACTTTTTCTCATTCAGCATCCCACTATGGGTGGCAGATACTTCCTAGTTAATATTAGAAGCATTAGCTGTTTGTCTACTTCCATCTAATACTGACCTTTGAATGCACGGTTCCGTTTAATGCTATGCAGGACTTCATTTGAATTATAGTGGAGCAGAAAATTAAACAATTACATAAGTCAAAAGAAAATGATGTGTGTGAGTGTTCCCTCTTCCTCTTTTGAGGCTAAGGAGTGAAAAAGAACTTTCAAGAAGAATTTTGTTCCCAAAGAATGGGAAATGGAACGGTAGTTTCAATTACTGGGAGTGGGAGATAAAAAACAAAAATACACTGAGATAATCATTTAGACACTTAATTTTGATCTTCACCAGTGAGGAGAGAGACTCATACTACTGGGTTTAGGGCTCAAGCTACACAAGCACTATTATTTGAATTTTAGATGAAGAAACTGAAGGGTCAAACATTGAATTTTTCCCTGGCTCAAACTCAAGGATACCTAGTATAGGATCAGGGCTCTTTCTAGCATATTTCATTGTCTCAACAAACGTAAGATGAATGTATGAAACAGGAAATGGCAAAACACTTTTTGAAAAGCAGCAGGAATCTCATAAGAGCAATGGGGATTGTTGGGGAGGAATTTCAAATTCTTGGACAATAAATCTTCAAAGAACCTATTTTAAGGCATCTCTCTTCTCATCTTCTTTGAATAAATATGACAAAATATTTTACTTCAGTAGAGAATGGGGAGGAGGAAAATTTATTGATATGTTTGTATATGTATGTATGTGTGTATATGTATATATACATACATATATATATATATATATATATATATATATATATGAAGCATAATCCACTACAAAAGACATAAAATAAAAGAGCTCCTAACATTTTTGTGTCATTAAAATTTTTGGAAATTTGGAGAAGCCTATAGATGAATGTTTAGAATTATACTTCAATATATAAATGAAATAAATAGGATCATAAAGGAAATCAACCATGTTAAAATAGCTATTGTATTTTTTTAATATGGACCTCAGGTAAAGAGCTCCTGAATTGTAAAAGTATGAAATAAATGCAGTGTTCTTCCTGGTCATGTGAGCAATAAGATGGAGGACTAGACATTTTTCTTATCCCCATAACCTCTTAAATATTTCCAAAATAGAAATTATATACTGAAAATAAAGCAACTTCAGCATTCTACTTCATCTAGAATATTGAGAATCCAAAAGAAAGTTTAATAAAATGAACTAACACTTACAGACCCTAAACTCACTAAGCACATTCTCTTCGCATTTCTCATGTTATCAACAGCAAGGCTGCACTTCTCAGATCCAAGGGAAAAACCCACATTTACAACATAACTCATCCCAAAATATAATGCTCCCTCCCTCTTTACAGGGCTGTGGAAATCAAATTTCTACAATTGCAGATATTTACCCTGGCTACAACAGGCAGCCATGCAGTCACAACCCCTTAGAAGTAGAAATCTTGTCAGGAGCCAAAACCCTACAGCTCCAGCATGCAAATGTCTAACTTACTGATACCAGGTTAGACAACTCTGTTGTATCAGCAGAGGTTATATATGGACAAAAATCATTGTTACACCATAAGAGACTGAAAACAGCATGGATAACTTTGTAGCATCAAAGCTTCAAAGTGAACCACTGGTGCTAGCTCAGAGAACTAACGAATAGAGGTTGTGAGACAGTATACCAGGAGAGGACACTGTGCCTGATGGAAGTGGCATTGTACAACACTCCATCTAACTTCAGGGAAGGAACACAACTCTAATACCTTCATTCCCTTTCTTGGTAGTGAGAAAAGAGGGACAGAGGTGGTGGGAGAAAATATCTGTATAGTTGACTTCCCAAGATAACATTGTAAATGGAGTAAAGAGTCTCTATTGGAATAGTGGCTCCAAGAAGACACATCTTGTGTCTCCTTTGCATCTCCTTAGGGGGTAGTAAAATCCTCTTCACACAATGTTTAATAAGTATTTATTAAATTGTATTTCTTGAATGATAAAAAAGTAATTTACAGGTTCAAACATGTAAGGGGGACATTGTAGAGGCATCAAACTACTGGCTTGGACACTATGAATGTCTCAAACAGCTTGCAAAACTCCCTAGTGTGGCCAGAACCAGAATAAAATGCAATTGGGAAATGTTTAATAAAAATAAACAAAAATACAACACATATATGTTCATTTGTGTTTTTTAAAGCAATATGGAATAAAGGAATCTGTTTCTACCTGAGTTGGGACACCAACTGCTGTCTATGGTGTCTTCAAAGAATCTCAGATAAGACTTTGAAGGTCATATAATCAAACCTTTATATTGACAGTGAATCACCCTTATGAAGTCCCTAGCTAAAGTCCATTTTGTGTCTACTTCGGTAACTCATCATATAACTCTTTTATTCAAAATATCCAATGGCCTCCTCTTTCGTACTATATCAAATCCCCTCTCTGGTTATCAAAACCTTCCTGGTCACAGAATTATAGAATCTCAGACGTGGAAGAGACAACATGGTCATCTATTCCCCTCATTCCTCATTAAGAATTCAAACAGGGATCCGAGCAGTCTTCAAGGATGGAATCTCTGGCGGCCCAGGAGGTCCCTCCACCCACAGGCACTAAGGGTCAGTGAGACAGACTTCTGGACTGACCAAGAGGGGAGAGGGGTGTCTCCATAACTCAGGCCCCCTAGGGAGGCAGCAACAGAGGCAGTGGAGGCCAGAGGCTCCCGGAGGAGGCAGAACCTCGGGTCCATTACTGAAGGTCTCCACATAAACCCCTGAGGGAACTGAGCCCTGTGAGGTGGCCTTGACCCTACCTGAGAACCTGAATTTAATCTTACCCTGAATAGCAGCTCCGCCTGCTGCTGAAAGCCTTAAGGCTGGGGAGAAGCATTTGAATCTCAGACCCCAAGCACTAGCTGGGCAGATGTGGAGGCAAGGTGGGGTGGAGAGGAATCTCAGAAGTCAAGTAACTGGTTGGGAAAATGCCCAGAAAAAGGGAGAAAAAATAAGACCATAGAAGGTTACTTTCTTGGAGAATAGATGATTTTCCCAACCTTCCTTTCTGATGAGGAAGAACAATGCTTACCATCAGGGAAAGAAATAGGAGTCAAGGCCCCTGTATTCCAAACATCTGAAATAGATATCCCATGGGCTCAGGCCATGGAAGAGCTCAAAAAGGATTTTGAAAATCAAGTTAGACAGGTGGAGGAAAAACTGGGAAGAGAATGAGAGAGATGCAAGAAAAGTATGAAAAACGAATCAATACCTTGATAAAGGAGACCCCAAAAAATGCTGAAGAAAATAGCACCTTGAAAAATAGGCTACCTCAATTGGCAAAAGAGGTTCAAAAAGCCAATGAGGAGAAGAATGCTTTCAAAAGCAGAATT
>CM053770.1:332762110-332804049 GCA_028658325.1 Potorous gilbertii | reverse complement strand
AGTGGAGGGAAAAAGAGGAGAGCTGAGAAAAAAAAAACATGAAGTTTACTCTCATCACATTCGACTAAAGGAAGGAATAAAATGCACACTCATTTTGGTATGAAAACCTATCTTACAATACAGGAAAGTGGGGAAGAAGGAGATAAGCAGGGTGGGAGGGATGATGGAAGGGAGGGTAATGGGAGGAGGGAGCAATTTGAAGTCAATGCTTTTGGGGAGGGACAGAATCAAAAGAGAGAATAGAAACAATGGGGGGCGGGATAGGATGGAGGGAAATATAGTTAGTCTTACACAACACGACTATTATGGAAATCATTTGCAAAACTACACAGATATGGCCTATATTGAATTCCCGCCTTCCCAAAGGGAGTGGGTGGGGAGGGAGGGATGGGGAGAAGTTGGAACTCAAAGTTTTAGGAACAACTGTTGAAGATTGTTCTTGCTACTAGAAAATAAGAAATACAGGTAATGGGGAATAGAAATTTGGCCCTACAGGACAAAAGAGAAGATGGGGGACAAGGGAAGGGAGGGATGATATAAGAGAGGGTAGATTGGTGATAGGGGAAATTAGAATGCTGGGTGTATTGTGGTGGAAGGAGGGGAAAAATGGGGAGAGAATTTGGAACCCAAAATTTTGTGAAAATGAATGTAAAAAAGATAAATAAATAAATTTATATTTAAAAAAGTATTCAAACACTAACTAAATTCATTCCTTTAAAAGGACCCTCAGTTCCAGTCAAGCCAGAAAATATGCCTTCCCAGTTCCCTCCCCAAAACCTTTCCTTCATGCTTTTCCCTGTATAGAATCCCCATTTTTTCCTCTCTTCTAGTTCTCCAAATCTGTGATTCCATAAGCAATTAGCACTGATCACTTTGTTTTCCATTGAACCAACTCTTTTAAACTCCACCATTAACCACCTAACTTGCTACTTAATCCTCAGATGCTACAGCAATTCTAGGGGTCAGCAAATGTGAGACACCATGTACTACAAAATTAGAAACTATATTCTTAAAATTACCATACCCTTGTATAAGACCATGGTGAGTTTGTGTCTGGAAAGCTGTGTATCATGCAGGTTGGTCACCATAGCTCAAAGAAGATAGAAAAAATCAGGAGAATGCTTTCTGTGAGTGTGTGTAGGTTTGTGTGAATTATGATTTTTGTTTATTTATCTGTCTTTTTCTCTGTGTGTTTATGTGTCTATGGCAGGGAGAATAGGATGGAATGATGTCATTTAGAGATATACTGAAAATACTAAAATTATTCAGTACTGGTAACAGAAGTGGAAAGAGAAAATGATCAAAGAAGGGGATGTATAATTTCACCAAATATTGGAATATTAGATTGCAAGGGAACTGTAATGAGCTTGCTCCAGGTGAGTCTAGGATCAATAAAAGGAATCACTGGTCCACTTGACATGCCAAGTAATCAATACAATGAATACTTGATGTCATGAGTTGGTACATGTTGTAATTATGTTTAAAAAAAAACAGATAGTATTCTTGAAATAATATCTCACAGTTCTCTAATACTTCACTCTTTAACAAGTCCTTTTTCGTAATTTTGGTGCAAGTTATGTGAGGTGGGATGTGAAAGCATTTTTATTTCCATTTTCCTTTGTATAGCTGAAGACCCTGAGGTAGTCATGTTAGAATCAGTTGCCACTACTAAATTTTGTGGTGGTGGTGATGGTGACGATGATGATACAACTATGAGTATAATGGTGATCATGGTGATGATTGGGTACTTGTAGCAAGGACAGAATTTTACATGTTTTCATTTTTTATTTTTCAGCAATGATTTTACTATCTGCGTTGCTCTCCTTAACTGCCATACTGCTCCCATCTTGTGGTAATGCACAGGTATGACTATGGTTCAATGACTTTTTTCAATCATGCTAGGAATTTTCCCATACCCTGGCTAAGTGAGCCTTCCAAGAAATAGCACATCTACATAATATACCCTAAGCTTTCATTCCTAAACCCACTTTATGTACAAGACATTAATCCATAGAATAAGCATTTTTACGATTTTATGGATAGACAAAATTATATGTTACTGATTCCTTTCATTATCCTTCCATACATCTCTCAATTACTTCCTAATTATCTTCTACATTTATCCTCTCTGTCTAATTCCCTAAGTCTCTTTTTCACCAAGCTGTTATTTGAATGGCTACAGGTGAAGATCGTTGATTGGAGTCAGTGTCAATGGTATTGGTCTTGTCTTCCAGACAAGTACCTACAAATGAAAAGGTGATTTATATTTGTATCACCACCACTTGATCTGTGCTTTCATATAATACACACTAAACAAATGACTTATTCATTCACTTGTCATGATGTTTTTCTCACCTTTCATTCTCAGTTCTGGGTCTTAGGGACTAGGTTAGCCCAGGGCCAGAAACAATTGCTTATAATTAACATTTATAGAGCACAGTAAGGTTTTCAAAGCACTTTACAAATAACTGGCAGTTAGGTGTCATAGTGGATAGAGCACTGGACTTGTGATCAGGAAGATACGTCTTTGTGAGTTCAAATCCAGCATCAAATGCTAACTGTATGACCCTAGGCAAGTCACTTAGCTCAGTTTTCTCATATGTAAAATGAGCTAGAGAAGGAAAGGGCAAACTACTCCTGTGTCTTTGCCAAGGAAAATCCTGACTGGGGTCACATATAGTGAAATGATTCAACAGCAAATCACAAGTATTATATATATACATATATATACATATATTCATGTATACACATACACACACACGTGCACACACACACACACACATATAGTATATATCTATATAATTTTAACTTCACAACAACCCTAGGATGCAGATGCAGTCACTATTCCTATTACATAGATGAGAAAACCAAGGCTGCCAGAGGTTATTTTCCTAGGCTCACACAGCCGCAATTATATTAGAATACTAACATCTTATAATTACTTCAGATATTTTGTATTCAATATGTTATATCATTTTCAATATCCTATATACTCAATGATTCCAAATGAGATCAGTTTGAGATATAGCTAGGCTTGATTAGTGTGAGTAGCAAATATCTTGAATTAGTTATATATATATATTGTATTACTTGAAGTTTTAATTATAAAAAAATATCATTAGTTACAGAGCAATGTAAATATAATGAATATATTGAGTAATGAAATCACTTCACAGAATTATTATTTCTACTAATAGGGACTTAGTTGTATATAGTAAATTATCATTGCCTTGGGAATAATGACGACTAAGGGAGATGGGCAAATAAGATCACTAAAATGAAGTATATGATTCTGAATACTGACACTTCTCTGACATTTCTAATAACATTAAACGGGTGAAAATAGACAGTCCCAGTGACAGAATAATTCCTGTTACTCTAGAGAAAAAGAATTCTGCTATAAAACCCAATCTCCCTACATGTTCTTTATTACCCCTATGCCTTCCCTAATGTCCAGGAGCTATCCTTACTCAATTTTTTCTACCTCTCTTGACCTATTGATGGTCTTTTTATTAAATAGAGCTTTCCATATCTTACTTGGGACACAGAATGATGACTGGTGCCAAATAACCATCTATTTCATCAGTGGAGTTTATATTCTTAAGGTTAGGACAGACAGGTACATAGAATCAATCATGTTCTATCTAGGATAATGTCCCATGAATGACAGAAAGAAATGTCACCTATATTCATTCTTTAGAATTTATGTCAATGGTTTTAAACCATTATACCAACATAACATCATAGGCAAAGAAACCAGACCTGTAATTCTATTTGTATTGAAAACATCTTTGGGGAAATCCTTCTATCAAATCAGGTGAGCTCCTGCTCTGCAAATCGGTCTTTAAAAGTATAAATTGATTAGTCAAAGTCACACAGCAAGTAAATGTCAGAAGCAAGGCTTCAACCCCCATAATCCTGTTTCATAAGGGCTGATCTCCTTCCATTATTCTATGCTGCTTTTTTCAATAAATTTGTAATAGATATTTTTTACTTGCTAATTAATATTAGCCCTTGAACTTGATAAAACCCTAGATTGAAAGTACGTTACAGTACAGGTCAAGCATGCATGCTGTAGGCAGAAATGGTGGAAACTTATCTTAAATATTCCAGTGAACAATCCAAATAGTGAAAGATGCTAATAACATGGTAGATATTTATTTGTGTGAATTTATTTCAACTAAGCCTATCTATGACTTAAGAGATTTTTACATGAAATAAGGATATTTCTTCTAGATGAAGGATATTGTTATCTATTTTGTATCTGCTTAGCCTGTCTTGGGGCTAATAACATTAGTTAATGATATCTTGGAGTTTTAAATAGTTTTTTCCTATTTTATATGTTTTCTCTGACAGAGAATAAAATAAACCTGTGTTGTTAATGTATTTTATAACTTAATAAAATAACTTCTTAAAATATTTTAACGAACCAGATTGGAAAGGATATTCAATTTTGAGGATTAACATTGGTAAGATGTCTTTTCTTATTTTTTTCATAGAGTGTACCCTTTCAATCTTTATCAACTAATCTTGAAAAAGTCCAACGTGAAATAGTGAATAAGCATAATGCCCTGCGAGCAGCAGCCTCCCCGCCTGCCATCAACATGCTAAAGATGGTAAATTTCAATCATGGGAGGAGAGGGGAATTGAATGTGGATAAGAGGAGGTAGCTTGCAATAATGATATCTTGGTTAAGAATTAATTATATTGTCAGCAATAGTTATATTTTTATTTTACTATATAATACATGTAACGATATACCATCTGTATCATTCCAACAGAAATATTAAGTACCTGCGCTAGGAGACCTAGGAGCAATGCAAAGCTGAGAGAATATAGAACCCTTTCTCTAGTGGAATTTAGGCTGTGGGAGGGGGATGACACAAACACAAATAATTGTAATAGAACACATCAAAAATATATGATAAAAGTTCAAATTCTTTGTGGAGTCCAAGGGGGAAGGTTTCTAGGGGAAAATGGGATCATGAAAGAGGTGTCATTTATCTGGCATGTTCTAGTTTTCCAAGTGGCTTTGAAATGGTTCTTAGAATAACACTGTGAAGTAGGACAGGAGTTATTAACCTTTCCACCATCTCCCCACTATATAGAAGAGGAGAAAAGTTTCGGAGAGGCTATGTAATCTGCCACAGATCACAAAGCTACAAAATTGCAAAATCTAGTCTTCTAACAACTCAATTCAAGTCAATACAATTTAAACATAAAATTTTAAATGTATTGAAATAAAGTTGTGACACAGGGTATTGTGCCAGCCACACTCAGGCTTCTCTTTAATGTTCCATGATTATCTCATGTCATCACACATCAAGATCTGGATTGACTACAAAAGGGCTAAGGGTAGGAGGATAGTTAATCATTAAACCCTGCTACATTAGTCTTCAGTTAATTTCTTTATTTCCGTCAATACTAGCAAAACAAGTTTAAGAAAGGCTAGAAAATAATATTAGATCAAGATGGAATTAAAAGCTAGTCCTTCTCAGCTCTGGTGCAGTGCTCTTGCCTTATTGAACTTCACATCATGTGTAGGGCATTTTTTCATGCCAAGAAAGAATAGGTGATGGAAACTTCACTGAGGCCAGTAGCAACGAGACTCTCACTTGATGAAAAAGGTTAGATGCAACTAGATGGCACAGTGCTTGGAGATCTGGACCCAGAGTCCATTAGATCTGAGTTCAAATTTGGCCTCAAACACTTATGTGATTGTATGTCAATCACTTATAAGTAACAACCTCTGTCTTTTTCAATTTCCTCAAGTGTGAAGTGATGATAAATCTACTTCTCTGTTTTGTTGTCTCAAATAAGATGATATGTCTTAAGCCTTGAGCCCAGTAAACACCTATTTTATTCTTTCCTTCTTAGAAAATGATCTGGGACTCAAAGAGCTTAAATGATACACCATGGTCATACAGCTAAATGTCAGAGACAAGAGTAAAGGTCTTCCTGATTCCAAAGCTAGATTTCTTATGCTGCATTGCCTTTTCATTCTCTAATTATAACCTACTTGTGTTTTTATTTTAAGAGAAGTGAACTTGAATCTTGGTTCTAACATTTTATAGCTGCATAAACTTAAAAATTCTACTAACCTCTCAGAAATATTTAAGAAAATTAAATCTGTACCTGTTGACTCACAAGATTATTATGAGGAAAATTCCTTGTAAATAGTCATACAAATTATATATGACATAAAATATATCATATAAAATGTCATGCAAAGTATATATCATCATCATTGTTGAATATTTGAAGGCTGACTATTACTAGAAAAGGATATTTTTATTATTATTGAACACATAATATTCCCTTTTGCATCTTTTCCCTCCAGTAGATTATAATAAACTCCGTGAAGGTGGATATAGTACCTAATTTAATTTTTGTGTCCGTACATGGTACCTGAGCTAAATTCTCTCATTATAACAGAAAATTATAAATGTTTGAAGTGGATTGAATCAAAATTTGGACTTTATTTTCAATTGAGCTGTGTATATATTTTTCTTTTTCTTTAAGCAATGGAGCAAAGAAGCACAAAGAACAGCCCAGGAATGGGCAAATCATTGTGTTTTAGAACACAGTCTAGCAAACAACAGAACACATGGTAAGTAAAAAAAAAAAAAGAACAATTTTACGAACGAAGGGGCAATTTATGACTTGGTGACTGAATTTATGATGTGACACTTTGAAACATTTGTGACCTCAATGATGCAGCAGCCTTTTCCCTGCAGATTATAATATCTACTTAGACCCACATAATATGTTACTCTGGATTTGCCATCAGAGTACCTAGCTTTGAACTGAGTTTAACCAGTTATCTTCTATGTATTCTTAATCAAGTTACTTAACTTCTTTGGTCTCAATTTCCTCACTTCTAAAAGTAGATGGATTTGAACTTCTCCAAAGTCTCTTATAGCTACACACACACACACACACACACACACATACACCAAACATATACACATATAAATATATGCATATATAAATATATGCACATATACAATGTATATATATATATGCATACATATATGGATATGGATATGGATGGATAAGATACTCACATACAAATTACACATATGCACACAATCAGTAAAAATTTATTTTCTCTTACCCCTGAGAAGGAAAACAAAACAAAGTCATTTGTTTTATGTATATTATATATGTATATAAAATATACATATATGTATATTTTATACATGTATAAAATATGTATATTTTAAACATGTATATACATGTATATGTATATAAAAATATGTGTATATATGTATATGTATAAAACAAATGACTTTGTTTTGTTATGTATATATATATATGCATATATGCAAAACAAATTTACCATATATGTGTATACTTATACACATACATGCATACATACATATATAAATATATATGCGCACACACGTTCTCATTCTGTACACTGAGTCACTGAACTTTCTATAAGAAAGTTGGCAGCACATCTCATCATCATTCTAAAATTCTTATTTGTCATCACATTAGTCAAAAGTTTTATTTCTTTCAAATTTGTTTGTTTATATATTATTGTGTTTATACAAGTTGTTCTCCTGCTTCTATTCACCTCACTTTGCATTCCATAAGTCTTCCCAGTTTTCTTTGAAAATACCCCCTTCATCCACAATAATACTCCATTACATTTATATACCGTAATTTGGTCAGTCATTCTCCAGCTGAAAGGCATCTCACATTCCCACAATTTATTATCTCAGAAAAAAGCATATTTTCAAGCATCTTTAGGATTTGTTTTCCTTAGGACTATTCCATGCCTTAAGTCATCCTTCTCCCCATTTCAATATTCAGAAGATTTAACTAAAAAAATAACCTACTCTAGAAGGACTGCAGTCCTGCTGCGTAAGGGCAAGTCCAAGTTGAGTAAAATAAAGCTGGGAAAGCTAAAAGGCAGAGGAGAGGAGGGAGAGCATTCTAGGCATTAGAGATAGTCAAGGTAAAGGCATGGAGTGAAGAAATGACATGAAATGAAGAAATGAGAAGTGTGAGAGGAACCAAAGTAGGCTAGTGGAACTGGAGTATAGATTATATCCAGAGGAGTCAAGTACACTAAGGTTATACATTAGACAACTTTTCTGTTTTGTTTCCAGCTTTAATCAGGATGACTGCAGGGTGAATTTTTTCCCTTTTTTGGCCACAGCACCTCTCAAAGATGCGCTCCTAAATCAGTGGGCTGGGGGATTATTATGAACTGAGATAGTGGAAATAGAACTCTTCTCAACAGTCACAGATTTTTGAAGTTGAAATTATTTCTCGGTACCCTAACCTCCTCGAGCCCAAGAAATTCTATCCATTTCAGTTCAGTCAAATTTGAATGTAACCATACAAGACTTCAACATGTCTTTTCCTACTGCCAACATCTGGAGCTTTCATGACCCATTCTCAGATTCAAACCTGCATTTTTTTCCATCTCTTTGACATTGTCATTCAAAGTAAATATTCTGATGACTTCATTATTTCTAAGACTCTGTGATTCATCTTTATCCCTTACATTCATAACTTTAAGATTATGTCACTTTTCCTTATTCACATCTTAGATTCAAATATTTATGATGTCCCTCTGATTTGAATTTGCCCAACATCAAATTCATTTGTCATTCCCTCTTAATTATGAAAGGTACTATCTCGGTAAGGAGATTTCATTTCTGTTGAGTGAATTACCTCAATAGTCTACCAAAGTAATCCTTCTCATGTATATATATATGGTTATGGTCAAGCCACTCTTCTACTCCTAAATCTTCAGTGACATAAACACCAATCTAATATAATTTGAGTGTGCACCACAGGCAAAGTGCTCTGTGAGCTAGCAGGCATTCTGGTATTTGTCTAAGAGACCTTATAATCAAATCAAAAACACAATAGATAAAAAAAACATGAATATTAAAAGGGAGGCAATGCAATGTAGTGGAGAAAACATTGAATTTGGAATCAGAGAACTTACAGAATTTACATCAGTGTTATATGCATCTTTTAGCTGTTGCCTTAAGTTAATCACCAAATCTCTCAGATTTTTACTTCCTTGTCCTACTTTTTACACATCAACATCTTTAGTAAGCATTAATATATCACACTTTGTTCAATATTTGACAATCTTGATTTACCACTCTTTGCTACAAAAATGTGGACACAAATATAGGAATATATATAGGTCCTTTTCTTATCTTTTTGACTTCTTTGAGATACAATGCTAATATGGGAACCAGTTATAGAAAGTTTCAGAGGCTTCTTAGGTATAATTACAAATTTCTTTCCAGAATAGTTGGACCTGATCACAACAGGAAGAGGACAATAGTACGTGTTTCTCCTCCCATTTCCTCTAACAGTTATAATTTTCCTTCTTGATATTTTTTTGTAATCTTCAACAATATGATGAGTGGGAATTTATATCTTTTTTTAACTGCATTGCTATTATCATGGATCATTTGATGTTTTCCTTATGCTTTTTGATAGCTTATATTTATTTTGAAAACTGTCCATTTATATGTTTTGGGTATTTACTATTTACTTATGGGAAAAGAGCTTTTGTTGCTGTATGTGTGTATCATTTTCTTACATGTCTTGTATATATAAGAATTTTATCTAAAAAAATTGTGGCAAGTTTCTTTTGGGGGGGCTACAGATTTGCTGAGCTTTTTTGCAGTGAGCTATAACCCTTCTAATTATAATAGCATTTATTTTGTTTGTGATAAAAATGTTCAATTTTATGCAAGAAAAATGATTCTTTTAATTTTTCTGAAATAATTTTCATCCATTTGTCCAACAATTCTTCCTTTAGCAATAACTGTGAAAATTATCTTCTTCACTTCTCCTCTACATTGTTTTATGAAATTATCTTTTATATTAAGTCATATGTTCAGTTTTTGGTTATTTTTGTTTATCACTTGATATAATGGTCTAAACTGAATTTCTTCAAGAATGCTTTCATATTATCCCAGCAGTTTTTGTCTAATAGGGAGACTTTGACCAGATATTTGGCAACTTAGAATGTTTGAATACTTTGCTACTACATTATTTTACCTCTGAGTTTGATCCCTTTGAATTTGAAGATATCTGGGTAGCCAACAATAATTACATGTAGACAAAGTTAGATGATCATCCCACACTGAGTTCTTTTTACTGAATACCTATTTTTAAATTTCATTTTCATCTCAGGTTCTAAGGTATTCAAAAGAGTATGACCAAATTTTCACATTAATTACTAAAACTATATCATCTCTCTTATTAAATACTGACTCTGAAAAACAACCTCAAATTATATTATTAATATAAATATTAATAATTTAATAAATTGAAAAAACTTTTCTCTCAAAAGTTTTCGCTCACTTTTCACTGCTTATCCCTCCTGATCTCTAACACTCTCTTCTTAGATATAGAGGGACATAGTTTTATCTATATATACAAACATGCATACATATATACATACATACACACACATGCATACACACACATATATAGGTCTATCTATATTTAGCTATAGACCTAGATTTAAAAAAAAGACCTAGATAAACATTTAGATCTTAATATAGATCTAAATATATTTTATATAGATATCAATCAATCAATAAACATCAATTAAATGCCTACTATATGCCAGGCATTGTGCTAAGTGCTGGGATACAGAAACAGGCAAAAGAGAGTCCTGCCATCAATGAACTTACAATCTGATAAGAGAGAAAATATGCAAACAGATGTAAAGTAAACAAGCTATATACAGGATAAATAGAAAATAATTAACAGAGGGAAGGCACTGGAAATAAGAGGGGTTGGGGAAGGCTTCCTGTTGAAGATTACATTTTATTTGGAAAGTGAGGGAAGTTGTCTTCTAAAAATTAATATAGTATAAAAATGCAATGTATGTATATATCACAATGTATGTATATGTCAATATATGTACATATATATAGTATACATACATATGTATACATATGTAAATATATGTGTGTGTGTGTATATATATATATATATATATAGAGAGAGAGAGAGAGAGAGAGAGAGAGAGAAAGAGAGAGAGATAGTCAGACAGAGAGACAGACAGACAGAAAGAGACATGATAGCAAAGCCATCCCAACATCCAATCTCTTAGGCTTGAATACACAGTGATATTGATTGTAATTGTAGCAGTATGTTAACAACATATTTACAAAATATTCATTGTGAGAAAAATCATAACTCTAGTCTTTTCTACTCATCATTATACTTGCTGTTTTCAAGACAACACAACACCACTTTTCAGTTTTCTCAGGATACCAATCACAATCTTTTTTTCCCAGATTTTTTCATGTTTCTCATTACTGTGAAAGTGAAACATTTCTCAAAATATCAGTTCTCCTCATCTTATTTCTTTCTATTCTTCTCTTTAACCCTACAATTTAAAAAGAAATCATTTCTCCAAAAAAAATTAAAATTTCAGTACCTCAAGACTTTGTTGCCTCAAAGATATGAGAAAATAATCTGTATTTATGGAAGAGGCTATTCAAGCTGTGTTATAAATACTATTTTGCCATTATTTTGTCATAAATGGTTCACTCTCTTCTCAGGGAGACTATGCGGTGAAAATCTCTTCATGTCATCTGCCCCACTCCCATGGACAAAAGCTATTGAAGCTTGGCATAATGAGTATAAACATTTTAAATTTGGAAAAGGATCAACTTCAGATCAAGCAGTTGGACATTATACCCAGGTAAACAACAGAAATAATTTGGAAATTTGATTATTTTCAGTTGTCTCCAATAGTATAGTACAACAAATTCTAAAGACTTAAGTTTGAACCTTGCCTCTACCATTTACTTTCTATATGACCTTAGATGAGTCAATTAACATCTCTGGACCTTAGTTTCCTCAGTTACTAAAATGAAAGGATTGAATTAGATAAGTTTTAAATTTATAATTCCAGATATGAATCTCTCAACTTCATCAAATTTATTGAATTTTTCTTTCTTTTTTACATCATTTTTAAAACTATCACAGTCATTTTTCATAATGAGATTAATGTAAGCCCTATATACTTTTGTCAGACCTATTAATGTAGTTTGTTAACCTCATCTTAAAATATTATATATGATGATCTCCTCCCCCAAAAAATATTTTTACTGAGATCATAAAATTTAGTTCCTTATTTTTAACAACTGAAATTGTTTCATTTATAAAAACATAGGGTCTCCCTTCTTTGGAGAGGTAATAAATTTTGGTTATGGAAAAAGTCTCTATGTACTACCAGTTTCAGTTCATCTGTTAGGTTTTGTCAACTAATTTATATGTATATATCTGACATTATATCACGCACACACAGGTGTGTGTGTATGACAATTACTGAATAGGGGAAGAGGGAGGGATGTGTTTAGTAATAAAGGTCATGGAAACAAAATATACAAATAAAGTATTTTTTGAAAGACTAACTATGGAGAGAGTTAACTCTTCATAATAGTTAATTAACTATTAACTGTGGAGATTTGATTTTGAGAGATACCAGGTTGAGTGGAAGATGAGTAACTTACAGAACTAAAAAATAGGTTGGTTTTTTTTTTGTTTTATTTATGTTTTTAAGAACAGAGTTGGACTAATAGCTTGAGGGGACTGGAATTATCAAAGGAAGATTCCTAAGGATGAAATAAATATTGAATATTTATATGTGAATTAGATAAAGAACTAGTTGAAAGAGATACAAAGTAAGAAAATGATTGTAATTCCCAGGCAATATTCACAGCACCAAGGGCAACTATGATTATACCAGCATGGTTCTGAATCACAAAGTATAACAGACTCTCCATGTAGAAGGCAAAAGAAAAACATTTATTAAGACACCAGAAAGCCAAATCTATCACAGTAATCAATAAGTTAATACACATTAGCCCTGCTGCGGACAAAGGCATTTCCAGGACTTTTCTCCCCATCCTTAACTCTAGGGCCTTCCCACAAACAAACACTCTTGAGTCTAGCTGTGCCAGCTTGCCTGCATCGTTCCTAGTTCTGACTAGCATAACCAACGTTCTCTCAGCTCTGTTCCATTCCTGTTTCACACATTCAGCAAGTTCTTCCCACCATGTGTGACTTAGTCTTCCATGTGATTTAAGCAGGTCACATGGGTCTATTAATGAATGGGAAAGATCTTACCATTTAAATTACTATTGCACTCAGCCCCAAGATCTTTTGTATCCATTACATAGGTTGGTGGGGCAACTGTTATCAAGAGAAATACAATAAAGATAACAGGAAACAAGCATATAAAACAATATCTTAGACAACTGTGTCAACAGACCTTTACAACAATATAACATGGATCACACAAAATTAGCACATAAAACAATATCTTAGGATAGGGCTTGAGCACAAGCATACCATCATTCCTCCCTCAAATGAATTGAATACTCCAAATCTTGGAGTAAGGAGTGAAAGTCTCTTCTTCCATAGTAACTTCTTGCTGATATTGGATATAGAACTGCCCTTGCCCCAAGAGTTCCCATTCAAGGTGTCAGCTCTTTAGTTGGCATCTAGAGCTTGGTCCAGGGGTGACATATCACTGTCATGGACATGAGGTGACATCCAGCTTAAGCAATCAGGCATCTACAGGTTGAGAGTACTAAGCCTTCAGAAAACAAATCTAGCAAAGAAGTTTAACAGATAAAAAACCAAAAAGAAATGAGGACACAGTAACCAGAAGTAGAGTAGATATAGGGTCTGTCATGCTTATCATGTCCATGAACCCACTATCATAGCCTCATTCAGAGTAGAATATATGAGTTGAGTACAATTTATTAAACATCTTCTCCTGAATAAAGAACAGTTACTGTATTATCCTTCCCATGTGCTATAATTTCCATAGCCTTTAGAACATTACCTGGCTTCCATTTTACCCATACATTAAATTAGCTCCCTATTTATTCTATCAGTAGAACCCAATCCTTCAGTTCTTCTGCTAGTTATTTCAGAAGGAGGGCCAGTTTCCACTAGGGGTATTGTATCACAATAATCCCTTGAACTAGTTTATCATTTTTACAAAACTGTATGAATACTTGCCCTAAATTTTGGAATGTCACAATTTCTCCTTGATAGTTAGAATCTCTCACTCCAGCCAATACTTTTGCTAATTAGCAATTTGATGCTCATCCTGATTTAGGTTAATATCTATCGAAAATGATATTTAGGGATTCTCATACATATTCCAATAGAGATTTTTCTTATTTCTTTTCTATCCAACCTAAAGTTCACTAAACAATGTAAATCATATCCTGCCAAAACAGATGTTCCTGGATACAGTGCTGGGACATCTGACCTTACAATCCAATACTCAATATTTGGGATCTTATGTGCTTGTTGTATTCTAATTTGCAGATTTAAAATCATCATTCTGGCTAGAGGTGTACTTCTCTCAATCGTCTATTATTCAAATTATATAAAGTAATGAACAAATTATTTTTCTGATGTTGATAAGAATTATTAGAACTTAACTGTTCTTTCAATAATCCATTCATTCTTTCAATTAACTCAGAAGCTTATGGATAATATGGAATATGATATATCCTTTCTATGTTGTTTAATATACAATATCTTTTCATTTCATTACCTTTGAAATGTGATCCATTGTCACTTTGAATCTGCACTGGGGCTCCATAACATAGACTTACAATATCTAGAGTTTTTCAGGTGTTTATCTGGGTCATATTCTTATAGGGATAAGCCACTAGTACACCTGAACAGTGTCAACACAAATACAGGTAAATTTTCATCCTTTATCTTGTGGTAGGGTTCCAATATAATTTATTTGCCAAATTTAGACTGGTACTTTCCTCCTTGCTATCTCTCCCATTACTACTTGAGAAACAATTACTACCTTTTCTTTTTCAATTACTAACAAAAACTACCTTTTCCAACTGACATATATAACATTGTTTGGTTATCTGTTTTAACAATGAATGAGAGATACTAATACCTTGGTCTTGTGACCCCTGGTGTGTGGCCTGGACCCCTTAAATGGCCAATCCTTTGAAAGACCCATTTTACTAGTATTAGATTATCAGGTGGCATCATAGTAGGGACAACATGTTGAGTAGCAACCTTTGCTTGTCAATCAACATGTGCATTGTATTCACATTCCAGCATATTGAGGGCCAAGTGAGCATCTACATGAAAAACTGGCAGATTTGGAGCCAAAGACATGTCCCATATATTTTCTCATAATTCTTTGCCTCAGAATTGTTTGCCATGGATTTCCCAATTTTGATTTTTCCACATTAGCATCCATGTAGCTAACCCATTAGCTACCCCACATGACTCAGTGAATATATGACACTGACCTCCTTGCTCTGTTTTGATAGCTTGATGTACTGCTAAAAGTTCAGCATATTGACTACTTCCACCCATCCCAGTACTTTCCAAAGTCTGTCTAGTACATGAGTTATAGGGAAATGATGAACATTTTTATGTGAATAAGGTAAAGAGCTAGCTGAAAGAGATACAAAGTGAGAAAATTATTCTATTTTCCAGGCAATATTCACAGCACCAAGGACAACTATGAATATGCCAGCATAGTTTTGAATCACAAAATATAACAGACTCTCCATGTAAAAGCCAAAAGAAAAACATTTATTCAGACACCAGAAAGTCAAATCACAATACCAGAAAGCCAAATCCATCATAGTAACCAAGAAGCCAATACACATTAGCACTGCTGGTGACAAAGGCATTTCCAAGCCTTCCCCACCCCTTTCTGGGGCCTTCCCACAAACACTCATGAGCCTAGCTATGCCTGCTTGCCTGTGTCCTTCCCAGCTCTGACTAGCCTGACCAACTTCCTCTCAGCTCTGCTCCACCATTCTGTTGTACTTGTTCAACAAACTCCTCCCACCACGTGTGCCTTAGGCTTCCATGTGATTTAAGTAGGTCACATGGGCCTATTAATGACCAGGAAAGATCTTCCCATTTAAATTACCATTACAATGATTGAAGTGGCAAAATGCCTGACAGTATGAGAGAAGATGGGATAAAAAATGCCAAGTAGAGGGTTTGTCCTTGGAAAGGAAGAGATACTTTTTTTGGTAAGAGATGGAGCAACAGTAATGTGCCTAAGTTGTGGTCTGTCTATTAGGAGATAAGAGGGGTTAGTGTTGAATGGTCTCTGCTTAGTTCATATAAGAGTCAAGATCTGACTAGAGGGAAAGGGTGACACTGTAGAAGGCTTAAGTACAGAAGAGAAGGTTTAGAATAGTTACTCTAGGGAATGTGAGAGCCAATCATGGAAAGCTTAGAGGAGCACCTAGCTGCAGTAGAGAACCAGTTGAAATTGAATAATAGTGATGTTGTTGTCTTCATGGATTAAATCAGTGACATTTGACAGGCTTCAGGTATATGCAGAAAAAGCTGTTTGGTGAGTCCTATAGAAGAGAGGATGGGACAGGGAGCCAGAATTGAGGTTATGAAAGAAAACCAATAGTAGAGCAATGGGGAAAGAGATTAACGAAAAGAGTGTACAATTGAACTGATCAGTCTATGAAAGGAGGAAAGGGTAACTAATGTTATTGAAACAGGAGAGCAAGAAGGGTTGGAATGACAAAATGCCAGCTGAGAATTAGGACAGGTATAAGGTCAGCTTCAGCCAGTTGAGAATTAGGACAGGTATAAGGTCAGCTTCAGCCCTCCAACTTTTTAAGTGCTATTTCCACTTACTTAGCACAATATATACCAATATAGTAAGGTTTAAATATCTGTATCAGTGACACTGAGAACAGTTCTTTGGAATTTCTGTTCCATTTCACAAGCTTATAAATTGATCTACAGAGGGTAGAATAACGTTGCTAAGCTGGGTCTCAGACTGAGTTGGCTTTTTTGTAGCATCATTCTCCTTTCCAATATTGTTCCAACTTTTACGAGAGAAAACGACTCACATCCATAATTCTCCTGTTTGATTATAACATGCATTATTGGGCAGAAGAATCCTAATCAATAAGTTTTGTCCAGATCAGTTGATTAAATTACATAAAAAAGAGTAAAGTAACAAAGAAAATGAAATGTTAAATTCTCAAATGAAGACTTAAGATAGATTTAATTTTTTAAATCTTTTTATAAGGTGTGAAGATATTCTTAGATAAAAATTAATGGAATCAGAATTGACCAACTTCAGTTTGCTTATTTTCCCAATTTTCCATTTAAAAGTGAGACATAGAGGTTGGAGGTAAGATGGCAGAGTGAAACCAGTATTTTGCAATTTTCCCAATACATCCCCTCCAAAAAAACAAAAACTACCTAAAAAATTCATCAAGCCAAATTCTATGCAGGAAAGTCAATTTAAAGTCACAATAAGTCATTATTCCAGTAGAGAGAAACTTAGGAAAACAGAAAGAGGAATCCACAGATACCGAGGTAGAGGCTACCTAGGAATGTAGTGTGAGACAGAAGCAGCACCAATAGTGGTAGCAACATGATTACAGTGGCAGTGGCAGCAGCAAAGAGTAGATCTATACCCAGGGACAGTAAGGTGACTGAACACCTGGTCAGATAAAGATCTCAGGGAAACCTTGTACCATCAATGAAAGCACAAATAGGTATAGTCAAACAGTTCTGTTGAGAATTATTTTTTTCCAATTCCGCCAGGGCAGGAAGAGGAATGGACATGATTGTAAGTAAACTGGGTCACACTTGAGTAAGGATCAGGAGGGCTGTAAGGAAAGTGCTTTGTAGTTTCTAAATTGAAAGCACTGAAAGCTTACAGTCTCTCAATGAACTGTGAAAGCAGCAAATGATATAAAAGAAACTCAGACCAAATATCCCCCCACCCTGAGAGATGAATAGAGTCCAATTCTGGTCCTAAAGTCAAGTCCAGATAAGAATAATATCCAATAAAATTCGAAGTCAAGAAATAGGCTGGAAAATGGGATCCAAAAACAGAACCTGACCATAAAAACTTTCTCTGGTGACATGGTAGAGATAGCTAGATGGAACAGTGAATAGAAGATCAGGCCTGGAGTCAGGAATATTCATCTTCCTCAATTTAAATATGACCTCCCTCAGACACTTACTAGCTGTGTGAAAGTTACTTAACCCCATTTGCCTTAGTTTCTTCATCTATAAAATTAGCTGGAGAAGAAAATAGCAAACATTCCAGTATTTCTACCAAGAAAACCCTAAATGAAATCATGAAGAATCGGATACAACTGAAAATGACTGAACAACCAGAACCACTGGTGATAAGGAAGCTCAACTAAGAAAAGGGTAATGACTTGGAAACATCTACAAGAAAAATTTTTAAAAAAATGCAACTTGGACATGAGTGGAAAAAAGAAATTCTAGAAGAACCAGAAAAAAGAGATTAAAAATAGAGCAAAAAATCTTTTAAAACTATATAAGGTCAGTAGAGAGAAGAGTGGGAAAAGAAGTGTGAACAGTACCAAAAAAATGTGAAAGAGAATTGACAGCTTAATTTTCTAAAATATGCAAAAGTATCAAAGAAAATAATTCCTTAAAAATCGGAATTGGACAAATGGTAAAAGAAGTAAAAAAAACCTCACTTAAAAAAATAACTCCTTAAAAAGTAGAATTTTTGAATGGAATTTGATAACTCCATGAAACCTCAAGGAAAAAATAAAACAAAGTCAATTTAAAAAATATAAAAAAAAATGTGAAATAATTCCTAGGAATAGGGAACGAACCAAAAAGATATTAAGGAAAGGTAATTTAAGGATAAGTAGACCACCTGAAAGCCATGATTTTTTTCCTAAAAATTGCCTAACCATAACAATTCTAAAAAGTATAAAGGAAAGCTCCCCCAACACCTTAGAACCAGATGCCAATCTAGAAATTTAAAGAACTGATGTCATTTTCTGAAAGAAAACTATAAGATGGAAATTCACAGAAATATTATAGCCAAAATCTAGATCTCCCAGTTCCAGGACAAAGTATTTCAAACCTTCAGAAAGAAAAAAATTCAAATGCTGTAAAGATACAATCAAGATTGCACAAAATTTAGTAGTTATCATGATAAAGGAGTGGAGGGCATGGAATATGATATTAGAGATAGCAAAGTAGCTAAGATTATAACCAAATTTAATCTATCCAGCACAACCAATAATAATCTTCCCAGGAGAAGGAGAAGACAAAGTCACTTCATGAAATAGAGGATTTTCTTTTCTTCTTTTTTTTTGGTAGTTGGAAAAGGGAGGAGTATTTTAATAGGCAAATAACATCTTAGTATTATTATGAAAATAATTTTGACTTCAAGGATCTCCTGAAAAGATCTCATAAGACCCCTAGGGGCTGACTGGACAGCACTCTATATGTACTTCTATATGGATTTGAGGTATCCTAGTAGAATGTAAACTCCTTGGGAAAGGGTCTTTTGCCTTTCCTCAATACTTATCACAGTACCTGGTACATAGCAGACTTTTAATAAACAGTTGTTTGCTTGACTGAAATTTAGCACATTTGATTCTAACAATAATCCTGTAACACTATTATTACCTTAATTTGCATATAAAAAACAGTCTAGCAACTTGGGCAAGGTCATTTGCTTACAGATAGAAAGTAGCACAAGCAGGAGGTGAATTGGGGTCTTCTGGGCCCAAATCTAATGATTTTCTGACAATGCCACAGCTTGGTGCCTCAATTTGGTGGTGATGATCCATGACTCAAAGCCCATGATCTAACCTCCAACAGAGTATCTGGACAAGTGGGGCAGATTTTGGTTTAATTTAAGAAAGAACTTCCTAAAAATTAAAATGATTTAGCAATGAAAAGGGCTGACTCACAAAGTGACAGGCTTTCCATCACTGGAAGAGCTTACGCTAAGGTCTGAAGAACACCACCTGTCATGGGTGTTACAGAAAAGATTCCTGCACTAGGAGGAAGGTTGGATTAGAGGATATCTAATAATATCCTTTCCAAATCTTAGATTCTGTGATCCTTAGTGGGAATGCAGACCATTCAGGCTATAATATAGTATCTTATGCATACATGACAATACATTTGTATATTAACTGTCCAGAATAAATTAATTAATTATCTATGAATTTTTTCAGGGAGCCACTGTAGAGAAATAAGAGCTTTATTTTCTTCTTTTTTTTTCAGAATATGTTTAGTTTTCTAGAATTTTTTTTACAAGTCACATAAATCGGTTTGAGATAAGTTTTACAAGATTAACTGCTCATGTACTGATAACTGTAGTACTATTGTGTCCACTGTAAATAAGGAAGATGATGTGAGCAGGATGAATATTTTCTCCCTAGAATTTTTATGCCTCTTTGTAACTTTTTAAAGATTGGTGATCCATTTTTCAGCTACTCTAGTAGTCCTAGTGAAAGGTCACTTTGGAACTCTTTGTGAACTGAGGACACCTCCAAGAATGTTTGTACATACCTCTAGTTGAAAGTTTTCAGAGTAATTTTAAGATTTCTTCACCAAAGGTGATGGATTGATTTTTAGTAAATCCTGAATTTCCTCTGTCCTTGAGGATTTCTTTTTGAGGTAGAATATCCCTCTCATCATGGAAACTCACTTTTCTTTTTCTCTTTTCTTTATTAATTTTGGACTACAGAAAGACTTTGCAATCACTTTGCAACATAGTACCAAGAAGAATTTTCTAAAATGGTATTTGTTAAAAAATAAAATGCTCTGAGATAAGTTTATTTAAAACCAGTCTAGTAATTAAGTCTAGGGATTGAAGCTCAATGAAATTCTTTTAGATAGCAAAATTCAATAACCAACATATTTAACAACTACAAGTATTAAATGGAAGGTAAAATAATCTAATGGAGAAGCTTTATATAGCAAACTTTTCTTATAGGGATTTGTTATCCAAGATCCATAAAAATGGATATAAATGTGGATATATTTCAATTATGAACTGATTTCTTTCCTCTTTTTTGCAACCTTTAGTAATTGTGGATTCTTGTAATCTGGAAGCATTATTTGGGATGGGAGAGTTCATACTTTTAAAATATTCTTATGTAATTTGTTTTTTACATTCTAGGTGATGTGGTATTCAACTTATGAGGTTGGATGTGGATGTGCCCAATGTCCTAATGCTCCTTACAAGTACTTTTATGTTTGCCATTATTGCCCTGCGTAAGTAAAAACAACGAAATATGAAGAGGAAAGTAACATTAACTTGAGTTGTAACAAATGAGAGGAAAGTACACATAAGTATAGAAATGAACTTTAGAAAAATTTCAAAAGGTTCCAATTTAACTCTATTAAATGGTAACTTTTTCATATGAATGAAATAACATAGTATATTAGAAAGACACTTGAGTTCTGAGTGAGAAGAAAAGTTATGATTCCCATCCTAACTATTTATATGACCATTGGAACATTACATCACCTCTCAGACTCTCAGTTTCTGTATCTATTAAATGAGTCAAGTAGCAATGTTATCATTCACCTCCCTAGATTGGGATGAAAGTGCCTTGTTAACCACAAAATAGTATCCAAATATGAGTTATAATCTAGAGGTAATTAGTAAACTAGTATTTATTAAGTGCCTCTGCATACCATGTACTGCACTAAGCACTAGGGATACTTCATACTGAGTTTATCAGGGCACTAACTGGAAGTGGATACCATTTTTCATTACGCGTCCTTTGGAATTGTTTTGGATTATCATTGTGTTGACCAGAGTTACTAAGTCAATCTGATGAGGGCTGGAAAGGGGTGGTGGTGACCAGAGTACCAGGGGCAGGTCACCTGGAAGGAATTCACAGACTCAAGCATTGTTGAAGACAAGGTAAAGATTTATTACACTTTTCAGCCAGCAAGAGTTCTTAGGGAACTTGTAACCTTAGAGGGATAGAGGTAAGGTTTATATAGGATATTCTATAGGAAACAAGTGCCAAATATGCTAACATGGTGACTCAAGGTGGAATTAGGGAGTGGTTAAGGAGTGGTCATTTCTTAAAGGAACATGCACTTTTGGTATCTACTGTGCAGATTTTTTTACCCAGAATTCGTCTGGAAAAAGTCCAAGGCAGGGCTACATGGAAGTGTGGTTTTAGGCCTGAAATGTCACTAAGTCAACAAGTTGCTCTCATCAATGTCTTGTTTGACAAGATAAATGTAAAGGAGTATATATGTATGTCTAAGTCTATGATACATATGATTGGTCAGTGAGTAGTAAATGTCATTATGATCCAGTGCACAGCCTGTTCAGTTAGTACACAGTTGGTTCAGACTAATAAATTCTGTAGGTGCAGCTGGCTGTTGTAACAGGAAGGGAGATAACAGTTGTTGCTGGGACAGACTGTCCTTGGACTGGGGAGAAATTGCCTGGGATAGTATTTTGAGGCCAGGGAGAAATGTGACTTTTAAAGAGAAATGTGATTTTAGAATTGGAGTCCAAACACATGTACCCAATCACTCCATCAAAGCAAATAATCAATCAATAAACATCTATTGAAAGACTAATATGTGCCAAGCACTATGTTGAGCAGTACTATGGATACAAAGAAAGAGACAAAACAGTCATCAAAATTAAGAGGGATTGAGGAAGTTTTCCTGTAGCAGGTATGATTTTAGATGGGACTTAAAGCAATCAAAGAAAAGGAGGAAGCATATTCCAGGTGCAGGAGATGGTGATAAAAAAAATGCCCAGAGTCAAAAGATAGTCTTGTTTATGGAATAACAAGGAGTCCAGCATCACTGTATCAGAAAGTATACATTGGGGAGTACAGGTGTAAGGCGGTTAGAAAGGTCAGAGGGTACTGGGTTATGAAAGGCTTTGAATACCAAACAAAGCACTTTGTATTTGTCCCTGAAGGCAACAGAAAGCTACTGGCATTCATTGAGTTGGAGAAGGGGGATGATATGTGCTTTAAGAAAATCACTTTAGAAGTTTAACAGAGAATTTAGACCTCCCCTTTCCTAATTTCCCTGTAATTGTAGAGGGCAACATCATCATCCCATAGTCCCTCAGGTTTTCAAACTAGGAGCCATGACGAATTCTTCACCATCAAACATCCTATGACTCAAATTGTTGCCAAGGCCAAAAGAGTTTACCTTTGCCACATGTCTCAAATACCACCTTATACCCACTCTTATCTTCTCTGACACAACCACCACTCTTGTGCAGACCTTCATCACCTTATGTGTTGATTACTGCAGTACCCTGCTGGTGGGGCTGCTTGCCTCAAGTTTCTCCCCATGTCAATACATTTTTCCTTCAGCCACTAGAGTGATTCTTCTAAATGCAGGTCCAATAATGTCACTCCCCCATTCAGTAATCTCCAATGGCTTCTGATTGCTTCCAGGAGCAAACACAAAATGATCTGCTTGGTATCCAAAGTCTTTTATAATATAGCCTCCTCTTACCTTTCTAGTCTTCTAAGATTTTACTTTCCAACACACTCTCTTTTACCCAGTCACTGGTCTTCTGATTGTTCCACAAAGAAGACACAACATCTCTCATCTCCGGGCATTTTCTTGGGCTGGCCCCTCATGACTAGAATGCTCTCCCTCCTCTGCTCCAACTGCTGATCTCATTGGCTTCCTTTAAATCCCAATTAAAATCCCACCTTTTACAGGAAGGCTTCTCAAATCCCTCTTAATTCTGATGTTTCCCTCTTTTAATCATTTCCTATTTATCATGTCCATTATTTGCTTTATATCTGCATGTTGATTTCCCCTTTAGATTGTAACATCCTTGAGGGCAGGAGTTGTCTTTTGCCTCTTTTTGTATCCCCTACATTTAGCACAACACCTGGCACAAAGTAGGCATTTAATAAATATTTATTGAATGAATAAATGAATGATAGGGGAGAGACAAGCATATTTGTAGGCAATAGGAAATGAGCCAATAGAGAGGGAGAGATGGAAAATAAAAGAAAGAGAAGAGATGATTACAATAACCATAATATTGGAAGAGATAGGATACAATGGAGTCACTTGATAAAATAGAAGCAAGCCTTGGCAAGGAATAAGGCAGCTTCATCATGTGAGATGGGAGCAAAGGAGGACACAGTGGTAGAAGGCACCTGAGTGATAAGAGATAAGGAAGAGGAATGAGGAAGTTCATTATGAATGAACTCAATTTTTTACTGTAAAATATGAGGTCACATCCTCAGCTTAAGACAGTAGAGGGGAGAGGGAGACTTGAAAGTTTTGAGGAGAAATGAAAATGTTTGGAAGAGCCACTGTGGAGAGTGGGATCATGAATTGATAAGAGAGCTACAATATGATTGCCTAGCAGCTACTCTGACTACTGACCTACCTGGCTTTCTTTAAATTCCACCTAAAATCATGCCTTCTACGAAAAACTTTCCTCCATCCCTCTTAATTCCAATCATTTTCCTGTTAATTCTTTCCTATTTGTCCTGTATATATTACTTTCTTTGTATCTATTTGTTTGCATGTTATCTCTCCCATTAGATTATAATCTCCTTGAGGGCAGAGACTGCCTTAGCACAGTGACTCATACATTTTAGGTGCTTAATAAAGGTTTATTGAATGATTGCTTGATTGACTTTGTAACCCTAATGGTGACCCACTACAATTCCAGGGGATACATAATAAAAAATCCTATCTACCTTCAGTTAGTAAACTGATAAACTCAATACACAAACAATATATATTTATATCTTTGTTTTCCTTGCTTTTTTTTCAGAAGTTGAATTAATGCTGAAATTTGTTTGGCATAACTTTATATGTGTAATTAGTTTTGTATTTCTTGCATTCTCAGGTGGCTGAGAGAGGGAGAGAATTTGGAGCTGAAGATAAATTTAAATTAAATTAATTAAAAAGAGCAATAGGGAAGCTAAGAGGGAAAAGTTTGGAGGGAAAGATATCCAGTTCATTTTGGGATATGTTGATTTTAATGTTTTGGGGACATCCATTTTAAGATGTCTAATAGGCCCTTAAGGGCAGTTAAGTGGTGCAGTGGATAGCATGCCAGGCATAGAGTCAGGAAGACTTATCTTCCTGAGTTCAAATCTGGCCTCAGACACTTACTAGCTATGTAACTCTGGGCAAGTCACTCAACATTATTTGCCTCCGTTCTTCATCTGTAAAATGAGCTGAAGAAGGAAATGACAAACTACTCTAACTCTCTGCCAAGAAAACCCCAAATAGAGTCACAGAGTCAACAGACATGCCTGAAATCACAAACAACAGTAGGTGCTTAGAGATGTGAGAATGGAGACTGGGAGAGACATTAGGGCTGGACAAGTAGATCATAGAGTTGTCAAAATAGCTATAAACATTGGAATCATGGGAGTTGAAAAGTTCACCAAGTAAAATAATATAGAGGAATAAGAGGGCCCAGGATGGAGCCTTGGGAGACATTATCAGGTGTGACTTGGATGAAGGATTAACTAAGGAGACAGAAAAAGAGCAATCAAAACTGAAAGAGAGCAATGTCATGAAAACCTAGAAAAAAACCTATTATCAAGGAAAAGAGGGAGATTGATAGTATCAGAGGCCATTAGGAGGTCAAGAAAGATGAGGACTGAAAAAAGGCAATAAGATTTGGAAAGTAAGAAATCATTAGAAATCTTGGAACAGAATATTTTTGTTGAATGCTAAGACTGAAAGCCTTAAAATAGTTTAAGAGAGTGAAGGAAATGTAAGTGGAAACACCAGTTGTAGACAATATTCTCAAGGAGTGATCAAACAAAAGAGAAAATATATGGGATGATAAGTAGTGAAGATGGATAAGCCAATTGAGAGTGGAAGAGACATGGGCATATTTGTGGAAAATAGGGAAGCAATCTGTAGATTGGGAGAGATTGAAGATTAATAGGAGAGTAGGAATAAAAGAGGGTCAATTTGCAATAGGATATAAGATGGAATGCAATCACTTACTTATAAAGGGGATTGTCTTGACAAGGAGAAGAGAAATCTCTCCATTTGAAAAAAACATGGAGATAATGGTAGAAGACATTTGACTGAAGTGACATGAGCAATGGAAGGAAAAGGATGAATGACCACAAAATGTTTTTGATGAAATACAAGGCAAGGTTTTCAACTGAGAAGGTAGGAAGGAGAATAATTGTGGAAGTTTTAAGGACTGAGGTAAAGGTTTGAAAAATGAAAACTTTCAGAAATACTATAGTCAAATTCCATAGCTCCCAGGTCAAAGAGAAAATACTGCCAGCAGTCAGGAAGAAACAAGGTTATTTTATGCATATAATACATGCTCATCAAATTTGCAGGTAGCATGAAGGTGAGAGAGGTAGTTAATCCATGGAATGACAGACTAAGGACATAAAAATGTTTTAACCGAATATAGAACATAAGCTAAATTTATTAACTGAATAATAGAGATAAAAGTAAAGTTATTCACTTGTGTGAAAAAAATCAGCTTCATGGTACAAGTTGAGTTCGACATGTTTTCACAGCAATTTGTCTAAAAAGGGTCATGAGTAGGGGATAGTTAGCTGACTTCAGGTTCAACGTGAATCAGTAGTATGTGTGTCAGCCAAGAGTGAAGGCAATCTTGGACTGCATTAAAAGCATAACTTTCAAGAATAATGAAGTCCTTCAGTATTATCTACTAGTCTCCTCTAAGATTGTCACCATACTGGTGTATGATCTCATTCATGAAATACTGCAATAGCCTGCTGTTTGTTTCCTTGGCCTCCATCACTTTGTATGCCAGCTTATCCTCCATTCAGTTGTCAGTCTCCTAATGTGCAAAGCTGACCATATCATTCACCTGTCCAATAGACTTCAGTGGCTCTCCATCATCCTCAAGGTCAAATATAAAATTGTCTGTTTAGTATTCAAAGTCTTTCATAACCTGCTCCCACTACCACTCTTCTAGTCTTCTTACACTTTACAACCCACTCTACATACTCTGCATTCCTACAGCACTAGACTATTCCTCAAATAAAACACTCCAGGCATTTTCAGTGACTATTCCATGTTCGCTTGAAAGTTCGGCCCCATCATCTCTGTATCTTGACTTCCCTGGGTTACTATAAGTCTCAACTAAAACCCCACCTTCTACATTAAGCCTATATTAATCATGTTTAGTGTTATTTCCTTTTCTCTGCTGATCATTTCCAATTTATGCTGCATATATCCTGTTCACACATGGTGTATGCCACATTGGACTCCTTGAGGGCTCATTGAGATAAGGGGTTATCATTTATCTTTCTTTGTATCTACAGAATTTGTCATAGTGCTTAGTATATGGTAGTTCCTTAATAAGTATTTATTGACTGACTACACAGGTAAAATCTGGGCAAGTTTGTCCAGTTATAAACACCACAGTTTAGGAAGGGCATTGACAACCTGGCAACTATCACAAGGAAGGAGACCAGGATCGTGAAGGATTTTAAGCCCACACTGTATAAGGATTGGTTGAAAGAATTGAGGTTGTCACTTTGAAGAGATATTTGGGGTACATGACAGTTTATTCAAGTATTTTATAGACTATCATATAGGAAAGGGATCAGACTCATTCTACTATTCCCCGAATCGTAGTAGGATCAGATATCATGATTGACAAAAGTAATATATCTAGAATCAACATACAAAAAAATTACCTTAAGTAGCACTGTTATTCCAAACTAAAATGAGCTTCTTTGGAACATAGTAATCTCCTTCTCAATGGAAAATTTCAAATGAAGATTTAATTGCACCTCGCCAAACACAGTGGAATAGTGGGGATTTTTTTCAGGTATGATTTGTACTGTATATTCAATAAGGACCCTCCAAATTCTGAGGTTTAATAAAAGATATATAGATTCTGCCCTCTTGACTCTTCAGAAGATTTCATTTTATTCTCTAGAACTAAAGAAGCTCCTATATTGAAAACTGCTATTGAAGTGGAGCCAATTGACTCTGCAACCATGATTTTCTGGTTGTTTTCAAAGAAATTTTGTCACTACAATGAAAGATGTTACCTCATGACAATACATGCTGCAGTGGAATGCGCTGTTTCCTTACCTTCATCCCCAGCACTGAAACATAGTCAAGGAAGTTAATGAGCACATACTGTTTTTATTTTTGATTAAGTCAGGGGTGGATAATCTGCAGTCTCAAGGCCACATGTGGCCCTCTAGGTCCTCAAGTGTGACTCTTTGAGCAAATCCAAACTTCGCAGAAGAAATTCCCTTCATAAAAGGATTTGTTCTGTAAAACTTGGATTTAGTCAAAAAGTCACACTCAAGGATCTAGAAGGTCACATGTGGCCTCCAGGCTACAGGTTCCCCACCCCTGACTTAAATGTTTCCTTGAAATAACTGTTTTCCAATTGTTAAATATTCTCATCATTACAACTAATATTTACTATAAACGAAGTTTGTGTAATACTCACAGTTCAGTGGTCAAGAGAGATATCAAGTTACCAATATATATACCAAGATACCAATAGATAAGATCCCTGTCCTCACTGATCTTAGGGGAAGTACAATAAGACACATACCTATCTATCTATCTATGTATCTATCTATCTATCTATGTATTTATCTATCAATCAAGTGTATGTATATATATATATATGTGTGTGTGTGTGTGTGTGTGTATACACACATATCAATTTGAATGATATCTCCAACAATCTAAATGTTAACTCAAACCACCTGATACAAACACATACATACATATAACTGTGGTAGTCAGGAAAGGGATTTATTCCATTCTTGATTTCAGAAGTAGGGGCTTTGATCTAAATCCCTTTAGCTGCTAGAGAGAAGAAGAAAAACTTTCAGATAGTCCCTAGAAGCCTGAATTCATCGATATGCCACTTAGCCTCTGTGTATCACAGCTTAGTTTGCTTTTTCCAATATCCACACCAACAAATTGCCAGCTCATCCCCAGGATTGAAGGAGGTACTGTAAGACTGACTTCCATATGTAGAGAAATCTACCTCCCCAAAGCTCCCTTCCTCTTACCCAACCAAGGTTGTCATAGAATATGAATTGGAAAGATGGAGTATCTGGTGTCTTATCCTTTTGGCAGCTTTTATTTTTCTCTTTCCCAAAGGGATCAAAGTCAATCCCTTTCTCCAATTCTCTCTGTTCCCTTACTCTTTGACAAAATTCGGTTATTTTAGAAATGACTTTTTGGAAAAATTAATTAAACAACTGTATAACTGATAGCCAATCGTGGCAACATACTGTAAAAGAAAATATTTGAGAACAAGGTCAAAAAATAGCTTAAATGTCTTATCTCTTCTTTTATATTCCAGTGGAAATGTTCATCCTAGAAAATATTCCCCTTATGACATAGGAACATCATGTGCCAAGTGCCCAAACTCCTGTAGCAACAAATTATGCAGTAAGTTTGAGGGAATTAATTTACTTAGCACGGGAATTCAAAAATAATTTCAATTTTTTTTTATTTTTGAGAGGTTATATAGCAATTGAAACCACTTAATTATGACCAATCACAGATGGTTCGTTTGAACAGTTGACTCAAACTGCTCTAAATGATTTCGGTATTTCAGTTCAGTGTATCTACACCTTGATGATCAAGTTACAATGAAAAATAATATTATACCATAATAATATTATACCATAATAATATACCATTATACCAATGTGAATTGAGACATAGTTAATTTTCTGGGCATTTTCAAAACTAAAATTCAATAAAGGCAGACTATCAGCTAACATTTATGTATATGATCATGGCCTACAAGAAGATGTCAAATTATCCATACCAAGTCCACATATTACATGGAAGAAAATCAAATCTCATGTTGTAATAATAATATTGCCTTGAATTTTGCAAAAGTTAATGTGTTGCTTTAGTCACAATATCAATACCTTTTATAAGGCATGCACTCTATGTTTGATTCAATTGAAGGATGGAAATGAAGGGATGTGTGTGGCCCTCTAGTCATGGTTTAGATATTCTGTACATTACAGCACCAAATGTTCTGCCAAAATTATTTCTCACTCAATTAGTTATCTGTTACATTATAGTGTGGGGTTGGCATAGCCTTTACTGGGAAGGAAAATGAAACTGAAAATTTTTCAATATTTTCTTTATTTCAGCTAATCCATGTCCATACGTTGACACTTTTTCAAACTGTGCTGATTTAAAAAAGACATTTTCCTGCAATCATTCAACTGTCAAGAAAGATTGTAAGGCTTCCTGTCAGTGCACCAATAAAATCTATTAAACTTCTGATTGGAAATTTGTTTCCATCAGTAGAGATAATTGGAACACAGCAATACCAGCAATGATTATTTGAAAAATTATAACATGCTTACTGTGAATCCATAAGATATTATTCCCAATTAATTTCAGAAATTAATGTGTCATTTGATCCCGGACATCAAATCGTTTAGGGTTTACACATATCCTATAAATGATATCTTAAACTGACTCACTGATATTTAAAAAAATCAAAGCAATTGAAAAATCATCTTCTTTTCCTAGCTTTAAATTCTTATGTTAGTAATGTTAAAAAGAGCATAAACTAGGATAATTTGTTTTTTATAATGGTATTCTTTGCAAAAATCAATGGATTGAAATTGTATTTACAACTCTTCAATATGCATCATTCTAAGACCCTGAGATCACAACCACCCTGGTCCTGAGCTAACTATGAAAACTGTTTTCAAAGAACAAAATACAAAAAGTTTATTAATCTCTATGCAAGTTGCTTCTCTCCCAGATGAAAAATTAATTCCAATATGCACTTCCACTTTGTCATTATGACCTTTTCTGTAACTTTCCAAATATCAATCAGCTTTTAGAATAAAAGAATTGCAATTGCTGCATCTGCATCTTATTTGGTTACAAATGACTCTTGGGTGGTATCTACAATGCCAACAAACCCTAATCATGCCTATCTGCACCCATTTCTCAATTTGCTTTATGACTTGACTTGTCAGGAAGGCGCCAATTTCTGAGCAAGCTTTTCCAGTGATGAGAATTGAATTCATACAAGAAGGATCCCTTACATTAATCTAAGGCCAGTATATAGAAAATAGTCATTGATCAGATCTACTCATTGTTGTACTCTTTTCTGTATCATGGTTCCAAAACAGTTTAGGAGATAGCAGTCACAAAAGATCCCATAAAAGCATATATTCATGACATAAAAGTTTGACATACTGCCCTGTTCGGAGCTACAACTTGAGCCACACATCATAACATCAAAGAAGGACTGCCTAGTCATAGCATCGAAGGGATATTCAATAAGGATACACCAGTTAAATACTTGACCTGAACCTTCTCTCTATGTAGATGCTTTGGTCAACAAGGCAAACCATGAATGCTCTGGAGTTGTAACTCATGGACCAATTTTATGAGAACTTCTAAAATTTGGCTTATATTTGTTTTCTCATCAACCCTGTGTTTCAGGAATCACATCTTAAACTCCTTCTAAGAGATGGTAGCATCATCTTCTGAATACTTAGACAGCGGCTAGACCCTGTGCCTTGTCATCTCCCCATTCCCAGAATTCTGTGCACACTCTCCACCCACCCCCCCCATCCCCAGAGCATGTTTTTTGACTGTTAGAAGTATTTGCCCAAACTACAGCTTTTATCATCTTCTACTCAAATGTTACCAGTTTTCACCTTCCTGCGTAGCTTTATTCTACAGGACAATCATTGTGTGTGTTCATCCTTCATTGCTGAAGAAGACCATGCCATCAAAGAAATAATGACATGACTTACACTTCACTTTGTTTTGAGTGAAGGAGAGTCATAGCTAAACCATGAAGCCAGTAAGTTGGGAGTATGCTCAGAAGACAAGATCTAATTGCCCATAAGGCATGATTGTCACAGTGTGTGGCAAGCCATACAGTGGGGATGGTGTATAGAATAACAGTGTCTTCCTAAAGCCTGTTTAGGTGCTTGGATTCTCCCCCCAGGTCATTTTTTTTCAGTCCTACAAAGGTGACATCGGGTATACCATTGATATATCTGTTAGGCACATAAGTAGGAAGATTCATTAGGATCTCTGAAAAGATAACCTCAAAAGGATGGAGTAAATCTCTTTTCTTAGCAGTTCGTATCATAAATTGGTACACAATTGTGTACCTAGTGCACAGTATCACTAAGAAGTCTACCTTTTATAAAGAGGAAAGAGAAATCATAAAGCACTAACTGAAGTTCAACTGCTTACACTACTACATGGAAAAATAGTATCTGTGACTCATGAAACCTTTCTCAGTATCAGGATAGTTGGAGGGAATGTTATCTAAAAAACAAAATTAATGAGAGAGAGAGGAAGGTACTGGAAAAAGGAGAAAGGGAAAGGTAGAAGGAGTAAATTATCTCACATAAAAGAGGCGAGAAAATTTTCTTACATTGGAGGGGAAGAGGAGAGAGGTGAGAGGGAATGAGTTAGCCTTACTTTCATGGAATTTGGCTTGTGGAGGGAATAACATGCACACTCAATTGGATATGGAGATCTATCTCACCCTACAGGAAAGTAAGGGGAAAGAGGATAAGAGAATGAAGAATGATAGAAGGTAGGGAAGAGCAGGGGAGGGGTTAATCAGAAGCAAACACTTTTGGAGTGTTTTGGAAGTTTTGTTTGGAAGGAGAGAGTCAAAGGAGCAAATAGAAGAATAAAAGGGTAGTGGGAAAGAATGGAGGGAAATATAATTAATCTTTCACAACATGACTATTATGGAAGTGCATTGCGTAGCTACACATATATAACCTATATTGAATTGTTTGCCTTCTAAATGAGGGTGGGTGGTGAAGAAAGAAGGGAGAAAATTTGGAACTCAAAGTTTTAAAAATGAATGGTTATTTTTGCATGCAACTATCTTGCAATGCAGGAAAATAAAAGAGAAAAGAATGAAAGAAAGGGGGTGATAGAAGGGAGGTCAGACTTGGGGAAAGAGTAATAAGAATGCATGCTGTCTTGGGGTGGAGGGAGGGGAGAGATGGGGAGAAAATTTGGAAGTGAAAATCTTGTGGAAGTGAATATTGAGAACTAAAAATAAATCAATTAACCAAAAAAAAAAAAGCCTACCTTTTGATATGACCAGCAGTGGCCTGACCTCCATTTCACACTAAGAGTACATTTCATGAGTCATAGGATACCAAATAGGTATATGCCTGTGTCTATATACTTATATAACAAGCTACAGTTTACAAATTATTTTCAAATTCCTTTTTAAATTTGCTTTTTACAACAATCTTCCAAGGGAGGTTACACAAGTATGAATATGAGTCACTACTATGTCATTATGCTCAGAAAGATGATCTCCTTGAAATGTCTCCTCTCCACCAAAATCTAGGCTCCACTGCTAACTCTATCAGCTTCTGAGAGGTGAGTATATTTATTGCTTTATCTACTTGGAAACCAGGCTATACAATCCCAAATTCTTTAGTCTCTTCACTATGTGCTAGAAGGTACAGTTTTACCTCTACCTCTTCCTATTTCTTCCCTAATTATAATGTAAGCTCCACCAGATCACTAAGCTGAATAAAGCTATATTACTCCAAACAAGTCAAGCATTTAACAAATGCATAACACTGGGTCCTTTGACTTTGTGGTCAAACCTTCCCTAAACATTATCAATGAAGCTATCTTTTCCCTGCCCCTGCCCAAGCAGATGTGTCTGTTCAATTCTGTTCAAAATAGTATTTTTGAATCTTTTCTTTCTAAAGCAAACTCAATAAACATTAGTACATATTAACAAATCCCCAAACAAAAAATAAATAGAACTGAATATAAAACCATGAATATCCACTATATGTACATTGAATTTTTATGTTTATTGGAAATTTAATGTTGTAAGGGGGCAGAGCCATGATGGTGAGGCAGAGACTTGTCTGAATTCTCCCCAAATCCCCACCAAACACATTTAAATAATTCCTTAAAACAAATTCTGGAGAAGTAGAATACATAAAGGCATGGACTGAAAGAATTTTTCCAGCCCAAGACAACTTGGAAGTTTGGCAGGAAAGGTCTGTTGTATCATGGGTGAGACTAGAGTGCAGTCCAGTGCAGGTTTCACCAGTATAGATTGGGTCCCAGCAAGTGAAATACAGGTCTTTGGAGTGACTCAATAAGCAGCAGCAAATGCTGTCTCCAGAGATCTCAGCCCACAGATGGTAAGGAAGTTGAACAACTCATCAGAAGGAGATTACAAGGGTCTCATTTTTGGCACTAGGGGCAGGAATCTGTTCCTTTGCCCATACTCAGATCTTTGTCACAGATCTGTGCAACTATCCCAGAGTAAGGAGGAGCAGTAGTAACACACCAGAGTTTGTGACTGCAGGAAAGCAGGGACCTTCATCACAATTCCAGGACAGAAAAGAGTCATTGTGGTTACTCACAGATCAGAGAACTTGCCAGGAAAGTTTTAATCACACCTCTCCTTAGATTATACCACGTTGGAAGAACTGAAAATTTACAAATCCCTAGAAACAGCTAATTCATTTCAGGTGGAACTGTGAGTTTATTCAACCATTCTGATGAGCAGCTTGAAACTATGGCCAAAGGTCTATGAAAATGTGCATATCTTTGACTGAACAATACCACTTCTAGGGCTGTATCCCAAAGATATCATAAAAGTGGGAAAAGGACCCACATATACAAAAACATGTATAGCAGTTCTTTTTGTTGTGGCCAAGAATTGAAAATTGAGGGACTGCTATAAATTGGGGAATGGCTGAACAAGTTGTGGTATAAGAATGCAATGGAATACTATTGTGCTATAAGAAATGATGAACAGATTTCAGAAAAACCTGAAAAGACTTACATGAATTGACGCTGAGTGAAGTAAGCAGAGCCAGGAGAACATTATATATGGTAACAGTCGCAGGGTTTGAAGATTCTTTTTGATAGACTTAGCCTTTCGCAGCAATGAAAGCATTCAAAACATTTCCAAGGGGCTCAAGATGCAAAATGCCCTCCACATTCAGAAAAAGAACTATGGACCTAGAATGCAAAATAAAGCAGACATATTTCTCCTTTGTTATGTTTTCCTTTGTTTTTTTCCCATAGTTTCTCCCATTTGTTTTAATTATGTTATGCAACATGACTATTGTGAAAATGTGTTTAATAGGAATATATGTGTAGAGTCCACATCAGATTGCATGCTGTCTTGGGGAAGGAGGAGGGAGGGAGAGAACAAAAATTTGGAACTTATGAAAGTGATTGTTGGAAACTGAAAATAAATAATTTAATAAATTTGAGGGGGAAAAGAAATGAGAGTGATGGTAGAAAATAATGAAAAAAGGAGTCAACAACTTGGTAAAAGAAGCACATAAAGAACTGAAGAAAATAACACCTTAAGAAACAAACTGGGCCAAATGGTAAAAGAGATACAAAAATCTAATGATTTAGAGGAGAAGAATGCCTTGAAAAGCAAAACTGGTGAAATAGAAAAGAAGCACAAAAATTCACTGAAGAAAGAGCTCCTTGAAAATACAATTGACCAAACTGAAAAGGAGGTTCAAAAGCTAAATGAAGAAAATAATTCCTTAAAATTAGAATTGAGAAGATGGTGGAGTAAAAGCAAGGACTTGCTAGAGCTCTCCCCTCAAACTCACTCAAATATCTGTAGAAAAGGACACTAAACAAATCTTGGAGCTGCAGAACCCACAGAATGATGGAGTGAAACAAATCTCCAGCCCAAGACAGCTTGGAAGGTAAATGGGAAGCATCTATCACACTGCACCAGTACAGATGAGACGTGAGCAGGACTCTGGTGACTGAATCTCTGGTACCTATGGTGATTTCCAATCTTCATAACTCCAAAACACTGCAGACAAATTAGAAGGTCAATGAAAAATCTGTCAGCCCTGTGTGAGAGGGTAGAGTGGTCTGGCCTCAGCCTGAGGGAAATAAAGAGGCCCCTACAGTCAAAGCAGCAACAATATCAACTGTTTCTGGAGTTCTATGCCCACAGATTGTGGGGGGATCAAGCACCTGACAGTACACCCCCCACAGCCCCACTGGAAGCAGAGAACTACTTTGACAAAGAGATGAAAAGTTGAGTAAATGTCTGGGGAAATGAGAAAAAAATGGAAAAAACGAATCAGACTATAGTATCTTACTTTGGTGATAAGAAAGATCAAAACATACAAAGAAAAAAGACAACAAAGTCAAAGCTCCTCCATCTAAAGCCCCCAAGAAAAATATGAATTTGTCTCAAGCCATAGTAGAGCTCAAAAAGGTTTTTTGAAATCAAGTAACAGAGGGGGAGGAAAAATTGGGAAGAGAAATGAGAGAGATGCAAAATAATCTTGAAAAATGAGTCAACAACTTGCTAAAGGAGACCCAAAAAAAATGCTGAAGAAATTAACACTTTTAAAAATATACCAACTCAAATGGAAAAGAGTCCCAAAAAACCAATGAGGAGAAGAATGCTTTAAAAATCAGAATTAGCCAAATGGAAAAGGAGGTTCAAAAGCTCACTGAAGAAAAAAATTCTTTAAAAATTGGAAAGGAGCAGATGGAACCTAATGACTTTATGAGAAACTAAGAAATTAGAAAACAAAACCAAAAGAATGAAAAAATAGAAGACAATGTGAAATATCTCATTGGAAAAACAAGTGACCTGGAAAATAGATTCAAGAGAGACAATTTAAAAATTATTGGACTACCTGAAAGCCATGATAAAAAATAAAAGCCTAAACATAATCTTTCAAGAAATTATCAAGGAAAACTGCCCTGATATTCTAGAAGAAGAGAGTAAAATAGATTTTGAAAGAATCCATGGATCACCACCTGAAAAAGATCCCAAAAAGAAAACTCCTAGTAATGTTGTAGGCAAATTGCAGAGCTCCCAGATCAAATACTGCAAGCAGCCAGAAAGAAACAATTTGAGCACTGTGGAAATCTAGCAGCTTCTACATTAAGGGATCAAAGGGCTTGTGATATGATATTCCAGAGGTCAAAGGGGCTAGGACTAAAATGAGGAATCACCTACTCAACAAAACTGAGTATAATACTTCACAAGGAAAAAACTATTATTTGATGAAATAGAGGACTTTCAAGCATTCTTGATTAAGGAACCAGAGCTGAAAAGAGAATTCAACTTTCAAACACAAGAATCAAGAGAAGCATGAAAAAGTAAACAGGAAAGAGAAAACATAAAGGACCTTCTAAAGTTGAACTGTTTACATTCCTACTTGGAAAGACAATTTTTGTAACTCTTGAGACTTTTTTCAGTACTTGGGTAGTTGGAGGGATTACACACACAGACACACACACACACACCCCAGGGTGAGTTGAATAAGAAGAAATGATTTCTAAAAAAATAAAATAAAATTGAGTGGTGAGAGAGGAATACAATGGGAGGAGAAAGGGAGAAATGGAATGGGGTAAATTATCATGCATCAAGGAAGCAAGAAAAAGCTTCTTCAGTGGAGGAGAAAAGGGAGGATGTGAAGGGGAAAAAGGTAATCTTAATCTCTTCATATTTGGCTTGAGGGAATGACATGCTCACTCAGTTTGGTATGAAAGTATATCTTGCACTACAGAAGTGCAGGGGAGAAGGGGACAAGTGGGGTGAGGGGGATGACAGAAGGGAGGGCAAATAGGAGAAGGCAGTAATCAGAAGTAAACACTTTTGGAGAGGGACAAGGTCAAAAAATAGAATAGAATAAATGGGGGGCAGGAAAGGATGGAGGGAAATAGAGTTAGTTAGTCTACCACAACATTTCTATTTATTATGGATGTCTTTTGCAAAACTACACTTAAATAGTCTATATTGAATTGCCTGCCTTCTCAGTTGGGATGGGTGAGGAGGGAGGAAGGGAGAGAAGTTGGAATTCAAAGTATTAGGAAGGACTGTTGAGAATTGATTTTGCATATAACTAGGAAATAAGAAATACAGGTAATGGGATATAGAAATATTTCTTGCCCTATAAGAAAAGAGAGAAGGTGGGGACAAGGGAAAGGAGGGGTGTGATAGAATGGAGGGCATATTGAGGGAAGTGGTAATCAAAATCCAAGGCATTATGGGGTGGGGTAGGGGACATATGGGGAGAAAATTTGGAACTCAAAATTTTGTGGAAATGAATAATGAAAAATAAACATAAAAAAGGGGGAAAGAAAGAAAAATTTGACTTTCAAACATAACAACGAAGGGAAGTATAAAAAGGTAAACAGTAAAGAGAAACCATAAGAGACTTACTAAGGTTGAGCTGTTTGCATTCATACATGGAAAGATAATATTTATAACTCTTTGGACTTTACTCAGTATTAGGATAGTTGGAGGGATTATATACATATAGAGAAAGGGCATAGGGTGAGTTGAATATAAGGGATTATATCTAAAAAATAGAATTAAGTAATGAGAGAGGAACATATTGGGAGGAGAAAAGGAGAAATAGAATGGGGTAAATTATCTCTCACATAAAAGAGGCAAGAAAAAGCTTTTTCAATGGAGAGGAAGAGAGGAAAGGTGAGAGGGAAAGAGTGAACCTTAGTCTCATGGCATTTGGCTTAAGGAGGGAATAACATGCACATTCAAATGGACATAAAAATCTATCTTATCCTATGGGAAAGTAGGAGGAAAGAGGATAGATGGGGGAAGGGACTATAGACATGAGAGCAAGTAGGAAGAGGATGTAATTTGAAGTAAGCACTTTGAGGAGTGACAGAGCCAAAACAGAGAAGAGAATAAATGGGAGGCAAGATAGGATGGAAGGAAATATAGTCAGTCTTTTACAATATGACTGTTATGGAAGTGTTTTGCATGACTACACAGGCATAACCTACATTAAGTTGCTTACCTGAGGATGAGTTTTGAGGGAGGAAAGGAGAGAAGTTAGAACTTAAAGTTTTAAAAATGAATGTTAAAAATTGTTTTCACATACAACTTGGAAATAAGACATACAGGCAATGGGGTATAGAAATCTATTTTACCCTACAAGAAAATAGAAGAGATGAGGATAAGAAAAGGGAGGGGTTTGATAGAAGGAAGGGAAGATTGGGGAGAGGGGTAATCAGAATGTATGCTCTCTTGTGGTAGGTGAAGGGGAGAGATGGGGAGAAAATTTGTGACTAAAAATCTTTCGCAAGTGAGGGTTGAAAACTAACAACAAATTAATAAAAAAAATTAGAATTGAGCAAGTGGAAGCTAATGCTTCATGAGAAATTAAGAAACAATAAAACAAGAGCAAAAGAATGAAAAACAGAAGATAATGTGAAATTTCTCATTGAAAAAACAACTGACTGAAAAATAAATCCAGGAGAAACAACTTAAAAATTATTGGAATTTCTGCAAGCTATGATGAAGAAAAGAGCCTAGATATCATCTTTCAAGAAATTATCAAGGAAAGCTGCCCTGATATTCTAGAACCAGGGGATAAAATAGAAATTTGAAAGACCTATTGATCACCTCTTGAAAGAGATCCCAAAATGAAAACTCACAGGAATATTATAGCCAAATTCCAGAGCTCCCTGGTTAAGGAGGAAACATCGCAAACAGTCAGAAAGAAATAATTCAAGTAATGTGGAGCCATCGTCAGTATAACAAAAGTTTTAGCAGTTTCCACATTAAAGGATCAGAGGATTTGGCATGTAATATTCTGAAGGGCAAAGGAGCTAGTATTGCAACCAAGAATCACCAACTCTGCAAATCTGAGAAAATGAAAACTGAAAGAATGGAGATTTAATGAAATTGAGAATTTTCAAGCACTCTTGTTGAAAGGAACAGAGTTAAATAGACAATTTCACTTTCAAATACAATATTCAAGAGAAGCATGAAAAGTTAAACAGGAAAGGGAAATAAAAAAGCAATTAATAAAGTTAAACTGCTTACATTTCTACATGAGAAAATATTTGTACCTCAAAAGAACTTTCATTATTAGAGCAGTTAAAAGGAGTATATATAGACAGAGGATATGGGTGTGAGTTGAATATTATGGAATAATATCTTAAAAAATAAAACAAAGGGGTGAGGCAGAGAAACACACTGTGAGAAAAGAAAAAGGACAGGTAGAATGAGATAGATTATCTGATATAAAAGGGGCAAAAAGTTTTTGTAGTGGAGGGGAAGACAGGCACGGTGGCAGGAAACACTGGCACGTTACTCTCCTTGGAATCTGCTTGAACAGGGAATAACATATACACTCAATTGGGTATAGAAATCTATCTTACCCCACAGGGAAGTAGGAGAGGAAAAGGACAAGAGAAGGTGGAGTACTCATAGAAGAGAAGGAAGATTGGGGGGGTTATCAGAAGAAAAACACTTTTGGAAGGGACAGGGTGAAAGGAGACAGAGAAAAGAATAAAAGGGGAAATTGGATAGAGGGAAATACAGTTAGCAATTAACTATGAGAAAAATTGAAGCAAGTTTCTCTATCAATTCCTCATTTCTCAAATATATAGAGAAATGAGTCAAATTTATGGAAATAAGAGACATTTTCCATTAATAAAATATTAACTGTCAATTTTGAGATGTACTTATAAAAGCTGTCTATAACCATATGAAAATAACACATGTTGGAGGAGATGGGGGAAAATGGAAACACTAACACACTGGTGGTGGAGTTGTAAACTGATTCAACCCAAAGGTCTATAAAACCAAGCGTGCTCTTTGACCTAGAAATGCCGCTGCTAGATCTGTATTCTAGAAAAGATAAAAAAAGAAAAGAACCTATAATTACAAAAATATATATAATAACTCTACTCTAGTGGCAAAAAATTGAAATCTGAGGGAATGACCACCAACTGGGGAATGGCACAACAAGTTGCGGTGTATGATTACGATGGAATATCATTGGCTCTAACAAACGATGATGTAGATATTCTCAGAAAAACCTGGAAAGACTTACACAAATTGATGCAGAATGAAATAAATGAGCAGAAACAGGAGAAAATTATACACAGTAACATCAATATTGTAAGACATTAACTATGAATGATTTAGCATTTTTGAGTTATACAATGATTCAAGACAACTCTGAAGGACTTATTATGAAAAATATTGTTGAGGGGCGGAGCCAAGATGGCAGAATAGAAAGACTCACATATGCTAGCTCCAAACCCATAGCCCATGAATTTCCTCTAAAAAGAACTCCCAAGAAATTCTGGAACAGTGGAAGCCACGCAGCAACACAGTGAAGGAGATTTCCGTTCCAGAGAGCCCTGAAAAACCGATCCCAAAGGTCCATCACGCCCTGGACGGAAGCAGAACCCTCCCCTGCCCTGGCCGCACAGCACTGAGAGGAGCGAGCAGACCCAAACAGGCTTCAGGGACGGGATCTTCATTGGCCGCGAAGGTCCCTCAATCCACAGACTCACAGGTCAGTGAGAGAGACGGGCTGAGAGAGGAGCGGGGTGTCTCTGGGACTCAGGCCCCCTCGGGAGGCAGCAGCAGAGGCAGCAGGGGGCCAAAGGCTCCCAGAGCAGGCAGGAGCTCGGCAGCAGCTCCATTAAAAAAGGTCTCTGCACAAACCCCCTGAGGGAACTGAGCCTGGAAGGCAGCGCTGTTCCCACCTGAGCACCAGGAATTAAGCTCCCATTGAATAGCAGCCGGGCCTGCCGCCAGAAGCCCTGAGGCTGGGGAGCAGCATTTGAATCTCAGACCTCAAGCACTAGCTGGGTGGACCTAGGCCAGGGGTAGAGAGGACTCTCAGAAGTCAAGTAACTGGCTGGGAAAATGCCCAGAAAAGGGAAAAAAAATAAGACCATAGAAGGTTATTTTCTTGAGAAGATGACTCCTCCACTCCTCTCTGATGAAGAAGACCAATGCTTACCATCAGGTAAAGACATAGGAGTCAAGGCCTCTGTATCCCAAACATCTGAAATCGATATCCCATGAACTCAGGCCATGGAGGAGCTCAAAAAGGATTTTGAAAATCAAGTTAGACAGGTGGAGGAAAAACTGGGAAGAGAAATGAGAGAGATGCAAAAAAAGCATGAAAAATGGGTCAATACTTGATAAAGAAGACCCAAAAAAATGCTGAAGAAAATAACACCTTGAAAAATAGGCTAACTCAATTGGCAAAAGAGGTTCAAAAAGCCAATGAGGAGAAGAATGCTTTCAAAAGAAGAATTAGCCAAGTAGAAAAAGAGGTGCAAAAGCTCACTGAAGAAAATAGTTCTCT
>CM053770.1:332738815-332761610 GCA_028658325.1 Potorous gilbertii | reverse complement strand
GTTATTTTTCCAATGAGATATTTCACATTCTCTTCCATTTTGTCATTCTGTTGGTTTTGTTTTGTGATTTCTTGGTTTCTCAGAAAGTCATTAGCCTCCATCTGTTCCATTCTAATTTTGAGAGAACTATTTTCTTCAGTGAGCTTTTGCACCTCTATTTCCACTTGGCTAATTCTGCTTTTGAAAGCATTCTTCTCCTCATTGGCTTTTTGAACCTCTTTTGCCAATTAAGTTAGCCTATTTTTCAAGGTGCTATTTTCTTCACCAATTTTTTTGGGTTTCCTTTATTAAGATATTGACCCGTTTTTCATGGTTTTCTTGCATCTCTCTCATTTCTTTTCCCAGTTTTTCCTCCACCTGTCTAACTTGATTTTCAAAATCCTTTTTGAGCTCCTCCATGGCCTGAGTCCATGGGATATCTATTTCAGATATTTGGGATACAGAGGCTTTAACTCCTATGTCTTTACCTGATGATAAGCAGATCTTTTTCTCATCAGAGAGGACTGGCGGAATCATCTTCTCAAGAAAATAACCTTCTATGGTCTTATTTTTTCCCTTTTCTGTGCATTATCTGAGCCAGTTACTTGACTTCTGAGAGTCCTCTCCACCCCTGCCTAGATCTGCCCAGCTGGTGCTTGGGGTCTGAGATTCAAATGCTGCTCCCCAGCCTCAGGGCTTTCAGCTGCTAACCTGACTGCTATTCAATGGGAGCTTATCTGCTGGTGCTGAGGTGGGGCAGGGTCGCCTCCCAGGCCCAGTTCCCTCAGGGGGTTTATGCAGAGACCTTTTGTAATGGAGCTGATGCCGAGTCCCTGCCTGCTCTGGGAGCTTCTAGCCCCCTGCTCAGGGAGCCTCTGGCCTCCCATTGCCACTGCTGCTCCCGCTGCTGCCGCCTCCTGACGGGGCCTGAGTCCCGGAGATACCCCGCTCTCCTCTCAGCCCATCTCTCTCACTGACCTGTGCGTCTGTGTGTGGTGGGACCTTCGCGGCCAGTGGAGATTCCGGTCCCTGACACCTGCTTGGCTCTGCTTGCTCCTCTCAGTGCCATGTGGCCGGGGCAGGACAGGGCTCTGCTCCCGTCTGGGGCTCGATGGAGCTTTGGGATTGGTTTTTCAGGGCTTTCTGCAATGGAAATCTCCTTCACTGTGTTTCTGTGCGGCTTCCACTGTTCCAGAATTTGTCGGGAGTTCTTTTTAGAGGAAATTCATGGGCTGGGGGTTCGGAGCTATCAAATGTGAGTCTTTCTACTCTGCCATCTTGGCTCTGCCCCAAAGTTAGCCTATTTTTCAAGGTGTTATTTTCTTCAGCATTTGTTTGGGTCTCCTTTATTAAGGTATTGACCCATTTTTCATGCTTTTCTTGCATCTCATTTCTTTTCCCAGTTTTTCCTCCATCTGTCTAACTTGATTTTCAAAATCCTTTTTGAGCTCTTCCATGGCCTGAGCCCATTGGATATCTATTTCAGATGTCTGGGATACAGAGGCCTTGATTCTTATGTCTTTACCTGATAGTAAGCAGTTTTCTTCTTCGTCAGATAGGAAGGTTGGAATCATTTGTTCACCAAGAAAATAACCTTCTATGGTCTTATTTTTTTTCCCTTTTCTGGGCATTTTCCCAGCCAGTTACTTGACTTTTGAGAGTCCTCTCCACCCCCGCCTAGGTCCACCAAGCTAGTGCTTGGGGACTGAAATTTAAATGCTGCTCCCCAGCCTCAGGGCTTTTGGTGGCTGTCTGGCTGCTATTCAGGGTAAGATTAAATCAGGTTCTCAGATGGGGGCAGGGCTGTCTCCCAGGCTCAGTTCCCTCAGAGGGTTTATGCAGAGACTTTTTGTAATGGGGCTGCTGCTAAGCTCCTGCCTGCTCAGGGAGCCTCTGACTGCCCACTGCCTCTGCTGCTGCCTCCTGAGGGGGCCCAAGTCTTGGAGACACCCCGCTCCCCTCTCAGCCCATCCAGACGTCTTTCACTGACCTGTGCATCTGTGGGTGGAGGGACCTTCACGGCTGCTGGAGATTCCGTCCCTGAAGCCTGCTGGGATCTGCTCACTCCACTCAGTGTCATGCGGCTGGGTCAGGGCAGGGCTTCGCTCCTGTCTGGTGTACGATGGACCTTTGGGATCGGTTTTTCAGGGCTCTCTGCAATGGAAATCTCCTTCACTGTGTTGCTGCCTGGCTTCCACTGTTCCAGAATTCCTTGGGAGTTCTTTTTAGAGGAAATCCATGGGCTGTGGGTTCGGATCTAGCATATGTGAGTCTTTCTACTCTGCCATCTTGGCTCCGCCCCTATTTCTGGTTGCTTTAAATATTGTCTTGTTGTCTTGGTAGCTCTGGAATTTAGCTATAATTTTCCATGGAGTTTTCATTTTGGGATTTCTTTCAGGAGGTGATCAATGAACTCTTTTCAATAATTATTTTGCCCCCTAGTTTTAGAATATCAGGGCAGTTTACCTTGATAATTTCTCAAAATATAATATCTATGCACTTTTTTTAAATCATATTTTTCAAGTAGTCCAATAATTTTTAAACTATCTCTCCTGGATCTATTTCCCAGGCCAGTTGTTTTTCCAATGAGATATTTCACATTGTCTTCCATTTTCTTTTCATTTTTTGCTTTTGTTTTATTGGTTGTTGATTTCCTATAAAGTCATTAGCTTCCATTAACTCAGTTCTAATTATTAAGTAGTTACTTTCTTCAGTGAGTTTTTGTAGCATTTTTTTCCCATCAGGCCAATTCTACTTATTAAGGAGGCTTTTTGTTTTCACTGAACGTTTATGCCTCTTTCTCCATTTTGACAATTCTGCTTTTTACGACATTCTTCTCATTGACTATTTGTACCTCTTATACCATTGGGCTTAGTCTGTTTTTTAAGCTATCATTTTCTTCAGTATTTTTGTGCCTCCTTTACTGAGGTGTTGACTCATTTTACATGATATTCTTGCATTCGTCTCATTTTTCTTCCCAATTTTTCCTCTGTCTCTCTCACTTGATTTTCAAAATTCTTTTTGAGCTCTTCCATGAACTGAGTCCAAATCATATCTTTCTAGGATTTGGATGTAGGAAATCTGACTTACCTTCTTCTTTATTTTAATATCTTTTTTTAATCTTTTTTTTCACCATAGTAACTTCCTATAATCAGAGGTTTTTATTTCTGTTGTTTGTTCATTTTCCCAGTCTATTACTTGACTTTTAACTCTTTGTTAAGGTGGGGCTCTTTTTCCAGGGTAGAGGGCACATTTTCTCATGCTTCAGGGATTTGTACAATTCTTGTCAGAGATACTTCTAGGGACCTGTAAGTTTTCATTTCTTGTAAGGTAGTATGACCTAAGTAGAAGTGTGCTTACTACTCCCTTGGCCTGTGCTCTGGTCTATGAGTGGCTACAAACATTCTTTTATGCCTTGGAACTTAGGAGTATTCTTGCTCCACTGTAAGCTCTGATGTGCTAGTGTTTCTCCTCACCCTGGGTCTAACACCCAGGACTATGACATGGATCTGTGTAGGGGCAAAGCAACAGAGTCCTGTCTCACTACCGGCAAAGAAATTTCAGTAATCTCCTGACCAGCTCTTTGATCACCTTACTGTCTGGACTGAGATCTCAAGAAATGGCCACTGCTGCTCCTGATTCAGTGACTCCCAAGTCTGCTCCTGGTTTGCTGTGGCCAGGGCTGTGCTGGTCTGTGGCTCTACTCTCACCCAGATGTGACAGACCTTTCCTGCTTACCTTCTAGTTTGTCTTTGACGTCTGTGGACTGAGAGGTCTGGAAACTACCACTGCTGTGACTGACAGATTCAGTCACCTTGAGGACTACTCCAGGTTTGCTAGGGCCTGGTCTGAACTGGCAAAGCCTGCACCATACTGTGCTCCTCTCTCACACTGGTACAATAGACCTTTCCTACCAACCTTGTAAGTTGCTTTGGGCTGGGAAATTATTTCACTCCATTTTCTTTGTGGTTCTGCTGCACTAGAATTTTCTTAGACTTATTATTTAAAGGCATTTGGTAGGTTTTTGGGGAGAGCTTAGGTGAGATTCAGTCTTCTACCATCTCAGTTCTGCCTCCTCTAATGTTTTTAATAAGAATGGACATTGTATTTTGTCAAAGGTTTTTTTCTGAGTCTATTAAGATAATCATGTGATTTCTGTTGGTTTTATTACTGATATGGTCAATTATGCCAATAGCTTCCTAATACTGAACCAGGCCTGCTTTCCTGGTGTAAATCCTACCTGGTTGTTATGTATGATCCCTGTGATATATTTTTGCAATCTCCTTGCTAGAATTTTATTTACATTTTTGCATCAGTATTCATTAGGGAAATGATTTTATAGTTTTCCTTCTCTGTGTTCTCTCTTCCTATTTTAGGCATCAGCATTGTATTTGAGGAGGACTTTGGTAGGACTTCTTTGCCTATTTTTCCAAATGGTTTATATAATACTATGATTAATTGTTCTTTAAATTATTGGTAGAATTCACTTGTGAATCCATTTGGCCCTGGAGATTTCTTCTTTGAGAGTTCATTTGATGACATGTTCAAGTTCTTTTCCTAAAATGAGGCTATTTAAATATTCTATTTCTTCTTTCTAAAATCTGGGAAATTTATACTTTTGTCAATATTCATTCATTTCTCATAGGTTGTCAGTTTAATGGGCATATATAACTGGCAAAATAGTTCCTGATAATGACTTTAATTTTATCTTCACTGATGGTGATTTCATTTCTTTTAATTTTGATACTGGTGATTTGTTTTTTTCTTTACTTTTTAATCAAATTAACCAATAATTTATTGGTTAATTTCTTTTTTCATAAAACTCATTCCTAGTTTTATTTATTAGTCAATGATTTTCTTACCTTTAATTTTATTAATCTCCTCTGATTTTCAGGATTTCTAATTTAGTGTTTAATTGGGAATTTTTAATTTGTTCTTTTTCTATTTTTTTAGTTGCATGCCTAGTACATCAATCTGTTCTTTCTCTACTTTATTGATATGTATGTTTAGAGACATAGATTTTCTTAGAAGTCTTGCTTTGTGTGCATCCCATAATTTTTGTATATTGCATTGTTGTCATTCTCTTTAATGAAGTTAATGATTATTTCTATGATTTGCTTTTTGATTCTCTTATCCTTTAGAATTAGATTATTTAGTTTCCAATTAATTTTCAATCTATCTTTCCCTGACCCTTAATTGAATGTAATTTTAATTGCATTATGATATGTAAAGGATTCATTTCATTCTTTTTTGCATTTGATTATGAGGTTTTTATGCCCTGATATATGGTCAATTTTATATGTTCCATGTATCAATGTGAAAAAGATACATTCCTTTCTATCACCATTCAATTTTCTTCAGAGGTCTGTTATCTACTTTCCTAAAATTGTATTCATCTATTTCACTTCTTTCTTCCTTATTCTTAGTTAAGTTTGTCTAATTCTGAGGCAGGAAAGTTGAAGTTTGCCTCTAGCATAGTTTTACTATTTCCTCCTGTAACTCATTAAACTTCTCTTTTAAAAACTTAGATGCTATACCCTTTGATCCAACAATACCATTTCTAGGTCTGTATACCAAGAGATCATAAAAATGGAAAAAGAACTCACATGTACAAAACTATTTATAGCAGCTCTTTTATAGTGTCAAAGAAATGAAAGTTGAGGGGATTCCCATCCATTGGGGAATGGCTGAACAAGTTGTGGTATATGAATATGATGGGAATACTATTGTTGTCGTGTGATGACTAACTTTGATAGATTTAGCTCTTCTCAGCAATGCAATGATTTATGACAATTCCAAAAGGCTCATGATGTAAAATGCTGTCCACATCCAAAGAAAAACCTATGAGGTCTGAATGCAGATCAAAGTATACCATTTTCTCTTTTTTCTTTCTTGTGGTTTTTTCCCTTTGGTTCTGATTCTTCTTTACAACATGACTAATGTGGAAATATAGTTAATATGATTATACATGTATATCCTATATCACATTATATGCTCTCTTGGGGAGAGAGGAAGGGAGGGAGGAGGAATGTTTTAGAATTCAACATCTTATAAAAGCAAATGTTGAAAATGAAAAATAAGTATTTTTCTTAAAAATTAGATGCTATGCCATTTGGTGCATGTATGTTTAATACTGATGTTACTTCATTGTCTATGGTATCTTTTAGCAAGACAGTTTCCATCCTTATCTCCTTCAATTGTCTGTTTTTGCTTTTGCTTTGTCTGAGATTATGCTTGCTACTCTTACTTTTTTTTTCTACTTTAGCTGAAGCATAATAGACTTTTCTCTAGGCTTTTCCTTTATTCTGTATGTCTCTGTACTTTACATGCGTTTCTTAGTGTATTGTAGGATTGTGATTTTTATTCCATTCTGCTATCCACTTCTGTTTTACGGGTGAGTTCATGCTGTTCACATTTACAGTTATAACTAAATGTGTTTTTCTCCATCCCATTTTCCCCCTATTTATTCTCCCTCCTTCCCCCATCTCTCTCTCTCTCTCTCTCTCTCTCTCTCTCTCTCTCTCTCTCTCTCTCTCTGTTTGTCTCTCTGTCAGTCTCTCTGTCTCTTTTCACCTTTCATCTTGTCCCTCCTCATAAATGCTTTACTTCTGATCACCAACTCCCTATCAGTCCACTCCCTTTCTCTTAGTCCCATCCCTTCCTACTTCTCTATAGGATGAGATATATTTCTATACCCAACTGACTGTCCATGCTATTCCCTCTTAGAGCCAATTCTGATTAGATTAAGGATCAAACATTGTCCACCATTCCCCTATCTTCCCCTCCACTATACTAACTCTTTCATGCCTTTTTGTTTTGTTATGGTTTGTTTGGTGAGGCAGTTAGGGTTAAGTGACTTGCTTGGATCACACAGCTATTGTCAAGTATCTGAGACTAGATTTAAAATCAAGTCCTCGTGACTTCAGGACCAGTGATCATTCCATACTTCTACCTAGTTGTCCCTCTTTCATGTCCTTTTTAATATGAGGTAATTTATCCATTTTAATCTTTCTTCATTCAATCTGCCTTTCTATCATCTATTAAAAATAACATTTCTAAAGCTGAAGTTAGGCTATGCCACTTTCCTACTCAAGAATTTTCATTTCCTTATTGCCTCAACAATAAAATATCTTTACGTTGAAACTTAGCACCTTTCACAGTCTTTCCTTTCCTGACCTGTCCTAACTTATTTCACTTCCCTTCCCATTATGCAGATGACATTTTAGAAAAAGTGGCTACCTTGATATTCCCCAAACTTCACATTCCATCTCTTTTTAAATACCTTTGAACAAGTTTTTCTGAATGACACAAAATGCATTCTTTTCACTTCAGCTCCCTAGAATCCTGGGTTACCTTCATTGTTCAACTCAGGTGACAATTTTTATTTCCTCCACTATACCTAGCAGTTAGCTCTCTTCCTCTTCTCTAATTGTAGTGGATTTATTAGGGGTTTAAATTGTGTATTGATCCCTGCTTGCTACTGTCATTCATACCTGAAGAAAACCAAAATAACATCATGATGTTGGAGTAAGGTATAATGTATCCAGCAGTGGTTGATCAGACCAATACAAGCTTGTAAGGTTCTACTGCAGCTTAGGCACAAATAGTCCATTTGAGGATTTGGGATGGAGATGTCTAAATGTGTGCAACTCAAATTTCTTTTGAGCTACTGCAATTAAGCTTTCCTCATAGAGCATAGCTCCTTCTTTGATGCAGGTACATCATGCATGGCCATCCTGTGCCAGTGTCTGCCCTGTCTCACAATCAATGCCAAAGTTCTTCAGGGAAACCTAAAAGTGTATCACTTCTTCTGACCTCCCTGTAAGCTCTAGACTATGTGAGTTCTCCGTAAAATAGTCTTTTAGGTAAACATATATTTGGCATTCATACAATATGGTCAGCCTGTACTGAGTTGTACTTTCTACAATAAAGTTTGATTGCCTGGCAGTTCAGCTTAAGAAAGGACCTCAATGTCTGGTACCATATGTTTTCAGGTAATCTTTGGAAACTTTCTAAGACAATTCAATGGAAGCAGTTCAGTTTTCTTGAATGGTACCAGTACAATATCCAGGTTTTACAGGCATACAACAATGAGTTCATCACAAGGGTTCCATAGACCAGGAGTTTAATAGATAATTTAATACTCCTTTCTCTCACACTTTCTTTCAGAGCCTCCCAAATGCTAAGCTAGCTCTGGCAATGTGCACCAATCTCATCATGTATATATACATCCCTGAAAAGTATACTGCCAAGATAAGTGAAGTTATCTACAGCATTCAAACTTTTCCATTTGCTGTAACTGATGCTTCGATATATGTATGGATGTTATGGTGCTGACTGGTGGAGAACCTCTATTTTCTTGGGGTTAATTGTCAGGCCCAAATTAGCACAAGTGGTAGAGAATTGATTTATTTATATTTGGTTGCATCTCATCCTCAAAGATTTGTTGAGTTCACAATAATTTGCGAACAAAAAGTTGTGCACCAACTTTTTCTCTCCCCTTCACTTTAATCTTGACTTGTAGTCTTTTCAAGTTAACTAATTTACCTTCAGTGTGGTAACTGACTTTGATATTGTTTTTGTTTTTGTTGAAGGTATCTGACAATATTGAAGAAAAATTAAAAAACATGGGAGCAAGCATACAGTCCTGTTTTACTTTTGTAATGACTAAGAAAACATGAGGGCATCATCCATTATCTAGAATCTGTGCAAACATACCATCATGAATCTGGTGTATGATACTGTTACATTCTTGGTGGAAATGTGAATTGGTCTAACTATTCTTGAAAGTAACTTGGAAATACAACTATGAAGTCACTAAAATGAATATAATTTTTGAGCATGTACTACCATTATTAAGCATATACCACAAAGAAGTGAAAGAGAGAAGAAAAGGACTCACACAAAAATTATTTATCACCACATTTTATGCATCAAAGAAATGGAAATCAATTGAGGTTCTTCAATTAAGAATTGCCTGAATAGATTATGGTATATTATTTAAAGCTATTGATGCATTTAAAAATGAAAAAGAAGGAAAAGATCTCCAAGATGTTTAGTGACTTCCTTAAGATAATACAATTAAACAGGCTACAGAGCTGGGATTTTAACTAGGCAGGTCCTCTGATTGAAAATTCATTATTCTTTCCATTATACCAAATACCTCCCTTTGACTGTAAGCAATACCACAAATTGCCATAGCTCATATATTACCTTGTTCATAGTAGATACAAAATTAATTCTTTTAGATGGTTGCTTTTGTGAATGAAGGTTTTGGAGCAGAGAATTGGCTTGAATTTATCTATGCAGAATAGGATTATTCTTCCTGTCATATGCAAAACACAACAAATTGAGTGAGGTGGGGAGGATTAGAGAGGATGGAAAACCTGTAAGGAGGCTTTTGAAGTAATCTACTACTTAGTAATGAAAAACTGTTACACTAATATAGTCACTTTCAAAATAGAGAAGAAATAGCAGATACAAGAGATGTTGTGGGGACTTAAGTCAGTAAGATTTAATAACTGTTTTGATATAACATGAATGAGAGGAATTATGAGAAGAGTTAAAATTATAAATAAATATTCATAAATAATATGATTGCAGGAGATGAGTGAGTGATGGAGTCTTAGTAAAAATAAAGCCATCAGGTTTGCTATGAGTGACCGTGTCAAAGAGGTGAAGGCTGGAACAGAAAGAAGTAAGCACTTATTAAATGCCAATTCCATGCCAGGCACTGTTAAGCATTTTACAAATATTATCTCATTTGGTCTTCACAACCTTTGTGAGATGCTATAATTATTCCTGTTTTATTGAGGAAGAAACTGAAGTGAACAAAGTTTAAGCCATTTTCCCTGGGTCACAAAACTAAAAGATGTTTGAGGCTGAACTTGAATTCATGTCTTTCTGACCCCAAGCCCATTGGTCTATCCACCACACCAGCTAACTGCCTCTCTAGAGAGGAGAAATGGGAGGATGGTCTCTGAGAGCAGAATTGAACTTTCCTAATGTTGCAGCAGAACAAGGCATGCTGAAGTTTCATGTGTGGTCATGCTCATAGGTGCCTAAATGAAGTTTAGATGGTTTATTGGAGCTGAGTTGATTCTGAAATTAATAAAGATCTAAACTTCAAAACTCTGTTAATTTACAGAGGTGAGTACTACTTCTATTATCTCAAATCAGAATTCCCCTTCCCCACCCCAGTAATTTGTGAGATCATCCTTAAGAATTACTCTAACCAAAATACTAATTATCCTTCAGTTAACCTGGTGAGCAGTCTGAAATTTTAGCTGGATTGGTCCTCACACAATACATGAATTGACTATCAATTAAACTTCTTATACTTTAAGTATACATGGGTATACTTTAAACCCATGGATATATTCTATGTTCTAATTACAATAACCTATTTGTCTTCTTACACATTGAACTCCATTTCCTGATGCCATACTTTTGCACGGGCTGTCATTATTGCCTAGAATTCTCTCTTTCCCCTACCTATGTCTCCTCCTCTCTACCACTCAAATTCCTCAGCTTTCTCAGCTCAGATCCTATCACCAAGACCAGAACTTTCAGGATTCCACTGGAAAAGTTTCTTGTTGATGCTAAAATCCTTTAGGATGATAATGTTGTTTCAGGAAAAATAGAGGACTGTGAGTCAGCTTTTAGAGTCAACAAGAAACTTTGGTACTAATAAAATATTATCATGGATGAGTTACTTTGTCTTTTTTCCCTCTTGTTATTTATTCAGTATGCTGTTTATTACCACACAATGTCAAATGAGGAATGTTATGGATAACTGATGGAATTAATACATTGGGACAAACCACTAATAAAGCCCTCAAGGGGTAAATGGAAAAAAAGAAAACCATAATTTATATTGGTCAGTTTAACAAATAATTAAGAGAAGTGGCAAAAGTTATCATGTGTTAAGAGGTTAAAATGGGTTTTGTTATTAACATCAATGTAATTCAATATTAACGTAATTAAGTTACTCGTGATTTTTTGCCATTTTCAGGAGACATTAATGAATAGGTTAAATACATGTAATTCAGTGTTTAATCAACATAATTTGATCAATTATTATTTATTGTTGTTCAGTCATTTTTCTGCCATGTGGCCCCATTTGGGGGTTTCCTGTGTTAACAAGATTTTATCCTATGTTAATAGGATTTTACTGAGCCATTCTCTAACCTGAAAATGATGAAACACTAGGCCATAGACACAGTGACAGTAATCAAGGAGCCATTTAATTAATTAGTTTCACTATGAAAAACAGATTTGCAGTTCAGGAATTCTCCTGATCAAAATTCCACCTTACTAAAGTGAAGACGGAGATGATATACATAGATCTCAAATGGCAAGGGAGGGAGGAGGTGGATTACAAATGATCATTCCCAGGGCCAGAGAGGTTTCCCATGAGGAACCCACAAATGGAAAACAATGAAATAAGTCTGGAATCCAGTGGGAGCAATATTGCTCAAGTCCTTGGGGGGTCATTACTTGGTGCATCACAGGATCAGAGTTCTGTGACAGGAATAGATTCTACAGTTTTTGATTCATTTCACTTCACCTACGGAGGCAGAAAGTTGCCAGTGATTGTGAGCCTTGTCAAGGTTTTACTGATCAGTTCAAGGTGCATTGTGAGTTCTCACAAAAGAGGTAATTCTGAAAAATTTTGATCTATTAGTATATTAATTGCACATATCATATTGATTATTATAAAAATCAGAATTCCCTCCACACCTGGCAAAGATACTGCAGTGGCTTGCCAATTTCTTCTCTAACTCATTTTACAGATGAAGAAACTGAGGCAAAGAGGGTTAAGTGACTTGTCCAGGGTCACATAGTTAATAAATGTCTGAAGACAGAAGATGACACTCTATCCATTGTGTCACCTAGGTGTCATTAATTTAGGCAATTGAAATTTTAATAATAAATAATAGTGATCCTCTTAGACATTACACATTTCTTCTTTTTAATATATTTGTTAAATATTTTATTTTCCCCAATTACATGTAAAAACAATTTTAACATTCTTTTTTTTAACTATAACTTCCTAATTCACTTTCACCCCACCCCTGCCTTCTTCTCTTTCCCTCTAACTGAGAAGGTGAGCAATTGTATATTGTATACATGTCTAATCATGAAAAACATATTTCCATAGTAGTCATGTTGTGAGAGAAAACAGAGACAAAAAAATAGAAAATAAAATTTTAAAAAATTATGCTTTGAGCTGCATTCAGACTCCACCAGTTCTTTCTCTGTAAATGGACAGCATTTTTTCATCATAAGGCCTTTGGAATTGTCTTGGATTATTGCATTACTGAGAATAGCTGATAATGGGTACAATCTTTTCCTGGTTCTGCTCATTTCACTTTACATCAGTTCAGGTAAGCCTTTCCAGGTTTTTCTGAGAGCATCCCGCTTATCATTTCCTTTAGTAAAATAGAATTCTATTATAATCATATACTACAAGTTGATAGGCATCCCATCAATTTCCAATTCTTTTCCATCACTAAAAATGTTGCTTTAAATATTTGTTTAGATATAAATTCTTTTCTTTTTTGTTTCTTATTTCTTTGGTATACAGACCTAGTATCAGTATTGCTAGGTCAAAAGATTTCATAGCTTTTTGGGCATAGTTCCAAATTGCTCTCCAGAACAGTGGAAGTAGTCTACCACTCCACCAGCAATGCATTAGTACGTCAATTTTCCCACATGCCCTACAGCATTTGTCATTTTCCATTTCTATAACATTAATCAATCTGATAGGTGTGGGGTGGTACCTCAGAGTTGTTTTCATTTGCATTTTTCCAGTCAGTAGTGATTTAGAATATTTGTATATGACTTTAGATAACTTTGATTACTAAAAACTGCCTGTTCACAGCTGTTGGCCATTTTTCAGTTGGGGAATGGCTCTTTTTTTTATAAATTTGACTCAATTCTCTACATATTTGAGAAATGAGGCCTTTGTCAGACAAACTTGCTGTAATTTTTTCATTGCTATGATTACTGTGTATTTCCCTCCATCCTATTTTTCCCAGTGTTTATCCTCTCTCTCTCCTTTCACCGTCTACCCTCAAAAGTGTTTTGCTTCTGACTACCACCTCCCTTAATCCACTCTTCCTTCTATCAATACCTTTCCTTTTCTCTTATCCACTTCCTCTTCTACTTCCGTGTAGGAGACTTTTTATACTGACCTTCTAAATTTTCTTAGACAAGAAAACTGTTTCATGCTATCCTTTTGTGGGTTCTTCCACTCCAGAATTCATTTTGAGATGTCAATTAAAGTTGTTTGGAGGGAAACTTGGAAGAGCTCAAATGAGTCCTTGCCTTTTCTCTGCCATCTTGGCTCTGCTCCCCCAAATATTTCTTTAAAATTAAGAGAGCTATTCATTTACTTCTGAACTACTTTTTTTTCTCATCTGCCTACTTTCTGAATAGACATTTCATATATGTTAATTCTTTTTTTCAAAAGCAGACTCTCAGTTTCTTGTAGAAAACAGTCAAGATTGGTACTCACTTAACATCCACAGGTTTATTAATTAATGTTTAAAAAAATAGAGCTCAGGATAGGATCTGTAATTTCATTGATGTGGAGGCAACATTATAGATTAGAAACTTTGCTGCAAACTACAATCTTTTCACTATTTGCTTGCAGCACTGCAGGGTTATATGACTTGAAAAGGTTCATGGATCATAGTCAGTATGTATCAAAAGCAAAACATGAAACCAGATTTTCATGACTATAGTTTTCTATAATACAACATAGCCTCTATGCCAGAAAGAAAGGAATAATAATAAATAAATAAAAGAAAGAAAAAATAATAGTAATAAATTTTAAAGGGCAGGCCTTCAAAAAGAAGTACTTTGTTCTAGAGCCTAGCATTGTAAATGGATCCAATAAATATGTGCTAGTTTTCCAAAATATTGGAGGGGCACACATCACAAAAGTGTGTGTGTGTGTGTGTGTGTGTGTGTGTGTGTGTGTGTGATGTTTTCCAAAGAAGTAAATAGATATCTATCAAATCATTGGTGGGAATTGACATTTTACTATAGGGTTTATTACATGGAATGAATATGACCTTAAAACATATCAACAACTATGCTATAGCAATAAAAGTGATGAATATGCCCAAGGAAATATGTGTCAAATAAAAGCAGATATTTTCAATGACAACTTGAGCTGAAGAAATGGATCTCATACTAACTAATAATGACATTTATAGTTGTAAACAGAGGTGGGCTGGCCACATAATAGGAATGAGAGACAATAGACAGATAGTCTAAATGCAGCACTGATAGAACTGTGCTTTAAAAAGAACCAGACTGAAGCCTCCAATGCATTGAATTGGTCATCTATGGAGTATTTACAGAAGTGCCTAGAATCATAGGATTATAAATTTAGAACTAGAAGGGACCTTGGAGGAGAACAATCCATTTATTTATAAAGATGGGAAAACTGAGACCCAACGAGGTCAAGTAAGTTGCCCAGTTTCACAGAGATAATAAGTGTTTGGATGAGGGTTAAAAGCTAGGGCCTCTGATGTTAAATCCAGAATTGGGCATCAGAAATTAAGTAGAGGTCATAATCTGCATAAGGTAAGGGCTCTCAGCAATGAGGTCAGAGAGCTTTCAAGTTGTCCTATCGTAATAAATTCAGTCACCAAGTCAGAAATTGCTCTTTCATTAAAATGTGGTTGTTTATTTACCAACTCATCTATGCCCTAGATTACTATGAATTACCAGTTAGGGTCTTTTTGTGCAGTTTCTAGATTCCATTCCTCAAAGAAAGAGAACAAAAGAACATACATATGTGTGTATATGGGTATATATATGTTTATGTATATAGACACATACTTATACACACGTATAGATAACTATTCATACATATGTATTCATATATACATAACATATATATATGTATTTGTTGTTCATGTGTATATAGATTTTTATAGAGATATGTCTACATGTGTATGCATATATATTATATATAAATTATATACGTATATAATCAACTAAAAACTGAAGCACAAATTTTAGTTTATTTAACATTTTTAAAAGTTCATAACAAATGAAATTTATTCATTTTACTTTCTTTGGTGGGGGGGGGGGCAAGAAAATTGGCATTAAGTTATTTTGGTTGCTGGAAGTCTCTAAGCCCTAATGTTCTCCACTTCAGTGAAACTCCCACATCAGTGACATCACAGGCCTTTGACCTATTTCTGGCAAAGAAGAATGCCCATTAAAAACCATGTTGCTGACCTGTCAAAGCTTACATTTTGAATTTATTTTTCTTTAGTGAAGATGGATAGTATCAAGCCATACTCTTAGTCTTATTCATCACCAGTGGCATGTCTTTGGAAGACAGCTGAATTTTATAGCTTTTATTCCTGCTCTAATTCATGTTTCTTCGAGTCTTTCCTAGACATCTTTTTTCTAGTACTCAGGGTACCAAAGCAGTTAATTAAAGCTGTAAGTAGTAAAGTTATTAATTAATTTCTCCATCCCATACTCCCCTGAATGAGTCAAACGTCTTACTCTGCAGTGATACAAAGTAGCCATATGGATAGAAGAGCAATACTCAGCCACTTCTTTATTGAATAATGTGTATGCATTTGTATGTATGTATATATACATATGTGTGTGTCTGTATACATAAACTTATGTGTGTGTACATACTTGTATACATATGTATGCATATGTATACATCTACATACATATATATTATTTTTTTCACAACTACATATCAAGAAAATTTTTAGCATTCATTTTTACAAGATTTTGAATTCCAAATTTTTCTCCCTCCTTCCCTCCCCTCCTTTCCCTCTTCTGAAAATGGTAGGCAGTTTGATATGGTTTATACATATGCTATCATGTAAAATAAATTTCCATATTCATCTATTAAGTTATTATTAGATGTCATGCAAACTCAGGAATTATCTGTTATTCTTTGCCAAAAGTATTTGTTAAATAAGACAATTTTATTCAAATGTTCCAAATTGGGCTAAAGAAATTCATAATAGAATCATAGCATTCTAGAACTTGAAAAAATATACTGAGCTCATTTAAACAACTCCTAATTCGTAAGTAGGACTTAGCCTAAATCAATTCAGAAAGATAAATATCTATTACTCATTAATTTCGTCACCACATGAGTGTTCTTATTCAGTCATGTTCTACTCTCCATGACCCCACTTGGGGTTTTCTTTGCAAAGGTACTGGAGTGGTTTGCCATTTCCTTCTCAATCTCATTTTACAAATGAAGAAAATGAGGCAAACAAGCTTAAGTGACTTACCCCAGGTCACCCAGCTAGTAGGTATCTGAGACCAGATTTCAACTCAGACCTTCCTGACTCCAGGTCCAGTGCTCTTTCTACTGCTCTACCTGGCTACTGCTCAACACAAGAATGCATCCCTAAAATATTTTAGATGGGGGACTCCACTGTTTCTGCTAACAGGATGAGTGCTTAGCCTGTGCTAGAGTTTATTTTGAGTTGGGGTTTTTATCAATGTTGAAGGATGGTATAAAGTAGCAAGTACAAAATAGTTGCGATGAGGTTATTTTAAAATAAGGCATCATGGATAATGGATGCAAAGGTGACTTTACAAGCATAGATGACAAAAATAAGCTCGTCTTATTTTTGACACTGATATGCTGAGACCTTTGAAAAGTCATATAATCTCTTAACACTCTGGGCAATTCTCTAAGACCCTAAGTTTCAGACAAGCTGCTGACTTTCACTGGTTTCCTCACTCAGAAGTTTCCAACTTATAGTGGAAATATGAATTGTTATTTGATGTTGTGATACTTCATAGATTCCATTTTGTAATATAGGATCCATCTTGTAATTTTTACTGGTGAAAATTTTAATTTGCTGTGAAAACTTAGGAACTGGCTCACTGAGCCGTCCCACACTTTGGCCTTCCCTGACTGTGCATTCTGCTAAGCAACCATCTCCTACCCTATTTCTTGGTATAAGGCCATAAATAAGGTCAAAATTACAAAACTGGGTCATCCTTTACTTATCTCGCACCTGGAGATATCTGGAAGAATGTCTTTGAAGAACCCTATACAAACTCCACTCAAATTCCTAGTCAGTAGAACAATGACTGCCAGTCACTTCATCACATAATTGTTTCCTTCCCTTGGCTTATAACTGGAAATGAATTCTTAGATTCATTCCTTCATTGAGAGAGTCGTACTCCTCTTCTTTAATTGCTCCCCTATTTTCCCTCTTCCTTTCTGCAAAGTTTGACTGCTTCAGTTGTCACTGATTTCTGGACCTTCTCCATATCCTCTGTTAGATCCTGGTAGAAGTGTCAATGAGCTGCTAATAAAACTTCCTGGAAGGATTCTTGGAGTTGTCCTTTCCCGTCAGAATCCAACTTAACAACTTATGTGGGTAACAGGCCAATCTCGGACCATTTGTGTCTCTGAATAGCTCACCGGTTGCTGATCAGGGCTGTAACAAGGCATTTCATGAGTCTCATATTCCCAGACAGGACTATCTACCTTCCCCCAAAAGAGCAAAGGTCAAAGGTTTGAACCCCATGCCCTAGCTATTGGAAACTTCTCTTTTCCTCCTGTCCATAATCCACTGGACAGAACTGGGATTAGTATTCTCAAAAGAATTCTGAACAAGATTTCATTGAAAAGAGCAAGAGCCAAAGGCCTGGCATCCATGCCTCTATGACAAGGAATTCCCCTCCTTTCCTGTGCATTAGATTTGTAGGTCACTAACCAGTTCTAATTGTTGTTCTTCAGTGGTTTCAATCATGTTTGATTAATTGTGAACTCATTTGAGGCTTCCTTGGCAAAGACACTGGAATAGTTTACCTTGTCCTTCCCCAAATCATTTTATAGATAAGGCATCAGAGGCTAACAGGGCTGTCACTTGCCCAGGATCACACAATTGTTATGTACCTTAGGCCAGATTTGAATTTACAAAGATGAGTCTTCCTGACTCCAGACGCAGAACAGAAGAATCACATCTAATGCCTGTACCTAATGGAACAAACTGCTTCCCCTATCTTGGTCAAGGTGAGATTTGTATCTCTACCAATAGACAATACCTATGAAATCACGGTTCCAGTTTAAATTCTTACGTTATTATGTTGGTCTAATACTTCAAATCACTTGAAATCCATTCCAAAGAGTGTAAGTAGAATTTCTTGGTTTCTGTCCTAAGTGATTGTCCTATAACAGAATATGTTAGTTTCTCCTTGCCTGTTTGCTCTAGCCCTAAGAATATAAACTCTACTGATGAAATAGAAGTTCATTTGGTACTAGTGATTAAGTCTATGCTACATCCAGGTACATGGAACCACTTCACCTCTGATAGTCTATTGATAATCTTATTTTATCAGAGGTAAAAACGGAGTGTCAGAGCATTCAGGAAGTTATGAGGGGGTGAAAGATATGCAGGGAAATTGGGATTTGTTGGGGAATTCTTTATTAACAAGGAACAGAAATGGTTCTGGGACTTAGAAAGTTTTCATTCTCATCTTCTTCACCACATTAGAATTAGAAATTATGGAGAAACTTTTCATGTCCAGAAGCAAACACATCATGGTCAGTGAACTTTTTTCATTCACCTGTCTCAGTCTTAACATTATTCCCTAGGAAATAATAATCTACTATTTGCACGTAGATCATAATTAGTGTAAACAGTAAATCCTGTAAAGTGTAACATTATTTATTTTGCTGTGCATGTTTCTATTGTGCTGGAACCCATGATCATATTTTATATAATTTTAACTTCAAATAATACCATGGGCATTAAGTCCATTAAGACATTCATCTATATTGGGACATATATTCGACATATTCTTGGACCATATTCTTCCTTTAACCTAACTCAACTCCAGACATGTTGCCTGACTCAGAGGTAAAATCATTGGGTGCAATCATCTCCCAAGTTCCAGAGACCCAGCATGGAGCTAAGAGGGAAAATTGGCACAATTCTTCTCTTGGGCAGGCTTAACCTATCCTTTTGATAAAAATGTCTAATTCAAGTACAACCATGCTACTGTTCGTGTAAACCAGGATCACAGGAATCAGTTCCTCAGGGAGAAAGGAATTTGATCCAGTTGCATTTATGAAGTCTATTTTAAAAGCCGCCCCAACCTACTATGTTTTTGAGGGGATATGGTGCATATGAATCAGCACTAGGTCCAAAAGACAGAAGGGTGGTGTACACGTGATATACTTATCTTTCTGGATTTCTAATATGTAGTATACCCATAGAAATACAATCTTGCCAAATGGGCAAAGAGGATGTTTCACAAAGAACCAGTGGTTTCACTGACAGAATTCTAAGATGTTGAAACTATTTTAGAACCCTTTCTGAACCTTATACCCTTAGATAGTTGTCTACATCAATCAATCAATAAACATTTAGTAAGTACCTACTATGTACCAGACACTAGTTCTATTCTGAGGATACAAAAAGAAGCCAAAGACAATCCCTACCTTCAAAGAGCTTATAATTCAATGGAGGAGACAATGTGCAAACAAATAGGAAAAAGCAAGGTGTATAAAGAATAAATAGGAAATAATTAAAAGAGGGAAAGTATTGGAAGTAAGAGTGGTTAGGGAAGGCTTCCTGTAGAAGGTAAAATTTGGGGGGGTTGGGGGGGGACTTAAAGGAAGCCAGGGATGTCAGGAGTCAGAATGAAGAGGGAGAACACTTCAAGAATGAGGGACAACCGGAGGAATGCCAGCAGATGAGAGGAAAAGTGATTTGTTCATAGAACAGCCAGGAGGCCAGTGTCACTGAATCAAAGAAAATGTGTGAAATAGTGAAGCGTAAGAAGACTGGAAAGACAAGAGAAGGATATGTTTTAAAAGGCTCTGACTGCCAAATGGAGCATTTTATATTTGCTTCTGAAGGCAGCAGGAAGCCATTGGAGTTTACTGAGTAGGGAAGTAATGATAGGACGGAACCTGCGTTTAAAACTTAACCAGGTACTGAATTCCAAAATAGCAACAATAAAATAAGAATAATCACAATACATTATTTAAAAGATTATGGCAACTTTATCTCAGATTGCTAAGAGTTCTCATATATGTCAGATAGAAAGTATGGTTTAGTGGAAAGATCAGTAAACTTGAAATCAGAAAGCACAGGTTTGAGCCCCACATCCCATATGAACAAGTTGTTTAATGTTGAGTCCCATCTTTCTGAAGTAGGTGTCCTCATTTGTAAAGTGGGTATATTAATATTAGCCCTATATATCTTACAAGATGGAAATGAAGAAAATCCTTGATAAAAATCTGAAAATAATTTATAATTTGAGGTGACTTTTCTAAAAAGGCAGTGTGCCTCAAAGGACTTTGGTGCAAATGTTACCTCTGATGTTCAATGGCTATGTGACCCTGGGCAAGCCACTTAACTTCTCAATATCCTGGCATTAGAGGCAATTTCTTCATCTGAAGGCTTTCTGAATAATAGGTCTACTCCCTAATCCTATCCTATCCTCTCACAACTTGTCTGAGATTGATAGAAGGGAGATGGCAACCTTTTACCAAATGATTTGCACAGAACTTCATCCTAGAACATCCTCCTAAGAGAGTCCAAGTGATTAGTATCAACTTGGGTGTTTCATCCAGCAAGCTTTCACAAATGTGAGCTGTTACATCATAGGTATGGGAGTACATACCAGAGCTATCATTTGGAATATTTATACGACTCAAGTGGTGCAAAAAGTACTCAGAGTTTGGGGAGCTGTGACAAAATGTGGGGGACACAATGATGTTGGAGTACTAGTTTGAGGCTGAAGTAGAAGAGGAGTGAACAAACTATGGGGGAGGAACTCAATCTCGGTGACATTTGGTAGTTTCCTATTTTAACTAATTATTCTTGCAAAGTAGATGCTAAAGTCTGTTATTTCTAGCTGCTGAAGAAATGCAAGTGTTGTTAGTACTATCTAAATTTGGCTTCCTGGGATAAAAGCCCTAATTTTTCTACCCTAGTTAACACTGTAGTGAATATAATGTCACTGGTCAATTTTTAGGGATATGTGTATATGGGTTTATGTTTGGGGTGGGGGAAAAGAAAGAGACAATAGGGAGGGAGAGGGAAGGAGGGACAGAGACAGAGAAAGATCTAACTGGGGATCATGCCCAAGATGTTATATGGAATAACACAATGCCAAAACTCACAGAAATATTATGGATCATTCAGTCCAACACCTTCATTTTACAGATGCCCAAAGAAGAGAAGAGATACTTCTTTATCACACAATTAAGGAGTGATAGAACCAAGATTAGAGCCTAGGTCTCCTGATTCCACCATGTTTCTTCAGAGTCTGAAGTTCCAATGACCAAGCTGACTAGGTCAGGGGAGGGGAACCTGTAGCTTTGAGGTCACATGTGATCTTCTAGGTCCTTGGGTGAGGCTTTTTGACTGAGTCCAAGTTTTACAGAACAAATCTTTGATTTTATTTTTTTAACAAATCTTTATATTAAGGGGTTTTGTTTTGTGAAGTTTGGATTCAGTCAAAGGGCCACACTTGAGGACCTAGAGGGCCACATGTGGCCTTGAAGTCAAAGGTTCCCCACACCCTTGGTCTAGGCCTTTTGATTGACCTACCTGGTCAATTAAGGAACAAAATTTTTGTCCACTTTATCTAAATCATTTCCAGCACATTGGAAAATAAAGAAATGACAACAACAAAAATTCCCTAGGCAACAAATATGTGCCACAATTAGACTTTGTAGTTTCAATCCCAAATTTATATGCATAAGAATGAAACTAAAATTTGAAAAGTGTAAAGGAAAACCAAGTAAAATCAAAATTTTACTGTGCTTCCCTATTGACCTCACCCAACATATGCTACTAAGTATTTGGTGAATTTAACTAGACTGTTTCACAGCCATTTCAGATTATATCACCAATCAACAGCAGTTTGTCATGGTTAGTTCTTTAAATGTATTTATTTTCATTTTTACATAGATTATTTGTTTTTATTTGAAGGACTGAGGGTGGGAGAATCTAGGGAAAGTTTAAGTAGGATGCCTCTGCCTACATAATAATTTTAAAACTAAAAATTGATAGCTCTACTTTTACCACCTCTCCTTGTTTCTAGTTCAGTCTTAACCCTACCAAACATGTCTGTTTTTCTCATGTCCCAATTTCACTCGTTGGAGAGGACTTGAATAGTCTAAAAGTGTGACTATAACTTCTTTTCTTTCTAATTATCCTTCAGAACTTTCTGTCTCACTGAGTAGCTGCCCTGGAGCTAGGTCCTGTTTTCTGTAAGAGTGAGGAAAATACAGCTGTCCACAAAACTGCAGTGATGCTAGATGATTTTTTTAATTGAAGTAAAATGCTTCTCTTCAAGAACGATGTGCTATATGGCCTCCTAGACACACTTAACATGTTCTTGATAGAAAAAAATAACTTCCATTAGATATACTCAATGAATCTCTCTCTCTCTCTCTCTCTCTCTCTCTCTCTCTCTCTCTTTCTCTCTCTCTCTCCCCCTCTCATCTTTTCTATATTTTCCATAAGGTTGCATTGACCTGGCTTAAAATAGCTTTTAGGTGGAGTCCCTTTTAAACCTTCTAAATGTCTATAAATATCAGAAGAAAGTACAGTTCATGTTAATTTTATTCATGTTTGATTGAGATTTTGTATACAATAATTCTGTGCAATTTTAACAATTATGGGGGCGGAGCCAAGATGGCGGAGTAGAAAGACTCACCTAAGCTAGGTCCGAACCCACAGCCCATAGATTTCCTGTAAAAAGAACTCCTGACAAATTCTGGAACAGTGGAAGCCGCGCAGAAACACAGTGAAGGAGATTTCCG
>CM053770.1:332684663-332738315 GCA_028658325.1 Potorous gilbertii | reverse complement strand
GAAAGTTACCTGGCCCTACAGGACAAAAGAGAAGATGGGGACAAGTGAAGGGAGGGATGCTACAAGAGAGGGCAGATTGGTGATAGGGGTAATTAGAATGCTCAGTGTATTGGGGAGGGGGGAGGGGACAAATGGGGAGAAAATTTTGGAACCCCAAATCTTGTGAAAATGAATATAAAAAGTTAAATAAATAAATTTATAAAGAAAAAAAAAAGAAAATACCATGACCAGAGGTCCATGGAGTCATGAAGAGCCAGATGTAACTGAAATGACTGAATAATTCACACAGATGACTGAACAATGTATATATGTATGTAGGCATGCTTTCATATGAATGTATGTATTGTGTGTATGTGTAGACAAATATAGATAGTCTTCTTTCTGAATATTTATTTGTCAACATAACCTCATTGCCAAGTCTGGAATATTTGGTTTTTGTTTGATTTTTGGTTTTTGTTTTTTAAAAGATAGCATTGTGACACCATTCTTCATAGTTAGAGGGAGAAATACTCCCTGTTGGTGGAAGGACATCTGGGAAAATATTTACATTCCATTTGGGGAATGCAGGGAAAACGAAGCTGCTTCACAGGAATCCCAGAGAGATAAGTTGAGGGGATTAGGAAAGCACAAACTTTTGAATGGTGGACAGATCTCCTCAGAGTTACAGACATGAGGGGGTACTGAATCCCCATTTATCTCTTTATCTCCAGCACCTACAAACCCAGAAACTGACGAATAGAATCCTCCCATTCCCTTGAGATTCCTGTATTCTTGAGTTCCAAAGTTTGTTGTTAGGATAGAATGGTTGATATTTGTAAAATGTTTTGTAAACCTAAAAGTTCTATAAAAACACTAGCTGGCATATTATTATTTAATATATATTTATATTATATTTTATATTAAATGTTGATACACTGAACATATAGGATATCTAGAGTTAGGTTCTTGCTACAACCAAAAATATATATTTAACATATATGAATAATACATCAGATCATGTTGCATCTATATTACATTGTTATTGTGTTATGTTTACTTTTGACTCTGATGAACAGATTACAAGTTATTTATGATTTTTTGGAACTGGCCTATTTGTTAGGGAAAAGTTAACTGGTAATAGTGAATCTAAGGGTTACATTCTCTCCATGAGAACAAATAGGGAAAAATGTTTTATTCTGAACACATCCTACCCCACACTACATATATGTAGCATGTTTCTTGACCTGTATTTTTCATGGAGATAAAGGAGGTATTGCCCAGCCTGGCAGTATTGAATTCTGCTTGCCTCTCCCTCATAAGCTACTAGTAGTGGAGGTAGAACCTGCTGCCTACTGTCCTCTAAGGCAGAAATCATTGCTCCCTTATGTGTGGAGAGCTACATTTCAGATCAGATATCTACCCCTGCTACCTGTAGGCCAGATATATTTATTTCAATAACACTTCTATGTTGGCAGTAGTTTTTTCAAGAGCATGAAAATATTATTTAGATTACTATATGGCACCTGAATGAAAATGCAACTTATTTATTTTACCTTAAGATTGCATTTTCCTACTTATCTTCCCCACTCTACCTAGCCCTACTTACTCTGAATATAGTGGTGATATTGTCCTGCTCAGTCAGGAATATAGCAAGGAGCACAGGATAACCTATGCTTCCCCCTTTCTTTCTTTCTTTTTCCCATCCCCTGACCAATTCACCTTAACAAGTAGGATGATGGTCAGCACCTTGAGGTTGCAAAGTAACTCTAAATCACAGAGAAATAGTGAAAATCAAGGATTTTTCTGAAACCCTGCCTAGCATCTTCTCTCTATCTAGTAATAGCTAAACAGTGTAAGTTTAGAAGCAGAGCTGCTTCTACCTTAAGAAGAGAGGATCAGGAGTCCTCAGATGACTCAGAATAGCTTTAACCCTGGCTGATGATCTAATTATAAGTGTATTGCAACACTATTGTGGAGGTGGGGGGGGGGGGGAAGAGTTGAGAAGGATGCAATCTCCAAATTAAATTGTAGGATGTCTTACATTAGCATAAAATTGTTCAGATAGTAGTCTGAATGATTTATGTTCTTGTAATGCCACTTTTAATAATCAGAGTCAATTACAAAGGAGAGAGTGCATGAATGCAACTAGAAAAATAGCAACTCTATTCGAGTTTCAGCAGATCATAGTCAGTTAAATTCAGTTCAAAAAGGGCTTGTGCTTTGCTTAGTCTTAGAGAGAATGAGGAGCAAAGTTGCAAAAAAGATTTTAATTCCATATGGGAAATGTGTCCTAACCATTAAAACTATGTCCAAATGGGATGGGCTCCCTTAAGAGGTAATGGATTCACCCACAAGCAGAGGTCAAATGAACCAGAGCCAAGATTATTCTTACAGGGATTCCTGTTCAAGTCAAGTAATATATTAGATCATTGCTGGGGAACTCTGGTACATGTGTGTCCTTGGATCAGCTATTTCTCCCTTCTTTAGCCTCAACTTTCATCTGTAAAATGAGGTAGTGAGATTAGGTGGCCTCTAAAATCCCTTCCATCTCTAAATCCAAACCCCATCAACTTATTCATAATGCATTGTACCTTACTAGAAAAAAAAGGATTGAGATAAAAAATAAAATGTAATATTGGATTTTTATCAGTTCATCATAAAATATGTGCCAGAAATTTTGCAAAGGAGGTTACCAAAAAACCTTTGAGTCTTGTAAGGTACCTCTTCAAAATGAAAATTCACATACCTTCCAATATATATTGGAATTCTCACAAACAGGAAATATCACAAAGTCAGTGAGGCAAAGGTATTGAGTCAAAAATTGTATTGTGGCCTGGAGGAGGGAGGAGACCAGTATGCCTCCTTGCATGAATCAAAGGGAATCAAATATCAGTCAAACTTTTGAATGATACTGTAAAACAAAGCAAAAAACTTCCTAGAAAGCCCATATTCTATAAGTTATAACAAAAGGAAAGAATCAAATATTCCAGTATATAGAGGGCACTGATGATCACAAAGTTGACTCTGAAATATTTAAAGTATTAAGTATTTCATGTCACAATATTTCTAGACCTGCTAATTCTATCCTTACGAATTAAAAACTGTTAATAGAAATTCGTATTTTACTTGTAAGACTTTTCAATATACAAAAAGTTTTCTATTCTCAATAGCTTACTGTAAACCCACTTACTGTTCCATTTGTAATAAATAATCCCTTTTTACAGAAGGGTAATGGATCTTTACACTCTCCTATGTTGCTCTTGAGAACTGGAAAGGAAAACATCCAATTGATTTAAGTATTTAATAAGAAAAAACATGCTACATCTGCAATGAAACAAACAAGATTCTCCTGTACCCCAAAACATTTTTTCCCTTTTAATAGCTAGTATGTCTGAATGATAACCCAATTCCCAAGGCTTGCTATTCATTCAAAATTGTTTCATTTTCAATTTGCTCTTGTGAACTAGGTCAATAAGTGCTAGAATAGATAAGAGTTTAGGGGTATAGTAAAGTAATACATTGTTCTTGATTTCAACAAGAAGGCAGATTGTTTCACTGATGATCTCTTCCAACGAACTTATTTTTATTGGATGTAGGCCCTCAATAAAAGATATTTCAATGGTAAGAACAAGAGAAAAGCCAAAGCCATATCTTGTTTCTTCCAGGGTCTGTTGAATGTGATATATAATCATAACTTCTAGCTCAACATGGACTTTCCTACACTGACAGAGGGTTACAACTACCAAATATAAATCATCATCACCACCATCATCATCTTAGTATTTTAGTTTTAAGTTTCCTTGTTTATTTATTCATAGAATGGACATCCTCCCAAGAAGACCAAGCAACCACCTTCACCTTAGCAAGGTTTCCCCAAGCCTCCTTTTCAGTGGATTTGGATTCACATTAACTTTCAAGCTTCCTGTTCAGCAGGTTTTTCATCTTTAGGGTCCCCCTCAATTTCCATCTCTGAGATTTTTCTCTCTCTGGGATAAATCTTTTGCTCTTGCGTGTCCTCCTCAAGTGCTTTTGCCTCAGCAGGGTCCCCTTCACTCTTCTTCTCTTCAACGTTCTCCTTTGGTGGCTTTTTCTCACCAACGTTTGCTTTGGCCTCCTCCTTGGTGCATTTTTCATCCTCATGGACTCTCACAGTCAAAGGTCCTGTGGAAATTTTAGCCCGATTAATTTTGTCTTGTAGCTTTTTCTGGATGTACACTAGGTCAGTCATTGTTTTTGTGAAACTCTGTTTGTTACGAATCAGGCAGATTATCAGGTCAGAAATGTGCTCCATCTTCTCACATACATACAGAGCAGATATTACAAAGTGGATTTCCATGAAAACATCTTCTGTTTCCAGGACAAGGGACCTGAATTTTATTATTTCAACTGTGGAAAGGTGTAGAATATAGAGACACCACATCAAGTAATCTTGACTTATCTGAAAGATTTGAGAAGTTTCAATTAATTATACATGAAAAATTATGTGCTTACATTATTTATATTACATTTAGAACATAAGGTCCATGAAGGCTGGACCATTGTTTTGCCCTTTTTCACATTCCTGGGGTTTTCCTGGCATATCATAAGTCCTTAATAAATATTTGTTCATAGACTGATATTATAAAGTGCTTAAATTCTACATTATGTTTATGGGTGCCTGCATGCATGTGTGTTTCTGGAGAGGGTAACAAAATAAGTCATTGAGAAATGTTCTAGACTTTGGCAGAAGGAAATCTTTAATTGATTGTAGTATTTTCTTCAAGAGCTCTATTTCTTTTTTTAATTCAATTTTGTCTCATTTTTAGTTCTGAATTCTCTCCCTCCCATTAAGAAAACAAGAAAAACAAAACCCATTACAAATATAGTCAGTCCAACAAATTTCCATATGAGTGCTAGCGAAGTCAAAAAAAAAAATCTCAATGAACACTGAAGTCCATCATTTCTATCTGGAGGTAAGTAGGAATGGCCTCTGGAATTATGGTTGATTCTTCTGTTGATCAGAGTTTAAGAACACCATTTCTAAAGCTGTCATATTATAGCAGCACTGATCTCAGATGAAAGAAACCAGCTCTGCCTTAGTCTTTAGGAATGCCTATAGCTAAGCAACCAGGAGATAATCATTGGTATAAGAAATGAATTCTCTAATTCTAAGAAAGATTCGATGCTACAATATAGCAAAAACAAGACTAGGGGCACATTATGAAGAATACTGATCACAAGGGGAGTATGGTGCAAAATGCTGGAATTGTAGTCCATAAAAATGATTTCAAAACCTGACTCTGCCACTTACTAATGGAATAACCATGGTCAACTCACTTAAATTTTCTAGCTCTCTATTTCCTTACCTGTAGAATGAAAGTTGGACTAAATGGCCATTAAAGTATGTTCAAGTCATGCCTCTATGATCCTCTAAAGAAATTCTAATAGAAAATGTCAAATTTATGCCAGGCACTGATCTTGGTGCTGGAAATAGAAATAGAAAGATTACTTTTTTAAATAAAAGGGTCCCTTCTCTTTCTTTTTCTCCTTGAAAACCTGCACTTATTCAAAGACATTCAGTCAAGATGTCTCACTTCTCAAGCATTCCAGTTAGTGGAGGTTTCTCTATGGCAATTTGCCATCATTCATACAGGGTTATGTTGAGTAATAAGACAAAGTTCATGCCAATCAATCCCAAAGGAGACAACAGCAAGACCGTATCACAAGACTTCAGAAATAAAAATTGTCTTCATAAACTCCCTTTCGGAGGAGATGAGATGAAGTATTTTCCATATTCTCCTTTTACACTAGGATAGGGGTTATTTGCTTGAGTATATAAATGGATTAGAGAGATAGATAACTGTATTTCAATATGCTGGGTTCCTTTTGAAATCCCAGATATTTTAGTATATGCATTTAAAGACATTTTTCTGAGAAGAGGTCAATAGGCCTTACTAGACTATCATGGGTTCCCTGACACACAAAAAGTAAAGAATTCTGGTTCTAAGAATCTCTTAGCTAGAAAGCTTCACTTAATTAAATAGTAACCAGAGCAGTTGTAGAAGGGCTCACAAGACATGAAACTAATAAGATTCAGTAGTGAAAGAGTTTTTAATGGTTGTCATTTCTTCAGGGAAGAGGAAAAACAATTTATAGAGTTAAAAAAAAGGTAGAAGTACATGCGACCCTAGAAGAGTCAGAGGAAAGAATTTATGGACCAAGAAGAGAAAGAAATGAATTAAACTAAAGCAAATAAACATCTCCTTAGCATTAGTTGAGCAAAGAAAATTTGGATTGCTCAGTATAATTCAGTGCCTCATAGCTGAAACTGGAGAAAAAGAACAACTACCTGGAAGACCTAAAGAATTCAATAATGCATAATTATAATTCTGGCAGGAATGCTTCCTTTTTCCACCATGGCATTAATATCAAGGAATATGAGAGACTTACTTTTGAATAGAGAAATGATGCCATCAGGACTTAGGTAATGTCTTTGATCACACTCTGCAAGACTAACCTTCCAGAAAGCATCGCAGAGGATAAAGATGAGAAGATAACTACCTTTTATAAGGCAGTGAGGCTTCAAGACTGCCTGATTCATATATTCTTCTCACCTGTGCTAGAGTATTTAGGAGTAGCTACTAATCCACTGAGGAAATTGGATTCAGCTCTAGCTAATTAGCTGTAAGGTTGAAGATGGGGCAGACGATAATTCAGAGATTGAGTCTTCTGTGAGTGACTTTTACTGAGCCCTGAATTCAGAGGTATTCCTTTTTCCTGGTGAGGGTCCTAGAAGGGGATTTGGGATTGTTGAACATATCTCTGACAGAGTTAACACTGATGAGTTGGATGGCTGCCTAGAAAATGAGGTTTCAGAGATGATGGAAACAATTCTACTCCCCTCCAAATTCCCTCTCCTTACTCTTTGGATTTGACTCCACCATCATCATGCTCCCAGGAAATAAAGCTCATCACTTGGAAACTCATTATCCTGAAGATTGTATCAGTTTGGGTACTCAGATCTCATCAGTACCCTCAGTGGCTTTTTCCCCTCTGATTGTATAATTGAAGGATGAGAGCAAAAATCTCTTTCCGAAGCTTCCATGAAAAGAGGGCTCACAATCCAGCCATTTCCCCCTAACTTCAGCCTAAAAGCTCATCAACTGGAGCTGATTTCCAATTTCCTTTGATAAGAGTCCACCATCATTGTGCCCTGTGACCTGGTTCTGCCTCCCCTTTTCTCTTCCCCATATTCAGCTTTGTTGGTCTTTTCGATGGTTTTCTTCCCCAAATACATCATAAGCTCCTTGGCAGCAGGGACTGTCTTTCTTTTTCTTATTTATATTCCTTAGTGCTTAGTGCAGTGCCTGGCACATAGTAGGCATTTAATAAATGTTTAACTTAATTAAACCACTTCCACCCAGTTCCTCTAAACCTAACTTTCCACAAATAGTTTTTCATTTCATTGATTAGCCTTCCTTTAAATGCAAAGATTCACACAATGGCTACATTACTATAAATGGATAAAAACCAAAAAGGAATAAAAGGAGGGGAAAGGAAATTGAAACCAGTTTGATTAACAATGCTCAAATTTGGCCCTGAAGAAGACAGAAGTAAATTTATTTTCCTTCCTTCTTTGCCCTTAGGGGACAATGGGTTAAGAAGTCTGTTTTTACTGTTGACTTGATTGATATGTTGGTAAGTTTTGCTGAATCTTTTCACCTCCTTCCCCCCATCCCATTTTTTGTTTATTCTTTGTTATGAGAAATTGCCTTATGGAGAGGAGAAAGAAGGTGAATGTGTTTGGAAATAAAAAGTAACTATCAACATTTTTAAAGGAAAATCTTCCTGGAGAGGTGAAACACTGAATTTTATCACTTCATAAATTTAACATCAATTTATATCATTCTTGAAAGGTTTTGATAAGGATTGAACCTAGTGATTTCCAACAGATGGAAAGGGAGAGAGAAGGGGACCTTAGAACCAGGAGAAGGTTGAGATAGACTCAGATTCCAATCCTGACTCTCCCACCTTGAGAAGATAGGTGGTATAGAAGATTGCTAGGCTTGGAGTCAGGAAAGTTGGACTCATATACTTACTAGTTCAGTCCTTTCTTCAATTCAAGAAACATATATTAAGCACCTGTAGTGGACAAGCTGGTAAAAAAAATTTTTTTAAATACACACTAGTTGTGTAACCAGAAACAAGTCATTTACTTCTCAGATTCCCATTGAAAACACTTTAAGACTCTAAGTACAAAGTGATAAAATCATGCACAAATATGACCCTGCATTTTATTCTACAATTTAGCAAAATATTGATTCCCCTTTGGAAGATGACAGGTATGGGTAGTGACTCAACTTCTTTTTCCTAGTACAGAAGCCACAAAGATAGAGAGATAAACTTGATAAACCAGATACAATAAGCATCCCTAATGCTTGTTGTTTGGTTATTTCAGTCACGCCCAACTCTTGGTGACACCATTTGGGGTTTTCTTGGCAAAGATAGTGGAGTGGTTTGCCATTTCCTTCTGCAGTTCATTTTAAAGCTGAGGAAACTGAGGTAAACAGGGTTAAATGATTTGCCTAGAGTCAAACAGCTAGTAAATGTCTGGTGTCAAATTTGAACTCAGGACAGTGAGTCTTCCTGAATCCTGACCTGCCACTCCATCCACTGTACCACCCACCTGCCCATATACTGATATACCTGCCCCACAAATGGGTAAAAGAGGAAATAGGACAGGAAAATAGTGTAATGCAATAGAAAGAGCTTTGATTATGGAGTCAAAGGAAGTGGGTTCAAATCCCATCTTTGATGAACTCTGAGTAACATTCAGTCTGTGGTTCTCACTTTCCACAAATATAAATGACAATGTTGGACTAGATGGCCTCAGAGGTTCCTGCCAGTTCTAGATCTATGGGCCTATAAAGTGAGTATCAATGTGAAGAAACCTTTCAGCGTCTCTACTTCCTAGTTCCTTGGCCAAGTCTAGGTTTTCAAATATTAAACTATTTTCACAGAGTATTTCAAAAATTTTTCACAAATTGTTTCCTTCGCTTCCATACAAAGACTTAAACACTGAGAAAATCTCCAAATACACCTTATGCTCCATCTTCTGTTAAGATTCCATTAAGATTCTTATCTCCTTCCCAACTTTACATGACTCAGAACAACCCAAATGCCTAGTAGATTAAAGGACATTTGCTTCACCAAATTGGAATTTAAAATATAAAGCATAGAATAAATTCCCAAGGGCTAGTACTTCCAGTAAGATCTGAGTTCCATTATTTCCCTTCTTGTGCCATGTACTCTAAATACTCCAAAGAGATGTTATTACTCAGTTGTTCAAGTCAAGTCTAACTCTTTGTGAGCCCATTTGGTGTTTCCTTGGCAAAGATACTGAAATGTTTTTGTATTTCTTTCTCCAGTTCATTTTATACATGAGGACACTGAGGCAAGCTTTTATTGTTGAGCTGCACAAGCACACTTAAGAATTTGATCTTTATAGCAGGGCATTAGGAAATAAAAATATACTCCCACTTCAAAGAAATAAACAAGATTATGCATGACAATATGACAAACAAAAGAGAGAACATTAGAATACTCTGATAGTGCAGGAATCATTAAAAAGGGAAAGAAAATGTTTGAAATGTCCACTAACTAAGTTTTAAGGAAGAAGGTTTTTTGACTAAATAGCTTAAAAGTCAGCAAAATAGGGATCAGTGGTGGCAATTGTAGTGGACAGGGCATTAAATGATAATTTACACAAATACACTGTTGGAAATTTTTCAGTGAACACTGAAAACTCGAGGAGCTGCTCTTTGGAACAAACAGGACCCCCTCATTTCTGATGGAAGCATCACATAGTATTCTGTGCTATCTACCTTCTGGCCAAGTATTTAAAAAGGGATTCATTTTGTCTTCAGCAGCTAACAAACTTATTCCATAAGTTTCTAAGCCTAAAAGGTGGAGAAAAAAAAGGCAAGTGTTTTCAGAGCATGACATGAAAGTTGAGGCAAACAGGCTTAAGTGAGTTGCCCACAGTCATGCAGATAATAAGTGTCTGAGGCCAGATTTGAACTTACATCTTCCTGACTCCAAATCTGGTGCTCTATCCACTGCACCACCTAGCTGCCAAGAGACTTTTCAAAAGAGTACAATCCACTTGAAAAGTAAATGGTGGGAAGGGGCAGCTAGGTGGTGCAGTGGATAGAGCACCAGTGCAGGAGTCAGGAGGATCTGAGTTCAAATCGCACCTCAGACATGTGACGCTCACTAGCTATGTGACCTTGGGTAAGTCACTTAACCCCAATTGCCTCATCCTGGGTCATCTCCAGTCATCCTGAGGAATATCTGATCACTGGATTCAGATGGGTCTGGAGGAGAAGTGAGGCTGGTGACCTGCACAGCCCTCCCTCACTCAAAAGAAAGTCAAGTGAAAGTCATGTCATTATTTCTCTGATGGCATGGTCTTCTTCAGTAACAAAGGACAAATACACCAATGGTAGGAAAAGGAGAGGGGTGAGGCCAGCCTCATCTGTATCCACTGTTCTTCTCAGCGTCTCTATTTTGGTAAGCAGATCATCCAATGATGACAGGGTCAAGAGTCATTCCAGTATTTTTTTCCAGTGGATGTGTATTCCCTCTGGAATCTCCATTTAACATCCTACTGTACTCTCCATTTAAACTCATAGGTCTCCATGGGACTTTGTCATCCAGTTAGCAGTAGATTCCAATTCCTGGACATTCAAGAAATATAGAGGAAGAGACCAAGAGTCAGAGAAAGTCATGCAGCATACTTAAAGGCCACTAGGCACTGAGGCCCTATCCAGTGTATAGTAAGTACTGCATGACTTGTCCAAAACTATCTGGAGACACACACACACACACACACACACACACACGCGCGCGCGCACACACACACACACACACACACACACACACACACACACACACACACACACCTCTTTGGTGAAATCCAAGTGGTAAAAATATAGGAAAATTCTAAGGGTAACATGGATATGTCCAGTAACTTTGTCAACCATTATGCCTCTCTCTGCAACCTATTATAGAACAAAAACAAACAAAAACAACAAGTAGAAAGTTTCAGAGGAAGCTGTTACATCTTTCTCTTCTCAAAACTTAATTACAACCTGATGTATATTTCTTTTATGGTCCCCAAATTATTCCCTACTTTGTATGACAGTTGTCTCCAAATCTTATTTCCTGTACTACACTATAATTTCCTAAAGTATAAACACTTTTATTTCCCCAGGCACTCAGAACATGTTTTCTGATGCTCATAAATATTTGATGAATGAATGAATACATAAATGTATACATATTAGAAGAAATAGACAAAAGATTTATCCAGTGCAAGTATGGGAATATGGAATCATCTAAGCCGATATGATGTTCAACTGACATATCTTTCAGCTCTAAACTCTAGGATTCTATTCCAATATAACTTTTTGAAATATTAGTGTTATTCTTACATTTGCTGACCTGCCTATTGAATTTTTTATGTTCTTTTTTATTTTGAGTTCCTCTTATCTATCCCCTTTCCCCACCTTATCATAATTTTTTGAAAATGGTATCTAGCCTAACTTTTCTGTCTCTCTGGTAGAAGAAAGATTCTTGACCATCATTAACATTGTAAATACTCTTGACAGAGGATTTTCTTAATGGTGTGTCATTTTTTTTAAAAAAAAGACAAGTTAAATACCTGTAAAAATTTAGTGAGCCTTTCATTTCATCCATTTTTTTGGAGATTCATTCTTTAAAGCCTTATAGCCCATAACCTATTAAATCTGGACCAAAAGTCTGCATAAATTATTATTCCAAAGATGATTAAGAAGAAAACCCATTAAAAGAGGAAATACTGCTCATATTTCATGGCATCCCACTGACATAAAGAGGTAAATATAAGTCTTTCCCTATGATCACTACTGAGGTTATTTATGATAAATTACTAAAAGTCCTACCCATGTTAGTTGAGCTCAGTGACACAATGAAACATCCATATTGCATCAGTCCTGAAATACATGAAATACTCTTTAAAGAGCTTTAATACTCTCCTTGACACGTGACTACACCTTATGCAATATATATAGTAAATAAACAGGAAGGACTTGCTTATGCATCCCAGGTATATATAGCTATGCTAAGGACCATTCTTAATGCCTTGATCTTCTCAAAGACACAGGAACTTCTTGTCCTTCCTAACTTCCTACTTCAGGTAAGACATCTGATCCAATGATATCAATTGGCTGTAGGTTCTAGATTTAGAGCTAATAGGGATCATTTAGTCCAATCCCCTTATTTTACAGTGCAGAAACTGAATCACAGAAAGGAAACAGACCTTTTCTACCTCAAATAGTATCTCTCTTTCACTTCAACATATAGATTCAAAGATAAAATATTAGTGAATTGATTATTGAAATTAGTTCCTTAGGCATATTTTTATTTGGATATGCATATAAATATATTACATGCACTGGATTGGATTGCATCAGAAGCATGTGACTGATGCTGGCTTGACATCAGACTAGCTCTCTATCATGATATGATGAGAACAGACAGGATGAGGAGGAGAAGCAATTGTCCCTGAGAATTAAATCATCCTTGGGAACTGAAACATAACTAATATAGGGAAAAGAATTTCACTAAGCCAGTTTGCTTTCTATAATCTTCTTTGAGCTAATCTTTGTACACAATGCAGCAATGTGAAGGAAGATACTGAAGTGGATAGTCAAGGAAAGTGAAAGGACAGCATATCAAATGCAAAAGGCACTGGAATTTATTTCTGTTAATATATACCTTCAGCAGGCTGACCAAGAAAAATGTTTTGAAAATAGAAGAGCAGAAAATGTAAGGGTCCCTTTGGTAGGGAGAATGTCACATTTGTTCAGTGAAAGCAGTATCATTTCAGAAACTATTATCAATTTTAAGGAAGATTATTGGATCATAGATCTTAAACTGGAAGAGACCTCAGAGGCAATCTAGTCCAACCCTCTCATCTTACAGGTGAAGAATAAGTGACTTGCCTAAGATCACATAGGTAGCAAGTGGCAGATGTAGGATTTGAACCCAGACCCTCTGACTGCAAACACAACACCCTTTACACAGTACTATGCTGCTTTAAATGTTAGAAATATTTCCCCCACTATTTTCCCCATTCATAAGAAGAAATAATAACTCCTGACAAATGTCATCTTCAATAAGAGATGCTATGAAAATGGATGAGATATACATGGGTATTGCTTCAAATATAACTTTCTATACAAATATGAACGTTTTCCGAATTCATTTCACTTAACTATCTTAAGCTCTCCATTATTTTACCTGAATAATATGAGATAGTCTATGACAAGAGTTATAAGGAAAACCTTCAAGGACACAGAAGAATGAGCGAATATGTCTCATTTATCTCTACGGAAAACAGAATAAGGTAAAATAATTATAACTGAAGCAAGAAATATTTAGAGTATGAACACAAATAAAATGAAATCTATGAGCATTAAAAATTAGATGCAATCAATCAATAAACAAACAATTAAGGACTTATTTTGCACCACACCTTGATGATGCAAACATAATAAACAATCTCTAAATCACAAGGACACCAATAAATATAAGTGGAATGTAAATATAAAGAGAATGATGTAGTTTGGGAAGGAAGGCACTAGCAGTTGGAAGAAAGACTCAGAAAGGCTCGATGGAAAAGGTGGTACTCGAACTTGATGGAAAAGAGGGAATCTATGAAGCATAGATGAAGAATGAGTTCATTCCAGGCATGAGTAACACTCATGTTCAAAGGCATGAGGAAAAGAAATGATTGTTGTATGTGAAGAATAAAAGGAAAGGTCAATTTGACTTGATTGCAGAATGTAAGAGTGGGAGCAACATATGATACATCTTAAAAGATAGGTTGGAGCCAGGATGCAAAATGGTTTAACTCTAAGCAAAGTCATTTCCACTTAATTCTAGAGGCAACTGAAGACTGCTGGAGACTGCCAAGTACAGTAGGGGGATGATATAATCAGATCTGTTCTTAAGGAAAATCACTTGGGCAGCAGTATAAAGAACAAGTGAGAAGACACTTGGGGCAAGGGAGATTAATTAGAAGGCTGTGGCAATAATCTAGGTGAGATGTGATAAGCACCTGTTAGATGGTAAAGTTGAAAGGAGATGAATGTGAGAGATATTATAGAAGTAGAAATGACAAGTGATTGGGTAATTGGGGGAGTACAAAATCAAGGAGAGTTTCAAGGTTATAAACCTAAGAAATTGGAAGAATACTGATGTCTTTAGCTTAATCTTTTAGAATAAGGATGTCAAGAGGGATTGATTTGGTGAGAAATTTAATTAGCTCTACTTTGCACATGTTGAGTTTGAAATATCTATAGAAAATCCAGTTATAAATGTGCAAAAGTGAGCCAGCAATGTGGTACTGAGGTTCAGGGGAAAAACTAAGACTAGATATACAGATCTGTGAGTCACCTATATATAATTAAACCTGTAAGAACTAATGTGGTCACCAAGAGAGACTGGACAGAGAAAGAGAAGAGGGATCAGGAAAGATTCTTAGGGATTATCTATTAGTGGCTATGAGCTAAATGCAGAAACAGCAAAGGAGACTGAAAAGCAATCAGATGGGTAGGAAAAAAGCCAATATAAAGTAATGTCATGAAAACCCAATGGTAAGAGTTTAAGAGGAAAGCAAGATCAAAAGTGTCATATTTATATGTCTATATATATACATATATACTGAGAAGGATGAAGACTAGGAAAAGACCATCAGATTTGGCAATTAAAAAATCATTGGTAATTTTGAAGAGATCAATTTCATTTTGTAGGTGAATCCAGAAGCCAGATCACAAATGGTTAAGGACTGAGTAAGAGGAGAAAAAGTGGAGGCAATTAAAATAGTTTTTTTTCCTAAAAGTTTGTCTGATAAAGGAAGGAAACAATGTTAAGACACTAGCTTAAAAGCATGGTTTGGTGAAATGTTTTTTTTAAGGAAATAGGGGAGGTTTGAGCATGTTTGTAGACAATAAGGAAAGAACCAATAGAGAGAAGTTGAGTATTGAATTGAGAAGATTGTTGCAGACTCTCAGTGGAAATGGAAGAGGAAGGTCAAGGTTATTACATGCCAGGAAAAAAGTCAGCTTATTGTCAAAGAATGAGGGAAAAGGAGAGCATGTAGGGTGAAGCCAAAGAGCTTTGAAATTAAAAGGAGATTAAAAGATGGACATCAGATGGCCTCAATTTTCTCAGTTTCTCAGTGAAGTCCTGAGATGACAGAGGAAGGAAAGAAAATTGTGGTTGACTGGAGTTGAAAAGAAAAGATTTAGGATAGCTTCATCAGGGCCTGAGCTAAGTAATTGATTAGGGAGGGATAAAAGAATTGTCTTGCTGCAGTAAGGGCCCAGTTGAAGTTGAATAAACATGGATTTAAATGCACATTGTAATCAAAGTTGTATGAATTCCTCTAAATTAATTCAACAGTGCATGAGCAAGAATAGAGGAAGCAGATTATAGAAAGATCCAAGGCTGTAGTTTGGCAAGGGATAAGACAATGACAACCAATAAACCATGGTTAACTAAGTGTTTAACATCACTGATATTAATTATTATATAATTAATATTAAAATTATATAATATACTAAATAAAAATGTATACATTATATAATATTAATCAAAATAATTAACATCAATAAAATCATGGTTAATTAATTGTAGTGCTGAGATGGAGAAGAAAGGAAAGTGAACTCAGATTACAAGTAATAACCTGAGAAAATATTGAGGGGTATGTGGATTAAAATTTGCCATTAGAGTAGAGAATAATTTTAGGAGGGTTGGAAAATAGGAGGATAGGAAATACTAGGAAGTTATGGTCAAATAGATAATTGATAGTTTTTAGTTAAGGAAGTAGAACATTTGTGGCTAATAGTGAAATCCAGGATTTGATCATTCCTGGAGTTGACTGAAGTAGAGTGAAATAATAAACTATGGGACTAAGAAGATTGGATTGCTGAGAGATTGGAGCTTGAGGGAACGTTAACTTGAAAGCTAAAGTCTCCTTGTATAAAACCAGAATTTGATAAAGAAAGGAAGATGGTAGATCTGCTGCTATACTCCTTTAAAAAAGGAGCCTGTATGACCCGAGGACATGACACAATGGCCTCCATGATGTAGATTGAGTGGAAAACATTAATTATGTGAACTTCAAAGGACAAATTGATGAGTGAAAGCAGTAATGGAGAAGTCTAGAAGTAGCAGTGCAGAGGAAGAAGTAAACAGTTGTTCCTGTGTATGAGAGAGAAGGAGCCTTGAAGAGGATGACAGGAGATGTTGGTGTCTTTGAGAGAAAACTAGATTTACAGAAGATGGAAGGAATTTGAGAGGAAAAGTTTACTCTTCAGGCTGTGTGTGTGTTTGTCTGTATGTATACTTGTATCTTTGTCTCTGTTTTGGGGCAGAGGGGGAGCAAAGTGAAGGTACAGCAAGAGATAGAGAGGATTGTTAAAGTTGGATGATGATCAGGGTATAGCCACATCTCAGTAAAGGTTAATAGATGAAAAAAGTTCAAAACAAAGAGGTATAGAACAAAGGGAAATTTGCTAACTAGGGAAAAGGAAACCAAAATGGGAAAATTAGAAGGGCTGGATAATTAGGAGGCTTACATTGGGTCATATGTGGACTGGGGCTAAACAATATGGGGAAAAAAGATTGGGAGGTGGGAGGTAGATATAATTTATTCCTATCATGTTCCTTCAGACCCTTTACTACTAATTGAGTAATGCAGGGATAGGGAGAAAAATGAATAGTAAGGTATTACTATCCATAGGGGTAGCAAAAGTAGAGATGAATAATATCTCACAGTCTGGAAGGGGTCTTATTTCTAGAAAAGAGTCATGGATGTAGGACCTTAGTCATTCCATCCTGTTCTTCCTGTGTGACATGATACTAATTATATTTGTAATTAATTCTTACTCCATAGAAGGTGTCCTACCAGTAAATGGTTATACAATTCCGGGAAAGAGGATTTTTAAGTTTAATTAGATTGGATAGTTACATGGGGATTTCCTAGATTTATAGATTAGGTAAATACCATAGAGCAGGTGTGGGGAACCTGTAGTCTTGAGACCACATGACTTTCTAGATCTTTGGGTGTGGCCTTTTGACTGAGTGTTACAGAACAAATCTTTTTATTCTGGGGATTTGTTCTGTGAAGTTTGGATTCAGTCAAAGGGCCTTGGCAGGTTCCCCACCCCTGTCATAGAGAGTCTCCCTGGAGTTGAGTAAAGCATTTAACAAAGCTACTCAAAATATTCACACAGAGAATTAGGGTAGGGGTGATTAGTGCTACAGATAGTTCCCTGACTACAGAAAGTAATGGAATCCCCTTTTCATGAAAGTCAACAAAAACAAGCAAATTTCAATCCTGCCTAGCAGTATGAGAACAGACAAGTTGATCTTTGAAAGTCTCTTCCTATTTTGTGCTTATAAATTTATCTCAGTGGTATGAGGGATGATAAGACTTTGCATCTTACAGCATATCATCAGCCATCATCATCATCATCATTCATAGGAACCTATCATTTAAACATAAGAGTGCCACATTCCATTATGTTTGCAAGTCCACTCAGAAGCTGAATTTATTTTGGAAAGTCAACCTTCATATAGTGCAGTTAAAAAAAAAGCCCACCTCAATCAACCCTGTTTATTAACTCATTTTCTTTTTGATCACTCTGACAATACTTTTGATTTCTTCTCAGAGATGCTGCCCTTGGCACTTATATGTTGGGTAATACTGCTCCAACAGGCTGCTGGGAAGGTATGTATCTATTGTTATGAAGTATAATTTTATGGATCTACTCCTTGTAGGGTATTAGAGACTAAGTATAAGACCCAGGTCTAGGAATTCATAATTATAACCCTGAATAAATAATGCAACTACTGGAACCACTTTGTGTGTCAGAGGAGAATGTAGGGCAGAGGGTGGTAAAGGAGCCCAGAAAATGAAAAGCATGTAATCAATCTCCAAATTGTTTTGCAGGATGCCTTACATTATCATGAAGTTTCCCAGATAGAAAGTTGGACAATATTTAAACTCTTTCAAAATTAAGCTTAATAAACTGTAGGACTTATTATGAAAAATGTTATCCATTCCCAGAGAAGAATTAATGGTGTCTGAATACAGATTGAAGCATACTTTTTTTTTGCTGTCTTTATTTTTTGAGGGTTTTTTAATTTTGTTCTATGTTTTCTTTCACAACACCACTGTTATGGAAATGTTACACATAGCTACATCGATATAACCTATATGGAACTGCTTGATTTCACAATGAGTGGGGCTTAGAAGGGAGAGAATTTGGAACTCAAAACTTTAAAAACAAGTGTTTGAAATTGTTTTTATATGTAACTGTGGGAAAATAAGATACTAAACCACAACATACATTCAATAACCAGAACTACTTGCAAGGGTGACATTTGATGCACACAAGAGAAAATTACCAATCCCATTCTGCGTGTGGTAGGCAATATTCAAGAAAGTGCAAATCAATAATTAATGGTTTGAATGTATTTTGCTTAGCCCCAAAGGACAAAACTAGCAACACAGTTACAAAGAAGGAAATTTCAGTTCAATCTAAGAAAAAATAACCAAAATTTGAATTAATCAAAAGGGGAATAATAGTAGCGGATTTTCTGTCACTAAAGGTTTTCAAGAAGAGGTCCAATTACATGTCACATATAGTGTAGAAGAGATTCTGTTTCTGGGAGACTTGGTCTAGACAACTTCCGAAGAAACCTGCTACTTGTGGGACTTTGAAAAATCTCTTCCTTTTTTCCATTGACCTGTTGTTGTTTCTTTTTTAATATGTAAATTAAAGGTGTTGGACTAGATGATTTCAAAGTTCCTTTCCATCTCTAAATATAGGTTCTTATAATTCCATGCCTCTTCTCTCTCTGAGATTGGATGCTTGTAACAACTCTTGCTTTACTCACAGGAAAACTCTTTCAAATTACAAATACTTTTATTTGTTCGATCCTAGACAGATACTCTCTTTTCTACTTTATCAACAAGTGACTCAAAAGTCCAAGAAGAAATTGTTGAAAAATTCAATGAAATAAGAAGAAATGTGCAACCAACCACTGGGAACATGCTAAAGATAGTAAGGTTTTTTTTTAATTTTCTGGTGATGTTTGAGCTATTATTTTAATGGGTTTTTGTGTGTAGACCTTTTCAGAATCTCAATCTTGAAACCCCAGTAAGAATAGCCAAGAGAATGGAGAATGGACTTCACCTTAAAAAAAAAAAAAAGGAATGTAGTTTCCTCCCATAAAAGGCTACTCTCATGTCATATTGTTCTTTAGAAGATCTGAGGAGAAAGAAACTAATACCTATTTCTGTCTTTTTTTTTAAATAGGGATGAAAAGTAAAGGTAGTTACAAGAAACAAGGCAGCAAGAAGGACAACAGCTCACCTTTGCGTCTTAAAAACTTTGTTTTCTTTTGAAGCCCAACTCAAGGATACTTCCTGCACAAAATCTTTCCTGATCTCCACAACTGCTGAGGTCTCACCTCTAAAATTAGCCTGTATTTAGTTTTACATGTTTTATTCATAACTTCTATGTGTACATATTATCTCCTTTGATGGAATGTAAGCTCCTTGAAGTCAGGGACTATTTTATTTTTGTTGAGATGTCAAGCCTGTCCTGTCTAACCCTTCCTAAACACTGAATAAGATTTGTCATATGAAACAACAACAAATGGGATGGTCTTTGACTAGTTTTTTTCTCCTCAAAAGCTAGTCAAAAGGTAGTCATCAGGTAGCCAAATGGAATTTATTAAATTCCTACTATATTCCAGCAACAGTTAGATCTTAAAAAGCTGTAATGTAACAAAACACTGACATGAGTCAATAGAGACAAAATTTTATTGACTTTTTTCCCATCTGATCTCCATAGACTCCTGAAGTTATAGTGTACATAGCAACCTAAGAAAGCCATTGAGTCCACTCTACCAGAATCTAAGATCAAGTCATCTCAAAGGGGACTTTACAGTCTCTTTAGGCTGTTATGGGTTACTAAAACAGCTAATCATTTTAGGTCAGTTGAACACATATTTTCTCAATGTTCATTGTATACTCTGGGCTAGACCTTTTGTTAAGCACTAGAGATATAAAGTAAAAAAATAAGTAGTTTTCTAATACTTTTCTCCAATACTAGTAGTAGGTGGTAGTTTTCACTCCTCAAATAGATTGTAAGCTTCCAAAATTCAAAAACCATATCTTAAGCTTCCCTTGAATTCCACTCTTGAGTATAAGAATGCAATGCACATTGTTTTAATTGAAGCCACAATAGAATTGGTTAAACAGCTCAGACTTTCTACATTGAAAGATTTTTTTTATTAAGTCACTAAGTAATCCATAAGTATTCAATAAGCTCCTACTATTTTCTATGGATAAGGAAATGGCAAAACACTCCATTATCTTTGCCAAGAAAACTTCAAATGAGATCATGAAGAGTTATACATGACTGAAAATGACATTTTCTAGACTATGTGCTGCTTACCAAGGACATAAAAGCAAACATAAAAATACCTGATTCCAAAGAGTTTGCATTCCATCAGAAGAGATATATGTGTAGAAGTGTGGACAAAATATGTAAAAAAAAAATACAAGGCAATGTTAGTTGGGGAGACACTAGCAGCTGGGGAGACCATTGTGTAGGAGACATCCTTGAGATTCAAAGGAAAATAGAGATTCTGAAAGACAAAGGTGAGTTGCTGTTACTCTTATTGTCTCATTTCTTAAAACTATCTTCTCAGCACAAAGCTTTAATAACATCTTGACTCTGACCTCCAGCTATTCTCTACTAATTCCAAGGCTGGCTCTACAAGTAGGAGAACCTTTTTGAGATGTCACTCCAAATCTTTAATGATTCCAATTTGCCTTCCAAATAAAATAGAAGCTTCCAACCATCATCACATTTACCAGTCTTACTCAATTACTTCTTGTCTCTGACTACATATTAATTCTCTCTGCTTTGTTTTTGTTTCACAAACTATCGGGTTCTCATCCTTTGATCTTAGCTCATGCTCTTCGCATTCAATCCCACCCCCTAACTTTATCTTCCTAATTGTGTTTTGTTTTCTCCTTCTATAACTCATAGTTCAAGGTTATCTTGCCTCTAGCAAACTCACTTAATAATAACTAGACTTTTTTCCACATGATGTTCACTCATCCAGACTAACCTTTTCTCCTCAGGATTTATTCATACAAGGCTGTGGGATACCATGGCTGTTACAATCCCTCTACCAACACAGGCCTTGTGTTTTTCAACTTGGTAGATATAATTAGAGAAACAGCCCTCAAACACTTCGTGATCTAATTTGCCAGTCAACTATAAAGCAGAATGTAAACATCGGAAAGAGAAAAATACATTTAGAACTAATAAAACATAGAATCTGGATTTTTTTAGTGTATGAAATAAGCTGTCTTATGCATTTAGATAGGGTATTTCTTAGGTCCTTACTACATGCCAGGTACTGTGCTAAGCACTGAGATAAAAATAACAAAAAAACAATATAGTCCCAGCTCTAAAGGAACTTACAAGCTGTCAAAGGAAGACAATAAATAAAAGTTTTCTAGAAAGAGGTTCTTGGTAGATTCTTGGTTCTTGGCAAGATAAAGTGAAAGATGACCAATTAGAGATTGACATTCTAGGGGTAGAGTCCAAAATTTGGGAAAAGTATAAAAAAGAAATGAGAATAATGGCTATAGTACAGATGGCATGGTATAGAGATGTCAGGAAATTGAATCATAGTTTTAGAGCTAGATATGACAATAGAAATCAGCTACTCCAACTCCCTTATTTCATAGGTGAATAAATTAAGTTTTTAGGTAGGTTTTAGTTATTCAGGAAAAAGACAGAGAATAAGATTTAAATTTCTGTTCTGTAACTTCAAATTTAATACTCTTTCCACTTCACAGTGATAGAGAGAGGGCAATGAATGATTCTTGCCCTCAAATAACTTACACTCTAATAAGGGGTGCTAAAACACAAGCACCACTAATAGAATGCACATCAAAATATGACAAGTGCATGAAGGGCATATGCCTTTCTAGAAGATCAAATTATAACAGTCATTTTGGAGGATCCGGAATTAGGAAAGCATTTATAGAAGTTGTGCCCTTTGAACTTATTTCAGAAGGCAAAGATGAGAGTAGTGTTTGAGGCAGACGGAGAAGTCTAAAGAAAGTTTCAAGGCTGAAAACAGGTGGCATTTGGAGAACCACAAATAGTTCAGTTTTGCAGGAGAATAGAAAAGTATGAAAAGAAAAAGAAAACTGGATTAGGATCAGGTTGTAGAGGGCTCTGAATGCTCCAGATAAGGAATCCAAACATAATTCCATGTGCGGTTAGGAATTTTGAAGATTTGGGAGATATAGATACAGACTGACTCTATTCATTAAAAATATGTCTGGCATCAACATGCGGAACAGATTGAGGGGGGTGGAGATATGGAGAATGAAAGCAAGGGGGCTAATGCTGTAGCCCAAGTGATAGATAATGAAAGTGAAAATAGTGAAGGTAGTAAGAAAATTCATGTGAAAAATACTGTGCAGATGGAACAGATAAGACTTGGTTGAATGATGTATGGAATGAAGTAGGTTGGGAAGGGAGTATGAAATCTGATTTTGATTCAAAGATGAATATAAAGGTAGGAATGACCAGAAGAATGTTGTTGACTTTGATAGACATGGGGAAATCATAATACAGTCAAATTAAGGGTGAAAGATGATGAATTCTGTTTCAGATTCATTAAGATTTAGTAGTTGCTAATGGCACCAACACAGGTCTGGAAGTCATTTGCATAAAGGCTTCTATGGTAGAAGTTGAGTGAGTAGGTGAAATTATCAACAACCAAAATAAAAAAGAAAAGAAGAAAAAGCCAAAGGCAGATCTTTGGAGTGAAGAGACGGGATTGTGGGGCAGTAAAAATAGTATTAAATTTAAAGTGAAAGCATTCCAATCTTAACTGTGTCATTTATTACCTATGTAACTTGAAGCAAGTCACAATACCTGTCTGGTACTCAACTGCATCCTAGGGAATATGAAGGAACCATAAGATCAGAGATTTAGAGCTGGAAGAGACCTAAGAGGGCATCAAGTAGAAACCCTTCCTTTTACAAATGAGAAAACTGAGACCCAGGGGTATGGAGTGACTTGCCAAAGTCATATAGGTTATCCTTTGATTTGAAACCTGGTCTTTTAACTATAAATCCAATATTCTTCTCAATGTACTACATTGGACATGAGGATCTCTAAATTTCTTTTCAACTCAAACCCCATAATAGGGAGCAAAGAAGTAATGCTTATAGAGGTAGAAAAGGAAATAGAATAATTGTCATAGAAAACACGAGATCAGAGAATAGAGTGAGGAGAAAAGGGAGAAGGTCAATAGTATAAAATGCTATGAGGAATCTCATTTTCTTATTGAGTTCCATTATATAATCAAAGATGCATTGTGTTGAAAACAAAACCTTGGATTTAACAGAATCATTTTTTCAAATGGAGTAAACCTTTTCAAATCCCACATTTAAAAGGAATATGTATCTGGGTATGCATATTCATACACACATACCCAGATACATATTTATCTGATAAAATATTGACAGTGATATCCAAAATATTAATCATTGTATGTGCAGCATTATAAAAATAAATATATTGAAATTGAACTTCAGGAGCAGTGTCTAAACCAATCAGGGCAATTGTCAGTTTCATCTTAGTAAACCACATGTATTATTCCCTCTGCACATTTTAGCAGAGGTCATCTGGAGCATAAAACCAGATTAATTCATACTTCTAATTATCTATGTAAGGTATTTCTTTGGTAGGAATCTTTGGGGCGGAGGGTATTCTTTGTACATTTCCAATCAAATGGATTGGAATCCAACAGCTTTATGACATGTTGGTCTGTTTCTAAGTATATTTGCCTAGTAACACATGCACAGTTTGTTATACTATACTTAGATGGGAAAAAATGGAATAAAAGCTTAGCAATAGAGACAGGCCAAAATCTGTTCATACATGTTATTTGGAGGACCATAATTTTAAAACTAGAGAGGAACTTAAAGATTACCTTAGACCAGGGATTCTTAACCTGAGATCCATATTTTTTATACATTTTGATCATTTTAATTCAATATAATTGTTTTCCTTTGTAATCCCATGTTTTTCATTTTATACATTTAAGCACATTATTCTGAGAAGACTTCTTCAGGCTGAAAAAAGGGTCCCTGATACAAAAAACATTAAAAATCTCTGTTTTAGGTTAACATCTTCATTTTATAAATGAGGAATCTAAAATCAAGAAAAGTAAATGGAATGGAATAGAATGAAATTAAATGTAAAACATTCATTAAGTGCTTGCCATGTGTCAAGCACCATCTTAAACATCAGGAATACAAATAGAAAAAGCAATTGAAGGAGACAACACAGATGGGTGAGATCAGCTTTAGGTTGGAATAGCCCACTGGTCATTAAGAAAAGCAACAGGGAAGATGGAAAAGTCTAATCAGCTTGAAAGATTGAAAAGTCCCAGTGGTTCTCAAGGCACAATGGAAAGGCAGATGGCAAGGTCTGATGATCATCTATTTTGTCTAAATGATTATAATTGGTGAATCCTAATCATCAAAGTTGTGCAAGTGACCATGTCCATTTGGCATCTAGGGATCTGGAAGAATGGAGACCTATAACCATTTGGCAAGGAGAAATTCTAGTGTGATGTAGGTCAAAGGTGGCTAAGGTATTAAAAAGAAGTTCTTCAGAAATCTGACCAACTCTTGGGGGAGGAGGGAGAGTCAAGAATAATGGGTTAAAGTTCTCACACCTTTGCCCTCTAGAGTCTGGGAGTGGTATCTAGGTAGCTAGTATCAGGCTGAGGCTATTGGTAAAAAGGGTAAAAGAGTTCTAGGATTTTATCTGATAGAGTTTTATTAAGAGATATCTACAGTCTTCAATGATGAAATTTACTCTATCTTAACTCCATTTTACATAATGTGCTTCTGGCTCAGTGGCTAAACTGCTAAACCTGGAGTTAGGAAGACTCATTTTCATGAGCTCAAATCTGACCTTAGATGCTTACTAGCTATGACCCTGAGCAAGTCACTTAACCCTGTTTGCCTCAGTTCCTCCTCTGTAAAATGAGAAGAAAACGTCAAATCTTCCAGGATATTTGCCAAGAAAACCCCAAAGTGTTCACAAAAAGTTGGGCATGTCTGAAAAATGATGAAACAACAAGCACAAAACTTTTAAGGCATATCCATGTCCTTTTCATTCAAGGCTTGGAATCCAGAAGCTGAAAGGAATGCCAGAAGTTGGGCGGAGCAATGTACTTTCACCACCAGCCCTCCTGATGAAAGAACGATTAAAAGTATGTAAAAACAAACTACAGATATTTTAAGGGAGGCAGAAAAATATTGGTAAATCAAACACAGGATATTCAAACTACAAAAAGGTTGGGGAAAGGGTCAATATCTTGGTCCCACTTATTTTCTAGTTTATTATCCTAATGGGGGGCAATATATTTTATTTTACCTCTCAAGATTAAAGATTGTTCAATCCAAATTTACCTTAATATGTTTAAGATCATGGAGGTAGAAACAACGTTGTAGGTCACACATAGCCCAAGCCTCCTCATTTTTATAAATATGGAAGTTGGGGTTAGAGGAATTTAAGAGAGTTGCTCAATGTTCCATAAATGTCAAGTATTAAATGAGAGATTTGAACATACATTCTCTGACCCCAAAATTGCTATTCTTTATCTTAATTGCTTCCTGCTTCCAATGACCTATATTTAAATTTCTTTATTTTTAGATGCTTCTTGCAATGAAGTTTATTACATGTCTACATCTCCCAAACTGTGGCTTCATATAGTCGATTTGTGGTATAGTACTCTTACAAAATGGTATAGTACTGTTGCAGAGTTCCAATATGGCAAAAGAGTGATGAATACAGCCCATCTGAGTCCCTATAACCAGGTAAATATATGAGGATTTGGTGTCCATGACAGTAATACTCACTATTCTCTGGGTAATTAAATATTTCTAGGTAATAGTTTGTGAATAATACTCCCAAGGAAATTAAGACAAATATTCATTTGTGAATTATAAATTTAAGTTTGTCATTTGCACCAAGCACCTGAAGCACAAATATAAATGCGACCCATTTTCAGACATCAAGGAGTTTACATTCAGTTGAGGGTGATAGAGGAGCAGGATATAAGTACACAGCTAAATGTAATATTAGGGAGTGAAGAGGTCAAAGGAAGAATCCAAAGTGTGAATACATGAATGGAGAGAAAACATTTCAGTTGGGAAGACAAGGAAAACTATATAGAATAGATAAGACCAGAGATAAGTCTTAGGCAGACATGGAGACAGAATGACTTTGGGGTATGAGAGGGGTAGGTTAAAGTGTTTTTTTCCCTCAATGAAGAGATTAAAGATGGAATTTTATGTCTGGAGAACAGTTAGTAGTCTGTATGACTAAAACAGTACCAAAAGAAAAAAAACAGTAAAGTGAAATTGAGTAGTTGAACAAGATGGAACTTGATAACTGAGGACCCTAAGTATCAAGCTGAGAAATTTGTATTTTGTCTCAGAGAGAATAGATAGCCACTGAAGGCTATTTAAGCAAGATAATGGCATGGTCAAACCTATAGGGGGATAGGAATGGATGGACCTGTAATTTCAGTGATATAAAGGACAGTCAGATGAGAAAACTACCTTTCCCACAACTCAGAATCTTCAGTGCAACGTAGTCTTCAAGCTTTTCTTAGAGTACTGAGAAATCAATTAACTTTTCGAGGGTCACAGAGCCAATACTTGAATTCTAGCATTCATTACTTCAAAGATGGTTCTTTCTTTCCTCAGCCATACTGCCTCTCTGCTCAAATTTATGTCTTCTAAAATTTATTTTTTAGCTGTACACAGAATGGACAGGAGAAAGGAGAGATTAGAAGTAAAGAGAATAATCAGAAGGCTGTTACAACAGCCTGGGCAAGTGGTGATAAATAGGAACTTGGTTGTGGTAGATCAGAGAAGAGGACAGATGCAAGAGAGGTAGATGATGCAGTAGAATTCATTGAAAGATTTTATGTGAGTGAGAGGTAACAGCCATAAATGATTCAAACCTGAATAACTAGAGATAATGCTAACAACAGAAATAGGGTTATTTGGAAAAAGAAAAAAAAACTTTAGGATAGAAGATGTTTAGTTCAATTTTGCACCTATGGACTTGCCAATGGAACATCTACATAAAGATGTCCAGATTCAATTGACCAGGAAGGAGTGGATTTCAAGGAGGATAAGAGCACTAGGTATATAGATTTTGGAGTCATCTGGTCAGAAATGATTGTTCTGGTCACTAGAGCCAGAGGGGAATGATCAAAGCGATACTAGGGCTGGATGGATAGGTCTAGGAGTTATCAGAATAGGGACAATAGTTAATAGTAGAAGTTGATGATATCACCAAGAGATAGAATACAGAAAGAGAAGTGAGTCCAAGCCAACTCACAATTAATGTGCATGATATTGATAATGAATCAGTAAAAAAGGAACTTAGAAGGAGGGGTGAGATAGGAAACAGGAGAACCAAGAAAGTAGCATTACCACGAACACCCAGAGAAAAAAGAGTATCTAAGAGGAGACAATGGTTGGCAGTGTCAAATGCTTTAGAAAGTGTAAAAAAAATGAGAATTAAGGGAAAATTTATATTTGTCAATAAAGACAATCCTTTTGGAAAGAGGAATTTTAGTCAAGTGATGAGCTCAAAAGTCCACTAGGGGAGGAAGAAGAGGAAAGGAGCATAAATAATTTCTATCTAGAAGTTTACCAGAGTAAAACAAGAGAGGTATAGGAGAATAGCAGAGAGGATGATAGTAGTGAGGGATTCTTAAGGATGAGGGAGACTTGGGCATGAGGATAGGCAAATGTGAAGGAACTATTAGATATAGAAAGGTTGAAGAACACAGAAAAAGAGTATGATTGTAGGTACACTCTGTTGAAGAAGAAGGGAAGGGATAAGATCCAGAAAAGAGACAGAGAGGTTGACCTAGACAAGAAGGGGATTCTCCTCTTCATCTAGGGCTGCAATAAAGGAGGATAGAATGGGGGATAAGGTTAAAAGGTTTTGAGATGTATAGGAAAGAAGAGGGAAGTGGATGAGAATGAGCTCTATTTCCTTGGCAAAGTATGAGGCAATGTCTTCAGCTGCATGTCTGGGGCAAAGAGGTGGTAAAGGAAGATAGAAGAGAAAAGTTTTGAATTGCTGTTTTCAGGAACAATACTAAGAATCAACAAAAGAGGAATAAAAATATTTTTTGCTGATGTAGTGTCAGACCTCTTGAGATTAAATGACATAAATTTTTCATGGAAAAACTTGCATCCAAATTTATACTCTGCCACTTTTGAAGGGCTTGAACTAGATGTCCCTTCCAAATTCAAGAATCTCCTCTCATGTTAAATGAAGCCAAAAATCTATCCTCTGTCTAGTTCAGAGCACTGATGAAGGGCTTAAATTAAACCATATATGCAAAATATCTTAAGAACTATTACACTCAACAAAGGAAGCTGTGATTTTTTCATAGCTATGTTTGTGACTTTGTATTCTCTAAGACCCTGAAGCCAGAATTTGGTTATATAGCTCTTCTATTCTACAGTTTTGGGGTCAATTTATAGTTTTGGGGTCAATTGACAAAATAAAATAAGAATTCTTATGGTAGATATCATCAGTAATTAACAATCAACCTAAAGATGATTTGTTTCCATCCATCTCCAGGTGTCAAAGCTTAGTGACTGGAGAAAATATCTTGATATTAAGCTCCTTAACAACAGTTTCATTCTTTTGTCTTTGTATCCATAAGACCTACCACAACACTTGATACACAGTAAGTTTTTTATTAACTTTAATTGAGAAGTATTTTTCTATTAAAGGGTATAGAATATATACATACATATATGTGCGCATATATGTATATGTATAACCATCTTTTTCAAACATACAGATGACACTAATGACCCTCAACCATAACCCATCCTTTTTGTTAATTGATTCATTCCTTCATGATTTTTCTTGTGGTGAAAGGCCTGTATTTTCAAGCTATCTGGACAGAGTAGGAATGTAGACCCACAGTTAAAACATGATGGCCTTAAGTTTAATAAGCATAGTCCTTTAACTAGTATGCAAATTTGCATAAGCATTACTAAAGTGAAACTCATTCTCCTCACCCCTTTCACAAAGCTGGATGTCACCAACATAGGCAATACATCATAAAATCACCCATCTACAAAAGAAGCGGAGATCATACAAACAACAATTTCTCAAAGCACTGTGTTCCATCCCTAACTCTACCTTTCTTTCAATAGGCTGCAAAAGTCAGTTCACACCAGATTGGTTGTGCTTTTGCCTTCTGCCCTGAAAGAAAATTTCAGTACTTTTATGTTTGCCATTCCTGTCCTTTGTAAGTATTTGTGAACCATTCTATTAAGGTACATTAGTTTCGTGAAATACAGATTATGTCCCCTTAACCAATAAGAGTATTTTCTGGACAATAAGTCACATAATATATCTGAAGTCAAAAGATCTGGATTCAAATTCCACCTTTGTTACTACCTGAATTATTTTGGATAAGTCACTCAATTATTTCTATGGGTTCTATAAAATTAGAAACTTGAACTAAATGACCTCTAGGCCCCCTTTAATTTCCAATCTATTATACTTTATAGAGGTATCGTGGAGGCATAGAAAGAGCGCTGAAGTCAAGCCTCAGACACTTTCTATCTGTGAGAGCTTGGGTATTTCATTAAAACTCTATCTGCTTTAGGCAGTTCCCTGGGACTAATTGACCAGTCACATATTATTTATGATCTACCTTGAAGGAGAAGGAATTCCAAAGCTGGGAGTTCTTTGGTCGACAAAATCACATAGTTTTCAAATATTCTTCTAAATGATGTATGTATTGTACCATGAAGATAATCAATCTCAAACCATGTAATGAAGGCACAGAATGTCTTAGAGTCTCATAAAGAGAAATCAGTAGATAGTAGTGTACATTTCATTATATTCTATACCCTTTGGGGAGATGTTAGATGCAATCCCATATTGTTTCCACAGTACAACACCAATGAACTTCTTTGGAAGAATCTCTGGATTTGAGGACAAAAGTCCAGGATTCAAGCCCAGTTTTGTCAAATACAGGATAGTGGTTAGACTTGGAGTAAAAAAGAGTCCAAATCCTCAGGCACATTCTCACTGTCAGACTTTATTTTGCAAGATCAAAGAGTAAGAACATTCCAGAGTAGGAAAAAAGATACCATCCAAGCCATATTAGAAGCACCTAGGTGGTGCTAGACTAGAATAAGAAATACCTGACGTGAAATCCTTTCTCATAAGTTGCTAGCTGATGCTTACCTTGGGCAAGTTACTTCACCTTGGTCTGTTTCAGTTTTCTCACCTCTGAAATAAGAATAATTGTACCTACATAGCAGAGTTGTGAGAATAGAATAGTATACTATTTGCTGAGTGCTTTCCAAAGTGGAAAGCAGCTATATAACTTAAATTGCTAGACACATGTTTGTTGTTATTATAATACATAAATCAGATGCTGTGCCATGCTGGAGTAAATCTAAAATGTTAATCAAGTAAACAAATCAAGACAACCAAGTCACAATATTAGAACAAAGGTCAGAATAGTGGCTTAATATTGATGATAAGCAGCACCATCATTTAACACTGTGAAGAGAGAAGAACATGGCAATGGCAAACTGTAATTTATTTTACACAAAATCTCTAGTCCAGATTGTATCTTTGATATAGTGATTTTTCTTCATACAACTGTCTCATACCTGCTGAGGTCTCAAACATCTGTTTCTATGTGGTCATCAGGTACTCAGGGTTCTTCCATCTCTTAGCACAGTGTCTGGCAGATAGTAGGCATTTAACAAATGGTTATTAAATTGAATAAACTTTTACATTTACAGTTCATTTTCTCCCACATGAAGTAAGATTGGGAAAGAATGAGCTAAATCAGGACAAATATCTTCATAAAGTGTGTTGGGAAGACATGAGAAATACTAGAACAAAGTAGAGTTTGCAAGTGTAGAGGACCAGTTTTGTTTCCTATCCCTTCTTCCTTGGAAAGCATACAAATGTTTCTCCAAGGTTCATATAAGCAAAGATTTAGAGTTAAAGAGGACTTAGGGCTGACTTAATCCAATTCCCCTCACTTTTACAGGTAAGGAAACTGAGGCCCAAAGAATCTGAAAAATTTCCTCAAGACCACATAGGTAACAAGCATCAGAGCAGGTGCTGTGAACTCAAATAAAACATACAATGCTACTTTTTAGGCAGATGCAAAATTTCTCCTTAGGATTCTATGATCTGGACTAGAAAGGAACTTTTAATATGAGGGGATCAAGAACTCTCAACTATTATATATATATATATGTGTGTATGTATATATATATATATATATATATATATATATATATATATATATATATATATATATCATAGACTCCTTTGGCAATCTAATAAAGTCTATGTATCCCATCCTGCAATTCAAATACATAAAATAATTTACACAGGATTACAAAGGAAATCCATTGCATCCAAGTACATTAGTCAAAATATAATTTTTATAAAGTTCATGGACCCCTAGGTTAATAACCCTTGTATTTATCATATAGTGAAAAGAGAAATGGTCATGGAGTTCATATCTTGGTTCTGACAGTTTCATGATCTAGAAAAATCATTAGACTCTCTAAGTAAAAGTTTCATCATCTAGAAAAAGGGGGATATAATAATACTTGTACTATTAATCTCCCATTTATTGGGAGGCAAAAGTGCTTTCTACATGTGAAAACACTACAGAAATGTGAGTGGTTGTTATAATAAGCGGTTATCTGTGAAGTACAATTCCAAAGTGAAATTGTGATCCATTCATTTAGAAAAGTCATAGAAAGTACAGTAGCATACTCTATTCTATCAGATTAATGAATTTACATATGTACAAACAAATATTCATAATATATTCCCTAGAAAGTGGAGGATCTTGGTATATACTTGATGCATGCTAGTCTTTCATTCATCTAGTTTCCCTGATTCATCAAATTAATGTTCAAAATTATTATTGAGTATTTTTTCCTTTTTAAATGTCCACATCTCATTTCAACCATTTTATGAGACCCTTTTAAAATATATGACACCCATGCCTACTCTCTTAAATAGGTAACATAAACCTTTCCTTGATGACTCAAGGCTATTATGATTAATATCAATTACTAGCCTGGACTGAAATACAGTGAGTAAACACTGAGGCACCTGAGATGTCAATGTCTGTTTGCCTCAATACACAATGATCCTACACTGCTTTGAAGAATTGTTTTTAGATATTATGTCTGTTATTAGTGCAATTTCTCATCTATTCTCTTGCTGTCAAACTGTCTTCTCACTTCCAGTCCTTGTCAGTATAGCTGCTTCCCTTCCCCCTCACTACCTCTAATCTTCTTGGCCTAAGAAGTAATACCAATGAACTTATTGGAACTATGTCAGAGATAAGAAGGAAAAGGTCCCTTTGGTTCTCTCCTATGAGTAAGAAGCATCAATTTCTATCTGTCTTTATGGTATCTACTTTGAGTTCTTAGAGACTTTCTTTTTATCCTAACTCCTGCCATGATTCTGTGTTACATGGAGCTGAGGTGCTCAGTTATGCTACCCTTGGATCTATGAGATATTGGGATATAATTATTTTATTTGATTCTGTTCATGTTCCAGAAGACTGATGCCGGGTGCTCCAAACACACCTTATGCTAAAGGAATATCTTGTACTGAATGCCCTGTATCTTGTGACAAAGCACTATGTAGTAAGTTTTGGACAAAGAAATAATAATTAAAGGAAGACCAGTTAAAACAAAGCCAAGCAATACAAGTCACTCTTACAGTCCCCTGGCAGCATCATGCAGTGGAAAGAGCACCAGATTTGGAAATGTGGGTTTCTGCTCTAGTCTCTACCAGTAATTTCTGATTGCCTCATATCTGGACTATTACAATAGGTTGCTGGTTGGCTTCTCTACTTCAAGTATCTCCATGCTACACATCCTCCATTCTGATTTTCCTAAAGCTTACATCTGACTATATCACATTCCATTTGCCATTCGATAAACTCCAATGGCTCCCTCTTGCCTCTAGGAAGAAACATAAAATCCTCTGTTTGACTCTTAGAATCTTTTCCAATCATTCTTCATACCATTCCAGTGTTCTTACTCCTCCGCCTCCATGAATTCTGCCATCCAGTGACACTGACTTCCTTGCTATTCTTTCTTCTCAGCAATTCATCTCCCAACTCTGAGTATTGTCATGACTGAAATTCCTTCCTCATGTCTTCTACTTGTCTTCCTTCAAGATTCACCTAAAATTCCACCTTCTGCAAGAATTCTTTCCTATTTCTTCATAACCTTAGTTGCTTCCCTCAGAGTTACTCCTGTCTTATTTATCCTGCATGTATGTTTTGTTTGCACAAAGTTGTTTGCATGTTGTCTCCATCATTAAAATCTGAGGTTCTGAGAACCAGGAGCTGATACAAAATAAAACAAGCAGAATCAGGAGAACAAAATACAAAATGACTACAGCAATACAAATGAAACAATTAGAACATCATTTGAATCATTTAAAATATAATGACTAAACTTGTCCATTTTCAAGGGTGGAAAATTATGGATGCAGAGCGTTGTATATCCTGTCAAACTCAGTTGATGTGTTTGTTAGTCTAGCAGGTTTTCTTGTCTTTTTCCCTCTCATTTTTAACATGTTTCTGCTGTGGCCGCTGCTACTACTACTGCTGCTATTATATTCAGAGAATATAGTAGCAGGGATGTGTGTGTGTGTGTGTGTGTGTTTGTATTTGGAAATGACTATGAGCTTCTTGAGAGTAGGGACTGTTTTTTTGCCCTTATTTGTATCCTTAGCACAGTACTTAGCACATAGTAAGTAGATCTGAAACGAACGTCACATGAGGACAAAAAACAAAAATATTTTTAAAGGATGAAAGTATGTGCTATTATTAATGTATATTGATCCAAAATATAGGGAATATTTCCTAGAGTTGTATTGCTGAGGAACCATGGGAGATAAATTCAGACAGTTAAGGTCTTATTGTCCTCATATAGATAAGAGGCAATGTAGAGGATAGAGAGAGAGTCTTTGAATGAGGAAGACTTAGGCTTTGCCATATTGGCTGTATGACCCTAGAAAATTCATTTAACCTCTTAGTGCTTTAGGCAGGTCTCTAAGACCATAAGTTGCAGAAAAAAGGTCTAGCCCACATTAGTAAAAGAAGTTCCTTCACCCAAGAGGTTCCCTTACCCATGAAATTGAAAGTCAAATCTCTATCCCTATGTCTATAGACAAGGCAACTAAAATGCAGAGGATGTTGAGTGATTTGTCTAAGATTATACATATTTAAATGACAGAGAAAAAAACCCTAAAATTCAAGTCTCTTGATTCCAAGCACCATCATATTTCTACTAAACAGTATTGTTTTTGTTGTTTATCTCTCTTTTCATGCCACAATTTAACATTTTTGAAAAAACTTTATCTTTGAACAGCCTCTTAAATTCAGTAGGAAGCTCTCTTTCAAACAAAGCCTGAATCTAAGAGTCACACAATAGTTATATCCAGTCATCTTCTACTGTTCCCATTCCCAATGTTAGCAATAGCTGACAGAGAAAGGATGCACTGGGAGCAAACACGTACTGGGAGACCAGAAAACGAGTTTTAAACAAAAGTTAAACCTGAAAGGTAACATGCAATATGGAGGAGAATAAGAACTAAAAAGGAGAGAGAGGGGGGGGGGGTGGGACATGAAAAAGATAGTACAGATATGTATCAGAATCTGTCATCCCACAGAGTCAGGCCCTTCAGCAATGTTACTAAGTTATGGCCCAGGGATTTTCTGAGAAATATAATATAAAAGTTCGAGAGGTAAACTAAAGACTGAAAAGATGAGTCAGAAAAGAAACTGGGAAGAACAAGAGAATGTAGACTCCCTCAGAGGAAGAAGCCTAGTTTAATATTCATCTATACATGTATCCTTAGTGCCTAGAATAGCAGTTAACAGTAGAAAATTAGCAAATGTTCACAGAATCATTTATTTATCAGACTTAGTCCAACCCTTTTATTTTACAGTTGAAGAAAGTGAGATCTAGCAAAGTTAAGGAACTGGTACAAGGTTGCCCAGGTAGTAAATATCAGAATCAAGATTTGAACTCAGCCTCCAACTCCAAAGCCAGTGGTCTTTCCAATATAGTTGTTTAGTAGATATGAATTAAAGCTTTTATGAGGAAAAAAATAGAGTTTGGCATACATTTTGTGCATTTTAGTTCTACAGTAATTTTGTGGTATGAAAAGTCAAGAATCCTTTTAAATTCAAAACTACTTATTATTTGGGGTCAAAGTTCTACTTTGCCACAGATAAATTTTAATAACCTTTGAATGCAAAAATTACTCCAAACTCTTTGTTCCCAAGAAACTTGAAGCCATTTTTGCTTCTCCATTTAAATGGGCTGTTCAAAATGAAGTTTTGTCCTTTGACTATTTGCATATATTCTTATAATTAATGTTTAATTCATTGGTTTCCCTGGAAACCTTGGGGAACAGGTGGAATCACTAACCATTTTGACTATGTGACAGGTGGTTTGGCCAGTAAAAGATGATATGACATGTTCAGCTATCATGGGACAGACACCCATCAGGTATAAAGAGAACATTCACTGTTACATGGCAGGGGAAATGAATTCCTGGATCCCAATATAAGAAAAAAGCAAGATGTGAGTGCAATATACCACATTCACATTTGCAAATTAGGGCTTGGATGAGCCCAGTTTTGCATTTTACATATCACAAAGTATGCTGTGGCTTTGTAAGAGACTTCTGATTTTAAAAGATGATCAAAATGTTCCCTTTGGGAAAGAGAATGATTGCTTATCACTGGCTCATTATTTCTTCTGAATCGCACACCATCCTTTGAGGTAGGTGCTGCAGATAACACTATTCCTATTTTACAGATGAAGAAACTGAGACTCAGAGAATTTAAATTATTTTCCTGAGGTCACACAGTTAGTAAATAGCAAAACTAGACACAAATCTAGCTCTCCTAAATGAATTTATTCTTTTCTCTACTTCATCTTGGGCCATTTTTAAACTTAAATAGGAATTCAGGAAGTTTTAGTACTTTTGAGGAAGTACTAGAAATAAGACCAAATTTGAAATTCACTGAACTGTGTCCAAATCTTGACACTACCTATGCAGCCTTGATTAAGTCAATTTCCTTCTCTGGACTTTAGTTTTATTCCTTTTTTTCATCTGTAAATTAAGAAGATAGGACTGGTTGATGTCTAAGATCTCTTCCAGGTCCAAATCCTGTGAAATAATAAACTTTTTCATGTAAGCAGACATTTGATTAGAAATGTGACTCGTGGGATCTTCCTGTTTTAAATAGATTAACTAGCTAATTAATTAATGGTACAAGAGACAATAAGCATGTAGCCAATAAAGGGACAGCCTTGGAATATAGAAAACCTGGATTCAAATCTCATTTCAGATGATTACTAGCTGTAAGATACAGGTAGGTCACTTATCCTCTCTGTATTATCAATTTCTAAGTCTATAAAATAAGGGGAATAGAAAATGTCTTCTAAGGTCTCTTTTACCTCTAAATCAATAACCCTAGGGTGTTAGTGTTCTAGGGAACCAAAATTATAAATTGTAGATAAGTTGACAACTCCACTGAAAGTTCCTCAGAGTAATTAAAATACTTTTTTTTTCTCATTCAGCTGACCCCTGCATTTTAGGAAACATCTTTTATTCCAGCTGTTCTACTTATAAAGAAAAGGTGGGTTGTGATTTCAAATACAATCCTCTGACGATAATCCCTTTCTGTAACTTTTCTTTGCTTATTATGACTTAATTTCATTTAAAGGATGTGATTTTCTGAGGTTTTTGCCCTCACCCTTAACCTCACAAACTATTTTGTACAGTATATGTGTATATATATATATATATATATATATATATATATATATATATATATATAGTTACTGTCTTTATATTTTTTATAAACCCCAAAATTGGGGGTTATGGGTAGAAGAGAAAAGAAAGCAATTTTTGATCATACAAAAAACCTCAGGTTTGAAACCACTGTATTAATACATGTCATATGCAGAATTTGAACACAACCTGAACTAACAAAGAAGTCATCTATTGTTATTTTGGAGGATGTTTCTCTTCTCAAAAGAAAGGATTAGGGTGTGCCTACTTCAAGCACCTGTCTCTAGGCTGGACACAAAATAATTATCTTAATAGATTTTTTTCTGTAATGTTCAAGGGCTCTAGGAAGGAGTAATTCTTTCCTTGAGGTAATTCCTTTTTGTGTCCAATTTCAATCACTCCTATAAGAATTTCTATCAATTTTTTTCATTCTCTCCTCAGGGTTATAGGTCACATGGTCCTTTTTGAGCATGAAAAATGGCTAGTCAATCCTTCAATTTTTTATTTTTTGAAGCACAAAATCTCAGTTCTTTCTATCTACCTTTCTTTATTAATTCCTTCATTTCATACTTCAGTCCCTTTCATCATTGTCCAATGGGCATTTGTAATTTCTAGACTTGCATATGATGAAAATATATGTATATACATATGATTCTAAAGCTGTAGAGATTCTTTCAATTGAGAGAGATCATAGTCCCCTCTATCACCATCACCAATTCCACCACCATCCTTCTGGTCCTTTGTATATCTTATTTACATTGCTTGATTTGAAAAAAAAACAAATTTTTATATGAAATAATATGTAGATAATATATTTATTTTTGAAATTTTATATACCATTTAAAAAAATACATGAAGTCTAAATGAGCTGCGTGCTCTCCCTAAGAGTTCAAAATTTAAGTCTTTATTCATGACTTTTACTGAGCACTATCACATGAAAAATGCAGCATAAATCATAAGCACATTGCTAGTATTTACATTCAAAAAGAAATAAAGCAAATAGGATTTTTAACTCATTTAATGATTTAATCACTTAAAAAATTAGGATTTTAAATCATTTGGGGAGCTCCAAACAGAATGGAAGACATTTAATTTTTATAAACAGTCATTCACTTGTCACAGAATAGTTACCCTAGGTCAAAGTTCTTAACATTTTGAACATAATTTGCCATAAGTCTGGTAAAAGCTATGAACCTCTTCTCAGAAAAATGTTTTTAAATGCATAAAATAAAATAGAAAAGATTACAAAGGAAACTATGTTGAAATATTCAATAACAAAAGAAAATGTTTCCACTTCATCAATAAGCTAAGAATCTCTGCTCTATAGGAACAGGCTTTTGAAATGGGTTTTGAAGGAAAAGGAGCTTGCTTTGTTTATCTTGGAAAGAACACTGGCCTTGAGTCAAAAAGCCTAGATTCTAGTTATGGCTGTGCGACTTCCAAGATATGTGACCATAGGGAAGTTAACTTCTCTGAGACAGTTTCTTCATCTATAAAATAGCAACAATATGGTATATTCTCTGACAACATCGTTACAAAGATTAGAGAAATCATACGGTCTGAAAGCACTGTATGTATAGGAGTTCTAATTTTCAGTGAATTTCTTTTACCTTCCTCTCTCAGTTTTTTTTTCTTTTGACTAGACCTTTAATTTCATCTATATAGGAAGCTCTCAGGAATTTTCTCTACTAATATAGATGAGCAATTCTTCTTCAATTTACAAGTTGTAGAGGGTTGCCTTGGGCACTAAAAAATTAAATGGTTTGCTCACGGCCATACAACTAATAGGTATCAGAGAGAAGATTTGAATCGATGTATTTCTGAATTTGAGACTTGCTTTCTATCCACCACTGGCAGCAATGTGGCACAGTGGATACAGTGCCAGGCTTGGAGTCAGGAAGATTGATCTTTCTGATTTCAATCTAATCTCAGACACTTACTAGCTGTGTGGCCTGGGCAAGTTGCTTAACTCTGCCTTGGTTTCCTCATCTGTAAAATGAGTTGGAGAAGGAAATAGCAAATCACTCCAATACTTTTGCCAAGAAAACCCCAAATGGAGTCATGAAGAGTTGGATAAAACTGAAATGACTGAGCAACAAATTCTATCTACTCCACCAGTGATGTCAAACTCAAATAGAAATAAGGGCCACTAAACCATAATAAGGACCCTATAGGTCACATTGACTTAAAAAAAATTGATGATACATTGTTATATGAAAATTGGATAGGAATTACACATTAATCTGGTTTGAGCTGTACCTAGAAGTGTTGTGTTTACACTAGGGTCACAGCCATCTGCTTGACATTTCTCCACGGCACCATGTTATATCTTACCATATTACATATATGTACCAAAATTCCACTGATATCAAATACTATCTGTGGCCCTTGCATGCACATAGGAAATAAGATCGCTAATTTTAATTGTATTTCCTTTTTTAATATGATAAGCCTAGTAGTATGATTCCATTGGTAAAATGTTTTTTGAACTTACATTCATATTTAAATGTTCTACAAGTGAATTGGAACATAACACCTCAGTTTCTTCAACTGTAAAACTTGTGCAGCCATGGTGGGGTGGAGTGGTGAACAGAGCTATTCAATTATTCCTATTTGCTCCCTCCACCTAACTACTGACTCACTGCCTAGATGAGTTTTGTAGTACATGCTTTCCTTCTTTTCTTGGAGACATTATGAAAGGATCTATGATTCTCTCCATCTTTTTCAGCTCTAAGCTGAGAGAGAGAGAGAGAGAGAGAGAGTGTGTGTGTGTGTTCTGTCAAAGTATCTCAATGTTACATTTCTCTTTATCTGTTCTTTGGTGATGTTTCCTTCTCAAGTGCATCCTCCTACTTCACTTCCAATAAGTAAATCCAGACTAGCAAATGCCTGTGGTTAAGAGTGTTTATAGAGTCAAATGTATAAACATGTACATATGTATATATGTTATGAAGTAAACATTTCAAACAAAGTAAGTCTGGTAAGTCAAATTCTGCCAAAACAAAAAAAGGCAAACAGACTCTCCTTGGGCTCAGTGGGAAAAGCTTCAGGTTTCCATGAGTAAGCCCAAAATGAGAAAGGACATAGAAAATTATGATCTTGGCCTGTGGCATCTGTACTGGAGGAAGGGGTGTGATGCAGTTCGGAAGCACAGAGTCTATGTCAACACTTAAGCTTGATCACTCAAAACAGTCTTCATTCATTCATTCATTAATTCTTATGGCTCTTTCCCTTGTGTTGGCTGCCTTTACCTGTATTTCTATTTTCCCGACTCTGTCTCCATGTAGCTATTCAGTGCTGAGTTAGTCCTCAAGTCTGGTTTCTGCCAAGACTCCCTTAAACTCACTGGCTCTCCGAGGGTTCTATTGTCTTTTTAAAAATCACCTGGGAGCATTGCTATTAATTTTTTTCCCTTCATCCAATGTTAGGGTTCTCTTTCTAATTCACTCCAGAGACTTTTATATATCACATAACAGGCTGTATTTTTTCAACTAATTTAATAGCCTTTTTCCAGCTCTTTTTTCTTATGATCAGTTCTATGAAATCACAACTCGTCTGCAAGAAGGTGATAATACCTGTCAATAACTTGTTTATCTAATTAGGATACAAACTCCAAAATCATTCTAAGCACATCTCAAATGACTGTGTTGTCATTTTTTTCTATTTGGCAGGTAATGAATAACATGCAAATCAAATTATAGGTCCCAGCGCACCCAAGGTAAGTAACAAAGTCTAGATTATGATTAAGAATGTCTGATCTACATTTTCTAGGTAAAAGTACTGTATTATCTATCCCCTATTACTCTCTTGTTAGAAAATTCATCTTTATTCTTTTTAATTTTAAAGCCTGAATCTTCATTTTCATTTTTTTCAACTCACAATACATCAATTCAAAGGGAAATTGTTAATAAGCACAATGAACTAAGAAGGATGACAAATCCCACGGCTGCAAACATTCTAAAAATGATGAGTCAAATTCTGTCAGACTCTACTAATTAAGGATTTTTTCAATAGCCACTACATAAAGGATGATGAAGTAATATCTATTCAGACTAGATTACTGTGTTCAGCTGTAGAAACCAAACTTTGTAAGAAACATAAAACTAGAATGCATTCAGAAGAAGAAAATCACAATGGCAATGGTTGTGGAAACCATGCAATATAGAAAACAGATGAATGAACTGGTAATATTAGTTGGGAGGAAGGGAAGGTCATGATCAATGTCTCTAAAGTTTATCATTCAGAAGAGGGATTAAGCCTGTCTACCTTGATCCTTGACATCAGGGCAGGGATTAGTTCATATAAGAAGGAATATACCAAGCATTAGAGCTATCCAAATATAGTATAAGTTACTTTCTGAAGAAATGATTATTCTATCACTGAAACTGAAAAATGTTGTAGAGGAATTCCAGGGATTTTTATAGTGTAGTATATCAAAGGTTAAACTAGATAACCTCTAAATTCCCTCGGAATTATATGATATTGGGGAATTTTATGGATAAACTGAAGAGTAGCCCTTGTTGAGCTTTCATTTTTAACCTCATTTCTAAGTAGAATTCTTCTGATAATACATTCTGATAATACAGATGAGTTTGGAAATCTACCAAAATATTGAAGTTGCCAGTGTGCTTATGTTCAGGTTTTCACAACCAGATCCTTAAGGCAATGAATTAGTGAAGTTCAATTATATCGTTGGTGTTGATAGTGTCATTGTCCTCTTTAAGGATGGCTATGGGAAAGAAACAAAGTAATTTTTAAAAAAATACCTTATATGTTGGATGAACCTTACAGGTATTATTAATGCCTGTAACAGCTTCTGGGAGTTGATTTGTTCCCAAGATCTATTACAAAAAATATCACCTGTAAGAACACTACCTCAATACTAAATTGTTAGTATCTATTCTTCCAAAAATTCTTTGCTTATTTTGTTTATATACAAATGTTACCTTCCCTAATAAAACACATACTTTAAGAGAAGGGACTATTTAAATTTTTTCCTTGTATTCTCAGCACCTAGCACCAAGTCTGGGATATATTAATTGCTTGCTAAATGCCAATTAATTATATATTCTCCCCACCAAGACAGATGCCAACCCTCTCTAATCCTTAGTCCATTAGTTTTCAATCTGCAGTACACATCTCCCAAAGAAGCATAAGAAACTTTTCAAGACAATATTTGACAAATAATACTATTATCCTACTTGAAATTAATTGGTCTCTTTATCTTATTTTTCATGTGCAAATACATGGAAAACTCTACAATTTAATTCCTCTTATATTGAATAGAAGAAACAGGAAGACTTACTGAAAGCCAAAAGGCAAGGGTTTGGAAAAGGTTGGAAGTCCTTGCTTTAGTAGATGTCTTCATCCACATCTACTTCCTTCTGATTCTCTAAATTTAGCTAGGTTAGTGCTTTGACAATTGAGCTACATAGTCTTTTGCCAGTCCTAACTTGAAACTTTAACTGTATAGCATAAGCAGCCTGAGTTTGGGAATAGACAAAGCAGTAGCATTGCTCAATCAAGAAATATAGGTAATTTAATAACTCTTTGGGCATAATTCCAAAATGGTTACAATTCTGCAAACAATGAATTGGCTTCCCAATTTTTCCACATTCTTTCCAACATTTGTTACTTTCTCCTGTCATTTTAGTCAATGTGATAGGTATAAAGTGATTTCTCGAGGTCGTTTTAATGTGCATTTAGATTTAACAATTTAGAGCATTTTATATGACTATAAATTGTTTAGATTTCTTCTTTGGAAATAAAAATAACAGATAAAAAAGAAACAGTCTGAGTTTGTGTTCTCCAATATAGATTTCATGAAAGGTCAGACATAAGATGACAAAGCATCAGAATGGAGCTTTAGAGGAAATATAGGACCTGTTGTGCTGAATTTCCATCACTTTCTGCTCTATTTGCATAGCCACAGGTCAATCAATTCCAGAGAGAACTAGAGTCCCAGAAAGAAAAATTATCTATTACTGATTACGTTGGAGTGTGATAAAGACAGCTGGTCTTGACTAAAATGTTTTATTCAACTGCACTGTGTGGATTGCAACCCCCGAAAATATTTGGCCTAATGACTGAACCCCTAAAGAAAGCAAAACCTCTTTAATTTTAAGGCAAGAAGGAGCAAGAGGACAAAAAAAGTCCTCTTTGATGTCATCTTTTCTTGCTATACAAAGCCTTTCTCTTGCCATTACCTCTGAGTATTTTCCATCATAATTGTCCAATTTCTGTGTTGCATGATTCTTGGAGGCATGAAACGAAGAAGCTGCACTGAATGCTGAGAAATGGGGAAATAAATGCATCCTTTCCCATAGCCCTGGCAAGGAAAGGAAGATTAGTTGTAAGTAAGGTTTCACTGTCACTGAAAGTCACAGATATGTCAAACTTCTATGTATGAAGATAAATCATTAAAATGATGCTGAATTTTAATCCATATTTAAAGCAGGAGGCAAGGTGGTGATGGGGATGGAATTGCAAGGACTTCATTTGTGAACTTTCCCTTCATTACCCTTTTCTGAAGAGATACCTCTTCCCTTCATTCTGCCTTTCTCTGCCTTTTCTCTTAAGTGCATTTTTTTTTGTTAATCAGTCAACAAGCTTTTAGTAAGGACTTACTATGTTCCAGACACTTTGCTAAGTTTTGAAGAAACAAAGTCAAAAACAAACAAAAACTTCAGCTAGCACATATTCATTGTTGTCTGTTTGTTTGTCTACCTATTTGTTTGCCTGCTTGTTTAATAAGATTGGTTCTTTCTTACATGGAAAAGTATTTTTCATGAGTAGATATGCATAACCTTTGTCAAATTGCTTGCTTTCCCAATGAGGGAGAGAAAGGAAGGAGGGAGAGAATTTGCAACTCAAAATTTGATAAAAAAAAAAAAGTTAAAACTTTTTATATATAATTGGGAAAAATACTAAATAAAAAAAAAATTTACTTTCTCTATATTGCCTAGGCTAGAAGGAAACAGACATTCACTGGCTGAATTCCAATATTGATCAGCACAGAAGTGTTAAACTATTCTGTTTTTGTTTTTTGACCTGGGTCTACTTTAGCAGCCAGGTGGTCCTCCACTGCAAGGGGTTTCACCACATTATTAATCCTTGACTTTTTATAGACACCTCCTTGATTTCAACCTTACTGAAACTCAGAATCCCAACTTAAGGTGAAGGTCTAGAGCTCTGAGAATTCAGAGCTTAGGGCATATTTAAGAGAACCATTTTGAAATGGCAATATTTGAAGCCATGAAAATGAATGAGATTACCAAGAGAGGGAATACAGAGGGAGACATGAAGAAACCTAAGGACAGCTAAATGACTAGAAACCTTCAGTTGTTCCCTCTTATCCACTATATCAATCATCCAATCAATAAACATTCATTAAATACCTACTCTGCACCACTTTCAAGGCCTTATAAAATCTATTCCTACACTATCCAACCTTATTTTTTACTGCATCTAACACAAATCTTCTTCTCTTTTAAGTTTTGTCTCCCTACTATCCCTTAAATATTCAATATTTATTACCATTTTTATGCTTTTGATATTTCTTTGAACTGTTTTGTTTCTTCCTTCATATTCTTCTACTCACTGTCTCCCCAGGTAAATGTTAGTGAATTCCAGCAGGTCAGAGACCATGTGGTATACTTTCCTCATATGTCCCACCTCCAAAGATTGCTGTTCAATTTGAGAATGTTTTTCCTCTCCTTTCTTATTCTGTAAATAGAGAATTGTATTACTTCACTTAAAGAGAAATTCAGATATGTTCAGTTTTCACTCAGTAAAATTTTGTTAACAGACAAAAGAAAAATGAATCAGTGAACCAGTATTACTAATAATTTACACCTAAACCTTTGGTACCTTCAGCATTTGAAAATTAATCAATTTTCAAGCCTGAAGATGAGCAGAAGATATAAGAAATTGAGGCTAAAGACTGATAAGAAAATTAAGATGAATGTGGTTCACTCACCTTATGAGTGAAATGTGCTTTTGATACGATTAAAACTACTCCCAAATTCTAACATGAAATGAATATATATCTGGAGAATAAGATTTACAAAATGAAGAAATCCAAGAAAATCAAGAAATTCCCATTTGAAGATTCATATTATTTTAATAATCCTTTTAAGACAAATCCTTATTAAGTCTCTTTTGGCTTATGATCTTGTCTGTCATCTTTATAGATAGATAGATAGATAGATGGATAGATAGACAGATTGATACAGATATAAATAGGTATACATACATGCACACACACCTGTGTATGTACATATATATGTACATATACACATGTGTGTATAAATGTGTGTTTTTTCCCTTCTAGTTGCTGGCTGTGGAGAAAATATCTACATGTCCACAGGTATCAAGTCATGGTCAGATGTAATCCAAGATTTCTATAATGAAGTAAAAGATTTTCGATATGGATATGGACCTACAAAAGAAGCTGTAATTGGTCATTACACACAGGTATAACTGTTAGCAAAGAAGAAAAAGGAAACTTAGAATATGTTTATTATAACTTCTAGGAATTGTTTACCTACTTTTTTCCTCTTTTGGGTTTTCCTGTTGGTATTATTAAAGGTTAGGCCAAGTGAACTTAGAATATTTAAATTTATTAACACCATTCTACTAGGAGCTGTCTAGTTCAATGCCCTCATTTTATAGATGAGGAAACTGAGCCCCAGAGAGTTTAAGTGACTGACACAAGGTCACATATTAGTAAATACAAAAGGTAAGATATGAACCTATGTCCTCCAAATCCCAAGTCAGCATTCTTTCTGCTATACAAGTCTTGAAGTCATACACTTGAATGTTCTTTTCTTTCCTGGGCAGAAGCTACACTTGACAGACATAAACATTATCCCTTCATCTTCTGGTAAACACCATAAAGAGTGATCAGATGATGTGATTTTAATTTCTTTCCAGAATGGATTGGCTTAAATAGCTGTTTTAGGAAGAAAATGACAGGAAGATCTCATGTATTAAACTTTCTTCTAGCAGTATGATGTTGTGGTTAAAATAAATATAGACATAAATTTCCTTTAGGCCTAGACTCAGGGTGAAATACTTAAGAAGAAGGTATTTCTTTATGAGAAAGTATTATTTTATTCCATTTTAATTTATATTTTTGGTCTGTGCCTGTAATTTCAGCAATTCAAGGAACTCCCAAGTGTGGAAGCATCCATTATTTGTGTGAATCAGTAACTTGTCTCTAAATTATAATCTTTCAGAGTTTCCTTGGTCTTCATTAAGTTAGTATGTCAAAGGCAGCCTTTGAACTCAGGTCTTCTTAACTCTAAAACCAGACTTCTATCTATTACATCATACTGCTTCTCATGACATTTCATAGGTGTTTTATTCTGGACCTACGTATGATTTCAGTGGTATATGGAATTCCTGGTAAGGAAACTCTCTCTACCAATGCAGATTGGTAACTGTTATAACTGTTTTACAACATAGACTCAGAAAATTGCCTGGTTTTATTTGAAGGGGTGGGGGAGTAGGGGGTGGCAAAGGTGAGGTGGCTATAGTGATGCCAAAAAAGAAAAGGGGGAGGGCCAATTGAACATTTTTATAAATGCATAGATGTCAACAGAATGAAGTTCAGAAGGAAATACAGAAAAAGAGGGCAGCTTTTACATTTAAATTTAGAGTACATATATATACACATACATATATGCACAGGCATACACATATATACATATGTGTATATATATATATATGATTTTTAAATTAGAGAATTTCCATACACACATATCAAACACTAAAAGAAGATTCAAAATGAAATCTTAAATGTCTACTTTGTGTTACTTGCTTTAAGAAGACAAATATAAATATAGAAATAGATATGTATATAAAGTAACATTTATTAAAGGCCCCCACTGTGCAAAGCACTGAAGATCTCACAACAAAAGTGAAAAAGTCCCTACCCTCAAGGGATATGATTTGAATCCAAGTCTCCTGATTCCAACTTCAGTAATCTTTCACAATGTATAATTAGTGCTTGTGGGCAAGTATAAAAAGAGTTTTTCAATAATTAACTCCTTGGAAAAAGCCATCCTGTTTCATTTAAAATTACCTTTTTATCTACAGCTTGTTTGGGCAACTTCTCACCAGCTTGGCTGTGCCCTGTCCCACTGTGTCCATAAGAAATTCCAGTACTTCTATGTATGCCATTATTGTCCAGCGTAAGTAGAAAATGGAAATTCAGGGTTTTGGGGGGAGGTGAGGACGGAGTGGGAAATGTTAATGAGTTAGCTGTCTTTGGTTAATTATAGACCTAGTCCTAATGAACCCAGAGGAGTTTCTTTCAAAAAAATCTGTAGAGGAGGACACATGTTGAAATGACTCATAGCCACTAAAGGGAGGTGTGACCTTGTATAAGTCACTTTACTTCTCTCTTCTTCAGTTTCCCCATTGGTAAAATGAGAAATTTGACCTATATATTCTCTAAATTTCCAGATTTGATATTCTAGAATTCTATATGCTATTCAATCAACTCCAGGAGCTTCCTAAAGTTTCAGGGTGTGGAAAGTCAAAGAATTTTTTTCCATCATTTTAAAGATACATATATATATATATATATAACTCTCTACTTTCTCTTCATTTCTTTTGTGGAAAGAAAAAAATAAGGAGAGAACTGAGAGATTTTATATTACCATGGTACCTTAGAGATGGAAGTCAGATATTCCAACCACACCCTCCTCTTACAGATAAGAAAAATAAGGCCAGAGATGGGTAGTGACTTGCCCGAAGAAGTTAGCAGCAAAGCTGGGACTAAAAATAGGTTGCCTGACTACAGTACAGTATTCTTTCCGGTACACTATAACCCTTACAAAGAGAACGGTGATGAGTCACAAAGAAAGAGAAAACAAGCTTATACTTTAGCTAAAAGGTAGTTATATTATACAAAGGAAGAATATGTGGATAATTAATGCTGTAAAATATTAGAATAGGCTAGCAATGTGAAAATTTTTCCATAAGACTTTTAAAACACCATGTTCCCCATCAACTTGGAATGTTAATTTTTTGAATGAATGTAAGGAAGAATATTTTTTGATTAAAGTGAAGGTGTGGGCTTTCAATGTGTCTTCTGACATCTCTGTAGATATATATATGTATATAATATATATATATATATATATATATATATATATATATGAATGAGAGAGAGAAAGAGAGGAAGAGAGACAAAGAAAAGAGAGATCTTATTCAGGTACTGTGTCAACCTCACAAATTTACCTTTAACAGGTATTTCAGCACTGAGTAATTTTGTGGTGCTTTTCAGCTATTGCAATCATGAGTTTTAGATCTAAAAGGGACAAAGTCTCACTTTACTGGTAAGGAAACTAAGGCATATAGATTGAATTACTTGACTAAGGTCACATAGTTACTTCTTGGAGACCTTGAATCCAGATCATTTAATACCTATGCTAGTTTTCATTCTGTTTTAGCAGGGCACTAAGTCCTTTATGAATGAATCCACATAACAAATTCCATAAGTAGATTTCTAAAAGAAGCACATTCTTTGAGACACTAGGATCACATCTGTTATACTTTCCTGTGTATGTGCTCAAGATACTATTGTTGTACATACTTGAAAAGGTGTTAATAATAGCTCGTTTCCATGGTTTACAGAGCACTTTTCTTACAATAACTATGTAGAATAAGTAATGCAAGTATGTTTTTCCTGTATTTCAGATGAGGAAACTAAACCTTAAAGAAATGAAAGGATTTGTTCAACGTCACACAGTTAATAAGTGTTAGAACTCAAACTCAGGTGTTCTTGATTCTAGTTCACTCCCTTTTAAAATAAGCAGCATTACTGAAGAAATTAAAAGAAAATGATGTAGCAATGAAAAGATTACAGGACTGAAGAGGAAAGCCACCACTTGTTTTTATCTTGAAAAATATGCTGTGCAGTGCATATTGCTTGGCATATAGTAGGCATATAAAATGTTTGTTGATTGATTTATTGATATTTCTAACTTCCAGGGGCAACATTAAGAGATCAGATATACCAGATGCTCTCTACAAACCTTATAAGAGAGGGAAGGCATGCAATGACTGCCCAGATCATTGTGACAATGGACTATGCAGTAAGTAACTCTCAATGAGTCATCAAGCCATTGTACCTTCATGCTACTCAGGTTTTCTCTCCCCTGCTTTAACTAATTCTTATCTGTTATTTAAAGAGCAATTCAAAAGTCACCTCTTACCTCTCTTCCTCCTGGTTAGTAATGATGTTTCCTTTCAAAACTTACACAGCCCCGTGTTTTGCAACTTTTGAATGAAATTATAAGTTAGCAAACAATATTTGTTAAGCACCTGTTATATTCCAGGAACTGTGCTAAATTCTGGGGTTGCAAAGAAAGGCAAAAGACAGTCTCTGTTCTCAAAGAGCTCAATATTTATTGGGGGAACAAAGAACTATGAAAAACAAGATATCTACAGAATAAATTGGAAATGGTTAATAAGACATTAGAATTAAGGGAGTGCAGGAAAGGTTTTGTGTACTATATCTTTCAAATAATCACTCAATCAATAAATATTTGCTAAGAACCCACCATATGCCAGGTACTGTACTAAGTGCTGAGGACAAAAAAATGGTAAAAAGATAGTCCCTGCTTTCAAGGAGTATGCAACATAATGGGAGACATCAATGCAAACATTTATACAAAGCAAACTCTGTGCCGGACAAATAGTAAATAATGAAAACAGGAAAAACACTGGAATGAAGGGTTAAGAAAAACTTCATATAGTTGAGACTTAAAGAAAGCCAGGGAGTTCAGTAGTCAGAGCAAAGGAGGTAGAGTATTCCAGTATGGGGGACAGCCAGAGAAAATGCCCAAAGCAGAGAGGCAGAATGTCTTTTGTGGAAAAGTCAGGAAGCCAGTATCATTGTCTCAAAGAGTTAGAGAGTAAGAGGTAAAAAGGCTAGAAAGGCAGGAGGGGGCTAAATTTTGAAGGGCTTTGAACACCAGACAGAACATTTTATATGTGCTGCTGCAGGCAATAAGAAGCCATTAGTGAGAGAGTGTAGGTACCAAGGGGTCAGTGGTGAGAGTGCTACCAAAGGGATAGAAGTTCTTTAAAAAGAGATGAAAGGGTGTTAAAGACAGAATTGGTCTTGGATTGGATCAGCCTTCATCTGTATGATGAACTGAAGTATACTGGAAAATCCAGGAGGTTGGTAAGGAAAGCCTCTTCTCTTTCTGATCTTAGCATCATGTAATGGGAAAAAAGGATGACATTAATGGAGCACCAATATGTGGGTGGGTGCTAATATATAGAAAGTACATGCTTAGGGATGTATATATCCTAATGGAGGAGCATATTGTTAAGATTATTATTGTTGATTTTGTTGTTATAGTTAAGTTAAATATAATCTGATTTATATATATAACATATATGTCACACATATGCATATATAAAACATATATTTTAATAATGTGATTTTACTAAATTACAGCTAAGTGGCACAGATAGAATGCCAGGCATGGAGTCAGAAAGACTCATCTTCCCGAATTCAAATCTGCCCTCAGACACTTATTAGATGTGTGACCCTGGACAAGTCACTTAAACTTGTTTGCTCAGTTTCCTCATCTGTAAAATGAGCTGAAAAAAGAAATGGCAAACCACTCCACTGTCTTTGGAAAGAAAATCCTAAATGAGGTCACAAAGAGTCAGGCATAATGAAAAATGATTGAACAACAACCAGATTCAGTTCACTATACCATATAGCTGCCTGTCAATTAGAGGGAAGGGGAAGGAGTATAAAAGGGACAGATAAAGGACAGGCAGTCAATGGGAAGGGAGAGCTCTACTGACCAAACACTAACAAATGATGTCTAACAGGACACTAAGCTGGCTTCTAAGATATGAAACTCTTTGGAGCATAAAACACTTGGACTAGATGACAGGTGAAGTATGTTTTTATTTTTTTTTTATTCCATGTGGTCCTGGATCCTCAGAACCCCATCTATACTGCTACAGTAGAATTATTTACTCAGTAAACAAAGATGCTTTAAAAAAAATCTGAAAACTCAGGTGCTTTTGCATGAATAAATGAAAGAACTAAAGAATAAATAAACGAATGAATAAAATGCATTTATTACGTTTTACTATGTGCCAAGAGTTGTGCTAAGGGCTGGGAATCAAAAGTGAAAGGACAGTACAGGTTATGTTCATTCAATACTGAACTAAACACGTTTTTTATCTGGCTTTTATTTTCATTCAGCCAATCCCTGCATGTATGTGGAACTCATTACACTAATTGCCCTCAATTAGCCAAAACTACAGGATGTGATGATTATACCCTGAAAGAAAAATGTCAAGCTACCTGCAAATGCATGACGGAAATCAAATGAAATCTCCATTTGAAGCAAGATCTCATATGAAGTACCCAAGAAAATAACACATTCTAAAACTGAATGTGTGCCAGGTGGAGTGAAATGTATATTTCTTCTTTTAAAGTTGGGAATGGTTTCTATTAAATTTATTGCTTATTAGATACACCCCTCTCCTTTCCCCAGTATTTCACTTGTATTAGCATCATTAAAATGAAATGTTGACCTTTAAATGGATCCATTGATCTTTCCAGCATTGTCACATCTTCTACCAGTGACTGGAACCAAGCATGTGGGATTATAGTCCATGTCTGTATATAAATCCTCCATAGGTGATCTTCTGGTCATTTCACTGAAGGCTCTCCTCTAAGTGTTTTAATATCTAGAGGAATATAAAAGAATATCAAATAAACCATGAAAAGATAAAATGGAAGGGGGTTAAGCAGTATCGGGTATTAAACAATTTTATAAGACAGTAATTATCAAAACTATATGGTACTGACTAACAAATAGAAAGGCAGATGAATGGAACAGGGTACATACACAATTTACAGTCACAAATAAATATAATGACCTTTTATTTGACAAGTGTGAAAATTTAAGAATTTGGAATAAGAATCCATTTTGGGGTGAAAAAAATTGCTGGGAAAACTGGAAAACAGTGTGGCAGAAACTGAACATGGATCGATATCTTCTGCCATTTACCAAATAAGGTCATAATGGACATATGACATAGCTATTAAGGGAGATATTACAAGAAAATTAGAAGAACATGGAACATATTAGACTTACAGATGGAAAACAATTTGTGAATAGAGAAGAGACAGAAACAAAGGAAGGTGTAAAATGGATAAATTTTTCTACATTAAATTTAAAAGGATTTGTACTAATAGAACAAATGTCTCCAAGATCAGAAGAAAAGCAGACAATTGAAGGGGCATTGATTTATAAACAGTTTTTCAAGTAAAGTTCTCATATTTCAAATATTTAAGAGAATGTCATTCCTCGACTGATAAAGGGCCCAAGCATAAGAACAGGCAGTTTTCCAATGAAGAAATCAAAGCAATTGATAGCCATATGAAGAAATTCTCTAAACCATTATTGATTAGAGAAATGTCCATTAAAACAACCTTGAGATATCATTTTACATCTATCAGATGGACCAAAATGATTGAGGAAAAAATCAGTGTCATAGAGGATGTGGAAACATTGTGAAGGTTATTGACTGGTAGCAGAATTGTGAACTGATCCAACCATTTTCAAGAACTATCTGGAATTATGCCCAAAGAGTTACTAAACCATCTATACCTTTAACCCAGAATTATCACTGCTAGGTCTAGTTCCAAAAATGATAAGGGGGGGGGGGGGCAGAGCCAAGATGGTGGAGTAGAAAGACACACATTTGTTAGCTCCGAACCCACAGCCCATGGATTTCCTCTAAAAAGAACTCCTGACAAATTCTGGAACAGTGGAAGCTGCACAGCAACACAGTGAAGGAGATTTCCGTTCCAGAGAGCCCTGAAAAACTGATCCCAAAGGTCCATCACACACCAGACGGGAGCGGAACCCTCCCCTGCCTGGGCCGCGTGGCACAGAGAGGAGTGAGCAGATCCGAACAGGCATCAGGGACGGAATCTCCAGCGGCCGTGAAGGTCCCTCCACCCACGGACTTGCAGGTCAGGGAGAGAGATGGGCTGAGAGGGGAGCAGAGTGTCTCCAGGACTCAGACCCCTTTGGGAGGCAGCGGCAGAGGCAGTTGCAGTGGCAGTGGGAGGCCAGAGGCTCCCAGAGCAGGCAGCTAGCAGCTCCATTACAGAAGGTCTCTGCATAAACCCCCTGAGGGAACTGAGCCTGGGAGGCGGCCCTGCCCCCACCTGAGCACCAGCAGATAAGCTCCCATTGAATAGAAGCCAGGCCTGCTGCCAAAAGCCCTGAGGCTGGGGAGCAGCATTTGAATCTCAGACCCCAAGCACTAGCTGGGCAGACCTAGGCCAGGGGTGGAGAGGACTCTCAGAAGTCAAGTAACTGGCTGGGAAAATGCCCAGAAAAGGGAAAAAAATAAGACAATAGAAGGTTATTTTCTTGGTGAAAAAATGATTCCAAGCTTCCTCTCCGAGGAGGAAGAACAATGCTTACCATCAGGTAAAGACATGAGTCAAGGCCTCTGTATCCCAAAGATCTGAAATAGGTATCCATTGGGCTCAGGTCATGGA
>CM053770.1:332646423-332684163 GCA_028658325.1 Potorous gilbertii | reverse complement strand
GTAGGCATGAAACTTACATGACTCAGCACAGCTGTGAACTATCAGTGTTCAAAGAAGACTGAGCCTTCAGATGCTCACAATTTAGCCTGAGACTGGGAAACTGAACTCCAAAAAGAAAACAAAAAAGTCCCACTTTGCTTGCTGTTACACCATCCTATGGTAGCTTCCTATTCTAACTAATTATTCTTATTAATTAAACGCTAATCTCAGTTGTTTCTACCTACTATTGGTACCCTCTAAAGTTTTCCATCCTAAGGATAAACTCCAGCTGTTTTTTTGTCAGTTGTTACAGTCACATCTGACTCTTTGTGATCTCATTTGGGATTTTCTTGGCAAAGATGCTGTAATGGCCAAGAAAACACGAACCAGGGTGAAGTGCCAGACACAACTGAACAACAGTTGCCTTTAAACTTCAGTGGCCCCCTCCTTAGTTAGTTATCTGTAGACATTCTAATGGCAGCTAAGTGGCACAGTGGATAGAGTGACTGGGCTGAAGTCAAGAAGCCTCATTTTTGTGAGTCCAAATCTGGTCTCAGACACTTATTAGCTATGTGACTTAAGTGACAAGTCACTTAATCCTGTTTGCCTCAGTTACTCATCTGTAAAATGAGCTGGAGAAGAAAATGGCAAACTACGCCAGTATCTTTGCCAAGAAACCCTCCAGTAGGGTTATGAAAAATTGAACATGGTAGAAATGACTGAACAATAACAACAAAAAGTCAATTTAATAACAATTTTAATGATAACAATAACTAGCATTTATATAATGCCTATTTTGTTCCAGGTCCTGTGCTAAATGCTTTACAAAAATTATCTTATTTGATCCTCAAATAAATAAAAATGAGAGATAAGTGCTATTACTACCCTTTATTAGTATCTTCATTTACAGTTAAGGAAAATGAGGCAGATGAAAGTTAAGTAACTTGCCCAGAGTCACATAGCTGAGAAGTGTCTAAGGCTGTATTGAAATCTGGTCTTTTTGCTTCAGATCCAGGGCTCTATACATTCATTGTTCTACTTAATTATCTAATGGTACCAGTAATTGGGCAGGGGGAAGGAAGCCAAGAAGAATTTAAGATTTATCTATAGTTAATGGTGCCTGTTAATTTCAATATTGAAAATCTGGAGGGTATCACCCATCTGGAGGAATAGCCTGGAATGTGAGGTTTAAGCCCCACCTTGTGACCTACATTAGCTATGTGATTTGAGTTTGAACTTCTTGGTACCCCCAGGCAACTCTAAGAATGGAAGTTACTGAAAAATTGACAGTCTGCACTGGGGACTTAGAGATTCATTACTAGGAGTTCTCCAAGTCAATTGAACCTCCCCCACCTCTTACCTGGAAACTATCTGATACTACCTTGTATCATTAGCTATTGTGTGTGTGTGTGTGTGTGTGTGTGTGTGTTTGTGTATGCACATACATGGTTCCCTACTATCTCTAAAATCAAATGTAAATTATTTTCTTTAACATTCAAAGAACTTCACCACCTAGCCTTAACTGTCTTCTCATTCTTATTACACATTACTCCTCTTCATGCACCCTATGCAACCAAACAATACTTCTCACTTGGTTGTCTCCATGCCTTTAATTGACTCCCACCTCACCTCTTAGAATGCCTAATCTCTTTCAAGACTAGACTTAAGTACTTTGTTCTACATGAGGATTTTTATAATCCTCCCAGAATAATTTTCAAATATCTTATACTTATTTTATATATCCCCAAAGGAATGTAGTTCCTTGAGCGAAAGTATGGCCATTTTTTTCCCTTTTTATTCCCAATGCTTAGTACTGTGTTTAAGTAGCACATAGTAGGTGCTTAATAAGTGCTTTGTTGATTGATTGGGTGATAAAATAGAGTACCACATTTGAAGTCAGAAGACCTGTGTAGCTCAGGGATGTGCTAGAGTCAGATTGAACTGGCTTGGGAAAGATCACTGTTAAATTTTTAGTTGTGAGCATTTACACTTTGGAAATCAACAAAACTACAGATCACAGCTTGATTTATTGTTTTGTTGACTGCACATAAAAAGTGAGAGAAAATATTTTTAAAAATGAAAATGTTATATTAAACATAAAAGTGTGTTATGTACATATATACATACATACATATGTATGTATGTATATAGACACACACACACAGACATTTTTCCCCCATTGAGTCAGTTATGAAACATTTACCGTCATACCCCTATCTGAGCTCAGGTCCCAGCTCTATGAGTGAGCTTTGCCAAGACACTTTATTTCTCTTTTGAGTGATGAAAACCTTCCAATAATACTAACCTTACAAGGCTGTTTTGAGGATTAAATGAGATGATATATATGAATGCCCTTTGTGAACTGTTAAGAGCTATTCAGATGTAAGTTATCATACTGGAAGAGGTCCAAGGGGAGGAGGAAATTGACATGATTTTTCTTGAGTGAAAGATAATGAGTCCTTAGGTTTTGTACTCATTGGCTGAGTCGCTCAGCATACAGGTTTGTTTTCCATGAATCAGCACAATCGAGGGATAAGTAGAGACTGGGAGGTTCATTTAATTAAGCCTTTGTGCCTCTGTGATTTTAGCTGAAGTTCTGGTTGAATTTTTATTTTGTACAAAGAATGAATCGTGTTGCTCATATTTTCTACTTGTTGGATAAAATTCCTGGCCTCCAGGATGCTGATTATACTTCTACTAACAAGATTATTCCTACCAAGAAATTTGTACATTTCCTCCAGATTAATTACGTTTCTTCCAGATTAGTTAACAGTCAAGCTTTGAGGGGGGGAAACCTGCAAAGATGATACCTAGTTCTCCAGATCTTGTCATTTCTGAGAAAGATGTGAAATGCTTTTTAAATCTGTAGGTATGCAGAAAGAAAACTCACCCATCCTCCCCCCTCAATAAAACAAACAAACTCCAAAAAATAATGTGGTGTTTTGTTCTGAGAATTTTAAGAAACTTTCATAGGACTTGTGAAGGTCTATGTAGCCACCTCTTCTAGTAGCCTTCCTTATGTTTTAGAAAGTGGGAGTACACACACACACACACACACACACACATATGCAATGTTCCATATCCATAGTACTCTAATTGCAAAGAGAAGTCAGTGATCCTATACTAGGTGCTGGTGATACTATGAATTAGGTGAAAAAATCCCTTTCTCATGGAACTCACAGTCTAATATGGGAAGACGTTTGTTAAAAACTATGAAGTCTTCCCCAATTCCTCTTAATCCCAGTGTCTTTTTTCTGTTAATTATTTCCTATTTACCTTACTTTGTATATATTTGTTGGTATGTTTTCTCTTAGAGTGCAAGTAAGGTGGAGATTGAGTTTTGCCTCTTTTTTTGTATCTTCAGTACACACACACACACACACACACACACACACACACACACACACACACACACTATTTGTGAGGCCATTCTTACCAAATCTATTGTCTAGAGGGTTCTTAATACTAGATTCTAAGGTAAGGAATTCCCACAAACCTGTCTCAGAAGTTTCATTCACTCATTTATTCATTCATTTATTAAAAATAGATATATTTTATTCATGTATTACATTCATTCCTAAAGAAAAATCCATCATTGTCCTTTCTCCTCAGGGAGCTATTCTTAGTAAAAAAAAAAAAAAAGAAAAAAGTCAATTTAGTAAATAAAAAAAGCATAACAACTGAGTTTAAAAGTATATGCAATGTTCCATATCCATAGTACTCTAATTGCAAAGAGAAGTCAGTGATCCTATACTAGGTGCTGGTGATACTATGAATTAGGTGAAAAAATCCCTTTCTCATGGAACTCACAGTCTAATATGGGAAGACGTTTGTTAAAAACTATGAAGTCTTCCCCAATTCCTCTTAATCTCAGTGTCTTTTTTCTGTTAATTATTTCCTATTTACCTTACTTTGTATATATTTGTTGGTATGTTTTCTCTTAGAGTGCAAGTAAGGTGGAGATTGAGTTTTGCCTCTTTTTTTGTATCTTCATTATTTAGTGCCTTGCCTGGTATATAGTAGGCACTTAATAAATGTTGATTGATTAATTGGTGTACAAACAAGATATATATACAAGACATATAAAAAGTAATCAACAGAAGGAACCCAATGTAATTAAAGGAGATCAGAAAAGTCTTCTGTAGCATGTGGGTTTCTATGTAAGGATTTGAAGAAAGTCAGGGAGACCATGAATTGAACATGAGGAGGGAGAGAATTCTAAGCATTGGAGGACTGCAATGAAAATGCCTACAGTCAGGAGATGGAATATCCTGTGTTAGAAACAGCAAGAAGACTAATGTCACTGAAATATTAAGTACTTGGTACAGAAGGGGAAATGTGAAAAAAAAAACTGGAAAGGTAAAAAGAGGTAAAGTTATGAAATTCTTTGAAATATAAACAGATGATTTAAATTTGATCCTGGAAGTTATAAGAAGCCACTGGGATTTATTGAATGGGGATGGTGGTGGTATTTTCAGACTTGTGTTTTAGAAAGATCAATTTGACATCTAAGTGGAAGGTGGATTGGATTGGGGAGAAACTTGAGACAGGGAGAAAAATCAGAAATTTACTGCAATAGTTTAGGTGTGAGGTAAAGAGGAACAGTCCCATGGTGCTGTCAGTGTCAAAGGAGAAAAGGGGAAATGTGTAAGATGTTATGAAGACAGAATCAACAGGACATGGCAATAGATTGGATATGGGAGTTAAGAGGGAGGAATCTACCTAGTTTATGAGTCTTGGGGACTGGGACAATAGTGGTTCCCTCAAAAGCAACAGGAAAGTTAGAAGTATGGGAAGGCTTGGGAGGAAAATAATGAGTTCAATTATGGACATATTAAATTTAATATGTCTAGTGAAAGGTTAGAGATAGAGAGAGAGGTTAGGGCTGGTTAGTTAAGTAGATCTGGGAATTATTAGCATAAGGCTCATTATTGAATTGATGGGAGCTGATGAGATAACTGAGATAATAAAGGTGGAGTAAGTGGAACAGAACAGAGCCTTCAGGGATACCTAGAGTTAATGGGTATGACCTGGATGATGATCCCACAGTAGAATGAAACAGAATGATCACACACATGAAACCACATGAAAATAGTGTCATGAAATTCCAGAGAAGAGAAAGCAGCCACAAGAAGAGGGCGCTTGAAGTTTTTAGAGAAGTCAAGAAAATTGAGGACTGAGAAAGGTTATTTGATGCAATGATTAAGAGATCATTGCTTACTTTGGAGACAGCAGTTTCTTTTGACTGATGAGGTGGGAAAATCAGATCCTGAAGAGTTAAGAGAGTGAGAGGAAAGGATATGGAGAGAACTAATTGTAGATGATCATTTCAATGAGATAAGCCAGAAAAAAAAGGGATATAAAATGGTAGCTATTGGGGATGGATGAATGAAATGAGTTTTCTGAGGATAGAGAAAACATGGGTTTATTTGTAGTTATTAGGGAAGTAAACAGTGGACAGGGAAAGATTAAAGATTAGTGAGGGAAAGACAAACAGTGAGAGAGTAAGGATGATAGATGAGGAAATCTGCTAGAGAGCACAGTTAGATGAGATCACTTGTGAATGTAGAAGAGTTAGTTTTGTCAAAAAGGGTCATCTTGTCATGTGAGACAGAGGTGGAAGATACATTTATTTAAAGTATCTGTGTCATGTGTGGTGACGAGAGGATTATAAAAGGGAGTTCTTGGTGAATGACCTCAATTTTTTTATCAGTGAAATATGAGGAAAGGTTCATATGAAATATGAGGGAGCAAGATGCATGGTAGGCATGAGAAAGGATAAAAATGGTTTGGAAAAGCCACTTTAGTAAGTGGGATAATGAATTAGTTAGGGAGATGTAAAAGGATTACCTTGCAGGAGTGAAGCCCCCTTTGAAGTTATGTAACATGAATTTACGGTGCATCCATGTATCACCTAGGCAATATTCACAGCACTGGTGGTAACTATGAATATGCCAGCATAGTTCTCAATTGCAAAATATTAAAAAAAAAGTCTCTATATAGAAGGCAGAAGGAAAACATTTACTTAGACAGCCGAGAGCCCAATTCCAGAACCAGAAAGCAAAATCCATCATGGTGGCCAAGAAATAAATAAATATGATCACATCAGGGAGCAAAGCCATTCCCAAGCCTCCCTCCCTCAGCCAAGGCCTTCTCACAAGCAAACACTCACAAACCTGAGCCTTGCTGCATGCATCCTTTCTGCTTTGACCCTACCACCCTCATTCACTTCCTTCCAGTTTTGCTCCACCCTTCCCGTTCTGCCTATTCAGCAATCTCCTCCCACCACGTAACATAGGCTTCCAGGTGATTTAAGCAAATAACATGGGCCTATTAATGAATGAGAAAGATCTTTCCATTTAAATTACTATTACATTCATCTGCAAAATCTTTCATATTCATTACATAGGTCAATGGGGCAACTGGTATTAACAGAACTTTAACAAGTATAACAGAAAATAAGATTATAAAACAATATTTTAGGCAACTGATGTCAACAGAATTTTACAACAGTATAATGGGGATCACACAAAATGAGCACATAAAACAATATTTTAGGGTGTGCTTGAGCACAAGCTCCCCATCATTCCCTTTTAACAAATAGGGCCCAAAATCTTGGGATAAGGGGCAAAGGTCTCTTCTTCCACAATGACTTTCTGCTGAGTTGTCCCTGTCTCAAGAGGTCCCATTTGAGAGATCAGTTCTTTAGCAGGCATCTGGAGTTTGGTCAATTTCAGGTCCAGAGATGACACATCACCGTGACAGATGGGGGTGACATTCAGCTTAAGTGATCAGGCATCTGCAGGTGGAGGGTACTAAGCCTATAGGAAACAAGTCTAGCAAACAAGTTTAACAGGTGAAAAGCCAAAAATAAACAAGGAAATAATAACCATAAGCAGTGTAGATATAGAATCAGCTTTGGTTCTGGAGTTCATGTACCCACTATCATAGCCTCATTCACTGTAGAATATAAGAGCTAAGGGTACAATCTGGTAATCATCTCCTGAATAAACAACAATTATGGTATCATCTTTCCCATTTGCCACAATTTCCCCAGCCTTTGGAATGTCATTTGGCTTCTGTTTTACTCATACTTTAGCTCTAATTTTATTCTATCAGTAGGACTCAATCCTTCAGTTAATCTGCTAGTTATTTCAGAAGGAGGGTCAGTTTTCACAAGCGGTCTTGTTTCACAAGGATTAATAATCATTTGAACTATTTTATCATTTTTACAAAACTGCATAGGTTCATCCCCTAAATTTTGGAATGTCACTATAATTTCTCCTTGATAATTAGAATCTGTCACTCCAGTCAATACATGGATTCCTAGAGCGGCTAATCCTGACTTAAGTAATATCTGTCCAAAATGATTCTTAGAGATTTTCACATATATTTCATAGAGATTGTTTTTTTTTCCTTCTTATCCAACCAAAAGTCCTCTAAACAATGTAGATCACACAGTACTGGAACATCTGGCCTCACATTCAGCATTTGTGATCTTATGTGTTTGTCGTTTTCTAACATGCAGATTTGGGGTCATCATTCTGGTTACAGGTGTTATTATTCAAATTACATAAAGCAATGAACATATTATCTTTCCAGGGTTGATAACAATTATTAGAACTTAACTTCCTTAACTGATCTTTTAATAATCCATTCATTCTTTCAATTAAGCCAGATGCTTTTGGATAATATGAAATATGATACATCTATTCTATGTTGTTTAGTGCACAATTTCTCTTCATTTCATTACCTTTGAAATGTGACCCATTGTCACTTTGAATCTGCTTTGAGGTTCCATAAACATAGACTTATGATATCTAAAGTTTTACAAGTGTTTTTCTGGGTTTTTTTCTTATAAGGAAAAGTCACTAGCATACCTGAAGAGGCGTCAACACAAGTGCATATAAATTTGCCTCCTTTATCTTGGGGTAGTGGTCTAATATAATCTATTTGCCAAATTTGGGCTGGTACTTTTTCCCTTGCTATCTCTCCAGTTACTACCCAAGGAATAGTTCATTCTTTTTCCAGCTGACATATATAACATTCTTTGGTTACTTGTTTTAACAATGAATGAGAGATACTAATGCCTCAGTCTTGTGCCCACTGACGTGTGGTCTGGACCTCTAAATGGCCTCCCATTTGATAGACCCATTTTGCGGTTACTGGATCGTCAGCTGGTGTCAGCGTAGGGACAATATGTTGAGTAGCAGTCTTTGCTAGGTGATCAGCATGTGCACTGCACTCACGTTCTGGAGTGGTGAAGGCCATGTGAGCATCTACGTGAAAAACTGATAAATTAGTAACCAAAGACATGTCCCATATATCTTCCCATAATTCTTTGCCCCAGACTTGTTTGCCATAATTTCCCAATTTTGATTTTTCCACATGGACATCCATGTAGCTAACCCATTAGCTACCACCCATGAATCAATGAATATATGACATTGTCCTCCTTGTTCTGTTTTGATAACTTGGTGTATTGCCTTAAGTTCAGCATATTGACTACTTTTATTAATCCCAGTACTTTCCAAAGTCCCCCTAGTACATGAGTTATGGGCTATCACTTTCCAATGTCTTTTGTGGCCCAAATATTTTGCTGTCCCATCAGTTAACCACACAAGTCTCTTTTGTTCTCTGGTTAATTGATCATATCCCTCATTCCATTTCACAGAAGACTATAACAACTGTTACTTTGGTTCAGAGGGCGTACCATTTCCCTCAGTATCTGTTTACTATAGATTCATGTAAAGCAGAAACTCCACTTTTGCCTGTTTTAGATCTATTTTGATTATACTATTTCCATTTAATTATGCTACCTTCCTGTACATGTCTAATTCTATGAGAAGCTGAGGTACTCATTATCCAGGTCATAATTTGGATTCTAGGCCTTAACATTAACTCATGGCCTTAAATCAACTGTTCAGTCTCTATCAAAGTTCAATATGCAACTAACAACTGCGTCTGATTTTATTGAGCTCCAGATGAAGGGAGTTTCCTAGATCAAAATCCTAAGTTTATATTTTGACTTTGCTATTTTTGCCACAAACTCTAGTTTGCATGTTCATTCTGTACAATCACTTGTAATTTCACTGGGCCACTTTGCATAGGCCATGAATCTAGGGCCAATTGAATAGCCACTTTAGATTCATCAAAAGCTTTGGTCTGCTCAAGTCCTCAATCAAATTCATATTTTTTCCTAGCAATTTTATATAAGGGTTTAAAAATTTGTCCTACATTCACTATGTCATGTTGCCAATATCCAAATAATCTTATCAGCACAGTTTTGGAATGTTTTTCTACACCTTTTTTCCATAGTACATGCATAGGAAGGAAAGTAGTGAATTTTGGGAGTGATGCAAGGCTGAAGCTTCGCAGGATACAATCTGTGACACAACAATGAGCAAGGCACTCAAGAGAAAAGGATAGTATAGATTTGAACTAGTTCACCAAGGGGCCAAGATAGAGAAAAGAAGAGAGAGTAGACAGTGCAGGAATGATATACTGGGAAAAAATTGAGGACAAAGGTGTTGGACTATAAGACAGAGGGAGAAGTGAATGAAAATAGATTGTGATCAGACAAGAGATTTCAGAGATCATGAACATGGAGGTAGAACACTTGTATCTACAAATATTTGTAACAAAATCAAGTATATGACCATTTCTCTGTGCAGCTGAGTTGGGGTAGAGAAGTAGGTCATGGAAAATTAGTAAATTAAGAAACTAGGATGTTAGAGTGTTTGAAGAACTATCACTATGTATGTTGAGTTCCCCTAATGTAAAGGCAGGAATTGGAGAGAAGAGGTTGAACCAACATTGAACCCACTGAATAAAAGAGGCTTTTGAGGTTGGTAGATTAAACTATACAATCTTGATTGAGTAGTAAATATGGATTAAATGAACCTCAGAGAATGTGACATTACTGATTGATGGAAGCAGAGGGAGAGTCAGAAAATGGCAATGTGGAGCAAACTGTAATACAACTCCCCCTCCCAATCAATGAGACAGAGATATGTGTGAAAGTACAACCAGTACTATAAAGGGTTGAAAGGGAAGTTGTACCTTCATGAAGGAAGCCATGTTTTGGTTAGTGCAAGAAGATAGAAGGAGCAGGGAAAGAAAGATGGCTTAAGATTAAAGCAAGTTTATTACCTATGGAACAACTATTCCAGAGAGTACAAAGGAAAGAGTAGGTAGCTTTAGATTATGATGTTGGGGAGAGGGATGCTTTGGAGGGAATAGTAATCATGGAGAATGCTAATGGGGGATGGACAATGGGATTTCAATAAAGATAGGGGTTTAGAATCACTAAGATAGGGAAAGTATGATGCAGAAGAGATTTGTTAATCATGACCCAATGAGGTCAAGTAGGTTATTAATATCCCTAGGGCTTTGGACTTAGGATAAAGATCTCAGAAATATTAAACAGCATTGTATAACTGAAAAGGTGGGAAGAGGGAAGTACTTGCCTAGCAGGAAGCTCAGGTAGGTGACTGGTGGAGTGAGATCCTTTCTTATTTGATGCCAAGCTTCATTATAATGACACATTCCATTAACCTTTTACTATGTCTTGGGAAAGATAATTGATACAGTTCTTAGAAACTTACATTTTAATAAGAAACTGCCATGAATTCAGTTCCAGAGAGTAACGATCATTTCTGTCACGAAGTTATTTGTAAAATTTATTTAATATAAAATTACATCACAGGGAGCTGGTAGTAATTGTTAATTATTCATCAAATGTCATAGAATCATATGTCTAAAGAGTTAGAAGGTATCTCAGAGAACCTCTGACCCAAATTCCTCATTTTACATTTGAAGAAACTGAGGCCTGTGAAGTTTAAGTGTCTTGTCTAAGTCTATACAAATAATGAGCATTCAGGGTGAGAACTGAACCCCGACTGTCTAACTCTAACGAGTCCTCTTTTTACTACTTTGCTACTCATAAGTGTTCTTGGTAAGACCAGTAGTGACCATGAACTAACAGAATGAGGTAAATAAGGGCAAGTTCAAAGTATTGCAAGCAAACAGCAATACCTGAAGAATCTGTTATTTCATCAGAGTAGGGAATTATAGATATATGCACAACAGTAGCATTTTTTATGGCTTCATAGAGATTTCATAGAAATTGTCAAAACACATTCATGTTAAATGATCTGTCCAGATCTTGCTGAACCAGAGGTGGATTTTGAACCTAAGTCTTCCACACTCCAATGCCAGCAATCTATTCCCTATGTCAGTTTGCTTCTGTTATACATATATAGCTGGGTAAAAACTTTTCCTCTCTGAGATAACTTATAACTAACTCAGTAAAGTTATGCTGATCTTCAGACTTGGAGTTATGTTGAATTCTTTGTGAAATACTCTGTATTCTATTCATGACAGAATCATAAAACTGTTAATTAAAAAATCAGCAAGGATTTATTAAGTAATTATGTCATGGACACTGTTCAAGAGGTTGAGATTATAAAAGCAAAATTATTCTTGACCTCAAGGAGGTTCCTAGCTAGAATATTAACTGAAATAGACATATAGACATATACAAATATACAAAGTGATTTTCATGAAACACACAAGCAGTTTAGGGGTGAGGAAAATTAGAAAATAAAACCTCATGTAGAAGATAGCACTTTATCTTAGTATTAAGGGAAATCAGTGTTTCCCTTAAGGTACACAGATGTGAGGAGGTAGTATATTCCTATATGGGAAAGATAGAAATGCAAAAGCAGTAAGGTGAGAGATGGAGTGTTATGTATCAAAAACAATAAAAAAGTCAGTTTGGTTAGACTGCAGAGTATAAGACATGGAATAATGTCTAAAAAACACTGAAAGCTGGATTAAGTACAGGTTATAAAGGACTTTATGTGAAAAATAGGGGAATTTATACTTGCTCTTGGTCATATTAAGCGATCCACTGGCATTTACTGTGAAGGGGAACTGAGAGTGGAAACCTAGGTTACTAGCAGGATGGTAATACTTCTGAATGGAAAAGTAGAGTTCACAAGAGGGGTAAAGCTGGGGGTAGGGAAAGATAACGAATTCTTTTTCTTGACATGATTAGTCTGAGATGTCTATCCAATATAGGCTAAAATGTCCAGTATGTAGATGATGATATGGAAGCATAGCTCAGAAAAGAATAAAGTTCTAGGAGTTATCAGCATAGAGCTGATAGTTGAGTCCATGGGAAATGACGAGCCAATATGACAGAGCGTAGAGAATGAAGTAAAGATGTCTCAAGGCAGTGCCTTATAGCTGATTTAAGGGTCATGTTATGGGTAATGATCTGGTAAAGGAGGCCAAGGAGTAATTAGTTAGGAGGGATCTGAGAGAAAATGGTCATGAATGATAAAAGAAGAAAGAATATCTAGGAGGAAAAGGTAGTTAATAGCATAAAATGTTGAAGAAGGGCAAGAAGCATGAGAAAAGGTCATCTAGTTTGGAGGAGTAGAGCCAAGATGGCAGAGAAAAAGCAGTTCCTGGCCTGAATTATCCTCAAAGCCCCTTTGAACATCTTTAAATAATGCATAAAACAATTACTGAAGCAGTAGAACCCACAGAGGGATAGAGGGAAATAATTTTCCAGCCAAAGACAACACAAAAGGTCAGTAGACAAGGACTGTTTCACTTAGGTGAGAGTGGAGCACAGTCTGGTGCAAGCCATGCCAGTACATATTCAGTCCCAGCAAACCAGGAGCAGGCTTTGGGAGCCATTGAATCACCAGTGGCAGCAGCTGCTTCCAGAGCTCTCAGTCCAAAGATGATATGGGGGGGGGGTCAAACAACTCATAAGAAGGAGATTACTGGCATCTCTTTGCTAGCACTGAGGCAGAATTCTGTCTCCTTGCCTATACTTAGATCTGGGTTGCAGTCCTATGTGGCAGGATAAGGAGGAACACTAGCACACCTGAATTTGCTGCAGTTCAGTGGAGATCCTCCTCACAGTTTCAGAGCAGAAAAGAGTGTTTATACTCACAGATCAGAGCACAGTCCAGAAAAGTAGTAAACACATCTCTCCTTAGACTATACCACATTGAAAACTTATAAGTTCCAGAAGTTCTCTGAAAACAGCTTCACAAAAGCCTTGAAACTTTGGACAATGTAACCCTCCCTGGAAGAAGAGCCTTACTTTAGCAGAGTTAAAAGTCAAGAAATAAGCTGGGAAAATGAGCAAATAATAGAAAAAAATCTGACCATAGAAAAATAGTATAGTGACAAGGAAAGTCAAAACACATATTCAAAAGAAGACACCAAGGCAAAGCTCCTACATCTAAAATCTCAGAGAATTAGTTTCAGGCCATAGAAGAGCTCAAAAAGGATTTTGAAAAAATCAAGTAAGAGAGACAGAGAAAAAATTGGTAAGAGAAATGAGAGTGATGCAGGAAAATTATGAAAAACAAGTCAATAGTTGGGAAAGGAAATACAAAAACTACTAAAGAAAATACTACCTCATAGGACAGAATAGGCCAAATGGTAAAAGAGGTACAAAAATCCATCAAGGAGAAGAATGCCTTAGAAACAGAATAGGTCAAATGGAAAAAGAGGAAGAAAAATGCATTGAAGAAAATAATTCCTTAAAAATTTATAATTGAGCAAATGGAGGCTAATGATTTTATGAGAAATCAAGAAATAATAAAACAAAACTAAAAATATGAAAAAAACCATGAAGCCATTGTGTGATATCTCACTGGTAAAACAACTGACCTGGAAAATAGATTCAGGAGAGCCAATTTAAAAATTATTGAAATACCTGAAAGTCATGATAAAAAAGAGTACCTGGATATCATCTTTTAAGAAATTCCCAAGGAAAACAGCACTGATATTAAAAAATGATAGGGTAAAATAGAAATCAAAAGTGTCAAACAGACAAGAACTGGTCTCTAACCTGTGAGTGGCCAGAGCCAAAGAGAGCAGGCTAGAGACAGGAGAGTCAGGGGTCAAACAGCAATTTAATTAATTTCAAAGTGAGAAAAACACTTGCAAGCAGAAATCCTCCTGAAGAGGAATACTTAATATCCTAGAGCATAGCCAGGGTTTATATACATGAAAAACCACAAGTGTGATAGACAATGACATAATTATTCTTACATCTTGAGTAACAGTTCTCATGGCAGGATCATGTGTGAATAATACAGGTGTTCCTGGATCCTATGGGAACAGTCTCCAAGTTAATTGTCTCATAGACACAAACAGAGCCAGAGTTAGCATTGCAGAAACAGGAGTGAAGTACCTGGCTTGGTTCATTTAGCAGTTACAAAAAACAGGTATTGTGAGCATGTCAAAATGTGTGATGGTTGGCTCTCAGGTCTCTGGGAAATAGGGGGGCAGGGAACACCCGACGCTGGTCAAAACAATACACCTTGCCAGAAGGTGAGGTCATCCAGTGTGCAAAGGATTGTTCCTGTGCACAGCCTGTTTGTTGGACCTTAGCTCTGGAAAACAGAATTTCTACAAATATTTTGACAAAAGAATTCAACAATCACTTCTTGAAAGAGACCCCAAAGGAAAACTCCCAGGAATGTCATAACCAAACTCCAGGTCAGGAAGAAAATATTTCAAGCAGCCAGAAAGAAACAGTTCAAGTATAATGGAGTCATAGCTAGTATAACTCAAGATTTACCAGCTTCTACATTAAGGGATCAGAGGACTTGGAATATGATATTCCAGAAGACAAAGGAGCTAGTATTACAACCAAGAATCACCTACCCAGCAAGACTGAATATAACCTTTCAGAAGAAAAATTGATATTCAAGGAAACAGGGTTTTCAAGCATTATTGATGAAAAGACCAAAGCTTAATAGAAAATTTTACTTTCAAATACAGGTCTCAAGAGAATCATAAAAAGTTAAACAGGAAAGGGAAATCAAAAGGGACTTAATAAGCTTAAACTGTTTACACTTGTACATGAGGATATGATATTTGTAACCCATAAGAACTTTTTTCATTATTAGGGCAGATAGGAGTATACACACTTGCACACACATAGACAGAGGGTACAGAGGTGAATTGAGTATAAAGTGATGGTATCTGCAAATATTAAATTAAGGGGTGAAAAGAGAATGTACTGGGAGAAAGAGAAAAGGAGAGGTAGAATGGACTAAATTATCTCACATAAAGAAAAAGCTATTACAGTGGAGGTGAAGAGGAGGAAGGTGAGGTGGAGTGAGTGAACCTTACTCTTATCAGAATTAGCTCTAAGAGTAATACCATATACACTCAATTGGATATAGAAGTCTATCTTAGTCTACAGTTAAGTAGGAGGAGAAGGGGTTAAGGAAAATGAGGTCATAGAAAGGAGAGTAGACTGGAGGAAGGGGGTGATCAGAAGCAAAGCACTTGAGGATGGATAGATTGAAAGAAGACAGAGAATAGAACAAATGGGGGGGGTGTATAGGAATAGAGGGAAATACAGTTAGTAATTGTGAAAAAAATGAACCATGTTTCTTGGATAAAAGCCTAATTTCTCAAACATATACAGTTGAGTCAATATAAAAATAAGAGCCATTCCACAATTGCTAAATGATCAAAAGATCTGATCAATTTTTGAATGAAATAATTAATACTATCTATAGCCATCTTAAAACAATTCTCCAACTCACTATTGATTGGAGAAATTCAAATTAAATAATTCTGAGGGACTACCTTATACCCGTTAGATTATATAACAGGAGAAAAAAGGAAAATGACAAATATTGGAGGGTATGTGGGAAAAATGAGACATTCATGCACTGTTGGTGAAGTTGTTAACTGATTCAACCATTCTGTAGAGCAATTTTGGAACTACAAAGGGTGTGAAATCACGTATACACTCTGACCTAGCAGTACTAGGTCTGTATCCCAAAAGAGTCATAAAAAAAGACCTATATGTATAAAAACATTGGTGTCAGCTCTTTTTTGGTGGCAAAGAATTGGAAATTGAGGGAATGCCCATCAGGTGGGGAATGGATGAACAAGTTGTGGCATGTGATTATGATGAAATACTATTGTGCTGTAAGAAATGGTGAGCAGAATGCTCTCAGAAAAACCTGGAAAGACTCACATAAGCTTATGCAAAGTGAAATGTACTGTGTATAAGGTTACACCAATACTACAAGACTTAGCTATTCCTAGTAATACAATTATCCAAGACAGTTCTGAAGGACTTATAACTAAAAATGCTATCCATCCCCAGAGAAAAATTGGTTGGTCTCTGAATACAGATTGAAGCATACTTCTCTTATGTTTTTTTTAATGATATTTTTACCCCCTTTAGTCTATTTTCTTTCACAACATGACAAATAAGGAGATATTTTGCATGATAACACATGTATAATGTTAATGAATTTCTTGCTTTTGCAATGAGGGGAGTGCTTCTGAGGGAGGAAGGGAAAGATTTTAGAACCCAAAGTTTTAAAAACAAATGTTAGAAATTGTTTTAACATGTAACTGGAGAAAATGTTACATAAATTAAAAAAAAAAATCTAACTTGAAAATTAAGAAATCACTGCTCACTTTAGAAAGTGCAGTTTTAAGTTGAGTGATGAGATAAAAATTGTATTGTAGAGGGTTTAGAAGAGAATGAGAGGAGAGGAATTAAAGTGAGAGTAGATAAAGTATAGATAAAAGTATTTGGTTGAGAAAGGAAGAAGAATTATTTGGTTATAGCCTGAAACTATGATAAGACATAGGGAGTTTTTTTTTTTAAAGAATGAGAGAGGGCTTGAGCCAAGATGGCAGAGTAGAAAGATACACATACTCTAGTTCTTCCCCCACAGTCCATAAAATACCTGTAAAGAAAGACTCTCAACAATTTCTAGAGCAGTAGAAGTCACAGAATGATGGAGTGGAGGAGACTTACAGCTCTGGGTGACCTGGAAGTCTGACAGGAAAGGTCTGTCCCACTGGAAGCAGAGTGGAGCCCAACCTTGACTATGCAGTGCTGGAAGGAGTATGGGAGCAGGCCTTGTGGGCCTGGCAGCAGTAGCTGGGATTCACAGATCCCTCAACTCACAGGCACCAAAGGCAGCTTTAAAGGTCAATGAAAGGGCTTTTTCATTTTTGTGACAAAGGAGCAAGGTCCTCCTCTAGCTCTGTACCCAGGCAGTAGCAGTAGCAGCAGGCAGGTAGCACTTGCATCCATTGTTGGATAAAGCCCCTGGGGTAATTGAGTAGCTGGTCTGAATCTCAGCTGGGAGCCAGGCCAGGGGGTAAACTCCTCTCCCTTGATTGTGTCACTTTGGAGGAACTGAGATCTTGCAGGTCCCCAGAATATACCCTACTTTTGACAAAAGACCCCAAAGTCAAGTAACTGGTTGGGAAAATGCCCAAAAAAGGGGAAAAAGTAAGACTAGAGGTTACTTTCTTGGTGAACAGGAATTCTCTCCCATCCTTTTGGATGAGGAAGAACAATATTTACCATCAGGGGAAGACATAAAAGTCAAAGCTTCAGCATCCAAAACCTCCATAATAAATATGCAATGGTCCCAGACCATGGAAGAGCTCAAAAAGGATTTTGGAAATCAAGAAAGAGAGGTGGAGGAAAATTTGGGAAGATAAATGAAAGCAATACAAGAAAATCATGAAAAGCGAGTCTCCTTGCTAAAGGAGACCCAAGAAAATAACAGTTAAAAATAAGCTAACTCAATTGGCAAAAAAGGTCCAAAAAGTCAATGAGGAAAAGAATGCTTTAAAAAGCAGAAATAACCAAATGGAAAGGGAGGTTCAAAAACTCACTGAAGAAAATAGTTTTTTAAAAATTAGAATGGAACAGATGGAAACTAATGACTTCATGAGAAACCAAGAAATTACAAAACAAAACCAAAAGAATGAAAAAATGGAAGAGAATGTGAAATATCTCATTGGAAAGCAATTGACTTGGAAAATAGATCCAGGAGAGACAACTTAAAAATTATGGGACTACTTGAAAGCCATGATCAAAGAAAGAGCCTATGCATCATCTATCATGAAATTATCAGGGAAAGCTGCCCTGATATTCTAGAACCAGAGGGCAAAATAAATATTGAAAGATTCAACAGGTCACCTCCTGAAAGAGATCCAAAAAGAGAAGCTCCTAGGAATATTGTAGCCAAATTCCAGAGTTCCCAGGTCAAGGAGAAAATATTGCAAGCATCCAGAAAGAAACAATTCCAGTATTGTGGAAATGCAATAGGATAACACAAGGTCTAGCAGCTTCTACATTAAGAGATTGAAGGACTTGGAATATGATATTCCCAAAGTCAAAGGCACTAGAATTAAAACCAAGAATTACCTACCTGGCAAGACTGAGTCTAATACTCCAGGGGAAAAAATGGTCGTTCAATGAAATAGAGGACTTTCAAGCATTCTTGGTGAAAAGAACAGAGGTGAAAAGAAAATTTGATTTTCAAACACAAGAATCAAGAGAAGCATGAAAAGGTAAACAGGAAAGAGAAATCACAAGGGACTTATTAAAGTTCAATTGCTTACATTCCTACATGGAAAGATAATATTGGTAACTCTTGAAACTTTTCTCAGTGTCTGGGTAGTTGGAGGGATTACACACACACACACACACACACACACACACACATAGAGAGAGACAGCGAGAGAGAGACAGAGAACACAGGGTGAGTTGAATAGGAAGGGATCATATCCAAAAAAATAAAATTAAGGGATGAGAGAGGAATATATTGGAAGAAGAAAGAGAGAAATGTAATGGGGCAAATTATCTCATAAAAGAGGCAAGAAAAACTTTTTCAATTGAGGGGAAAAGGGGGGAGGTGAGAGGAAATAATGAAGCTTACTCTCATCACATTTAACTCAAGGTAGGAATAACCTGAACACTCAATTTGGAACGAAAATCCATCTTACACTACAGGAAAGTAGGGGAGCAGGGGTAAGCAGGGTGGGGAGATACAAATAGGAGGAGGAAGTAATTAGAAGTAAACACTTTTGGAGAGAGACAAGGTCAAAGAAAGAATAGAAGAAATGGGGGGCAGGATAGGATGAAGGGAAATATAGTTAGTCTTGTGCAACATGAATATTATGGAAGTCATTTGCAAAACTACACATATATGACCTATATTGATTTGCTTGCCTTCTCAGTGGGGATAGGTGAGGAGGGAGGAAGGAAGAGAAGTTGGAACTCAAAATTTTAGGAACAAATGTAGAGAGTTGTTTTTGCATACAACTGGGAAACAAGAAATACAGGTAACAGAGTATAGAAGTTTATCCTGCTCTACAGGACAAGAGAGAAGATGGGGATAAGGGAAAGGAGGGCACATTGGTGGAAGGGGCAATCAGAATGCACAGTGTTTTGGGGGATGAGGGGAGAAATGGGGAGAAAATTTGAAACAAACTTACGTTGAAATGAATGTTGAAAACTTAAAATAAATAAACAAACAAACAAATAAAAAGATGTCTTAAAAAAAAAGAATGAGAAAGATGAGAATGTTTGTAGATGAGAGAATGGAAGAATTTGCTGGAGTTTGAGGTACAAGGATGAGATTAAAGATACATTACAAACCCTGACTTTGCCTAAAAGAGGGTCCTTTTGGAATGGAAAAGACCTTAGAAGTCATCTAGTCTAACCTTTCAATTTAGGTGGAGCTACCACTAGAACCTGAGTCTATTTTTGTGTGCTTTAAGATTGAGATAGTATATCTATGTGATACCAAAATAATATGAAAAGTGAAGAATTATTAATTGGTTCTACAAAAAGATTTGGTTCTCCTCCACCAATATAGTTAGACACTAAGTAGAAATACCCTCATTTATGACATCCTTGGCAAAATGGAATAAGAAAAGAAAAAATAAATCAATGGGTACCATCTACACAGGCCAAAGACAATGAGGATTGGGAAACATCAACCCTATGATTCCTAGGGCTATCTAATAACAGCCCTCATCTTTGTCTCTTGGTCTGTGTGAAAAAAGTCTGCTCAGGAGCAGAGCCAAGATGGTGGAGTCAGAGTACCTACTCACCTAAGCTCTTAGACAAACTTCTTCAGATATCTCTAAAAAAGAATGTGACAGGATTTTAGAGGGACAGAATCCAATAAGAGACAAATCATAGCAGATTTACAACCCAGGACAGAATGGAAGGTTGATGGAAGGAGAACTGCCCAAAAGTCCTAGCAAAATAGCCATCGAAAGAATCCACTGTTCACCTCCAGAAAGCAATCCCAAACTAAAAACACCAAGGAACATAGTTGCCAAACTCCAGAACTATGGAGTGAAGGAGAAAATGCTACAGGCACTCAGAAAGAAACTATTCAAATATCAAAGAGCTATGGTCAGGATCATTCAGGACCTTGCAGCTTCTATATTAAAAGATCAAAGGAATTGGAGTATGATATTCCATAAGGCAAAGGAGTTGGAATTACAACCGAGGATTAATTACCCAGCAAAGTGGAGCATAATGTTTTAGGCAATTAGGTGGATATCAATGAAATAAGGGATTTCCAGATCTTCCTGATGAATAGGGCAGAGCTCTGATGAATAGGGCAGAGCTCAATAGAAAATTTGACCTTAAAACATATCTCAAGAGAAGCATAAAAAGGTAAACAGGGGGAAAAACTTGTCATTCAATATGGGCATACTGTTTACATCCCTACAAGCAAAGTTGATACTTGTAAATCTTGAGAACTGTATATTTATCATGATATATAAAAGGAATATGCATAGATAGAAGGAGTGGGTATAAAGTAAATGATGTGTTGATAAAAATGTGATTTAAGGTTGTGAAGGGATTGTAACAGGAGATGTGAAAAGGAGAAGGCAGAAAATGGTAAATTACATCACAGGAAGAAGCACAAATTTATATTGCCAAGGAAGGAAAGAGGGGAGGGAGATGAGCATTGTTTGATATTTACTCTCATCTGATTTGGTTCAAGGAGGGAACAAAAAACTCAGTTAAGTAGAGAAATCTAACTAACTCTATAGGTGGTAGGAGGGGAAGGGGGAAAGAAAAAGGGAGGAGAGACTAAAAGGGAGGAAAGAAGTAGCAAGGGTAAAAAGGAGTAAAACAGAGGGGGTTGAAAGGTGGAAAGGAAGACTGAGGAAGGTGGTGGTCAAAAATTAAAACTCTATTGTGGAGGGGAAGGGAGAAGGGACAACTGAAAACCCAAATGTAGGGAGAGAGGATGGAGGGAAAGACACAGATAGTAATCATAACTGTGAATGTGAATGGGATAAACGCTCCCATAAAACAGGGATGGATAGTAGAATAGCTTAAAAATCATAATCTAACAATATGTTGTTTACAAGAAACACATTTGAAACAGGGGGATACACACAGGATAAAGGTAAAAGATTGGAGTAGAATATATTGTGCTTCATTTGATGTAAAAAAGCAGTGGTAGCAATCCTAATCTCAGACAAAGCAAAAATAGAAATAGATTTAATCAAAAGAGATAAGGAAGGAAACTATATCTCGCTAAAAGGCACCATACACAATGAAGCAATGCCATTACTAAACATATATGCTCCAAGTGGTGTAGCATGCAGATTTTTAGAGGAGAAGTTAAGGAGGTTATAGGAAGAAATAGACTGCAAAATTGTACTAGTGAGGGACTTCAACCACCCTCTCTCTGTACTTAATAAATTTAACATCAAAATAAACAAGAAGTTAAGGAGGTGAATAAAACTCTGGATAAGGTAGATATGACAGATCTCTGGAGAAAACTGAATGAGGATACAAAGGAATATACCTTTTTCTCAGTGGTACATCGCACATATACAAAAATTGACCATATACCAAACCAGAACAGAAAGGCAGACATAGTGAAAGCATCTTTCTTAGATCATAATGCAATAAAAATCATATGTAATAAAAGGCCATGGAAAAAAAGACCAAAAATTAATTGGAAACTAAATAATGTAATCCTAAAGAGTGAGTGAATTAAACAACAAATCATAGAAACAATCAACAACTTCATTCAAGAGAATGACAACAATAAGACAACCTACCAAATCTTGTGGGATGCTGCAAAAGCAGTTCTTAGGGGAAGTTTTATATCTTTGAATAAAAGAGAAAGAGGAGATCAATGAATTGGGCATGCAACTGAAAAAGTTAGAAAAAGAGAACTGCTTTGGCTGTATTTCAAAAGTTTGATAATTTGTCAAATTGTTATCATTTTCTTTGATATAGTTATTTAGTACTTTTTACGACTTACATTTGGCCCAGTCTTTTTTTCAAATGAGTTTCTGTTCACATCTTTTGTTTTCACATCACTTACATTTTTTTTACTATATCCCTCCTTTATCCACTCTCAGAAAAAGATCCCTTAAAAGTAAGAATTTTTTAAAGAAGATTTCAATTTTTTAAAGAGAATTGAGCAAAATTAAATGACATAGAAAAAAACAAATGAAGTTTTATGTATACTGGTCCACCCTAATAATATTCCCAAAACTCTGCAAAGGAGCAAATGGACATATCTTTATGTATTTTTCTTGTTCCTAAGTGTGGTAATTATAATGTTACTAGATTCAATTTTATTTTTTATTGCTATTATTTTTTCCATTATATATGGTAATACTTTTATATTATTTTCCCAGTTCGGCTACTTTTATTTTATATTAACTAATGCAAGTCTTCCCATGGTTTTATAGTCCATATTTATAATTTCTTTATGAATAGTTATATTCTATTGCATTCATGTATGACAATTTGTTTAACCATTCTACAAGCAATTGGTATCTAGTTTGTTTATATTTCTTTGATAAAACAAAAAAAATGCTGCTGAAATATTTTAGTGTGCATATGGCTTATTTCTCCTTTATCACTAACTTCCTTGGCATATACACCTGGTTCAAATTGCATAGGTACTTTAGAAAATCTCTTTGCACAATTCCAGATTGCTTTCCAGAATAGTTGTACCAATTCACAACTCAACCATCAATGCATAAGTCTTTCTGCCCCACAGCCTCTCCAAGAGTTACTATTACAGTATTTTGTCTTCTTTTCCATTGAACTAATTGTAAGATAAACATTTAGGGAAGTTTTCATTTGAATTATTCTTTGTATTTTTGATGTTGGGCATTATTTCACAGGGTGGCTAATGGCTTTGCATTTTTCTTCTAAAAACTGACGGTTGATATCTTTTGATCACTTACCTATTGGATGATGACCTTTGATCTTATTTGTTCCTGTTGTCTATATATCTTGAGTATTGGACCCTTATCAGGAGTTTTTATTTTATTTTTTTCTTTTATTTATTTTCATTCACTACAGTTACTACCACATAACTTGGATCTTTTTTCCCTCCCGCCTTCCCTCCCCCCTATCTCCCTGCTCCATCCCCAAGATAATTTTATAGAGGTTCTATACATACATTCCTATTAAATGCATTTTCGCCACAATCATGTTGTATAGAAGATTTAAAATGAATGGGAGAAATCATATAACAAACCAAAAGGTAATACAAAAGAAAATGATCTGCTATATTCTGCGATTGAATTCCATAGTTTCTTCTCTGGATGTGGAAGGCATTTTGCCTTAAAAGACCACTGGGAATTTTTTAAGTCCTTTCATTGCAATGAAGTTCTAAGTCTACCAGAAAAATATCCTCGCATACTGTCATTGTTGCTGTGTACAAATTCTCCTAGTTCTCCTTTCACTCAGCATCAGATCATATAAGCCTTTCCAGGCCTCTCTGAAGTCTTCCTTTCATCATTTCTTATAGTGCAATAGTATTCTATTACATTCATATGCCAAAATTTATTCAGCCACTCCCCAATTGATGGAATCCCCTTAATTTCCAGTTTTTGGCCACCACAAAGAGAGCTGCTATAAATATTTTTGTACATGTGGGACCCTTTCATATTTTAATGATCTCTTGGAGATACAGTCCTAGAAACAATATTGCTGGGTCAAAGGGTATGAACATTTTTGTAGCCCTTTGGGCATTATCCAGATTGCTCTCCAGAATGATTGGAGCAGCTCATAGCTCCACCAACAATGAATTAGTGTTCCAACTCTCCTACATCTTCTCCAACATTTATCATCTTCCTGTTTTGTCATGTTAGCCAATCTGATAGGTGTGATGTGGTATCTCAGAGTTGTTTTGATTTTCATCTCTCTAATCAATAGTGATTTAGAGCATTTTTTCATATGAGTATAGATATCTTTAGTTTCTTCCTCTGAAAGCTGCCTGTTCATATCCTTTGACCATTTATCAATTGGTGATATCGGGTAATAGATTTTTCTCCCTGGAGGAATCTTCTTCTTCTCCTAATTTCATGAATTTTGTTAATGTAACAGTCTTTCAAGTTAATGAAATTGAAATCATTTATTATGTCTTTTGTAACTGCTTCTATCCCTTATTTAACTCCCTCCCCCACCCCCATGATTGTTTAACTCTGAAAGAATCAAATACCTTAATAAATGCAAAAAGGTCTAAAAAAAAAGAAAAAGAAGTCTGCTCAAACAGGTAGCTATATATGTAGAGACCAAATTCTGATTTACTTTTGGATACATATTCTGATGATCTACACGGTTCTGACAGCTTCAGGGAAAACCATATTCATAGGTATGTGTCACTCCTCTTCCATTTTATCTCAAACCTCTTTGGGTTTGTACTGCCATGGTCCCTACTGCTGACTGCTGTCCAAGAACATTAGGTTTGCAGTCAGAGGTCCTAGGTTCAATTCCAGCCTTGGACTCATGTTACCTGTATGACCTTCAGCAAGTACTTTAATCATCCTGGGCTTCAGTTTTCTCATTTGTGAAATGTGCATTGGGATCAAATGACCTCTGAAGTCTCTTTTAGTTCTAAGTCAATGATTGTATGATCACAGGGAACTTTAATACTACTGGGTCATTTCTTATCACAAAGGCCCTGAGGAAATTAGATCAGTTCTGGACTTTTCTTTAATTTCAAGGCAAAATTTTTTTTGTTTGTTTTGTTTTTTTAGGATATGGAGAGTGTAGGACGTGCTTTTCTCCCACTTTGTAAAAATCTCTGGCCAGGACTAGAGGAAGAAAGATACTCAAACTTCTCTAACTCTTCAGGACTAGACTGGTCTCTTTCTGAATCAATTCCTCACACCCAGGTCTCTCTCACCTCCCCCCTAAAAAAACGTTCTGGAGCAGACACTGTGTTATATATTTTAACATTTAGTTATGTTAAATGTTATATAAAATGTTTTTCTTTTTCTCTGTTTAATTTATGTCTTGTAACAAAAAGTCTATTTGTTGCAGACAGAAGAAGTGTAAATTATAAAGGTTCAAGAGATGTAATTTTTGGGTAACAATCATTTTATTAATGATGCCAACATTTTGATTAAAAAATGGTTATTTGGCCTCTCTCTCTCTCTCTTAGATCAAAGACAGTCATCATGTTGGGCTCAGGGCTCATATGGTCTTTTGTAAGAGGAGTGTTCAAAAGCATGACAATCAACTCTGATTGGTTAACAATTAATGAGAGAAAAAATATTATAATGAGGGGCTGGATCTGAATTTTGATTATGTCATCCACTTCAAAGTTCCCCCTAACCTTGGGCAAAGAACAGAACACAATGGCTGCCCCACCTGGGTGGGGGTCCAGATACCTTCAGAGACTGAGGGTTTTGAAATGAAGATTAAGAAAAGGGGAAATTCTGAAACTCCCCAAATTATTGGTTATGAGTAATCATTTCTCTCAGAAGATTGAGTCTCAACCCTGACTACAGTTTTGGGTAAGTCTCCCAGTCTCATTTTCCTCAACTGCAAAATGAAAATGCCTTATAGGATTGTGAGAAAAGTGTCCTGTCAGTCAGTACACAAGCACTGAATAAGTGGTTACTATCTGCCTGGGCTCTTTGCTAAAAATAAAAAAAAAATGAAAATACAAATACAAGAAGCAGAAGTCATTCCTTGCCCTCAAAGGAACTTACATTATAATGGGATGGCCACACAAAAAATGTGAAAAGATGAGGAAGAGAGGTACCAGGAATGATGGCATTATTAAGAAGTCTGGAGGAGTATAGCTGAATAAGAAATAAAAAAATTACTGACCCCAGGCACCTTCCTTAAATGGAAATTCTAATTAGAATCATTGAACCAGAGGAAGAAGCTGTGGAAGAAATTTGTAAACTTAAAGCGTGATGTGAACTGTATTTTTGGATCCCTCTGGCATCCCACATAACTTGAATTGTTTTCCTCAGGTAGCTCTGAGACTAGTATTTAGCTGAACTAAGAAGTTTGAGTAGAACTGAACCAATCATGGAGTGACATAAGCTGAATGGTATTTAGTTTTTTGCGTTTGCCTGCCTCCACCACTTTTCTGTGTTTTTTCATGATAGGGTCCCCACTGCTCTCATTTACTGCCATCGGAATTTCTCTTTGTGACTATGATCTTAATTTAGAAAAATATAAGAAAGCTCTTTTACCATGTCTGAAAATTGATATCCCCAATAAAGTACCTAGAACTATTAAACCAAGGATTCCACGCTCCCAACACCTTCTGGGAACCTAACTGTTCCTCAGCACAAAGGACAGCAGTCTTGAACTAGGCAAGATTCCTTAGTGAATTAGGACTCAAGATGATAGTGAATTAGAGCATAGGCTGAGGGGTATTTGGGACTTACAAGCAATTATGAACTTTAGCAGAGAATTCATGGAAGAATAAGGCCAGTACATTTTAATTCACACAAGGGGAAACTCAATGCCTAAAATGAAACACAAAGAGACAGAAACATAGGAAAAATAAGGGTAACAAAGGATACCCCCAGTGGTTACCAGGACTCTTACATATCTTAAAGCCATTCTCTTCCATCTCCTTCTCCTGAAACATTTATATATAGCATTTTAAAGTTTGCAACGTATATATATTATCTGATCTTTGTGAGGTATTTGCTATTGGTATCTCCATTTCACATATAAAAGAACTGAAGCTGAGAGCTCAATTGACTTGACTTTGGTCATTAAACTAGTAAATGTCTGAGGAAGTATTTGAATTAAGGTGTTCCTGACTCTAAGGCCAATGCTCCATCCACTGCATCACTTAGTTGTCTAATGATGTCAGTGTAAGCTGGAAAGAAGTGAGGGGTTAACAGTGGTTCTTCTTTAGGTATTTTTGGATGAAACATTTATTTGGCAGGTGAGGCTTCCAAGTTTTCTGAGATGATCTCCCTAGTTCCTTGTGGGATGTTATAATCACCTCCACTGATATCTGGGTGATACAGTGAAGCAGTAGAGTAATATGAGTGTTTTAGGGAGGAGGTGTTTCTTTCTCAGAACAACCAGGATGCTCTCTTATGTCTTATATCACAGTTAAAGAGAAATTAGACATGGGCCTAGATGAAACAAATAGGAAATAGAAGCATAGGGTATGAAAAATACACAAAAAAATCCGTGGGCAAGGTATTAGCAAGGAAAAAGGACATAAGTAGTATCTAAAGCAGAGGCAACTTATTGTAATAAGATCAACCTTGTAGATCTTGGAAAATTTTGGAGGCTCCAAGTTTTTTGAAATCTTAGAGTATAATGGAGATGAATAGCCAGTGAGGGTTCAGCTCTTGAAAAATGCACATATTCTTTCCCTGCAGCCAGTTTACATGGAAACTTTGAGGAGTCAATTTTGGCAATGATGATGCAGAATTAATATGTAGTGGTTATGTAGCGGTGAAGTTTTCTAATTGGCTATAGAGTAAGGAGTTTAATTAATCAGGTGTGAAATTGTGTGCATAGAGAATGCATAACCTAGTCAGGGACATCCAAGTTTCTTTTATTGTACTTCCTAGCAAGGAACGAGTCAAAGACTGTTGTGAGTTTCTGGGGGGAGGAGGGAGTAGTTGGTCATAGTCCTCTAGCTGGCTGCCATGTGTTCATAAACACATGATGCCTCTATTTCTTTTATGTTTATATTTTTCATAATTTTGGGTGAATTAGTATTCTCAGAGGGGAGTATCTAGATAATCATGTAAATCTATGAGATCTAGGAGTCCCATCAGAAGTCTCACTGGCATTTGGGGACAATAGCAGCAGCTGCTGGAGTGGCAGGAGCCAGTGTCAGAGGAAATGTGTACAGGTTGATGTGAAAATATAGCCAGCCAAGGATAATGGCAACATAAGGGGTTTTGATGCCTTGTGATGGAACAACATACCAGCTAGGGACTCTTAAAAGGCTCTGATTCAGAGTCCATTAGAGAGCTGTACCTAAAGGAAACTTCAGGAGAATTCCATGAAAGGAGAATAGGCTTTCCAGAACCAGAAGATATCCACTGGTCACATATGCTACCTTCATATTTACCTCTCTATATTTGTCCTTTAAAGTTGAATGAAGCCTACTCTCCTCAGGAACCATGTATGGGTAAGACAAATTGTGTCATTGGTTTGGATGTACTGTTTTATGCCAACTCTTTTTTCCTATATCTTCTCAGTAAATCCATTTTATAAAAGCAGATAGAGTTCAAACTGATTCTGATTTATAATAATAAGTATGTTGTCAGGGACTCATAAGCAATACTGCTACAAACCCAGCTCCTCAAGGATACATAATAAAACCTGAGGAGAGAGTAGTCAGCCAACTCCCAACCTATTATGGCAGTGTTTAGTCAGAAAGGTGGCCCAAGAGAAGGCATTAATAACAGATACATAAAATGATGACTAGAAAATTAAATAATTAAAATAACAAAAAAGAACCCTGCTATCATCAATACCTTATTAGTTGCCTTGCAGTTGATCCCTATCTTACAATTTCCTATCTTAATAATTTCACCCAAACAAATTTGTAGATTCAGTATTTTCTCAATTAAATTACCAAAAATTATTCTACTGGATTACAAAAAAATAACAAAAAATCATTAGAAAAAACAAAAAGTCAAGAATATCAACAAAAATAATGAAAAAAATATAAAGGGAGGAGGTTTAGCCGCACCAGAACCTCAACTATACTGTAAAGCACTAGTTATCCGAACTCTCTCGTATTGGCTAAGAAAAAAGAAAGATAAGTCAATGGAATAGAGTAGACATAAAATTTAGAGCAGCAAATAAACATAATAACCTTATATTTGACAAGTATAAAATCTTAAGATTTTGGTGTAAGAATTCATTATTTGGTAAAAACAAAATTGTCGGGAGAAGTAGAAAGCCATATGGCAGAAACTGGGCATAGACCAATATCTCTCTTTATATCTTGATCATGTATCCATTTTTACCTTATCTTGGTATAAAGAGAGAAATGACAAAAAAAATTAGAAGAACATGGAACACATTACTTATCAAACTTATGGATAGGTAATATATGAATAAACAAAAGATAGAAAGCAAAGTTATGTATAAAATGGATACTTTATAATTTAAAAGGTTTTGTACAAGTAGAACAAATGCAACCAAGATCAGAAGAAAAACAGAAAATTGAAAAACATTTTAGAGTTTATCAGATATAAGTCTCATATTTCAACTATGTAAAGGACTTTGTCAAATCTATAAAAATACAAGTTATTAGCTAGTTCACAAATGGTCAAAATATATGAACAGGCAGGAAATAAAAGAATTTATAGTGGTATAAAAAGTACTTTAACTCATTATTGATTAGAGAAACACAAATTCAAATGCTGTTACCTTGAGATATTTCACACCTAACAGATTGGCTAAAATGATTTAAGGGTAAAATAACAAATGTTGGAGGGGATATGGAAAAATTAGGACACTAATGCATTGTTGGTGGAATTGTGATCTGATTCAATCATTTTGGAGAACAATCTGGAATTATGCCCAAAGAATTATTAAACTACCTGTACTACCTGTACTGGTTGACCTATTTTCAAAGGTGATTAGGGAAAAAGGAAAAATGTCTGTATGTTCTAAAAATGTTTGTAATAGCTTTCTTTGTAGTAACAAAGAATTGGAAACTATAGGGATATCCATTGATTGGTGAATGGCTGGACAAGTTGTAATATATGATTGTGAAGCAATACTGCTGTGCTATAAGAAATGATGAATTCAATGATCTCAGAGAAACACGGAAAGACTTGTATGAAATAATGAAGAGCTAAACGAGCAGAGCCAAGCAAACATTGTGTGCAGCAACAATAATATCGTTTTAAGAACAATTTTAAGTGAATAAGTCATTTTTGACTATTTTAAATACCCAAATTAACTGTAAAGGACATATGAACAAAGATACCCCTTGTATCCACAAAAAGAACTGATAAATAGAGGTATAAGTAGAACAATTATATGTTGCAAAGATCAAATGAAATAATACTTGTAAAGTGTTTACTTAGCACACTGCCTTACCCATTGTGAAGACCTATACATAATTATTCTTTCTCCTTTTCCTCCCCCTTATCTGTATCAAATTCTAAATTTAATTTTGCTTTATTATGTGTATTTTTGAGTTATTATTCTATTTTTATTTTCTCATCTTTTTTTTTTTTGGTTTCACAATCATTACCCACAAACTCCATCCACCCCCAACTCTGTCCCCAAATAGAATTCTTTCTTTTTCCATGTTAGTCAAGTAAAACACGTCAACACATTATCTGTGTTCATTGATCCTTTCCGGAAACTCTGAAATAAGCTCTTCTAAACTCTAGGGTGAAAGTCATACTGGAATACCATGCCCTACTTTCCCCATTTTTCTCACTGTTGTTTAGTCATTCAGTTGTGTCTGATTTTTTATGACCCTTTGCATAATAGAATGCCAATACTGTCCATGTTTTTTTTTTAATTTGGAAAAGATACTGGAGTGGTTTACCATGTCCTTCTCCAGTAGATTCAAGCAAACAGAGGTTTAATGAATTTCCCAATCACACAGCTAGTCAGTGTCTAAGGTCAAATCTGAGCTCAGGTTTTCCTGACTCCAGGCTCAGTGCTCTATCCATTGAGTCACCTAGCTGCTACTTTTCCCTTCTTTACCTATCCAAAACTCTAAAATGGCATAGTCAATTCCTGTCAAGCTTCCCATAATATCCTTTTTTGGCACTGAGGTTCTTCTGTTTAGTTAAAATCAGATCCAGAATAACAGTTCTCCTAGAAATTTTCTCTGTTTTGAAAAAAATAAAATGAACATCAAAGAACAAGACAAGAATTAATCTGTCAGTCTGTATTTAGTAGGGGGATCTTTAGCAAATGAGCAGATAGTTTAAATACTTTATCTCTATATCGTGCTTTCAGGTCAAGTTTTCAGTCTTCTTCCTTACCTCATTATCTATTTCCTTTTTTTGTGGCAAGGAGCAGCGGGTGGGGGAGAGAAGGAGAGTGAATGGCTGATTTTTAGCATACTAAGACAACAGTCACTTTTTATTCCCCAGCCAAATCCTTACCCCTCTACTACCCCTCCACAATTTTAATTGGTAGGTTTCCTCATATGAATATGTCATTTTCACATGTTTCAATCATCTTCTCTTTTTTGGTTGCTTTTGAATAAAACATACCTTTTCATACCCATAATTCAATCTTTACCCCATCTAAGTGTCAGAAAAACCTAAGAAATATAATCTGCCTCTCTGAATTAAGATCCTATCTCATCTTATTTTTATCCATGATCTTATATATAATATAATGTATATATACACACATATATGTGTGTATATTTATGATCTCCATGGGTTTATTTTTACACCCTCTTGTAAGGACATTATTTCCCATGAATTATCCTTTTTTCTACTCTTTTTACTTCTGTGTTGTACTCTTTGTTGTGTCTTGATTTGTGGATATATATATCCACAAATCAAGACACAACAATATATATATAAAATTTTTTTCTCTCCTCTTTCATTTTCAGTTTAAACTAAAATTGATCAGTCTTGCAAGTTTCTAGCAGAATATATTAGACAGGTCTCTATTAGATGAAAACTATATCTAGCCAAGATTTTTTTTTGGAGGAGTCTTGAATCACTCAAATTATATGACTTTTTAGAGTCTGAGCATGGAATCATACCTATTCTTTTTTTTCTGAATCTTTTGAAATGCTTCCCTAAAGTTAGGGTTGAATGTCTCACTATGTATTTGTCCTTGGCAAATATAAATTATAAAATGACAGAGGACCTTCATCCCAAATTTCACAAATTTACTGTTTCACTGTTTTCCTTCTTGGCTAGATCAAAATCTTGAAGAGTTGGCAGATTAAATGATGTGAGCCACTTTTTGTGGTCATTGATGTATCTTAGCAAATAGGAAAGATGCAACAAAACTGGAGAAGCATTAATGTTCTAATTTAAAAAAATGTAAGAGACAGGGTTCTGAAAACTACTGATAAATGACTTGGTTTCTGGAAAAAACATCTAGTATAACTTTCTAAGGATAAAGGGTTATGATACTTAAGAAAATCAGTGATGACTAAAACTCATTATGACTTCTAATCTCTCTCTCTCTCCCCAAATCACTAAATAAACTCACTCATGATATTCTTTTAGACAAAGTGGAGAATGTGGGTTAGATTGTTGAAGAGTTCCACAGTTACTTCACTTTAAACATAGCTGAATGACAAGACCATAAATCAAGAGTCACTTATTGGTCAGTGGATACTTTACTTGTGGAATGCTGAAAGAATCTGTCTTTGGACCAGTTTGAATTTATAGATATCATGAAACTTATAGGGATAACTGGGTAGCATGTTGTATGACAAAGTCTAGACCTAAAAAGTTTCAGCAGACTGAATTGATGGTCAAAACTGAATTAGATTAAATTTAGGATAAATGTACATTTCTATTTTTATGCTTAAAAATATCATCTTTGCCAGTACAGAATGAAAGAAGTACATCTTTCTTTCAAAAAGATCTTGGCATTTTACTGGGCTAGAATAATAGAATAGAATAGAAGCCCCTTGATGGATGGGACTTTGATTTTGTCTTTGTATTTCCAGATTCTAAGCATGTGCCTTGGATATAGCAAATACTTAATAAATTTCCACTGAATGAATGGATATTAATCAACTGTATAAAATACAGCCCAAAATCCAAAACCTGTCTTAGGTTGCATTAAGAAAGGCATAATGTTTTCTGCTTTATTCTGGCCAAGTCAAGTCACAGTTGAAGTTCTGTATTTAGTCTTGGGCACCAAATAGTGATGGATTTTTTTGGTCTAGTATCTTAGGAAAACCCAACTATGAATTGGAGTGGTCAAGATATGCATCAAGGTGAGAAACCCCTATAATGATGAAATCATGAATCTTCAAATGGTTGAAGTAACATATGCTACTTATGCAAATTGATTTTTGTCCAAACATGTGATTTCTTGATTGGAGAATGACCTCCAATAAGTATGCACCATCTACCAGTCTTGCAACTCTTCTGCAACTTAGAGTGTTAGACATTTACCTGAACACTGAGAACTTAAATGACTTACACACAGACAGTATGTATCATAGATGCATAGGATAATAGTTACTCACCTGGAAGTGATTTCAAAGGCCACCTGGTCTAACCTTCTTTATTTTACAGATGAGAAAACTGAGGTCAGTGAAGGGAAGCAATGTGCCCAACATTCTAGACAATCTAATCACAGACAGAACTTTAACCCAGGACTTTCTAGTACCCAGACTGACCTTCTAGCCATTATACTGATGGGTCTATGAGACTTATGCTAAAATTAAAGTTTTAAACTCCATAACTTCCTCAATGAAGCACAAGAACAGTTTTTCCAGAGAAAACATTTGCCCAAACTGGCAATTTGGCTTTTGTTTTTGTCTATTGTGATATATTGATTTTGGAACAAGACTTCCCCCTGGTGGAGAAAAACTGGAGGTCATATCTCTGCCTTCATAAAAAGTCAACTCTTCTAATATATTAATAAGTGAGTTCTCTCCTTAGCTGGGGATCACCAAATTTCTTTGAGGTATGCAGTGGCTGACGATGTGACAGTCTGAATAAAATGATAGTGTTGGGAGTTGGGGGCATCATTAACTGCCCAAATTACTAAATTTTCTTTGGATTTGATCTCCCCCATACTTAGCAGTTTTGTGACAATGGGCAAGTCATGTCCCCTCTCTGAATCTGCTTCCCCTGTCTATAGAATGAGATGATAATTTTGACAATATCTGCTACACAGGATTATGGTATAGAAAGTTCTTTGTCAGTTATAAAGGGCAATATAAATGTGATTTGGTATTACCTTGTGAACTTGGCAAGTTACTTGATCTTTCAGTTACAGTTTCCTTATCTATAAAAGGAGGATAAGAACAACATCTACTTTCTAGAGTTGTTGGGGTATAAGATAACATGATAATTATAAAGAATTCAGCACAGTGCCTGACACATAGTAAGCACACATACATGTTAATTATCACACCTCCTCCTCCTCTTCTTCCTTCTCCTCCTACTCCATCTACTTTATGGGTGTTGTTATGAGGATCAAATGAGGTACAATTTGTATTTTACAACTTAAAATGCTATTTTAATACTAGCTATTAGGAATATAATGACGTAAAAACATATCCAGCAAGTGATGGAAAAAAGAGCCAGTGTTCCTAGGGTAAGGGTGAGGCAATAAGAAAATTTGCATTTAAAAAAAATATAGTCATAAGTCTATAGTTGAAAGGGACTTTAGAAGTCATTTGAGCCCAAGTCCTCTGAATCCAGAGGAAGGGATCTTTCTAATATATCATGCTGTCTCCAAGAGACTCTCATTCATTTATCCAGTGAAAGCAACCAGAGAAATAAGGGAGTGAAGTCTTCTTTTTTTCTTTTTTTGTGTTGTTTTGCTTCTATTTCCTATTATAAATGTATCTTCTCTTTGACTTTGCTATATACTTGCTCCTAAAATTTCTTGGAAATGCTCCATGAACCAAAGAAAGAGCTCTACCTAGATTGCTTAAGGTTCTCTCTGTCCTTTGGTTAACGGCTGTCCAAGGTGCTTACTCCTATTGCTTTTCATAATCCTAAGCAACTCAGGAACTATTCTTCAATTATTGTTTTGCCAAGGCTAACTCTGGATCCTAAGTGGGCAGGATGGTTTCCATTGCTTTGCTTACCCTTATTCCATACTATTGTTATGCACATGTCTCTTGCTCCATGGAAATCCCTTTCTGTTTCTACCCATCCCCTTTGGGCTCCAAATCTAGCTTATGAGGAAGAGTTTCACGATGTGGTCACCTGAAAATGGGACTTAGTTCTTTGTCTAGATTGGCATTTATAGGGGCTGGTTCATTTTACATCAAGGAGTTTAATCTAGAGTTTGGGGAGGTCAGGAGCGCAAGTCTCCAGGTATCCTAAAGTCTAAGAATCTTGGAGTCTGGAAATTTCAGTTAATTCCATTCCAGGTTTTGTAGGCAGATTAGAAAGATACCCAAGGAATAAGGAGCAACTTTTAAGGACATTTGGAAATGAACTTGGTGAGTCCAGTACTATGAAGAAACTGTTAAATCTGAACCTATTCTCTCCTGAGACTGAGGTCATAGAGGGGAGAACATGACCAGGAGGTGTTGGAGAGAAATGTTTCATATTTATTCTTGATACATCTTGGAAGTAAACCTTTTTTTGTAAAAGCTAATTGATATTAGTTGGCTAAATGATAGTGAGGCACCAGAGACTGGTGGTCTGAAGAATGTGGAACACATTCAGAATGGAGGATCAAGTTAATGACCTTAAAAACAGACACCTCAGCCCAGGGGAATACCACTAGAACCCAAAGCGGGAAATGAAGCTGTATATAGGTTATACTATCTCCCCAATCATAGGCCACCTGAAATCTATCTGTAGATCTAGGTGCCCTAGGGATCTGGGGTGTGGTATAATTAGTCTTCAAGAATATGAAGGATAATTGATTGAAAGAGCATTAGATTTGTTTAGTGCAATTAGGAATAATGAATGGAAAGAAGGCTAATTACACTTTTCTATGTCCACTTCCCTCTCCTCCCCCCAAACCATCCAAACAAAAAACACCTAACAGTGGGAGTTGTCCAGGAGTACCTTTGGCTACCTAGGAGGACAGACAATGCTTAAAGCTTCTGCTTTTCAGAAACATTAAAAAGGGGATTCATAGTTAAGGAAAAAAAAACATCTACATAGCATCTGTGCTCTCTTTCAGCTCTGGGATTCTCTGAAAGAATAAATATATGACACCCTCTGGGGCTATTTAATAGCTCTTAGAAAAGCCCTTTCAATCAAGGTTTGCCTGAATAAGGAGATAAGCTAGTAAAGATACAGATTCTCTTGCAGTGAAGTGGGTTCTTTAAAGCCTTTGTGATCTGACTGATGCACCATGGAAAAGCAGTGGTTTACAAGGCATTCCCTGAGGAAGGCCCAATAGCTAGTCGTGCAACACTATCCAATAGTAGAAGCTTTTTTTCTTCCTCAGTTGATGAATGCAATAATGAGCTATGTTGAAAGGATTGAACTGGGGGCAGAGGAAAGTAGATGTAAAAAGATAGTGAGGATTAATAAACAGGCATAACTTTCAACCTCAGGTTGTAAAGAAAAAAAGCACAGGAGGTTTTAGGTGGCCCTGGGGACAGATAGACTGTGGGACTTGGAATTAGGAAGATCTAAGTTGAAGGCCTGTTTTGGACACTTGTTTTATGACCCTGAAAAAACATTTCACCTTTCTTTCCCCTACCTTCTTCCTCTGTGAAATGGACCTAATAATGACATTTACTTTAAAGAGGAGTTGTAAGGGTTAAATGAATTAACAAATGCAAAGAGCTTTGCAAACCTTAAAATGCTATGTAAATGTTGTTATTTTCATTATTATTTTGTGGTGGATTATTGTTATGATGGTGGGAGGAGGTTTGGGAGGTGGAGAAAAGCAGAGGCAGACTTTAAGTCTAGTGAGACATGTCAGCCTAAGCCTTATGCTAATGGAAGAACATGATGATGGCAGATCCTCTGCCATAAGTAGTTTAATACTTTATCACCTCTAAGTGTCCTTGTGATTTTCATCCCTAGCACTTCACATCACCTTAAACATTTCTGTAACTTTCACCCTAAAGATTTGAAACCTGTAGGTTCCTCTCAACTTCATTTACCCTGTCTGCTGAGATAGTTTGCCAAGGCATAGCTGTGGCATATGGTCCAGCTTCTTGCAGCCAGAGGTGAGAGTTGGGTGACAGGTAGATATTAAAGGTGGATAAACAGCCCTGGAAAAGGCTTAGCAAGTACTCCCACCAGAGGTGCTAGGCCTTCATGAATAGCCCATATACCCCAAATGTGAGTTAAGAGGATGTCGACAAATTACAACTTTCACCCAAGTTCATAGAGCTAAGCACTGGAAGGGATTTTTGAAATCAAATAATTCAAATTTTTCTTTTTACAGGTGAGCAGTATAAAATATATAGAATTTCCTTTATATCGAAGATGAAAAGTTGTTACTCTTACCAAAGCAAGCAAACAAACAAATAACAAACAAATCTATGAATCATTTTTTCTTTACTTCTGAATATTAAGATGTCAGATCTTAAATGTATCGCCAGAGGGAGCTATAGTATTTCTGATGAACATCTATAACTTTATAAGAAGCTTCTTCAGAATAAGTTGAAGTCAATCTTTGATCAGATTTGACATGATTTGATGGAAGAGTAGATTGAAATGCACACAGGGCCTTCTGTACCTATCCTTCCCTGATAGATTCTCTTGTATTTTCTGCCCCACTCTCAAGATTTTTTGCTTTCCTGCTATGTTTGCTGAATTGAATTAGATTTCAACAATCACTTCTCTGGTCCACAATTCTATTAGTTTCCAACTTGAGTAACATAACAGTTTCCTGGCTTGCGTCCATGTCTTCAGACTCTAACAAGAATTCTGGGAAGAAGGCAGTATGATGCCATCTCCCCTACCCAGCTATGGTAAAACAAACTCAATCAACTAGGCCTCTCAGTCTCTATGATAGTTTTGACAGTGGTGCTGAATCAGGACAACTGTCAAATCCACTCACAAGAGTTCATG